>CM031857.1:7445416-8045416 GCA_018697195.1 Certhia americana | reverse complement strand
CTTAAAAACAATGTAGATCCACACTTCTGTTATATATCTGTTTACATATATACACACACATGCATATATCTATATATATGCCATGAATGTTCTGTGAAGAGTTTTCTAAACATGATTTAGAATTCAAAGTTTTCTCTTCATGAACACTGACAAAGCAAGGCAAAGAAAGTTTCAGTGCTTCAGTTGCCTGAAGTTCAGGAATCATCTGCCTGCCTTCCAAACATACATCTATAATGTACAGGGTATGTGAGAGCAGGTCAAATAGATTTTTATAACAGCACAGAAGTGGAGGTTTATTCAGAGTGTGCCTGATCTCAGCTGGATTTGGAGGTCCAAATGAGACTAGAGGTCTAAAAAACCCAGTGGGAGAAATACTTCTCTAGCCCATTTGCTGATCCATCCCACAATATGAAAAATGACATCAGATTTCCATTAATTATAGAGAACAAGTAAAAATCAAATGTCTTCAGAATGCAAACCTACAAAATATTCTGGGTTCAAATCTGGCTTGCTTTTTCTAAAGATCTAGAATCCAATTATTGCATTGTCCATTAAATTGCATATTTACAGCTCTCCTGATTCAAAATATATGGAGAAATCCAAAGCTAACAATTTTCTTTACTCTCTGAAACAATTTGTGATCTGAAGCCAATCAAGTAACACAGCAAACCAAAAGGGATCTGGCTAAAGGAGCTGTGGAAAATTGACATGACAATGGCTAATGAAACACAGGCCTAAACAGTCATTCTGCAGCAGTGCAATATATTTCAAATGCAAAGATGTCGCTAAGAAAGATTTTTTAAATATATACTTAAAGTGAAAAAAAAAAAAAAAAGGCATATTTTTTTTTTCTTTTTTTTTTTTTTTTTTTTTTTTTTTTTTTTAATTAAATTTATTTTTTCCCTGTAACTATCTTGGGAATATCCACTTAGTGCTTGTTACCTCTTATCCAGTCCTTCCCATCAGGCTTGCAAGTGACCACACCTGTAGCAAAGAGGATTGCAAGGTGCAAGGGAGAGGTTACAGATTCATGCAATCTTCAGATAAATACAGCAGAAATAGAAGAGGAATTAAAAAGATGTGACAGGGTTTTTATCTGCAAAATGAATGACATCCACATATCATATAAAGTTTTCTATTTCTTTATTAGTGGTTCAGAGGTAAAAGGTAAAGTCACAGAAGAAAACTCTTAAACCTGAGTTGTTCTGTCAACAGAAGAGAAGAGAAACACGTCTAAATATATCATTCCTTCAATAGAAAAAAAAAAAAAAAGCTTCCTTCCTAGTGTCAAAATGTTCATCTCTATAGGAAAATGGATAATCATAGTTGTGTCCTCTGCTATTTATTCAAGAAAGAAAATTAGGTGCACCATACGTAGGTAACTTTTGTCTTTTCTGTAGGAACAAATCATCCTTCTCACCTTTTAATAATCCATCACAACCTTTTTTGCCATCAGCCCAAACCAGCTGAGGGAATTGTGCTAATTAGCTACAAGTTGCAAGGTGCAAAATTATTCAGCCATCAGGCTGTTTTTTCATCTCCTAAACAATAACATAATCGGAACGTTAAAATGCTCCTGTTGGCTTTATCTTATATTCATATGTAAAACAGAGTTACTTAAGAACCAGAGTAAATATTGAGAGTATTAACTAGTAAAAGCTAATGGATGATAGAGGCCCCATGAAGGTAAAATGAATGCCAAAATGCTCCAGCAAACGAGGCCATTAGATTTTCCACCCACTACAGTGCCAATAAGGAAAATACAATGATTTCATTTATCCAAATAACTGCTGCTAGTCACAGATAATGGCAGCTTAAGCAACTCAGTGTGTAGTAGGCCACTTGGAGAAACAAAACAAAAATAAAGCACACTGCAGAAGGATAAAACAATTGTGCAGTTGCGTGTCTGGGCTCTGACAGAGAGTGCCCATTATTCCTGGTTACCAGAAGGAGCACTCAGGTGAACAGATAACTGCCTGGATAAACAAATGCTCATAACACAACTCACACATTGAAAAGCTGGCCCACAGACCAAACCAGCACAACCTTGAGCATAAGAAGGCTCTTTCTTTTTTTTTTTTGTTTTTTTTTTCCTCTCCTCTTTCATGCCTGCATGTACCAGATAAAGTCACAGGACTCCCAGCCAGCGACTAGAACAAATGAGCTGGTTCAAAGGGCTGTTGTGAGACGCTCCCTCACTGTACACAAAGTGCCATTTTTCCTTTGCCTGCTCAGTGCCATCTCTAATCCAAAGCAATTGCCCTAAGGTGCCAGACACATACAGAATGAGACAGCCAGCAACAGCAAGTAGCATCAATCTGCGTCCTCCAGATACTAAATGTTGCTGGACAGAAAACTCCTGCTATATTCCGCCGGTGTCCCACCAATTCCAGAAGAACTCATAATAATCTCAGCTGCTGCTCTTCAAATCACCCCAGTAATTTTGTAATGAATGTGTCACTAAGGAGAGAAAAGTCATCTAGATTTACTCAGCGAAGAATATAAAAAGGGGGCTTAATTACAAACAATATGCTTTATTTTCAGACAGTTCACAGTTAATTTTTTCACACTGCCACCGCAGTGAAGACGCTGATCAACAAGCAGACCTCGAACCACATAGTGTGCAGTGCAGAACTTCAGTGTAAAAGGAAGTAGTTGCTGATTTACACTCTGCAGCTGAGGGCAGTAACTTTCTCAGCCAAATTATACAAGCTACCCATGCTCATGTAGAAACCCATGGGATGGAGTGAAAAGAAGTGTGGAGAGGAATTATCAATAAATGTTTCTAGCATCATTTGCCAGAAGATGGTGGACTCGTGCCATGCTCTAAAATGAGAAAAATAATGGAAAAAACAGCAAATGGACTGGGTGTTGGTTTCTCAGGCTTCTAGTCAAAGGTCTCTGAAACCTCACTGAGGTTAGAGAAATTAAATGAATATTGAAAAACATTGCAACATGTTACAGCAGAAAATATTGTGGGAAACAAAATGGCTCAGCTGGTAGCTCATTTTTGATGAGCAGGTACTCTGACCTCCAGAAGGGTAGTGTAAGGTGAACCTTGAAAACTCCCTCAAAGAGCTTTGGGTTGGCTCTTTTCTTGTCTCTGCCTGGGGGGGGCGACAGCTTCAGTGGTACAGCAAATGAAATTAACATTAAGAAGCTTGTGAAGAAAGATTAACATCTGGAATATCAGTACTCACATAAGATAAGGCTTAGAAGGACAAAGGTAAAACAAAACTATCAAACAACTGTTCTGCATCACTGAGGAAATACCATCTCACTAGAATAATCTACCACATGGGAACAGTGAAGCATTTTCCACCCTCTGAAAGAGGCTGGTTTTCTCCCAACAGTAACAGCATAAAGATAACTTAGATTAATTTAACTGGAGAGATTTTTTTCATACAAAAACAATAAAGAAAGCAGTGTCCCTCTGCAGGCTGAGGTGCAGCTGAACAGGAGCATCCAGGCATGGAGGAAGGCCATCAGCAGAACCCACAGCCTGGGCTTCTGCCTCAGAGCAGGGAAAATACCTTTCACTCAGTGCACAGCTTTAGGGCCCAAATAACAGCTGGTGGAAAAAGACATCAGTGCAGCTTCACTGATTGTTCTGAAGTTATCTCAGGAAAGGTGTTCTTCTCAAACATTTACTTTTTGAACTAGCAGAGGCTCTGTCCAGATGTAAAGTTTTGAGAAGCAGCTGGGCTCGCATGTGCTTAACAAGGGAAGGACCAGAAGTCAGCATCAGTGGATGAGAGAGAGCAAAACACAAGGTTTTTTTTGTTCAGAAAAGTACCTGATTTCAGTCATGCCATCAGCCCTGACCTTGAAAATGTCACTTCCTGGCTCCACTCCTTTGTCTTTCTGCCTGTATAGCACCTGAAAATTATTCTTTTAACCTGCAATCTGTCCTAACTAAACTTGATAGATTCAATTTTGATTTAAAATGTTTATATTTATGTCTTTCATGCATTTCAGTAGAAGCACAGCTCTTATTTTTTAAAGAAACACTTGACCCCTTTGTTGTTAATTGTACAAGGAGTATTTTTTCCCCATTAATATCTCTATAATGTAGAATTTAATTTACTTTCCACCATTTTACTTTTAATTATTACAAGACTCCTAAGCATTAAACAGAAGAAACATATTGATGGGACAAGCCTTTTAAATGATGGGACATAACAATTATTAATTACAACTTAGAAGTCCCTAGCAGGACTTTTTTGCTATAAATACTATCTGACTTCAAAAGCTGGAGAAGACTAGTATTGTGCAACAGTCAATTAATTAGATATACTGCAGATACCTTTCTTAATGAATTTGATTATTAATAGCACAACTCTCAGTTTTAAATACTGACTCAAGTGTTAGCATCCATATATTTTTTTTTCAAAGATGAATATATTAGACTGCATGGGACGGGACATCTAATTTAATTGCAAATTATTTTCCCTACTATCATGTGGTCTATTGTATGTTGAGTTCACCTTATTGCACTTATTCAGACAGCTGTGCTACATGACAAAACTTTAAATCATCCATAAAAAACAAACAATATTTTGCATTTCTTCTCTCTGTTCTCTGCTATTTTCTGTGGAACATGACAGAATTTTATTCTTAGCTTAAATAAAAGGATTAAAAAATAGCATGCCTGTCACAAATAAATCAAGAGTGTCCTTTCTAAAGACATGAAAATGCTTAGCAAGTTTCTGTTTTAATCCCAAGCATGTTTGGGAACCGGCAATTTCTTTTCAGAAGGAATGTCTCCACAGGTAGGGAAGTTGTTTTGTCAGTTCTGTGAAAGAGCTTTTAATTACCTGCATTTAATTGAGTCTTGCACATACACATTGGGAAACAATTTATGAGGTTTTCTGAGTCTACAACATAGTTCACACAATAAATCATTCTTTCTCTCTGTACTTAACTCACGTGCTGTCTTTGAGCCAGGGTTTGTTGGTATTCCAGGCTTTTTGTTGTTGTTGTTGTTTTTTTGGTGTTTTTTTTTTTTTTTTTTTTTTTTTTTTTCCCTTTTCAAGGAATATGAAAAGCACAGAGAAACAATCTTCTGGTCCCAATAATGTGGCATGGAGCAGGGTTTGGGGCCAGAACAGGACAGCTCCATTTTCTTCTCAGCTGTTAAACATTAGGAGATTGGACAAGCCATGTCAACCTAAGTTTGCATTTGGAGACAAGCATTTTCCATTTCTGTTGCAGTTTTCTGAGAACCGAACAAACACCAACTTAGGCTAAAATGAAATTAAGCCTGCATTTTCCAGTTTGCTTCTATTTGCAATTGGGATCAACTTCAGCAAAAACCCACTGACTTCCAGTTGTGGTCACAACTTCCTGCACAGATAACGGGAAGGGAAAACATGACTAAATGCTTGAGAACAATTCCAAATATTTGGATTGCAGCAGAACTCAGAGGTCCCAGGTAAAACCAGCAGAAAACTGCCTCTGTTCTGATGTGTTCCTCTCAGGGATAGGATGTGCAAAGGAGTAGCTCTGGTACTATTTAGCTAATTAGTGTCTTAGTTTGCTCTTTGTTTTACACAAGACGTGAAAGATTTTCTGTGGACGAGTCAGAGCACAGAGTACAGCAAGGAGAAAGTGCTAAACATTCTAAAGACCTGACTGCACTGGCTGCTACTGTGGGCTCCAATATCTTCATAAATTGGTAAGAGTGATCCGGCAGTGAGGAAGACTTTTGCTGAGTTGTTACTTCACTCAGTGTTTGCCAAGATAAATGAAATCAAGAAATATACTGTGGAATGAACCGGTGAAGTGAATTTCTGCAAGCAAAGTCATGGAAATCATTGACCATGCATCCTTGACAGATCCTTTCTCCTGATCCTTGGCTCTTGGCCCTGGGAAATTCTGCTGCAAAGAAAGCTTAAACATATATCACTAATGACAAAAAAGACATTCACAAAGCTGACACAAGAGTGTGGTACTGAGGGTACAGGTAACACCGGTCTCCTGAAGAATTGATTAAACTCCTTATGAAAATTTTAAGGCATAGTCCTTGGGAAAAAAATAAATCCTATTGAGACAGACAGAAAGATTACTAATCACACTTTTCTTCTCAATTCTTCTCCATAGCCCTAATTAGTAGGGAATATATGCATTGAAACAATCTCTTTTTCTGCTTCATTCATTTGATCAACTGCTTATCCCTCACCTGGAGCCATAATCTCTTGTCTGTAGCTTCATAATCTTCTGCACTGCTAAAAGGATTAGGTATCCAGGTGAAGCATAAACAGCAGGAACAGATGATCACACAGGAAACAAACACTATTCTGACTTTTCAGATGTGACTTTTCCCCATGGTAATTAAGTAAAAAGAAACTCTAACTACCACTCTCTCATAGAAAGTAAAGAAGGAAACCTGCAAATATGTAGAAGAAAAAAACCCCAAAAACAACAAAAAACCCAACACAAACCTTAAGACAGAGATTTTAAAATAATTCTCCCCCAAACCCCAAAGCTGCATAAAACTACAAAATGAGTAATATTAAAAGAGAATAAGAAGATTAAGGGGAAAAAAAAAAAAAAAAAAAAAAAAAAAAAAAAAAAGACAGATTATTCTAATGCTTTAACAATTTTCTGCAATCTTTACAATGGAAATATTTTCTATTCTTAAAACAGATGTCACTTTCTCTGGGCTTCTGAAAAACTGGTGAAGCTGAACTGGGGCTGAGAAGGTTACATTTTCTGTCTGTAGTTTTCACTGGGCAAGACTAACTCTGCCATTGTACAGCCCACACTCACGTGCTCATTTCCTTTATAAATTTATAGAGGGTTTCTTGCATGTGACTTGTTTTAAAGCCAGGACATCTATTAAGGTTAAGCACTCTGATTGCATGTGATCATTAAAAATGCACAAGGCAAACATTTTTAAAATTCAATATGCATTTAATTCAAAATTCAACATTTGTAAAATTCAACATTTCAAAACTCAATACTGTAAGATCTAAATCCAGACAGTTCATACCCTTTGGACACACCTGATATTTGAGACTTTTCTTTTGTTGTTTACCATTTCACTCTTTTCCAACTAGACTCCTGACATTAGGGTCAAATACAGCTCTCACTAACACACTGAACAACAGGAAAAAAAAAATCAATAATTGCTTTGGTTGTCTAAATTTGTGAGAAAAGAAAAAAAAAAAAAAGAAATACATTCTTCTCTTTCATTAAGTCATTAAGTCTGGGTATGCAATAAGTTTTACAAAAAACAAACAATGGTAGATGAATATGGCTTTTTTGGTTATTCAGCAGTGTTTTTATGTGGGAATTGGGTGAAGTGATAGCACCACCTGGAAAATAAAATCACTAGAGAAATAGAAAACAAAAACCAAAGTCAATCTATTAAAAACCAGATAATTCTTCATGCCTCCCCTCTTCAGTTCAAGCTACAAGGTGCTCCCACTTATTAATTTACCAATATTGTCTGGGCCTAGTAATATGTTCATTCCTTCCCTGGCTGTTTTAAGGAGCAATAGATCTGCTTGTCTCCATCAGGAGCCTATGGAGATTTACAGGAAGTAAAGCAAGCAAGCCAAAACCTATTCCCAAGAAGTGCAGTGTCCCTTTCATTGATTAGGATAGATTTCAGCGAGTGGACATAATAGACTGCACAAGGTTGGAAAGGTTGTTAAAGATCTGCAAAAACTCCAGTCAAATGTAGATTGAGTTAACACAGTTTTACTGATGGAGCCAGATCCTCCTGCCAGCAGCACAGGGGCAGCTTCTAGAGAGCTTTTCAAAAGATTCTGTCCAGGTGTTCTGATGCCTCTCAGGTGCTGTTTAGTAATCACCTCGTGTTGTTTTGGGGCACAATCAGCAAATAAGTTGGATGAAAACAACAGAAGAAAGAACAAAACACACAAAACTGAGCCAGGGGAGCTGATATTTGCCTATACCTACATTTCTTCTGAATGGTTATTTAAAATCTGACCATTTGGCAAAACTCATGGAAAAATAACAGCCAAATAGATTCAAACTTCACCTGGCTGTTCTGTCTACTACACTGTTACAGACAAAAACAAACCCTTGTTTTCAGGCAGAGATATCCATGGAAGTAGGAGCAAAAATTCAGCAGGGGGTTGGGCCAGACAGATGTGTGCTGATGCTGTGGCAAGGATTGCCTCTAGTAGTGTCACACACTTAAGGTTAAGATGAATTTGAATAATGCAACTCATTAACTTGAATTATGAAAATAATGCAAGAAGACACTCACTAGAGGATTTTTTTTTCTTTTGTTTTCCCCCATTTTTGCTTTTCTGTGACAACACTACCACTCTTCCAGGAGATGTATATACTCCCTGGAGATTTCTAGATAAAGTTACCCTACCTAAGACATTTGCTGTGATCTGAAAACCCCTCTCAACTGCAGCTGTGGCTAGAGATACAGGAACAGCAGTGAACAAGATTTGCCATGCAGGCAGACACAGTGCTGGGCTCATTCCCCTCATTCCTCAGAGCAGCCTCGGGCCATTGACCTTCCAGAGTAAGCTGCAAAGCTCATCTCTTTCCTTCATGGAAGTGGAAAAATTGATTAAAAGGCAAAAGCTGAGACTAAAAAAGCTATGATATGGACCAGCCTGCTTTTTTTTTTTTTTTTTTTTTTTTCCCTCCTTCACATTTGTATTCATTATTCCAATCACAGCATATATTAGAAGAGCCTAGAATCTAAGGCAGGTGCTTCAAATGTCATACATAACTCCAATCCACTAAATATCTCAGAAAATTGGAACATGGTTGGTGATTGCTCAGTTACTAATTAACAATGAAGGACAAAAATCACTGCAAATGTGCTATGTGGCCACAAATTGACTAAAAGGTAAAGTCTGGACAAGAAAGTATG
Source organism: Certhia americana (assembly GCA_018697195.1). NCBI lineage: Eukaryota > Metazoa > Chordata > Aves > Passeriformes > Certhiidae > Certhia > Certhia americana. The sequence continues at coordinate 8,036,547 of CM031857.1, read as the reverse complement.
TGTATATTAATGGAATATTCAATGTTTGAAAGCTGCAAGCACCCGAGGAGGGCAAAACTTTATACTTTCTTAGACAACTTTAAATAAGAATGAAATTCACATGAATTAGGGATAATTACTAAATAATAACAAAAATCATTCTTTGTTTGAGTAGCAAAGCTTTAAAAAATATTTGTATGCAAACACCACAGAGTTAAAGTATGAGTTTCTTCAAAAGAACTTAAATTTAATTTGGGCTTTATATTAAATATTAGCCATTCAAAAAACAAATTCACCATCTATGGTATTCAACAACGAAAATGTTAAAGATGGATTTGTTACATATGTGAGCTGTTGACCAAGAACTCCTAAGTTGATGAAAATAAGGATCTTTTAAATGTTGCAGCTTGAACACATTTGGATACGCAGTTTGATAACTTACTGGTTCAAAGATAGAAGTGAGAAAGTATTAGAATACTCGAAAAAAATAAAATTATAGTATGACAATGTGAATTTTTGTATTCAACACTTGCACAAAATAAATTTACTAAAAACTATCAGATTTATGTTTCTAGAGAGGGGATATTCAGTACTGTTGTACATCAAGTAATATTTCTTAGTAAAGAAGAAAGAAACAGTGTTCCTATCGAATCTCAATTGATTTGTGCTGTGTTGCTGCCAACACAGACAAACACAGGAGATTAGTAAAGGGGGAAAATGCTTATTTTATATATAACTGGATAAAATGTGATCCATCATCTATGAAAGCACAGACTGTGCATCTCAGCTAAAACTGCTCCTTGCAGACATCTGGTCTAGACCATCACCTGGGCAGTCTGGTGCCTGGACAGGTGCACTAATGCCTCTCAGCTGCTGTTTGGGAACCACCTCATGTTGTTTTGGGGCACAGTCAGGGAATAAGGTGAACGAAAACAAGAGAAGAAAGAACAAAACAGGTACTGGGGGAAACTAGCAGGAAGTTTTCCAGGGTACACAGCTACAATTTTCCCTCTTTCAGTAACTCCAGCTGATCTGCCAAAGTCCATTTAACTCTTCTCCCTGTCCTCAAGAGCTTTAGTTTTGGGTTTGGTGTTTTGGTTTTGGGGGTTTTTTTTGTTTGTTTGTTTTGTTAGGATTTTTGTTTCTTTGTTTTTGTTTGGGGTTTTTTTAGGGCAAGGGGAGATTGGGATGTGTTTTTGTTTGTTTTTTTGGGCAACGGGCTTTTTGTGGGGTTTTGGGGTGGGGTTTTTTTGCTTCTCCTTCTTTTAAATTTTGACAAAGGATATGATAGAAGATTTTTACCATTTGATTTAGGTAGGTTCAATTAATGACCTGTCACCTTTGGATAATTAATTCAGAAAGTGCCCTCCTTTTCTTCTGGTTCACTCACAGTCCTAAGTACAGTTCATTGTTTCATCAAAATTCTTGTTGTCCTGGTTAACGTCAATATTTCCAATTACTCTACTTTCTTCTCATTTCATTTGCCTTTTTGTTTTTCCTTTCACTCTAATCTCTCTGTATTTGCTGTAAGTAGTACCTTAGGTCCTTCAAATCCTTGCAGTAGTGAAAGTAATATCTGGGATCTCTATTAAACAACATAGCTGCCCTAGAAGGATTGTTAAATTCTGACCAGCCTGGTTTGTTGTGAGAGCACATCAACAGGCTGCAAATGAGATAAGAACATGTGTGCTGAGAATGTTGAGATGCAGTAACACTGATAATGTTACACGGGCTAACATTTTAACGAGGATTCAGGGAGATGTACTGGGAACATTTGAGGAAAAAAATACACAGCTCAGGGAAAACAAGGAAGAGACCAAGCAGCGTTTGTTCATATCTACTCTAGATGGAGTAGGAGAACTAAATAATCAAATTCCAGTATCTTAAGGCACTGGAAAGCTGAATTTCTAGTTTATTACATGAAAGTTATATTGCTTGTTAGCTCAAGTGTTTCAGCCCTTTTCTTTTTTAGTTCAAAAAATGTTAAATTTTGTAGTCCATCAATCCAACCATCTCAGAGCTGTTACCGGAGCTAAAAAACCTCATAAGGGAAAAAAATTAAAAACAAATTAATGTGAGAAGATGAGATAAATCAAGTAGTGAAGTCAAGAGTAAATTATCAAAAAGATCTTTTATCGAAAATGAATAATTTTTTCTACTTCAAGAGTAACCCATTAATTTTATTTCCCCACTCCATTCCTTAGCATGATTGTAGTTCAAGCAGCATAATATAAAAATAGGCTTATTAAGATATGAAATGTGTTTAACTCTCATCATAAGCACCACAGTCCTTCAAAATTTAATTAAAAAATATATATAAATCAGGAGAGCATAAAAGCATTTGCACTTTTCAATAATTAAGGGGAAAAACGCATTTATAATTGGCAAACGGTAAGCAAAAGGGAGCCAGAAAATAAATGGCCTGGGTTGGATTTGGCAGCTCTGAGAGGACTATGACTGCTTTCATTGACCTTAAATGAGCTTTTGCAGCATTTCCTACAGAGTAATTCCAGGGATTTTTTTTTCAAAAGACAAGATGTAGGAAGTCCAGTGTGATTTGATATGAGTCAGGCAGAGCGATGCCTTGCGTATCTTTACGTCATTTCTATATGAAACTGGGTTCCCCAGTCCTGAAGGAAAAAGGACCACAAAATAAAAAGGATAAAACAGGATAAAAATTAAAAGGATAAAAAAATAAAGGCTTTTAAGGCTTTTATCTTGCTGGGATCCCTCAATTAAGCTAATTCCTAAAGTCCAGTCTAGAGTGGCCAAAGAGAAGGGGTGGGGCACGGCAGCACCTGCCTGACACAGGTGTAACACATGAATCCTTTTGCAGTGGCTTATACCACCTGTAGACCTGTTCACTTTGCTTATTCACTTCTGCACAATCCTGTGCATCCCTTTTCTCTCATGGGGTGATTACCAGATGAGAAAGCACCAAAGAGTCCTTAGGCCAAGGCTCCATGGTGCTAAAGGAACATCCAAGGCACCACCAGTCCTGAAAGCAAGAATCTGAGCAACAAATTCTCACCCTGGGGAGTCAGCTGCAGAGGTTTTCCAACATTATGAGATAACTGGCACAACAATTTCAGGGATTCTGGGAACTTGTTGAGAGAGCTTGCAATAAAATAACAAGGTAAATCACAGTAGAGCAGAGATTGGGGATGCAGCAAAAGTACTGATGGTGAAGGAAAATTTATAAAAAAGATTAAATAGCATGCCAATCATTATCAGCTCCTATTATATGATTATTATTTGGCTGAGGTACCTATATCTATATCTCAGGAACTTTAGGAACCTAAATTACATTTCATAATTCATAGGCAGCCTGAGAGGTAGGCAGAATTTTTGGTCAAATTTACAGTATTAAAACACTTCTTCAAATTCAGTATACTGAGCCTTGAATCCTGCTTTCCACTTCATGTAATTCTGATGCTAAAATATCAGAGTCCTGGTAATTACATCTCTGTGTCACAAAGACAAAACCACAGCTTTAAGGAGGAAATATAATAGTTCCCACCAACCTAGAATTTGTGATCCCAGAGCTTTGCTGATTCAATTCCTTAAGGGAACCCAGTTCAGCAAAAGATTCAATAGAATCTACTGAACAAACAAATAGCATTGAAACCACTTAAGCAAGAGCATTCAGGATTACCCAGACTCTGTGGCTGCTTTAGCAAGTTGTCAGGGCAACAGTCTCACTTAATATTTAAATAAATGTACTTAATGTGAAAGAAATATACAAGCATATTGGCTTGTCTGTATATTTTCCTTAATGAAGGCAGAGCCTATAAAAAAAAGGCTCATTAGCAGAATTCCAAAAGAGGAAGATCAGTCTTTTCATCCTGTTCCTAAAAAAAAATAAAAAATAAAAAAAATCAGAATCTCTGTAAAAGAACAATCTGATGATGTGTTAAGAAAGTTTTTGTTGTTTATTGGTTATGAATATATACCTAGGAATTTCCTAAGTAAACCAGAATTTTTGTGTTAGGTTTGTTCAGGCATACAAACAGGAGCTGTTCCTGACCCTAAAACAGATGGAATCTGATAAGCATAGATGCAATCTTGCACTCCAAGAGAAGATAAGAGATATATTTTGTGTGCACATGTGTAGGGCACACACACATCCAGAAATGCACACAAATGCTTTCTATGGAAACAAAAGCCTTAAAAAAGAGAGGCAGAACAGTCACAGTGGGCCAGGTATTCCTAAAAGCAAAAAGTGGTGCTTTAATACTATTTCCACTTAAGGTCATGGCAAAGATCTGGTCTGGCTTTTCCCCTATTCGGGATCAAGGAGCCCAGGTCCACCTTGCTCAGTTCTCCAGGCATACTAAGACCAAGACATCCAAAAATGATGATTGAGCCAAATTAAGTGTTTCAAGCATTACAGAGCATGGTTTTACTTTGCAAGCAAAAATAAGAACTCTTTATATGATTCTTAATTTTATTTTTTTTTAATTATTATTAGTGTGCTGAAGAAAACAAATAAATTCAATTATTCACCCAGCAAGACGCTGGTGTCTGCTTAGGAGGAGAAATTAATTTAAAGTTACTGCTGGATTTTTATGGAAACTGAGGAATGAATTTTCCTGGAGAACTGGAATGAGAGCAACAGCTTCAATACTTTTCTTTAACCCTCTTAAAATTTAGCGTTTTTTTAAGCTTTAGTGGAAGTTACACTGTATTTATATGTAATTCTTGCTTTCTGTGATATCAATGAAAAGATAAACAGGGATTATTCTATAGGCAACAAATCTATTTGAAATCACTATGTTTTTTTGCTGCCACCACATGATGACTGGGCAATGCCTGTCTCTGGTGATCAAGGGTGGGCAGCAACTGGAGGTCTCCTTTACCTACTCCAGAAATTGAACTCTTGCCATTTATACCTTTCCATACCTTTGATGTGCCTTTATCATACAACATGACACCCTCCACAATTTCCCCATTTGCTGCAGAACGGACCATCACAGTACAATGACAAATGCAGCAGAAAATGAGCAAAATCAAATATGTGAAGGACATCAAGGGCAGTGTTCATCCCATCCAGCTCACAGGTGGGCTTTTTTCATTACTGCAATTAAGGAATAATTTAGTAAGGGAAATGGATTGCAAGTTCTGAAAGCAGTGAACATCCTGAAAAGCATCCTCTTTGCTTTGTGATAGATCTGTCAAGTGGGCCTGGATCACTTTTACTTCTGAGCTTCTGTTGAAGATGAAAATCATCCCCCACAATCCCTTATGGCATCATAGAATGGCTTGAGTTGGAAGGGACTTTAAAGATCATCTCATTCCAAACCCCCTGTCATGAACAGGGGACACCTCCACTCTCCCAGCTCACAGCCCCATTCAACCTTGCCTTGGAAACTTCCTGAGGTGGGGCTGCCACAACCTCCCTGGGCAACCTGTTCCAGCACCTCACCACTCTCACAGGAAAGAACTTTTTTCCTGATACCTAATCCAAACCTGATTCAATCTGAAGCCATTTCCTGTCACTACATGCTCTTGTTAATAGTCCCTCTCCATCCTCCTTGTGGGTTCCCTTTGGTGAGCACCAAATTCAAAGACTGAGAACCAGCTCCTGATTTGGAGCTTATGGCTGTACCAGTGAGAATGGCAAGCCTGGAGATGAAATAGGGAGTCTACAGGGGGTGAGGGAACGATGTGCTGTTATATAAATTAAAACTCTCTTCACATTAAAAGAAAGAAACTAAGCCAACATAAAACTTGTTAGCTTTTAAAAATCTTTTGGCACACAAAGACAAATTAGTCCCTGCTAAAAAAAACTCCCAAGCCAAATTACACTTGCCATCCAAACATCCTGTTGGTAATGATTTCGTTCACTGAAATGTTACATGCACTGCTTCAATTTATAAATCTGCATTTCAGATGAAAAAGTGCAAAATAAGGACTAGTAAATTAGATATTAAAGATTTTGCTACTGACTGCAGTTTCTGTTGCATTAGACAAGCACATTATTTGCCATAGCAGGCAGAAAAACAATGACTAAAGGCTGTTATTATGCCATAACAGCTACATTAAGATAACTGCAAAAATAATTGTAGATTCACAACATCAGCTCTGTGTAAACAGTTCCAGAAACATTTCTATAACTTTAATTTGGTTTGCAGTGTTACATAAAGAACAGGGTTTAAGCCAAGGAATAGGGACAACAGTAAAGTCTTACAAATTTAGAAATAATAGTTCTAGCCTATTCCGCTACATCTGTGTTAGCAAATATTTTAGGAACAGATCAAAGTGGCTGCTGAGCTCATCACACTGCTATTTCATGTGGTTTGGGCAGTATCCTCTGGTTAGAGGCAGTCTTATCTTCTATGTTGAAGCTTCCTGACAGGAAGTTTTATTAGATGCACATGGGAACTCCTTGCAGTGGACAGAGCATGAAAATATTGGGGGTCTAAGCAAAACACACCAAGGGACATTCGGATTGCTTTTGGAGAAGAGGCTGTTGTTTATTTCCACCTCTAAAGAATCTACATTTTTCTGTCCCAAAATAGCTCTGAGAACTGAGTTAGCACGTGGTAAGTGGAGACCATCCGGGGACTCACTTCAAAACTGCACACTGCTGCTCTGATCTGAGCCACTGCTGTAGACACAGACTTGCAGGGCTACCAAATAATTTGCAGCACATTTATCTTTCTGAACTCAACTACCACTTTCCTGTTATCACTTTAAGAGGTTCAGGCCTTTTAGGTAACACTTCTAGAGAAATGTCACATAGCATTATTACACATCATTTGGTTAATTAAGCAGCATAATTTGCGGAAATATTGTGCAACAGTAGGTTGCTGTTGCTGATGATGCGACTTAGAGATGCAGAAAAGAAGTGGATACAAAATACTACAGAATGTGTACTTAAAAAATAAGGCCAAATTACTCATGTTTCTGTGATGGAGAGAAGATTAACAGAAGATTTCAAAGCAGGAGAAATAGCTTCACTACAGACACCTACCAGAGATATCTGGATATCTGTGCTCCACATTGATTCCTCTATCATGTGCCCTCCATCCCCAAATAAACTTGCCTTCCTCAGAAAATGGATTACCAGACAGGTACTACTAGCTGCTGGCTCCTTGTCTTTTGCCAGAAGCAGGCACTGTGAAAGATGAGGCGAGCAGCTGATCAATTCCAGTAAGAACTGGGAGTTAGAAACACTAAACTCTGGGAATGTGGTGCTCTTGAGGTTTCATATCCTTGTTTACCTTGGTCATTCTGTCACCTGAGTTCTTGACATTGCACCTGTAATCCCTGGAGCATAGGCAGTACCTGCATGCTGGTATAGACATGACTGTCTTCCCTAAAAGAGATGGGAAGACGGTAAATTTGATTGTACCAATCCAGCAGGTTGCAGCAGGATTCCCATCAACTCACTCTCACTCATACATTGGGCATCAGAGGAACCTCAGCAGGTGATGTGTCATCAGAAACCCTTCATGTCTTCACGCTTTGCTTTGCTTCCCCCAATGCAACAGGCTGTACCTGGTGAGTTTTGGAGTGCTTCTCTCAAATTCCACCACCAAGTCATGTGCCACCTATCAGCTTTGCAAAGTGAAGATGTGTGGGACGCAAAACTGACTTTGAGATATATGCAAAGACATGCTCAGACTTACCATTTTTCCTCATGGGGAAAATTCCCAAACTGCAACATACAAGCATCGCTCAGCAGGTGACATAGAGAAATAAAATTAAGAAGCTGAAGGTGGTTCATTTGCACACCTCTGATTGCAGCTTACATCTGAGCTGTTCCAGGCATTGCTGTGAAGGCAACAGTTGAAACACTACTACTGATCCTTTCAGGTCAGGGACAGCCCTGCAAAGGGCCAGAGTGATTCAGACCAGAGTGACAGAATCTGTAAAATCTAGGGAAGTTAGGAGGTAGAAACTGGACCTTTATGGATGAAGTAAAACATGGACCAACACATTTCTTTGTGCTGCAGTTCCCTGTGTCTCCAAGCTCCTGAGAGATTTGTCTTTAATGAATCTTTTGATGGGCCCAAACCCTTGCAAATGCCTACATATCAAGGTCTCAACCTCCCTGGAAGCTGGGAGACAGAAAAATAGGAAGGGATAGGAATGCAAAGGCTGCTCAGAAGAACCACATGGCTCAATGCAATAGAAAGGAAACAGTGAGAGGCACATAGAGCTGAACATGGCATGGTCCTGGGCTGGACTCTGTGTAGGGAGCACAACCACACCAGACACCTGCTTACATTGTCCACAATAAACAGGAAGATTGACAAGCTCTGTTCGGGAAAAAGCAAAAGCAGACGACAGGTTGAAAGCTGTGCCTCACATCAAAGCTTGAAACCCATCAAGGCTGTTAGTACTAAAGGTCAGTGTATTTAATCAGTCACAGGAATGTCTACCTGTAAACTACAGCCAGCAAGAGATCAGCAATTATCTTTCATGTTCAAACAACCTTGCACAGTGTTTTACATAACAAGGTGTGTATCACCACTCAAGCTTAAATGGGACTATTACAATCAGCCACTGTAACAAGCAGGCAGTGCAAGGCAAGTGTTTCCTGGCAAGAGCTTCTATAGCAGCAGCAGATGCATAACTCCAGGATATTTGCTCCTTTCATGTTTTGTACCAGCTCTACCCAGTTGGGCAAATCATGTTCAGCTTGTTTCTAAATACTTAGTCACACTACTGAATTCCTTGGGAATTTTTAAAATGGAGTCAATTGTCATAAAGAACAGTGTTAATCCATGAGTATGAGGAATTGCATTGGACTTGTCTGATAAGCTTGAGGAGCAGGGGCTGGTAGATCCAGAAGGTTATTGAAAAATTGAAAGAAGAGTTAGTTCTGTGCAATAGCACAACTAGAGCAAACACAAGTATTGAATGAAGCACTCACCCCCACTGACAGGTTGCAGGGAGACTGAGATGTCTATCAATCATAGAGTCAGTTTTCCAGCTCCAGATCTCAACAGCTTATGCCATTCTAGAGAGTTGTATTTCCACAAAATCAGTTCCCCAGTCCAGCTCATCACTTGGCATCACCAGCATTTGTGCAAGGACCACAACCAGGACAGCCTAGCCCACCTGAGAAAGAAGATGCTGAGAGCAGCAGCTTGGCCAAACCACTGCCTGCCAAGCTCCTCAAAAGGCACCAGGCAGAAGCTACACAGGTGACTCGAATTTTAGAAGTCTGAGGAGGCCTACAAAAAGCCAACTGAATAGCCCTATCACTCTAAATGATTACTACAATCCTTTTTTATTTTTTTCCAAAAAATGGCACAGTAATTCAATTACACAATGAATTTAATGACAAACCCCTTTAAGCAGCTGCTTACACTAACAGAGTTAAAGCTGTGACTGTCCATGCTTTGCACGTAATGTAAGCATTGATTTTGAATAGTATGTTTATTTTTATAGAACTGTTCTGGAAGGGTTTTTGACAAATCTTTTCCTATGAAAGTGTTCACTTGTCATAATCCAGTATTTTTAATGAAAAAAAAAATACCAAACAACCAACATATTTGAAATACTGGAATACTTTTTTGCCTTGGGAAAATATTTTTTTTTCCCCCAAAACCTCTTCTCTATGCCATATAGCTCATCTGCTCCGTTTTGTGAAGTGATCAACACTAGGTCCCTTCAGATAAACAAACATGGATAGAAAAATTCATTTCAGTTTTAGACATGATGTGCTTGCATAATTTGCTTCCATGTGCTTGCATGCCAGTCTAAAGATACGCTTTTTTGGTGCTGCATAGGGCTAGCTGTTTTCTGACAAAGACATGCCACAGTCAAAGATTTAAAATGATTAGTGGAATTGCAAAGGGAGAAATTTAATTGGTGTTTTACAAAACCAGGAAACATCTTCAGTCTCTCCTCTTATCCCCACCCTAGAAATTCCCAAAGCAAGGCTAACCCCACCTTCTGATGGATAACTGAAAACTGGGATTTCCTCAAACATTCATAAGTAGTAGTGACACATGTTACAGAATACAGAAAGATTCAGAGAGTTGCCTTTGGTCTAAAACCAGTGTTCCCAACAAAGAAAACAACAAAATCCCTGAAAGCTGAAAGGAGCTTTGTGCAAAAGTAATGGTTAAAATTCCATACATTTTAAATGGTGTACAGGTTTTCATTTCAGTTAACTTTCCATATCTTCAGTGAACCAGAAGGTAGTTTTCAGCTAGAAGCTTCTATCCCACCCTCCCCCTTAATAATGAATAAATTTTATGAAAGATTTTATATTACAACTTATTTCCATTTTGAAATAAAAAAATATTTTTTTTAAGTAGAAAATATGCTTTTCTACTTAATCATATGCTACTACTGCAAAAGAACAGGTCCAAGAACTTTTAGCATGAAATGGCATGAATATATAGACTGTCTGTTCCTTCATACAGGTGATACCTGAACAGCAGGATAATTAACCTACTCCAGTTGTCTCACCCCACAACCCAAGCAAACCCAAGATACACACTCAGTGTTTTGTGAAAGGTACCTAAGAAAAGTTGGGAATTATCTCCTCCCTTTTATTTCAAATGATTTCAGATTAGTTCACATGACTTCATCTACTTTCCTCCTGTCAGCCAATTTCCTTGTGAGGTGGACAGCTCACTCAGTTTTTGCTGGAGGTGGTGAGCTGATCCCAGCAAACAGCCAAAAAACCTCACAAGGTGCTTGCTTAGCTCCCTCTCCTCCAGGATGGTGAGGGAATAGAAGGAAAGTGAGAATATTTCAACTGGGAAAGCAAGAGGTGCATGTGCAAGAAAAGCAGAAACAGGAATTCATTCACAACTCTGCACAAGCAGGAAGATGTCCACGCACTCCCTAGGCAAGGATTGACTGAGGACAGGGTAGGAAATAGAAGGCATTCACACTGTGCTGATAAACAGCCAAAACACTGATTTCCCAATGCTATTTTGGCATGAACCTGTCCCACAAGACCCAGTACCCCAGGACAGCTGGGTGCTTGCCTCCAAGTCCCGCTGTGCTGGATTTGGCTGGGGTAGAGTTAGATTTCTTCACAGTGGCTGGTGTGGGGCTGTGTTTGGGATTTGTGCTGAACACAGAGTTGATAACACAGAGATTTTTTTTGTTATTGCTGAGCAGGGCTTACAAAGAACCAAGGCTTTTTCTCTTTCTCATACTGCCATGCTGGCAGGGAGGCTGGGGTTGCCTGGGAGGTGGGGAGGAGACACAGCCAGGATGGGTGACCCAAGGGACAGACCACATGACATCCTGCTTACTGTATAAGGCTGAGGGGAGAAGGAAGACATGGGGGATGTTTGGAGTGATGCCATTTGTCTTCCCAAGTCACTGTTATGTGTGATGGGGGCTTGATCTCCTGGAGATGGCTGAACACCTATGCAACCATGGGAAGCAGGGAATGAATGCCTTGTTTTGCTCTGCTTGTTGCACAGCTTTTGCTTTTCTTCTTAAGCTGTCTCTATGTCATCCCATGAGTTTCCCAGCTTTTTCCCTTCTGATTCTCTCCCTGATCCCCTCTGATGGGCAGTGGGCAAGTGGCTGCCTCAGGCTTGGCTGCTGCCTGGGGTTAAACCAAAACACCCAATACAGCACTGGCAGCTTGGTTTCTTCAGTGTCTGCAGACACACCTCTCTTCCTAAAAAATACACTCTGTCTATTCTGTCATAAACCTCATATCACCAGCAAAGACAGAATGATATGAATTTAATGCATTGAATATTCAGTAACAGACTGCCCTTGTTCTATACATTTAAACTGTCATCTGTAAGGCACAGTCAGAAGAAACAAGCAAGTTGAAAAATTGTGCTCCTAGCTTTTAACAATACTGAAAATTTGGAAGTTAATTTGATATGGAGTCAAATGATATGGATGATTAGTGCTGCATCAAATCCTCCAATAATGGAAAATTATTGTCTTCATCTTAACTTTCTAACAGTTTTCAGACCTAGTTCAATTAAACACTTAGATTTTTTTTTTTTTTTCAGTGTTCAAAACAGCTTTGTAAATAGGCAAAACCAGCAGCTAAGCTCAAACGGGTTTCTTCAATGCCTACAAATTCTCACATTTTGTCCTAATGTATTTCAGGCTTTAATTTACCATGAATAACCAAGACTTATTTATATTTACAAGGTACATATTGTACTCACAGGCATGAAAAATATAATTTGTCTCATCTAATGAGTCATCATTAGCTTTTGTTTCTACCTTTCCATAGGCAGAATTGTTTTAATGTATTCAACTGGAGTTATTTTTGCCCAACAATTTATATAATTATTTTTAAGAAGAGCAGTCATATGTCAACCCAACACTACTAAAGCAGCTTATTTTCACATAAATGAAAAATTTAAAAAACCCAACTTAAAGGAAACATTCCATGAAGAAAAAACTACTTTTCTTTCTATATAAAGGCAAACATGACCAAAACTTTTGTATTTCCCATTTTTTTTCTTAAATGCGTGTGAAACTTTCAGAAAGATCCTCCTGCTCTTCTCAAGCATTTGAAAGCAGTTCTAGAAAATCTAATAGAAACCAAAACAGAATTAAAAATTAAGAAATGGCGTATGAATAAGCATAAGAAACAGCTCTCCATCCTAGCCAATTATACTCTCAACCCTTTCAAAACACTTGCAGCACCATAAACTCTGAGGTGTGAAAACACACACATCTGCAATGTCTTCCTTAGCAAAACCCTTCTAACTAACTGTTACAAAGATGCCACTTACAGGTTGATTCTTATGAAACTGAGATCCCAGCTAAGGTATAATATATGAAAATATGTAAAACACTCCTTCACCCCTGTAGTGTTAGTTCAACAATAACACCATGCCTGCTTTGGAAACATCAGTCAATGAAAAATAATTAAATGCAGAACACTTATATTCCTAGAAAATTAAATTATGAAGCAGAAGACAGGCAAATCATACACGTCAATGTATCCTGAAGAGAATGTCCACATTGAGTTAAGTTAAAGAAAACAATTCCTACTGTTCATTCAGTTAACCTTCACTCTTTACTACTTAACTACTGAGTTACTTTTAAGCTCTGAGAAATGAGACTTAAAGAGAAGTTTTTCCTTTAAACATGAATAGGCTTTTAAAAATAATAAGGCTTTTTGAATTCATGAAAAAAATGGGGAAGCTAAAACTACTTAAAACATCATTTGAAAGCAGAATTATGGCTGACAGATTAATACACAAAATATCACCTTGCAGTATCTGCAAGTGCAACACTATTGCTTATCTGGTATCTTACTGTTCACACAGCTGCTCTCCCTTTGGCAGAGTATTACCAGCACCACATTCTTCTCTTTCAGAGCACATGGTTAAAAAAGTCTTTACTAAATTGAATAGAAGGAGCAAGAAAAATTTCATGGGAAAAAAAAAACAAACAGAAAGCTCAAAGAGTTTTATCAATTAAATTTGTTTTCCAGAAGCACTCACCAATTTTAAATAAAGACACTATTCTTCATCTTCAAAGTAAACCTCAGGACAGTAAAGCTTGAGTTGCGTGAGGAGGAGAAAACAGCGTCGAAATTAAAACTCATTGCTCATAGAACACACCAGTGTAGTGGACGCCTGCCTGTTATCACAATAACCACCTGGACTGGAGCATAATTTGAATTATTAAGTACAAAGATTCCTTCACACACACAGTACAAGACAGAGGGAAGGTCAGCCTGAATCTTTAGATAAACTGGCAGGTGAAGGTGAGCTTGAGTTCTCATGGTGTGTTAGAGAGACCATGGAGCAACAGCTTCTGGGGCCAGGGATAGCAGGAGTACCCAGGTGACAGGGAACTCTACATTTCCAAATGTTGAAATATAAATCCTTATCTGTCCTGATAACACTAAGAGGTTATCTTTAAAGACTGTTCCTTCACTATGTCTGAATGTATGTGGAAAGCTTTGTGCCCTGGGATATATCACCATGGATCACTTTGTTTACTTCCCCGATGAAGCTAAGGAGTGCTGATTTGAGGTGTGACCAAGCAAAAAAAAAGTTCTGGAGCTCATCTGTTTCTCCGAATGTGTCCGGCTTCAACCAGACATGGAGACAATCTCAGCACGTGACTGTAAGGAGGGGCCTTGGTTGCAATTAGAGTGTCACTAGAAGGAAGGCAAAAGCTGAATTTCTCTTTATAATCCATCAATAATCAAAGAACAGGAGGAAGAAACTGGCTTTCCATGAGTATTGAAAGGGAAAATTTTCCAGTCTTGCAAGACAGTAGCACACTCACCATTAATATGCAGAGGTGGGCTCCAAAAAGCCCTAATTATTATGTTCTCTGTATTTACATGTTCACCTTGCAAATTCTGTCGTTCACTTTTATTAATCTATCATTATGTTAAAGAAAATATGCATAGGTCAAATGTTCTACCGATCTCATTATGAATGCTTCTGACCAAGACAAGTCCTTGATTTTAGGATGGAAAAAAATCTAATACCTAATCTGTCTAATCTGTCTTTTAGTGTTGAGTGCTGTAGAATCCTTTTACAATGCAAGGAATGAAGCCATATATGCATTTGTTTTCTCCTCCTCAGAATTTATTTTGCATGTGATTTTACAGTTTGTACTTCATATCATACATTTATTCCTTCTCTTGAAAAAAGGTTTGACACAGACGCTTGCCATTACATTTTGAAACCTGTAACTGGTGCCAGTAAGGAAAAAAAAAAACAAACCACCCTATAAAACATATTAGATCAACACAGTGTAAATATAACATGTATTAGAAGTAGCTCGTTATTTCACTACAAGGAAAACAATCTGGGGAAAAAAAAAAAAAAAAAAGATAATCAGTTCCAGTTGCTAAAACAGTTCAGTATATTTTATTTAAAGTCATAGCGTAACAGGAATGCTTTTATTAGCTCACAACCAAACAATGATCAAACTGGTGTAGAGGAAAATGAAGCATGATCCTATGGTACTCAACTGCAATGTAACATTCTCTGCCACACAGACCGTATCAGACTGGGGATGTTCAGAAAGTCCTTTCAGTGTGAACTCTGCAAAAGACTGTTTTCCATCATGCTGCATTATTCTATCCCTTATTTTGCTTAAGAAGTAAGCCACAAGTAAGCATTCCAAGCACTGTGAATAGATTGTCAGTGTTGGCACCACCTATTCAGTAGTTTACACAATGGTTCACAAAGGAAACTGGGTAAAATTATGACTCGGAAATGGTCACGGACATCTTCCTCTTTGGCTACTTTAAAAGTTAGAAAATTCAGATTGGTACAAAAGACATTCATTTCAGAACCAATTCAAATATGTTTTTTTAAATAAATGGAACAAAATAAAGCAATGTCTCGTTAATTTGGTATTAATTTTCCAGAATACTCTGCAATACATTTTCAAATATACAAAATCTTACTCTTTACAAAAAAGTTGTAGCTCATGAAGGAACTCACTTGAATTATATTAGCAGCACTCCAATAATAAACTATCTTAGTTTTAATCAAAAAAAAAAAAAAAAAAAAAACCCTTAGTTTGATCACTGAATTTTGAGACTGCTTCTTCACGAGAAGCAATGTTTCAGAAGTTACAAAAGTGCAAGAACATCATTATGTTCCGAGCTGAAAGGCAGCTTCTGGAAGCAGAGAAATCAGTATTGCAAGGTCCTGATATTAGTGAAATAAATACAGTGGGAAGAACTACACTTTATGTATCTCTTCCAGTGTGGTATTATTGCATTAAGACCCAAACATGCTTCTCACTGAACGTTTTAGTGATCTAAACAAAAGAGTTGCGTCATTTTTGTCCAGCTGTAGCAAATGAGATGCTCAGACTAAGTGATTTGGGTGGGAGCAGATAACCAGCACACACAATAGCATCAGCAGGCCCCCACTCAATCGGCGTGCTCGTTTTGCTGCCCAGCATTTTTGTGCATTTGCAATTAAATAAAAAAATGGCAAAGTACAAGACTCTCAGAGGACCTTCTCATCCATTTGGATAAACATTTCTAATTCTGTGTTAGACTTCGTTGAAGAAGAGGAGCCTCAAATTAGGTCCCACAAACCATTAAGGCTGCCTTTTAGCCAAAAACTTCTGTTTTATTTAAGCAAACTACTTACTTTTAGTAAGAAGCATTAATATATAATGAATATTTGAATTCACTATCAAAATGAGGATTATAAGAAATTACAAACTTTGGAGCAGGATCACTCATCATTCCTGATAAAATTCTGTAAACAACAATTTAATTGAGAATACCTGTTGCTTTGCAACACCTTAAGGTAATTTTGTACTACTAGAACTACAAACCCAACGTTTTCCTTTCTGCCTCTTTGTAAACGTCCTCAAAAGAGGGTCTAGCAAGCCAAGAGCTCTGCAATTACATGAAAATATTAATCTTACATTTTAAACACCTAATATTACTATACTCAGACTCAGAAAGCCTCCTTAGAGCAGGTTTTGTTATACTTAGTACTATTACAGTGTGTCAGCACTTCTTTGAGATTTGCTTCTTCGGTGGTAGTTACAGAGAACCTCACTTTGGGATGTCCGTGTTGTGAAGCACAAGAGCCACTCTGCTTGGAATGTACACCTAGGAAAAACATGACAAGAATAAGAACAGCTGAAAACCACAGAAACCTTACAGAACACAACTTCTAAATAACAGCATGTGGAAAAAAAACCCATATTTTCACTGTTAAAAATCTGTCATTTGGGCACTGCTGTGGGTCATAGATATCATATTTAAAGAATGATTACTGACTGCTTAGTCCCCAGCATTGGAATTACACAACATAAAAATTTTAAAGGCAGGCTGATTACAATCTCTTTCCTATCTCTTTTCTATTTTTCTTTTAATAGCTTATCATTATGTGTTTTAGGTGGCTACCAGGAGAGGGCCTCATATGACTTGCAATGACCAGTTTCAAAAACCTGAGAACATCTAGGTCAACAGATAGGTCAGCGATGAATCACAAAGTTTTGCAACTCTCTTTTGCTGTGAATTAAAGTTGCCCCAAGGCCTGTGATGTCATTTCATACAGGTAAATACCAGCAATAAGACACAGCAGCATATTTTTCACACTCTTGGCACCTATGGAATGTCAGTGTGTGAGAAATAAATCTCACTCTTGAGATTGGACAGAATCAAAATTAACCATTTGAATGATTGCATTTTTTGTCCTTTTTTTTTTTTTTCCTGACTACTACAAAAATACCCCAACACATGTAATCAAAAGACTCCTCATAGATCACAAAAGAACTCGTGGCAATGTATTTTACATGACATTTCTTCCAAGCTGAGCAGAGTCACAATCAGAAAACAAGACTGATATGTGGTATCTTCCAATTACCTTGATACACCGTACTCCATCAATTGTCAGGTCTATGAATGTGTTTTCTGAACAAGTCAATAAAAATGCAATTATAAAAGGTAACACAAGATTGAAGATTATTGGCTTCATTCTGACAACGTCCTCTTTTAGACTATCCTTCATCCCTCTGGAATGTCTAATATTCTGTAATTTCAACCATGTTATCTGTTAACGAGAGCCTGATGGCATGAAAGGCATTCATTGTTTTCAAACAAGAATAAAGCAATAAAGCAAAGAGCTTTATGAAAAGGAGAAAAAGAAGAACAGCTGATCTTCATTGAATCAGACAGAGCAGTGTCCAATGCTTCTTGAAAGGCAGCAAACATAATGATTTCCCCTAAGGTTTCAGTGACAAATAGCTCTATAAACCGGTGCAGGAGAGGAAATACTTAATGAAGTCAACTACCTCAAAACATATAGATAAAGGAGAGATTTTAAAGTTGTGTACTGAGAAATTCAGTGCTCTGAGTTTGGATGTTGAAGTGAGAAGGAACAAACAGAAATAAGTTTTCTAAGAAAAAATTTGTAAAATGTTACTTCAGTTATGGGAAAGAAAAAAACCTACAAACTCTAATGCAGGACACAGCAATTCTCAATTATATTCTGGTCAATAATGTGTCAGATCCTAGGAGGAGTAAATTAGTCCAATTCCTTTAAGGTCAATTAACATCAGCTGAGAATCTGAGAGCAGTGTGGATCATCCAACTCCAACCATTTCTTGGACAAACAGAATTTTAAAGCCGGTTTAAGCACAGTGTCAAAACTTGCACAAATGATTGTATTCAAACTAATGACAGATATGTTTTCCATTTGCCATGAAGAGATGTGTCTGCCAGCTTTTTAGTTTAGTCACTTGTTTTTTCCTTACCTAGGGAAATGAAACATGCTTCTTAGAGTTTTTTATCTTGGTGGTCTTCTTGCTAAATCATAGAAAAGCCACAGATGGCACTAGCTCCTAATCTTATTTCATTGGTCCATGTAACCACCTCCGAGGCTATTTGCCACAAAAAGCAACAATTAAGGCATGAACAATGAAAAAATATCAATTAATGATTAAACACATTAATAATTACAAATAAGATTATTAATTATTCATTCCACTGCTGTACAATAAAGGAAGAATACTAACAACTATTAGATAATACTCATTATAAATATATAGGTATTAATCCATTCCTCCAGCCCAACAGTATTTCCAGAAATACTACATTCTGTGTGCTCTGGCTTTATTACTTTTTTAAAAAGACAGAACTCAGAACATTTGTGTGATGGACTGAGGAAGAAAAATGTGACCAATGAAGTTGGAAAGATCACTTGTCTTTCCTGATGTAAGGTGAAAACTGGAAGATTATCTACCCAGGATCCCAGCAGGGCTTGCAGTCCAGATTTCTCACCTCCACTCTTCCTTCTGACAGTCTGAATCATGAAACTTTCTCAGCCTTTTCACTCCAGTATGATTCCTTCTCTTTCAGCACCTCTCACCTGAATTAGCACTCTTGGAGGAACATATCCCCCTAAATTTAAATTTATTTTCTCTATATTTTTCCTGAGTGTTTCAAATACATTTTTACTGACTATTTCAAGCCATTCTACCAAGACAATTGTGCTCCAAGCATATGCTTCAATCTGCTATTAAGTGACACTATTGAAAATGTCAGAAATCCATTGCTGACAGGATAAGCTGAAATGCAAAAAAAAAAAAAAAAAAAAAAAATTATTGTAAGTTTGAGTCCAGACACTTTGAAATATATAAATGCGTGGATAATCCTTAGCTCTAGATGTGTCTGGATTGGACCTTGAACATTCAGTTGATCAATGATTCACTCTAATTCAGTGCCATCTACAACTGTGCTCTGTCTCATCAGGCTGGTCACTGCCCTGAACTCCAAACAGTATCAGCTCCCTCACAACTCCTAAGACTCTCATTGATACCAGTCAACAGCTGCACACAGAGCCTCTGATTGCTGAAATGGCAGTGGCCCAGCTAGTTTATAACCCACCTAACAATCTTACCCAGTCCTGTAGTTCCTCAGCTCCTAGGCAGGAATGCTGAAGGAGACAAGGCTGAAAGTCTTACGGGAGCAACCTTGTGCACACAGCTTGAGTCATTTCATCAAGAAAGCAATCAGGCTGACCATGCATGCTCTGACTTTGATAAATCCAGGCTGGCCTTCTGAGTGACCCACTTCATGTGGACTTGCCTGGACACAGATTGCAAGAGGAGGTGGTTCTTGTCTTCTGGAGGAGCTGCCCTACAGACCCCTCAGCCTTCCTTTTCAGCCTTGATTCAGTTGTCAGAAATTTCCCCTGACCACTATGATTTTTCTCAAATAGTAGTCATCAGCCTTGCAATCACATCACTGAAATCATCCAAGCCTCTGGGTGTATCCCTCTTCTATACAGCCTCTTTAACCTGTAGCTCTGCTACTTATTTTCAGTGGAGCACTGTCACACAAACGGTTCTTGAAAGCGGGCCCTTGGAGTCAAAGCCAAAAAAAGGCACTGAATACTCCTGTATTGTCCATCAAAGTTTTGAGTCTTCACTTTGCCAAAGGACTTGCCTTTTTTTTTTTATCAGCAGTTTTGCAGAATCACCTTCTTATCCTTTTCCTTTTATATATATATATATATATATATATATATATATAAATATATATATATATGTATATGTTATACAGCCTGAACTATATATCTCTCTATAAATAGACAAGTATACTAAAAGTACATACCAGTTTTCTGATTAAAACCACTAAAGGAAATCTAGATATTCATCAGCAAAAACCACTATCAGAGATATGTAATTTTTTTGCTTTTTCCATACCCTAGGAAGTGTGCCTCAGAAGTTTATTCTTTCATACACTGTTGCTGAATTATACACTTTCAATTACCAGCTTTAGTTCTATTGATCTCTGTTCTTCCAACCTGCTTTTTCTGATCATGAGTTTTATCCCATTCATGTATCCTTCACCATTTCCCAAGGCTCCCTTGATGAAAATGGACAGAAGTGAAAACCTAAAGAATAGAACACTAAAGAGAATTCATTCATAGCTAACCCACATCCTGACTGCATCAATCAAATCACCCTCAGTGTCTCTCTTCTATTTCAAGGTTTCTGCTCATCCTGAACACCCTTTCCAACCACTTCCTCCCCTCACCTTGTTGGAAAGGTCCTCAGGAGACCCAAAATCCCTGAGGTGAGCTCTGAGGTGAGAGAAGGTTACCCAGGATCTCAGTGAACCATCCCTCTGCTCTCCATACCAATTGTTAACTTACAACCTCGAGCCCTCTAAGGTTCCACTCCACTATTTTAGGAAGCCAAGAAGACATCTAAAAACACACAGAGGAAGGTTCATGAGGCCTTTTCTACTGGGGGAATGTAACATGGGGATTGGAAAACATCAGATCTCTTTGAGACAGGATGACTCAGCTGCAAAGACAGTGTTTGACAAAGTTAACTTTCAAATGTTTAGTCATAAAATATCACTGAAAGTCTTTTTATTCTCAATTTGGCAGGAATGGAGTAACTGCAGTTACTTCACCAGCAGATGTACTAGCAAAGAGGATGGTGGGGGATAGGAATTTTGTTTATAAGTCAAATACCAAACAGGTTTTTGTTGGCTTCTTTGACCTTTTTATACTGCATGTCCATATGAGGCAGCTACACTGTCTGAAATTAGGCAAGTCCCACACAGATCAAGGCTTCTGGCACTAAAACAGTATCTCTAGTAAAGAGACCAAAATAAAAAAAAAATTATAATCAGCCTCTTTCCCACCAACAACTATATATCAACAATCAACATCATAGTCTATGCATGCTGGCTATCTCACAAACAGGGCAAAAACAACTGGTACTACTACTGGCTAGGAATGTAAGATGTTTTCAGCCAAATTATTACTCCTTATACTTTTTTCTCTCTCTGTGAATATCCAGAAAACTTCTAGGGGAAAAAAAAACCAAAAAAACCCAACCAAACAGTTTTAAAGAGTTAAGAAGAATACAGGAGTATCACACATAGGAAGCACCTGTGAACAGTTGCAGCTATATTATTTCATAATAATATAAGCAGCAGCTTACATATTTCAGGAGGGGACTAAAATACACAGCAATCTCCAAATGTATCTAAACACCCACAAGCAAGAGGTTCTGCAAATGACAACTGCTACTTTCAGATCTGTCAGACTAATTCAGTACCAGGTGCAGGCACAACCAAAATTGGCTGGAACTGCAATGAACTACTCTTCATCTGACTTTCAGGATTGGAAAACACCAAGCCCTAAAAATAATTTCAAGGTCATTTTGGAACAGATGGGAGAATTACTAGAACTCAGAGCTAGATCAGGCTCTGCAGAAAAATACTCAGTAGCACATATTGCAGCTGGTAGATGCAGAAGGCAATGTCACAAGAGTGTGTGCCAACATTACCCCAAACTTTTAATTAAAATGAGGGCTTTAGACATCTTCAGTCCCTGTATCACCACTAATTGTCACACATGGACACTATGCTGAGAATATAATTAACCATGAAAGAATAAAATAGATTCCTTTCTGACTGTAATTTATTATACAAAACCTCACACATTTTGGTTTTCATTTTGCTAGATACTGCACATGACAAAGAAGGTATGCTTAAAATAATGTGAAGTTCTGCCTTCCAATTTTTTTTTCAAGTTACAGCTGTACAGCATGAATATGCAGAAAATAATTTCTTAGATTGTCTTGCTTCGTTTGTGAAAAAGAAGTACTGCACAGGGTGTGTCTCAAAATTTCTCCTCTATTATCTTCTGCACTCTTTTATCAGGTTGAGAAAAAGTACTTAAAAAAAGATAGCAAAACCCCTTGAAAAACAAGTACACTGAAGATGATGATAGGATGAAACAAAATTACTAACAGAGTAACTTTACATAATATTTGCTGATGGTTTTAAGAAGTCAAACAATCAATGAAGATGAAGAAATGGATTTAGAAGTCTTAATCATCAAGAGGCAAAAATCAAAAAGACCTTTGTGGCATTAAATTCTGACTGATTCACCTAGTTTGAACAGTTAAGTTTCTAACTACAAACATTCTTTCATTTAATCTGTATATCTGTGCATGTCAGGGGAGAAAACAGTTAAAGATGACATCAGTCCCTTAAAATTCAATACATAAATCCTTATCATGAAAGTTATTTAAATGAGTATTTTCAAAGCTAAGGTCACTAAAAGCTTTTAGATCATTTCAATTTATGAGAGTATTTTAATTTGTCCACAGACTCAAGGAAGCAGGAAGTTGCACTTTGACATTGAATAGTATACATTAAGATCAAGGTTAAAAACTCAAGCCTGTAATAAGGATATTCTTAAAATAAACTATATAATTTCACCTCCATTTAATGTGAAAAGATTATATCACTGAATGCCAAAAATAGAGAAACAGAAAAAAAGACAGCACTGGGGACAATGGAAAAGAAATCCTCTGACATCTTGGTATTTTTTTAACTAATTGGAATGAACTTCAGAAAAAGTAAATCTATAAAAGTCAAAATATGTTGAACAATTATATTTCACAATAAATCATATACTACTTTTCCAATGACACACCATCCTCTGCAATATTCCACTTAGCCTGCTTAATTACTCATTTTCTGTTGGTGCACAAAGTAGGAAAGTATAACCTCTCCATTTTCGTAGAAATACTAACTTTTTGGTGTGGTACAAAAGATTTACTAGGACACTTATTAATAGCTAGTTCTTTCGTACAGCAAAATTCAGTCATGTTGGATACCTCAGAAAATACCAACAAGACATGACCACAGAAGAGTGATGCATTATTTAAAAAATAATACTTTTTCTTCCCCCTGCCCCAAATCTAAGTTTCACATCCAATCACAAAAGCCAAGTTAGGTATCAACAAATGAATTAATCCATAAAGGGGCAGTAAGATCTGACAGGGGTTGAAAAGTGTGTGCAGCACTTAATTTACATCTTGCAAAGAGATGATGAGACATAAACAAGACAAAAGGTTTATAAAAGCATTCAAAAAGCACATGTCTTTTATAAAATATACTTCAAAAAGGCTAGTATGAGAATACCAGAGTGGAGTGGTAAATAGAAATGAAGCTGTGGTAAAGAGTCTATTCTTACAGTGACAAAAAGGTTCACAGCTTGTTATTAGAAAGTGTGATTACATGGAATGTTATGTACATTTCATGTATTTGTTAACAATCCATTATGGAAAAAGCAGAGAAATGGAAAAATTAGTATAATTATTTATATAAGTCATATTACAATGGCATTTTTGTGCATTTTGTATGGAATTTTCAAGGTGTGTCTGATGATTTTGAATCAGATTTTGAATCTGGCCTTCTAACAGCTTTACTAAAGAAGCCTGAAAATTGTACAGTGCAATGCTCAGCAGTGTTTACAAAGCTTCATCTCCTTTCAGGATTCTTTGCTCCAGGAATTTCATATCTCCCTTCTTCTCATTTTGATATGCCACCTTGAATATTTCTTTCATTAGCTGATTTTTTAGAATGAATCATGTCACATTCAATCTTCTATTTTTGTAACACATTTGTTTGCTATTTAAGCTTGACTTGAGAAGCAGAATTATTGCATGTGATTTTATTTTGTCAGAACCCTCTGGGCATGTTTTGCTGACAATGCTTACTCACACACCTTAAGGGAGGTGCATCTCTCATTAAAAAATTACTTCTTCGAAGTTTGTAGTGGAGGAGAAACTAAATTTTTTGAAACAAAAAACTTAAGTCTCATTCATTATAGATTACTATTAAGCAACGGGAATTATTAAAGAACAGGAAAAGAACTTTAATGAGTTTACTGGGGTGGCATCATATGTTATTTAAAAAGTAATTTGGTGGGAAGACTTTTGAGTTGGATTTTATAAACTGAAATTAAGACTAAAGAAACCTCTAAGCAGGACAAATTACCCAATAACCTGGATCTAAATTGCTATTTGAAATAAAACATCTTTGTTTTACTGCAAAGTAGTAGCTGGAGGCATTTACTGTAACTTTTGTTCTTTCTTACGTGATGATCTATTTGCTGAATTTAGGTTTCACAGATTTTTTTTTCTTGATTACTTTCATTCGGTGTCCTCTCACTGGTACTTTACCTTTATTTGGGGCATGTGGCATCCTCTGGGGGGTTGGCTGGAGGTGCTCTGTGAATTGGGTGGCAGAAGGACATAAGAAAAAGTTTACCTGGGTGTTTTCCTGACCTAGAGATTCCATTGCCATGCCACAGCTTATGCTGCACTAAGTGCATTTGCTGCTGTGTTTGCCACATGCTTTATCTTCCACATCCTCCTAGCAAACCGCAGCTTCGCATTCTGCCACATTTTTTTTCTGGCTCAGATGGCTTGCACTCAACATCTAATGGACTAAATGTGAAATATACATTCCAAACTACAGTTAATTGGCTTGCAAAAGTTAAGTTAGTAGATAGATAATTAAGATGCTCTCCAATCACCCAGACAATGTACTTGAATTGGGCACACGAAGCAAGACTCTGGAAGCAGTTATTTGCTACATAACCTTCAGAAATGAAAACTTAGACCTTTCAAATTAGCACAAATACTTACCCACACTATGAAGGCACTGCCACATACAGATATTTAAAAAAAAAAAAACTAAAAAAAATACACAAAACCCATCCCTAAGATCCTTTACACCAAGCACAACGAAAGCACAAAAATTCTTTCATGTAATGAAAGTATTTTAAATCATGCAAATGAAAGAAATGCCAGTACTCTGGATACAATGAAACAGAGAGAGGGGTTAGAAGTGACAACAATTCTCAGGAGTTTAGATCTCATGAGAAAAGTTAAAATGTGACACAAGAAATTCATGTTCTGTTCAGCCACGGAAAAGGAGTGACCACACAAATGAGTGCAGATGCTCCATTTTTGCAGGCTCTTAAGGTTACAAATGCAACTTGTGTACCAATATGACCTGTGCATAAACATACCCTCCACCCCCATAAATGTTTTAGATGTAAAAATCTACTCAGCAATATAAGTAATTTCAGATTTTTTTTCAGTGAACTCTTGCCTTAATTCCCAGCCTTTCTGAATCTTATTTTCTCATGCTTGTGAACATATACACATATGTGAACGGAAAGAATGGGAAATATGTGCACATATACACATATACATACATAAACAATAGGTAAAATAACATCTTAAAATTGCTAATTGTGATGATTTTGATTTCAAGGGCAATTAAGAAAGTTAGAGTTTTATTAGTGACCACCTCAGCAAACAGAAATTGTATGCAAGGATATGTCTCCCAGTTCATCTCAGGTGAGTTGTGGGAAACTCTTTATCCATTATTCACATCACTTTAGGACAGGAAATCCTTGAAAATCTTGATGTGAACAGAGCAATCCTATTCCATTTTGCAAAGCTCAAAGTTTTTCTGTAAACTGAGGAGGAAAGAGCCAGTTGGCAAACACATGATCAGCTCTAATTCATGTTTGTATAGTTAAGCACGTGAGTTTAAGACAGCAAAGTTTCAGTTTTTGCAGAGCTTTAAACAAAGCAAGCATGAAAATGGAGTTTCTCAACATGAAAATAAAGCAAATTATAATATTAGGATACAACTCAAAAGCTACTAGCAGGTTTTCATGCATATTGGCAAGGAACACTGTGTCAGACACTGCAAAAGTGCATGGTAATATGAAAGTAAGGTTGAAAGAGAAAAATTAGTTAACATTATTGATTATAATCAAGTCATAATGTTACCTATACTGTATTTAGACAAAGGTTAATTTCAGAAAATAAATTAAAAATACCCTCTTCCCCCAAATACTAGAAAGGACTCCATATTTGTCCAAAAGAATTGCAAAACTTACACAGATGAAAATAAAAATAAAACAAACAAACAAACCACCCCCCAAACAACTTCCTTACCATAATTGAATTAGGTCGATAATTGTGAGGATATTCTTCAGAGAAGTACTCTGTATTGTGGTCCAGCCTTTTATGTCCTCCATATTCTCCAGCATCAGAATCCAGAAGGATTTTATACTTAAAGGCAACTGTTAAGGAACTATGCCAATTACCTCTTAAACAGAAAAGGAATCAAAGCAAAATATCTAAAAGGACTAGTAATGGAAGTAATGCAGTAATGGAAGCATGCTGATATATTCAATATAAAGCAAAAATCATAACAAAATCTAAGAAAAGGGTAGAAAAACATACAAAACATACAAAAATTATATGAAGCTTTGTCCTGAAAATTTAATTTTAGAACAGTGACTCTCCTGTTAAAGCAAGTACCTCCCAGTCTCTTCTGCAACCTGCCATGAATGATAAGTTTATATCATTACAGCAGATATGCACTGCACTTTAGGTGATGAACTAGACTAAAAATGTACCACTAAACAAAACAATGCATTTGAATTGCATTTAAGAAGTAATGTAATTGTGATCATCAAAATCAATGTGTATTTAGCAATATTTTACTTATTTTTATTTTAGTCTGTCAGAATCTGATCAAGTGCCAATGAGAAAAGCATGTTATTTTACAGAAGGGAAACCCACAACTCCTCTGAGAGTCTTCTGGAAAAGAGCTGGAATTATTATTGTAGCACAGAGGAACAAAAGAAAGAATATATTGTAATAGAAGACTTTTTAAGAGATAAATATTCTGACTGCAATTGTTAAAACGAGGTGAATTATTTAACAAAGTGTAGCAATGAGTTGGAATACCTGTACATACTTCAAAGGATTCAGACAGATTTAACAAATAAAAAAAAAAAAAAAAAAAAAAAAAAAAAAAAAAAAAAAAAAAAAAAAGTTGAAACAATAAAGTCAGAAAACATAAGGAAATAAATGGGGAAACAAAGAGCTAAATCATATTCAAAAGTCAATTTGTTCTTATTTGAGACAACCAAAAATAAAATATTTTAATTTTTTTTATTATTATTATTTAAGTACATAGTATTTACTTAATTGGACATAATTAAAGCATCTTTTTCCCTCTTGAAGTTACAATAAAAAGCAATATCCACTTCCCACCACCCAAAAAAGAGAGGGAAATAGCAATGTTCTTTAATCCACAATCTGCTTCCTCTGTTCTAAGCTGTGGAAGTATCTTACTTCCCTAGAGCTTGTATTTAATAGGATTTGGGAGGAGTGAAGCAACAGTCTCTTAAAAAAGTCAGTGGTTCTTAAAACTGTTCTTAGTCTTCTGTGTTTGCTCAACCTTTTGAAAACAGGCCAGCTCAAAACCTGAAGGATTGTGGTATAAGCAGAATTGTTTTTAAGTCTCTTTACACAGCTCCATCAGGTGAGGTGGGAAATTTCCCAAGACCTGCCTTACTGATTGAAACCTCTGGAAGGCTGAAGCATAACATCACACAGAAGTAACCACAAATTTACTCTGAGACACTTCACTCTAGAAGATTGCACAGAAGAAAAGTAAATGTACATAAGGAAAACAGCAAAGCTGTCAATTAGGTCCCAAACCACCAATGGTAACTAATCCCTTCTACACAAGTGTTTGCAGCAAAATGAAAGAATGATCCAAAACTGCCAAGTTAGTTGTTGAGTTCTACAGGGCAGTTGCCCAAAGATCACCACATTCACCAGCAAAATCTTCATGTTTGCTATCATTCCTTATTTAAAAAAAAAAAAAAAAAAAAAATTGAAAAATCATACTTTGCCATCTTTAATCCTCAAAGGTTCTCATGTGCACATCACACACACCTCTCCCCTCCTCTCTTTTATAAACATGATCAAATTGATGCCTTAAGTTTTAGCTATTATATTTTTTAGACTCTGTGCTGTTTGAGTGGGCAGTTTTAGGTTTCATATTAAGTGCTACTAAGCTCTCTTCACAGAGTAAATAGACAAAACAATTTCTTCTCTAGTTCGATACTAAGGACAAAATGGGGAAGTGAGAAGAAAAACCAAGGTGGCTGGAGCTTCCTAACCTGAAGCTGTGGTTGGACATTTGACTCCAATATGCTAATGGACCAGAATTTATAAAAGTGTGGGACCTTGTGATCAGTGATCCATTTTGTGACCATTTTTGGGTGCATCTTGGGTGTAGCCTGGCTGTGCTCTTGTGCTGCCCAGGTGTACCCATTGAGGCCTTTTAATAAATCCCTACTTTATCCTTTTGCTCTGTCTAGTCTCTGTTCCAGGTCAGCCTCCAGAAGGCATCAATTACCATTCATTTTTTGTCATGTATGACATGCAAAGACACAAACTACAGGATCCAGTCACTCTCTATAGTGTCATTTCAGCAGCAGCAATGTCTGCTTTCATTCCACTACATATTTTATTAATTTGGCAGGAGAATGTCTCCATCAAGAATTTCACACCTTGCTTTGGTGATCTTCACTATACATTAAATTTAATACGTTATCAATGTTGTTGAAAACCCTGACATGCTTAATGATTCCCTCAAAACTATTTACAGCAAATACCATTATTGTGGCTATGCTGTTTTAAAAACAATTCATAAAATTATGTCTGTATTGCCAGAGAGCATGGCTGAAGTGAATATCACCATGTCTTTACAGATAGATAGCATATTTTGTGTAAATTATGTTAATCAAATCCTGGATAATGGGGGTCACAAAAGAATTTTAAGATCTTCACAGATCAGGTATTCGTCTGGGAAAAATAACCAGTTTGGTAAACATGTGCATTTAGCTTCCAACTTAAAGCCTCACAAAAGAGTCAGTTTTCACATTTCGGAATTTTATAAGCATCTAGTTTTCTGAAAATTACCGTCACAAAAACATTAAACAACAGATGTGCATTTTAAATAAGTACATAATAGAAGTATTTTTTAATGCAGTGAGGTCTGTTGTATTTCTGAGACAGTGTTGGAAACATTAGCCTGTATTCTCACTGGGAAAAAAAAGGTAAGAAAAAAAAGCCTGATTTCTGTTTGGTGTTCCAACTAAATCTCCCACCCACTAGAAGGGAGGAGAGCAGCAAAAGCAATGAACTCCTGTATAGACAGAGCTGAAAATGGAAAAACTGACATATTATTTACCACATTAATTACTGAATTACTATGCTTTTATAATGTTTCAAAATACATATTTTAACACAATTTTTAAATTTAATCTTCTGCATGTTTAGTGACACATTTGCAAAGTAAATGCAAGTCATAAAATAGGATAATTTATTTTTTTTCCAGCACTTACTGCTGATAAAAGAAACCAAGTAGTGCTTGTGGGGTGATACAGTCTTAAATGGTTAGGCCATTTTGCTTTTAATAATTCTTGAATTTCAGTGAAAAAACTAGCATAACTGATTTCAAGATGAAGGGTATCACTTTTGCTTCTCTCCACACACTGCTAATTTTGAAGACTAAGCATTCAACCTAGAAGTGACAAAAAGCATTTGGAGATTCTTTGGCTAGATTTTGTAATGAAATTAAACACCTTGGCCTGATAAAATTCAGCTCAGGATATTTCAATGACAGTTGAAGCCATTTAAGCACTCAACACACGCACAAATACTGAGAGGGAGGGGGGTACTGTCCCTTTTTGCTTCTGCCAAATGGGACATTTGTTTAAACCACATGCAAATTTACAGGTATGTCAACTCATGTTGGTTGGTGGTTATAAACATAAAATGCAGATTTAATTTTGAGCCAAGATAACAAACCTTGTTAATAAAAGGGCAGGGGGAGGGGGGGATATACACATATTGTGTATCATTTTAATGAGACTTCCAACACTGGTGAAAAATTACTTAACAAAATCAAGTGTGGAATCTCAAGGAAGAAAAAGGAGTAATTACCGAAATCTTTAAGCCTCTTTCCTGTCCTTTCCCTATCCTTTCAGCTATGCTCCTTTTGAACAGAGGAAAGAAGGTTTCCATATTGAATTTTCACTGCAGACTGGCCTTAGAATCCAATCACAGTTGCACAGAAAGGCCTAAGCAGTGTTAAAAACATAAAATTAGAAACTTATGAATGGTTTCCCCATTAACATTCAAAGTTTTATCTGCAATCAGAAGACTAGAGACAGCTGACCTAGATGTTGATTGTTCATCTACCTCAAAACTGAAGCAAATTAGGCAGAAATAATTTGTTAGTTCAAGCTGCCTTTCTCATGAAAAGGCTTCTGAAAGAGCATAATTTATGAACTAAAATTCCAGCATAAGCACAGAAATGTTTTTCTTTTCCCTTCACATAATGACTCAGAAATTGGGCAATAGGATATGCCACTCTGATCCTTACAGAGACTCAGTGCTGCAAACCTCCTCCTTCTGCTGTGCAGATCAAAGAGGCACTGCCACATTAGTATGCTGTATTTCTTATTCACACCTATTAACCTTAAGTATCAACTACCTTGATGGAATTTAGCATTTGATTGATCCTAAATTAAGTCCTTTGTCTCAACGTGCCAGAATTCTACCAGGCAGGGACAGTTACACAACTGCACTTCAAAGTGGCGTCTTTGCCTTCAGCAATCGCACGCCAGTGACTCATTTAAATGACCTTACTTGCTCATTAGAAGCTCTAGGTGCACGTTGTAAATGTCAGAGAGCCTGAATTAAAGTAAGGGTTTTTATAAAAAGTACATTTTTGCAGCATTTTGATGACAATATTTGTGATTCCTCAGGTTGAATCTAGCTGTTTGCATACGAACAACTCTGGCTACAAATCCTGAGTTGGAAGAGAGCCACTAGGATCCAAGCCCAACTCTTGGTCTAGCACAGGACAGTCCCAAGAATCATATGTGCCTGAAAGCACTGGCCAAATGCTTCTGACTTCTGTGATGTTTGGTGCTGTGACCACTGCCTGGGGGAGCCTGTTCCAGTGCCCAGCCACCCCCTGGATAAAGAAACTTTTCCTAATATCCAACCTAAACCTGACACAGCTTCATACCATCCCCTCAGGTCCTGTCACTGGTCACCAGAGAGAAAAGATGAGTGAGTACCTGAATGTCTTTGTGAACCCTAAATTCATGACACTCTGGTATTCATTTGCTCTGGGACTAAAATGCTTTGATAGATACTGTGCAAAAATAGTAATATGTAAAAGAATGATAGCACTCTTTCCCATGATATTTTCTTTCTGCTTGAGCAGTATATGACAACATGATATGTCCAAATACAGAGGTAAGTTAGCAGCAATTCATACTGCTCAACATTCATGGACTCTCATGCTCACGTATAAAATTAAGATCTCATTCCTTGAATACCTCACACCAAGGTACAGCATCTTAGCAGAACAAATCATAGAAGAGAGCAACCCAATATCAAGGAAAATAAGTCAAGAGAGAAGACTGAAGTATAAGGAGGAAGGAAAAACTGACCACCAACTCTGACTTTTCATATATGAAAATATATGAAATGAATATCCAAAGCTGAATGTCCACAGAAAGACTTCCCAAAGCAGGTGGGACCAAAAGAACTGCAATATCTACTACAGCTTCTCTTATAAAAGTAGAATTACGGTTGTTACGCCAACAGCCTATGAATACCGAGCAGTTGAAAGCAGAATTACATTTTCAGTGATTTCAGAAGGGAGGACTGCCTACAAAAATGCAGGCTAGGCAGGAAACTCTGTACCTTTCAACATACCTGGTAACATATCTGAGAAGCTGTAAAAACAGCTTAGAGATACATATCACTACAATATATGGATAGATCAAAACCATCCACTTAATAAAGGCAAATTTAATGTCAAGTGTTAGATGCACTCATTTATCTAGTTCAATCCACAAAACAAACAAAAGTATTGGAAGGATCATCCCATTTCCCACAATTCAGAAAATAATTCAGAAAAAAATGTTTAATAAAAACCCATTTGATTAATATATTTTAGTAGTTTGTCTCTTCTGGCTTAGAACAGCAAAGGATATCAAATTAAAAATCCACTAATTTATTAAAAGAAAGAAACAGACTAACAAGAAACTTTTGCTTTTATGTACTTCCTCTTCTCATCTAAGTTTCAAAGGGACAATAAATAGTTCCTTTTCAAGTGAAGAAGTTGTTCTGAGGATTTAAGATCACGTTACCATATGTCCTAATAATAGGACATCCTTCATTGAAGTCTTAGGTTAAAAGGTCTTAGGTTAAAATTACAGTGTGATACTGTCATTAAAAATTATACATAAACTAATTTATTTATTTATTAACTAAATTATGTATAATTAGAAATAATTATACATAAAATAATGGTTCTGATTGCAGGGGAAGAGTTAGGACAAAACCTTAGTCAATATTAAAACCCCCCAAAGTATTTAAAGAAAATAGATAAGGAAATTCCTCTAGATATTAAATAGCTCCTTTACTCTTCTCTGGTGAGCTCCCTCTCCCACAGAGTACTGTGTGCAGCTCTGGGATCCTCAGGACAGGAAATTCCATGATTGAACCAAAGCAACTGAAACATGGAATTACCCTGAAAGGCTGATAAATAAAGAGTAGGCTAAAACTGGAACTGCAGTGCTTTAAAATGACACAGCGAGAGTCACTAGGCTGTGTTTGTCAAAGGACTTGAAAGAAACCGATTTTGGGCAACTAAAATTCCTCCAGAAAATCAGCATCAAATTCTGGAGTTGCTAAGAATTTGGACAAATGCAAAACCAGTTGATTACTTGAGTATCATTTACTGCTCAGCTGATCTAAGAGCACATTCTCAGCTGACTCAGTTTTAAAGTAGAAATGTACAAATACAAGTTTCCTGATGAAGGTTTGCACTAATGCGTTTTCCTGCGTGACTCCATGCAGCATCAGCCTGCTGTAGTGGCTTTCTGTTGTGCATTTAAGAAGTGGGAGTTACTTGCTTTTTCAACAGAATTCTAAAACACAGCTTCACAAGGCATTAAATTGCATTTTTTTTAACTTTTGCTTTCTACTAAATTATCTCTAATGAAGAAGACGAATTTATAGATTTTTTTTTTTTTGCTATACACAAACACTTAAAGCAATATTATATCGGTGAACAAATAAGTGATTTCTTACCTTTTAACTACAGATTGAATTCATATTAGGAAAAAAAAGACATAAAATCAGCTTTAATTTCTAAAACTTTTCCTCACAAACAGAACAGAAAAGAAAAGGATATTTTCCTGGCGTTTCAATACCCACTCTGTAGTCCACATAACTTTGGTATGGATGGAAGTTGAAAATAAAAATAAGACCTGCTCTCTCAAATGCTATGACTTTATTGGATTCATGCTTTTCACTCACATAGGCCTAGAGGGAAAAGAAAAAAATCAACACTTTGAAAATATTTAATTTCTAATTGAATTAACAGGACCAAGAAAATCCCCACTGCTTCTGTACCACCTTTCAAGTAATACAGGTAAATAGTCAAGCAACAGAGATAAAGGCATTAACATGCAAACTGAAATAGTTTATCTATGAAATGTCTTATAAAGTTTTTGATTACTAAACTGTGGCTTACTTTTCATAAGGCAATGAAAAATTACAGAGGTAGAAGCCTGTTCAGCATAGAGCACTTGAAAAATTCTTGCTCAAAGACTGGTAACATGGTCTTTTCATCACACTTAGTAAAAAAGCTGATTCCTTATGTCAAATGAAAAATTCAGCCTATTTGTTATGGGGATTTGAATCACATATACTATTATTAATTCAGAAAATTAAGTACTCAATATGGGTTTTTAGTTTGTTTCTTCAGAAATCTGTGTGAGAAACAGTTTTGATAAGCCACAATAAATGGCTGCACATACCACCTTTGTTTCATTTGCTAAAGCCATTAATAAATAACTAGACATCAATTAACAGAAATTCTTTCAAGGGGATTATTATTTAAAGTGGACTAGCTTGAAACAATTAAACACAGAAATGAAAACAATTGCTCTTCTTTTAAAAAAATTACAGTGAGATACTAGCATAAAAAATGCAAATACAGAAGCAGCAGGTTGAGGACTAGGAGACTATAACTTACACTAGACTCTGCTGAAGGTTTTTCCTCAGAAATGGAGTAATTATTTTTATAAAGTGTAACGTCAGAGCAAGTTATGCTTTTTCAAAGCAATCCTTGGATTAGATTACAGACAATTTTACAGTCTGCTTTATCCAATCCCCGTTACTAAATAAAAATAGGGAAAATAATAGGAAAAGACCTTGCTATGAAGCTAAAAGGAGAGTGTTTTAGGTTTTTAATGTCTGTGGAAGATATTTCAGTGCCATGTTTTGACAACTTGAAATATATGATAAGGCATTACACAGTGTATAATAAAGCAGTGCTTGAAATTTCAGCATGCAAATTTGGAAATGTTACTCTACACATGTAACCGACTGGTGACTGCTCTACACATGTATGCAACTGGTAACTAAAATGTTTCATTTTGTATATACAGCTTACCTGGGGAGATGCAAGCCAGCCAAATCTTTCCTCCAATTTATTCATATCTCTATCAAAGGCATTTAGGAATTTATAGCGAAGAAGATCATCCTCAGTAAGATTAAACTGTCTTCTGGCATAGTGATAGCTCTCATTATTCCCTATTCTGGGGAAGTCAAGCCATTCGGGATGTCCAAATTCATTACCTGCATTTAAAAATATTAAGGATTCGTGAAATCACAGGCTAAGAATACACTAAGCCTGCAAAACCAGAATATAATAATGTGTGTTTCTGCTTTACAAGTTTTAAATTCCAAAGAATCTGCTTCATATATAAATCAGTCATTTTATTATTATTTATTAATATGTCTCATTTATTAATATGTCTCTCAGAACTTCCATTTAGCAGCGTTGTTTGGCCATTAAAACTACAGGAGTGAAATATCCATGGACTCCAGGGGAAGTAGAAAGTAATGAATTATGAACTCCATGTTATCGTGCAATGCTTAAAAATTTCCCCAAAATTTTTGTGTATAAGTGCCATTATATCTCAATTTGGTTTTCTATAGCAGTCTGCCAGTCTCACCCAGAATATCTAACCCAAAAAAACTACAGAGCAGACTTCTCTTGAAGACAAAGAATAGGTTTATTCAAATTTGGATCACATTCAAAAAGAAGGAAAAAAGTTGACATTTAGTCAAGAAAACGTTTAGCTTCTCTTATGTAGAATCTCCAAAGCAAATCTTATTTGCCAAAGCTAAAGATTCAAAGCAAGACCTCATTTGGATACTCACTCAATATTTTGAGTGAGTATCCAAAGTTTTCTTGGTTTATATATTGTCATTATTACAGTTTGAGACAACTCTAAATGCACTTAATAATTCTAACTCATGCTATAAAACCTGTTGTCCTGCAGACTCTCTGTCATTTTGGGCTATTCACTTGACACAGGATTAAAGGGTATCAAGTACCTTGCAAGTTAAACATTCGTTTCAAAGCCCACGACAGTTGATTAATGAAAAACCTTTCAGAGATTACAAAATGCCCACTCAGCATAAAACAGAGACAAAAAACATGTACCTGGAAATATTTATGGAAAGTAGAATGATGAAATTTAAGAGATTTTCAACTAAACCAACCAAACAAACACAAGAACGGTAAAAAGATCCTCACATTTCCACGAACTGTTACTCAAGGTAACAACAAATTGGAGCTTTGTGAGCTGACAAAGGGCAGAGATGCTAAGGGAAGGCAAGAGATTCCTGACTGGATACCCTGCATGTGCATCCACCACTCATCTGCTGTTCCACCCAGCCTGCACTGCATAGATGGCCTAGATGGAGGA
Organism: Certhia americana; assembly: GCA_018697195.1. Lineage (NCBI taxonomy): Eukaryota > Metazoa > Chordata > Aves > Passeriformes > Certhiidae > Certhia > Certhia americana. The sequence goes on along the minus strand of CM031857.1, from coordinate 8,000,629 downwards.
TACAGGCAGCAGGGAAAACTATGAACTTCGATTGTGAAATTATTTCTGTAATTCCATGCTTCACAGGAACAAAGAAATGAACAGAGGACAAAAGAGAAAAGCCTCATATATATTTAGGAGAATTCTTCAGAGTGGTATCTGCTTTGTAAACGAACTGACAAGTTGTAAATTAAATTTCCTATTCAAAAGCTAAACCACTAAATTTCATATTCAGCTCAAAACTGGAAACAAATATAAAGAATCAGAATCACAGCAGGATTTTCAAAATGACCTTGGCATAATGCTGGACTGAGCTCTTAAACTGTGCTAACAATACGGTTTGGAAAATGAGGAAAGATATTGCTACAAAACAGACACTGTATCTAACCAAATTCAATATTCTCTGAAGAGCTAGGCAAGGTAATACCTTCTTTTGTGATCTGCACACTATTGAAAAGATGAACTACATGAGATAGCTCAGCTAAAGACAGCAAAAACACATCAGAAAGTCAGAGATGGCACAAATCTTGAATTGATAGGCAAGGAAACCAAACCTATTTGTTCAGGAAAGAAACAAAAATGTGGGAAACAAGCAATAGAAGATAGCAAATAAATTAGGGTGAACTAGCCCATCATTTCCATAGATTATTTCACTGCAAGTAGAGCAGACTTCCTTCAGGTTTATCATGAATAATGAATCCCTCACCTCCACTTGTTTTGCCTATTTCCCCACTACAGTAACTAGTGTAGTTCCAAAGCTGTTTGTTATCTTTGCTTTTTAAAAGGAACAATATAAGTACAGAAAAATACTAAAAGCAGTTTTAATTTCCTAACTATTACTAATGGCTATTGCGAAAAAAAGGGAAATTAGCACAGTGCAACAATTTAACAAAATATTAAGATACTTTGTGTTGCCAAAAACACAAGTCGAGGTCTAAACTCTGTATGTACTTTGACAGTCTTGGTCTAAAAGCATCTTCTGGAGAAAATGCTCCTGAGCCTTTGTACTAGTTGCTTGACTGTAAAAGATTCACTTGATTTCTCTTTCTACGAAGAAAAATCGTTCATAAATTGTAACAGAATGAATTCAAGTAGTTTTGGTTATGTTTTCAAACTGTGGTATAGGAAAAAGAAAGTAACATTTAGGATGTATCTGCATCTTGCGATTCATTAAAGGCATACATCCTATAAAAAAAGGCCCACATCTTATGCTGTTTTTTTTTTTTTCTAATTCCTATTTTTTCCTAGTTTAACTTCATAACAAATGACAGGAGGGAACTAGGAAAGGAAAGGAATGGGTAAGTAACCAACACTTACTTCTAGGGATAACTATTGGTTCACTAAATGTGAAGCATGATCTGCCTCCTTCCCCACGTTACACTTCTCATCTCTGACAACATTCACTTCTGTGCTTAGAGGCTTCCACAATTATCAAGAAGTACAACTGGGATTTCTTTTCCTCTAATTAATTTACTGTTTGATGTAAAGGTCTAAACTACAGATTGATAAGAACCCAGCTGCCACAAATGATGCAAATCAAGACAATGGAACTAACGTGGGGGAGGCAGAGAATAAAGCTGAAATTAACTCAAGTTTTGATTAGAGAAAGAAAACAAAGACAAATCCTTGCAGTGCAATGCATGCTAATTTTATCTAGGAATTAATTGAAGTTTGCTATTTCCTGCATATTGCACATGCTGGACAACTTTATTATGTATGTACAGGATTTCAAGATCACAATTCCAACAAATAAACTAACTTTCTACTACCATAATGAAAATTTATGTCACCCTTGTTTATGAGGCTAGAAATGCATTTACACTACAAAGAAGTTAGGCTGTTGCAGAATCTTTTAAAGTTGAGCCACACAGGTCATTAAAGTTTTCTTGATCTCTCTTCCTTAGACATCTTTAGTAGCAATTCTCTCTCAAAGAATAAGTGGAACTGAAGGGATATTTAAAAGATGAAGCAGGCAGTTTCAAGAGATGTTATTTGGAGTTGTTTGCATTTTGAATTAAGTACAACATTAAATACTTTAAAAGCAGTTAAAACAAGTAGTGTATTTTATACAACAAAGGTAAGAAGTTTAATTAGGCATATAAGGCTAAACAAGGTTTTAAACAATCTAAAACACTATAAAAAGATCTTATTTAAAGCTGCTGCGAGACTGGACACATTGGGACAAAGTTCCAACAGTTCCACCTTAAAGTATATCTATCAAAGTATGTGGAGCTACACCAATTTACAGAAGCCAGATAATAAAGTCATCCAGGAATTGTAACTGCTTTGAATTTAACTTCATTACCTTTGTGAACAATAATGACAGTGCAACAATCTGCAGGCTATAAACAGAATCAATGTAAATCAGATCTAGATTGCAAATGGTATTTATCATTCTTTCAAACAATAAACCCTTTAAACAATGAATCTTCATCTTCCCTAGTTGTAAAGCTCTTGGGTGTTAAGTAATTCTGGTACTTTGTATTTACTCATATTTGTACCAAATCTTCTTTAACATTCTTTACTACCAAACCTGAACAATAAACACTACACTGCCTCTGAATGATGAGAGAACGAGCCTCACTGCAAGCATTTTTGTACTCTTGAAATCCATGCAAATAAAGTGAAATTCCAAAGGGACTCCTGAAACTCTTGGGTTAGACGGCATAAAGACCTTCATATTTTTTTAATCCTCTAGCATGGGTATTTAATGACATATTGGGTCAGAAAAGACTAACAAAATCAATCCAGGCAAACAATTATATTTTAACTTCTGCATAAAACACAGGCTAGAGGAATTCTCTAGCATGGGGTAATGGTAGAGAGGGCAATTGGTAAAGACAGCTCTGTGGGGAAAAAAAAAAAAAAAAAAAAAAAGTATTTTTTTCTGAAAGTACCAGACATTGTCTCCTCCCAAGTTATGAAAGATAAAAATCAGGATAAACACCATATTTGCTTTGCAGCTTGGATCTTCCATGTCTCCTAGGGGAGAAGGAAGGGAATATTTACCATTCTCTGTATTAAAGGATCAAAGAATGTGTCTCCTCTGGGATGATACAGTCATGAGGAAACACAAGGACACCTCCACTGTATCCAAGACATGGGAAAGGACTGAGTCCTTAAAATGCTTGTCCGAAATCCCACAGGAACACAGTTCCTGTTGTTTCTCTCCCATTCCCACTTTTCATCAAGAGTTGATCTGTCTTCACTCATTTCCTACTGGTGTTTAAAAGCTGGGAGCTATTGTACCACACAACCTTATAACACTGATAAAATAGTACCAGGTTCCTAAAGGAGATAACATTTCAATTGTTCCAACAAGAATTTCAGCCATACTAAGTGGCACTGTTCAGTTCTCATATTTCAAACCCAGGTCACTCTTTTGCCAGATAAATTACAGAAAAAAACCCAAACCAAATAACAAGATATAAAGAATTCTCCTTAGAAGCACCAACTCTGCACCTCTATTAGGAAGGGCTGGATGGCTGAGAGGATTTCTTACACAGAGGAGCAATCAGGCACAGGCTTAGTAAACAAGCAATAGCATTGCTTACCATGGCTTATTTTATTTTTCAACAGAAGTAGAGCATATAGAGTAACCATCATATGATGGTTATGCTCACATGCTGGTACTTAGCAGAATGATATTTACACAGAAAAAAAACAAAAAAACATTTATTTGGAATAACTTATTCAAAATAAATTATTCTTTCATTTACTTGTTTGTAGCGCTCTATCAAAGCAGCATTCAATAAAATATCAGTGGCCTCACTGGCAACAGTATTCAGTTCCTAAGGGCAGATGAAAGTTTTCCCTTGAATGTTTACTGAGCAGAGCAAGAGTTTCTGCAGTTCACACTAACAGACAAAAAAAAAAAAAAAAAAAAAAAAAAAAAAAAAAAAAAAAAAAAAAATATATATATATATATAATGAGAAGTTACCTGGGCTAGAAGGGATCTTGAGAAGATAACTATTTTATTAACCTACTCTTCAAAACTTTCAAGCTTGAAAGTTTACATTTCAACCCTCCTTTCCCAGAGTAGAATAAAATATTTCTGACTTACACAACTTACTCAACACCCTCTAACAGTATTTAAAACAAAAAAGCAGCAATTAAACTCTTTGTGGTGCTTTTATACTGAAACAGTTCCCATTTTGCTGTCTGCTATTAGCTGCATCCTGGTAAAAACAAGAGACTGACTTTGATACTGACATTTCCACCAGGCTCTACATAAACACAGCACAGTGTACATTATCTAGTCAATCACTTCCAAGAGCTCACTAAAATATTTAAGAACAGAAATATTGCAGAACACATTGCAAAGGTTAAAAAGAAAAAAAAAAAAAAAACAAAACCACAAGAAAACAGACAAAAAACTCCAAATATAATGAAAAATACAGATATATCTTAAGAAATGTTTTTAACAGAAGGTGCAACCGGAGAAATTCTAGCTAGATCTTTCAGTGTGGTGCACTGACAATTACTAAGTGGTACCTCAACTGACAGGTTAATGGGCTTACAAAGTGAATTTAGGACAAGGCTGGAAAAGAAAGAGGTCCAAGAAAGGCATCAATCCATTTGCCCTGGGATATCCAACAAATAGCAGTTTACTTGCTGGTGTCAGTAAGAATTTCATTGTCTAATTTAGAAAGAGCATGTAAAGAACTAAAAAAAGAAAAAAAATAAAGGTAAACTGAAGAAGAAGACCACTTACATAATGTTTGATTCATAGAAAAGTTAAAGTAAATAAAAAATGAAAGGAACAAATCTAATTACTTAACTATGCATTTGTTAACAGCACAAAATGAGAGATTTTGAAATAAAAATTTGGAATAAACATTAAACAAAGTAGGGGGGAAAGGATTTCTAAAAGAGATGTCAGTAATCAAAACAGAAGATGCACTGTGAGAAGCCCTGGTTTTCTTGAAACAGTACAAATCAGCCATCAGAACATACTTCTGGTTGCACCTCTAAACCTCTGCTTACCTGATATCCTCAAAGGAGTACATTCCCAAGATTCTTCCTAGACTCACACAGCACTGCTTTGAAATTAAAGCTTCCTTCTGCCAGCTGCCTCCTGCCCTCCACCTGAGGCTGGTTCAAGCCTGTCATGCTGAGACTGTACTTATAAACTACCTGAAAAAAATCTTCTTTAGGAAAAAACCTTCTTAAGATCCTCACAATCTTAAATATCTCTCATCTGCCATTGTTTCCAGTGAACCAGGGCACTTATTAAGGTATTTTCGAAACCAGCATTATGGAATTACTGTAAAAGTCCTTGAAAAGGCATCATACTGCTACACTACTTTTTCCTCAAAGAAATGAAAAACTCCAAAGAAGCACCTGAAGTGGTACCTGGGCACTGTTGCACAGTTCTTAAAAGAGTGCAGAGACTCTTTTGTGCTCAGTCTCAAGGCTCTGGCTGCCAGTGTTAACACTCCTCTGATGCAGAAAACCAACCAATGGTATTTATAAGTCCCCATAATAGTAATGCCTCAGCTCAGGTAAGGAAATGGAGTTGTTTTCTGAATGCTACGTAAGTGATTTGTGAATTTGGAAGGTACAATGTGTGTTTTGTTTGCCGAACTCAGCACTGTTTCAAAGCAACCTGTCACTGTAATGTCTCCGGCTCTGACCTTGCATATACACAAATATAAATAAAAATTATATTAAAAAACCAAGCAATTGCTATATTTATTTCTACACAACAGCTGAAATCTTAGGTGGAACTAACACCTAACTGAAGCCATACTTTAGATATACAAGGGTATTTGCTGAAGAATTAGTTGCCCTTGGATAAAACAAAAAAAATATTCAGAAACCATCATGGAGAGTAAAATTCAATATCCTACTCTCAAAATAAAGGTTTATAGAAAGAAAGGAGTAAAAATTTTGGTATCAACTTATAGAATTCTCGCACAGAAAATCTTGAATGTTAGCAGAGAATTTTACCACACTGGAAAGTGAAAGAATAGTAAAATTATTCTGATATTAGCCACACATTGTATTAGGTAATAAACTTTTTACTTTGAAATCCTTTCAGGTTCCCAAATCAGCAATTAAACATCATGGCAAAGTGTATCAAAGAAGCTTTTCAACAAAATTGTATCATCCAATTAAATACTGTTCAAAAAATAAAGATTGGGAACACACAGATGTATTTTCCAATTATTCAATTATCATGGAGTTTGACAACACCACTCCAGCATAATGTGTGTAGTGCTTGGTCAATAAACCCAAACCTATCATTAAGGAGAAAAGCAAATATTGTGATCCAGAATTGTATATTAGCAGTGTCTCACAATACAAAATGTCTTCCAAAATGAGAAGAGCTGCAAGCATTTATCAGTCAGGTTTCTCTTACAGAGTGTCCTCAAATAATTTGTTTCTAGAAACAGACTCGCTTTGAGCTGATAAAAAAGCATAGCCCCAGCAAAATCCAGCCTTCCTACTGTTCAGCAGTGCATTTTCTTTCTATAATTAGTTCAATTTCACTACTTAGCAGGAAGACATTGAAATTTTTATTTTACTTCTACCTCGCAGCAAAAGAATGTATGAGACTGATGCTAAATAATCATGCACTGAGGATTCAAGGTCATACCAGGTTAAGGTTTTGGTTTTGTTTGCATTTTGGTTTTATGTGGGATTTTCGGTGTTGGTTTGGGTTTCTTTGCACAACAGATGTAAATAAATGCCAAGGACTGACACCAGAAAAGATAGGCCAACTACTCCTTTGGCTTCAGGGCTACTGCTGGGGGATGAATGAAATATGAGCCATCTGTAAATCTCAAACATGCTGGGGAAAATACAAATCCACATTTCCAGAGTTACTTCGTTAATAGTTTAAAATTGCCCTGAGAGAAGACATATCAGTTAATAATCCGTTTTTCTATAGTTATTAAACATTTTAAGGAGATTCATGAAAAGAACTGAATGTGTACAGAAAGAACTCTGGGTGTGGCCAACAAGAAAACCCAATCTTCTTATCCTGCTACTTTCAAATGCTCGTACTAAACCCTTTTGTGAAATCAGTACATGGCATGGGCTGTAAGAACAACTCTGCATAAGATATTATCTTGGGAAAGAGTGATGATAGCTACATCTAGCAGCCAGTACAAATGTTGGTATGGTGTTTTCTCTGTTTAAAGACACACCGAAATCACCAACCCCCATATGGAACACAACACAACACAGCATTATGCATTGCTTTTTGGCATTTCCACTCAAACCAACACAGTATGATTGCTGGGTTTTGGAAGTAATTATTAGCTAATAACTCAAGGTAAAATATGGGGCTGCTCAAATAAACATCTAACAGGAGTTTGTACGGATTCAAGACTGGTTAGAGAAAAGTAACATTACCTGGAGTAATAATTAACTGACTATTTAACCTAGGGAATTACAAGTCTGCCAAAAACCTCTTGTGAAAGTGTGAATATTTTGAGTAACATGAGAAGAGGAAGCCTCGAGAGTTACAAATTCTCATTAGGCCTATGCCAAATTAAACAGAACATCTGCATTATGATTCACTTGCCTTTTGCTTAGTAGTAAATAAACAGGTTAATCAAGTACCATAACCAGTTTTAACTCTATAAAGTGGAAATAATTTCCTGATTTTTCTCTCACAAAAATCTGACTCTTTATTGAGGAAGAAAATTAGCTTTGAAATACACTGATATTCCAAAGAACAAAACTGCTGCTTCACTGTGCATTTCAAAAGTAGTATCCTCAGTGGAAGATAAATATTTATGTTGGTATAAACATAATTGATGTGTAAGTCAGAACAATGTCCAGTATCAACTTACTGACTTTTTGCATTCATTGTTTTAGAGTCTTTTGCTCCCTACCTTCAACTTTTTCATTGTCTGCTTCACAGTTTGGGGTTGGTTTTGTTTGTTTGTTTTTGTTTTGTGTGGGTTTTTTTTAAAGATATCCTTACATAAAAAATGAAAGACAAGTAAATTATGTAAGACTAATCAGAAACTTGAAAGCAATTTTTCTAAGTCATGTTTATTTTTTTTAACATATATCAAAAATCTTAGCATAATATTCTTATGGTGACAGCATAACCTGCTGCAAGATCTCTGCTCGTTAGAGTCAATCATAACGAGGATGTCTAAGGCAAGATTATTTGTATTGTTGGTGGGATTTTTGTTTGTTTGTTGTTTTGGCTTTTTTCTTTGTGGAAATGAGTATTGAAATTTTCAAGTTTTGTTGGGGTTTTTTTGTTTTTTTTTTTCCAAAAGAACAGTTAGAGGTCAGGGTCTCTGGTACTTTGTCATGCTACATAAAGGGCAGGTTTTAAGAAGAGTCTCATTTGCCTGATAATCAACTGAACTACTTAGGACTATTAGTCTGTATAATAAAGTCAACTGTTCTTGAACAGAAAATGCATGGTTTAAATTGAAATGCCTTGTCTGTAAATGAGATCAATAAATGAAAGTGCACAGAAGGGGGGTATTAATGGGAGAAATCTCTGATGGTGTAATTCTGACCTGTTCAAGGCAGTAATTGTCCGGATCCTCTCTCCCTCTTACTAGACTAGGGACCAAATCTCATACAGTTTTCAAAGAGATATTCTGAACTTTTAGCAAGATAAAATGTGTCTATCAGACTGCACCTGAAGAATGCTAAAAATCAGAATTTATTTAGAATCATTGAGATGTTCTGATTCCACAAAATACTCAGTCTTGGAATGCTCACTGAATCAGATTTTAAAATGTAGCATAGACTTGCAACTGCTCCATGTGGACATTATGCATGCACATCTTATATGAAAGGAAGTGTCCCAAAATTTGTTTTTTAAGCATCTTAAACCTGGACTTTGAGCCATCTGTAGTTACATCTCAGAGTATACGAACAAAAAAAAGGAAAATTAAAATATCATAGCAATATAATGCTCGTACATTATAAAAATTCCTTTACAACTGTTTGCAGCACCAGAAGAGGATAAAGAAAGGCTGTAATTAAGAACCAGCCTCTGAAGAGAATCACCTTCTAATACTAATCTACAATTAATTATACCAGAATAATTGCTGGTCTTCCAGTACAAGTGGGCATGTGGAGACTGCAACTACAGTGCAGGCTGGGGCAGACCTTTACAACTATCCTGATGGCCAAATAGGCTGGATTCAAAATGTCAAGATAGTCTTGACTCACTTGTACATTAAGCACTGTCAGCACAACTGAGAAGCAGGGAAAAGGGAAAAAAAAAAAAAAAAGAAAAGAAAAGAAAGCAAAAAAGGTGAAAAAAATAGCGGGCAACAGTTTTGAAAGCTGAAGCAAAACCATCACTCAGATAAAAAAGGGACTTTAAGGAATTGGTACTGCAAGCAGTAGGTGAATTATAAAACAGCCACCAAAATCTATAGGAACTATATATTCCAGCACAGTTATTGAGGCAGAACTTCATCTTTTTTTGTTTTGCTGTTGGTTTGTTGTTGTTGTTGTTTTTTGGTTTTTGTCATTGTTGTTGTTCTTGTTACGTAAGGAGACAAGAAAGAATAAATCTCATGATATTGAGAACAGCTGTTTGTTGAGATTTAAAATAGAAAACAGAAAGAAACTAGACTGTAACTGAATATTACCACAGCCTTTCAAAAAGTAGTTGTGGCCAAAAAAGAGCTTTCTGCATTTTTAGTTACTCCTTCACATTCTCCTTCCCTTGTATTTCTGCAGAGGACATGCCTTAAAAATCAGCTTTAAGAGACATCAGAAGAGCCAGAATATGTCCTAACTTAAGTGGCATGATTCCACTTGATTTCCCCCTCCTTCAGGTAATCATTCTCACCACAGCCAGAAAGACTAGAGAAATGATTATGGACATTTGCTCCCTAATAACAGGTCATTTGATAAAGAGATTTTAAGAGGTACTCAGGGTATCATCAGGCAGAGTTGCAACTTTTTTTTTTACTTGGTCTTCCAATTTTCAGGGTATAGTACAGAAAATTTCTCAAATAGCTGGGAAATCCATGACCCACTAACACACACATGCCATTTCCTGATGATGGACACATTACATAGGTAATTCCAGACACGTATCAACCCATACATTGAGAACTCTAGTATGGGGCATATCACTGGGAAGTGATCCTGTGCTCTTCCTGATTGTCCCTGTGGTTCAGGTGGGAGGAGAAGCTGAATTTTGGATGGTGTGTTCTAGTGGCAAAGAAGAGGTGACTCTGAACAAATGACTTCATAGACATGAACAGTAATTTCTGCCCAGCCTAAGTCCCATGAGAAAGGAAAGGATCATGAAGTCAGATTGGTTATCTATCTTCAAACATAATTTTTTTGTTTTTTTCAAATAACTTTGGTCATAAGCTATTAGGAAACAAGTAAATAGTTACAAAAGAATGGTCTAGAACTGTGATCCTTTGAGATTTATCTTCTAAGAAACAGAGGTTCACCATGTGCCATCCTCCTCTGTTCATTCCATTACCTCATGCCTCTTCATTTGCAGAGGACAGCTAATCCTTCTGGCTTTGAAATTCAACAATTTGCTATATACACAGAGACAAACATGACAGTATTCATCTTATGCTGAAAATGTATTTAAATTAGCACCAAGACCTGAATTAGCTGAAGGCATAACAAAGCTGTGAGCCTTTCAAGACATAACCAGCTAATAAGTTAAGATTTTTTCCTTGTGACATCAAGTTAATGGACAGAAAACAAATTTATACTGATAAATGAGAATTGGAGCAGAAATTATTCCCAGATTACATTATGGCTGCTTGAATCATGATAAAATTTTAATTTGTTTTTCTGTTTTGAAATAAATACCTCTGAACTAGTACACAAATAATAAAAGCAATCTCATTTAGGTAGCCACCTCTAACTTTTTCCTTGATCAACGTTTTACTAAAAAACAGATGTTTATATGAATTGCTCCTTTCCCTACCCCAAAGTTCCACATAACTGCTGGAATTAATTCTGTATGCACACATACTTTTTTTTTTTAAAATATTATTTCAAAAAATAGTGTTTCAATTCACTGAAATATGAATGCATTTAAAACACTACACTTTGTGCTGTCATTGCACTATACACAAAGAAGAGATAGAGCTTTTTGGGGGGGCAAGATGAAAATATACTGCTCATAATGCTTTTTGTGCCTTTAAGACAAAAATTCTTTGCCAAGGGAAAAAGTAAACTTTGATCTCAGAAAAAATCCCCAAACTCACTTCCATGTCTGAAAAGTGTTGTTACAACTGTTTGAGGAAAGCCAAATATGTAAAAACGTTAAAATGATTTCTCCTCTCCCCCTCCAGCAATGCTGTATGTAAATTTAAAATGACAAAAGCAAAACACAAAACACAGACAAGAAACCATTAGAGATTACTTGCACAAAGACATTCTGAATTGGACATATGAAATATCTCGATAATGATTTCTTATTCCTTTGTGGGTTTTTTCTTAAAAAAACCCAAACTTGCTCAAGTGATAAATGCTTTACATGGATCATCCATTAAAAAAAAAAAAAAAAAAAAAGGGGGAGAAGAATCCTCTGAAACAAGTAAAAATATTTGCCAATGTCATTGCTCATTTTGTTTTATTCCATTTCATTCCTTTACACAGCCACATTATGGTGGTACCTTATTTCAACACTTGTTTTCTTATTTAGATCTTAATGGGAACATTTTATTGTCAGCAAACAACATATCCTTTGAAAACCTGAAACGTCATGGTAACAGCAGGAGGGAAGAAAAGAGACAGGGCCCTAACAGGAGCCTGGTTAAAATTTCTCATGTCCCTGAGCCCAGCCTCACAGTATCTCAGACATGGATCACATCATCCCTTTATGAACTGGGAAATGAAAAAAACACAAATCAAAAACTTACTGAGAGAATATGACATGTACACAGCACCTTTAATAAGATAAATTTTATTAATATCTACAAGCCTCTTCCTCTATTTCAGTTTCCAAATGCAAGCAATGAATTTCGTTCTGTATTCTTATGTGCAGTGTACAAACCAAATAGCCTTCCATGTGGGAAATAAACTAAAAACACAATCTTTCTGGCCTACAAATATAAAAGCAACTGGTAAATACAAAAAGGGACTTGGACAATTTCTCTGAAAACTTCAATTATATCTAGGCTGAACGCCACAAAATGAAAACTATTTTAAATGAAGATACTCCCTACTTCATATTTAATTAGGACACACTTTTCCAACACTTAAGTAGGAAAGCAGGATATTAATAAATAGCTTACTATATTTCCAAGACTAGTCACAGAGAGAACTGCAACAAGCTTAGTGCAATATTGATTTTTCTTTCTGTTTTCTTTTTTTTTTTACTCTCTCCAAACAGAACAACAAATTCCACATACTGAGGAAATTTGCACAAATAAGGCAAGTTTTCTTTACATCTCTTGAAATTAATATGTCAGTAGTCTGGCATGCTTATCAGCCTGTGGGCTTTGAATAGTCACAGAACCATTATGGTTCTCTGCAAAGTTCACCACCCAAGAGCCATATCTGATAAATACCTCCAGGGATGGTGACTCTACCACTTCCCTGGACAGCCTATTCCAGTGTCTGATCAGTCTTTCAGAAGAAAAATTTCTTAATATTCAGTCCAAATTTTCACTGGCATAACTTGACAGCATTTCTTCTTATCCTATCACTTCTTACCTGGCAGAAAAGACCAACCCCCCCACTTGGCTACAAACTCCTCTCAGGTGGTTATAGAGAGTGATAAGGTCACCTCTGAGCCTCCTTTTCTCCAGGCTAAACAAAATGTATTAAAAAATATAGAGTTTTAAAGACTTTACTATTCACATATTCAAGAAGAAATACATATAAGTACACCTAAACAGTGCACAAGGAGGAAAAAAGCAGTGTAACGTGAAGACTTATGGAAAATAGAATATATATTCACACAGTATTTTGATATCTATAAATAACTAGCACTTAGACTATATTAACTTAGATGAAAGAAAAATGTGAGTTATGAAAGTCCACCTTTGTTATGACTTCAGCACTTTTCCATTCAAGCAATATTATGCACAATTCATGACTTGCTAAAATGGTGGCAGTCACTAGGAACTACAATAAATAACCAATCATAAAAATAAAACAAGAACAGCTCAGCTTGAACCAAGCTTTTTGTTTGTTTTTAGGAGCTCAAGATAAATGCTGAAAAAGCATGCTGCCAATCCAACAGTGTATGCTAACATAGGTTGTTTTCCATCAGATATCCCTTTTTTCCCCCATTAATATTTTGAAATAAGACCATACTTTTCTCCATTATGAAGGTAAAGGTTGTGAGCTTAAGCTGCACAAAGAGCTGACCACTCAGATGATCCAGGCTTTCCTGCAGTATTTTCTATTAACAGTTAGCTGGATTAAAAAAAATATGAGAGGCTTAAGGGAGCTGTTTCATAGTCTACAGATTGAGTCTTAAATCAAGAGTGAGTGGATTACTAGATTGCTTTTAAATAATCTCTCTAAAAATGTCACTTGAGAAGATATCCTATGAAAATACCTTGCTTGCAAGGACTTGCTCTGAATTTCACAAAAAGATCTGAATACTTATCTCAACTGAGTAAAAGTTCTAAGTTTCTGGCTGCAAAAAGACTGCACTAGTGCTTTTGGCTTTGTGAATAATCCTGTTCTCCTTGAAACGTTAGTCCAAGTTACTGCTCCTGCCCTGCACTTTTATGTAGTACATTAAGACAGAAGTAGGGGTTTATATTCAACGAGGCATCCCAACTCAAAAGGTACCTGTACCATTTGCAAAAGAAAAAAAAATCCGACAAAACCCCAAAAGCAATCCCACCCAACAAAATTGTTTTTCTTTTCAGCCAGAAGTAATTTTACTGTGTTGATGAACTCCCTTTCTAATTTACTCCACTATAAATTCCACCAATATTTAGATCAGATAATAGTAAGAAATTTTTTTGCTGTGACAATGGAGAAGTTTCCCAGAGAAGTTGTGGATGCTCCATCCCTGGAATTGTCCCAAGCCAGGTGGGATGGGGCTCTGACCAACCTGGTCTAGTGGAAGGTGTCCTAGCCCACAGCAGGATGGTTGGGACAAAAAGATGATCTTTTGGTTGTTTCCTTTCCAACCTAAAACATTCTACAATTCTACAGAATTTCAAATTGAAGATCTCAAAAGATACCCAAGAAAGAACATATCAACATTTACAAAAGATGTTCTCATACTAATATGCTTTGCTCTGCAGACTTCACCACTTCTCAGGAAAAATAGAAAATACCTTGTCTCTTGAAAATGCAAATTTAACTACAATGTTGTTAAAATTCTTATTTTAGCAAATTCCTCTCTGTGTGTTGGATTGATGGCCTCAAAAAATTAGGACAATGAGAAGATTCTAAGCTAATAACATCTTGTGAAAATAAGTTCTTGAACACATACAGACAACTTTTTATTTATTTTTTTTTTTTTTTTTTTATTCCAATGTCATCACCAAGTGTTATCTCAGCTTAAGCTACATTGATTTGGGGAATTAATGACACGACTGAGATGAACTCATTTCAAATTACCTCAACTGCATGCATTAAAACCCAAATTGGAATATATGCCTAAGGATCTATTATGACAGACTTTACAAATACAAAATGTCACCTGTGCAGTCATGTCTCAAACCAACAATTCCTTACTGAGTAACATGTAGGGTTTAATTCTATTTGGCTCTGCATTGCCCAGAGAAACCAGTCTGAAAAAGAGCAATGTGCCAAAACAGGTAGGCTTGCAATTAAGAGATCCCTCTCCATGCTCCTACACCAGCTCACTAGAGCCTGATGTTGCTAAATTACTTGATTTGGATCACCTTTTTCTCTACCTCTTTAAAAGCCAACCTATGAAGTATAATCAGGAAGAAAATTTTTGCTCTTTGGTAGATGGTTTTGAAGAAAGTAGTTCCAATGTTTCTCTCAGCCCTTTCCAGACTAGTGAGTACAGACAGACTACTACTTTACAGTAAAAGTAAAACATAGCTGGGTGTGGTAAGAGGCTGCTACTGCTCCTTTTCAGCATTGGGGATTTCAGAAATAAGTAACTTTAAAAAAGTACTGATAAATTATCAGCATCAAAATTGCATCTAATCTCACTGCACCTACACAGTGAGAGTAGGGAGAAAAGACTAAAGCTTTAACAACCACATTATATTTACCTCTGCTTGAATGGGCATGCTTACCCTTTTTTCCTGCTCTTAGAACACAAAGTTCTTGCACAGACTTAGTTTTTATCAGGCAGACCACTTCTGTACCTGACCTTCAGGAAATGAGTGACCTCCTGCAGTAAGCATTTCATTAGTGACACTGAAACTCAGAAATCACCTTTACTCGCCTGCTCCGTGACATGGCAGAGGCCAAGTTCTGTGTGAAAACCGTGTCTTATTACATGGACTTATTGAAGAAGGTTCAACAGAGAGAAACCCCCTCAAAAAAGTCTACTCTCTCTCAAAAAGATAAATTATAATGGAGACCTGTATGCTGGACTTCACTTTCATCTGTAGATCAATTTAAGATTACTTGAAAACCTGCAAATATTTTTAATTTCCTTTCAGTTTTCTAATGTGTCTTTCAACCAGGGACACAGAGCACCAGAAGCAGAAGTCTGAGCAAAATTACCTCAAAAAGACATTTTATGTACCTTAAAATGTGAAGGCTCTTCTGAAGCACTAATGACTAACAAATAGTTCATAGATTGAATCAAGCTTTACGAAATTTTTAGTCACTGTAACATATAACAGTTTAAAGCACTTCAAGTGTATATAAACAGAAGATATTCACAGCATTTTGTTTGAATCAAAGTTAACCACAACAAAGGAAGTATAAGATGGCTGTGTTTAATTGCTTAAGCAATGAATCATATGCAAAGAAATATTTATGCACGCGTAGATGGAAACATTTGCATATGTAGATATAAAAATATTCCTGTATATTATCAAATTTAAAAAAAAACTTAGCATAGTTTCATACTACCAGGCAAAAATAATCTGTCATTTACTCAAATCTTAATTTTGGACAATGTCTGATGTTTAACCAAAACAGATTCTTATGTACATAACTGTGCCTTTATATGCACACATTTCTTCTAAGAAATTTAAGACGTGTTTTTAAGACAGAACTTTTACTACAGTGCTAAAAGTGAGGTAAATCTGTAGATTTTAAACTCATTTGAACTTAAGGTCAAGAGAATGAAAACAAAATATAATTTAGTCTTTGGATCTATCTTCAATTATTTTTTCCCATAAAAGACAGCTAAGTAAAACTAATCAATGTCATGTGTAAATAGTTTAATTATAATTTATTGTAAAGAAATGCTGAATCTTATAGCTGTGGAAACAAAATTAACAAACAAAAACTATGACAAGGGAAAATAACAGCCATGTCCTGTAGAGTCAGAAATCCAGGTGTGAAAAAAGCTTTTCATAATGATTTGAGTTTGTCATAATTTCGGTAATAGATCACATTTTTCGACAACTGAAAAGAGAAATTCCTCTAAAAAACTGTGCTGAAAATTATAGTACATAGTATAGTTATAATATATAGCATAGTGTTATATAAAATTATAATATAGAGAAGCCTATTTCTATGTTCTTCAAAACAACAAATAAAACAACAAAAATGAAGGCTGTCATACAACAGAATCAGAACTTTTATAACTCTAATAACTAAAAGATTTATTTTACAACTTGATTCATTATTCTTTAGCAAGCCTTCCCATCACATCAAGTATTATATTAGCAGACAAGGCTGCATGCACTCACACATTGATAGTGGAGATGTCACAAGCCTGAACTGTGAGCTGTACAAATCATACAATATGCAAGGCAACAGATGGAGTTCTAGGAGCAAAGCTTGAGATATTAGCAGAAGTTTCAACAACAGTACCCCATGGTTAAACCATGTTACTAAACAAAGTTAAACAAAATAAATAAAATTTGAAAAAAAAAATAGTCCCATCCTTAAAAAAACCCAACACCTTGTAACTGAT
Organism: Certhia americana; assembly: GCA_018697195.1. Taxonomy (NCBI): domain Eukaryota; kingdom Metazoa; phylum Chordata; class Aves; order Passeriformes; family Certhiidae; genus Certhia; species Certhia americana. Next base: position 7,983,677 of record CM031857.1, on the reverse strand, counting down.
GCACAATGTCAGAATGCCTTGATATACCATAAATTTTCTCCACTGGTAATGCAGTCATAGTCAACACATAGCAGATGTGTGTACAAACTAAGGAAACATCAGCATTATTCTGAGAGAAAAACAAAGTGCCACTCATGCCAGCTACCTTGATTAAGACTGGAAAATCCTACTGGATTTCACTCCACGAACAGCTGCAGCAACTGTTGCTTCTCCAGCAGTTCTGAGGATGCTGCTGACTATGAAGGCTTCCCTTCCAAAGTTTCTGCCTTAAGAGGTCATGGTGTGGACATGGATGCACCACCACATTTAGATTGCTACTGCTAGCAATTTTATTTTTCTATTTAAATAACATACACACATGTACAGTGCTTTATTCCCTACTCTTTCAAGGAGGATATACAATCAATCCTCACAACATATTCCTCATATTTGGACATCATTTATAAAAAGAGATGGGATAAGACAGGTCTGTGTGTGATTTAGTTTTGAATTATGAGACAGTCTCTCTCTTTAATTGTTTTTCTCCCAGTCACTCTAACGTGTTTTGAGCAAGTGTAGAAATGAAGCTTGCTTCAATCAACTCTAATGAATAAATATTAATAGTTTGCACCTCTAGACCTTGAAGAAGAGACTGTCAAAGTGATTTATGAAGCCTAAAACATTAATTTGTATTCTTCCCACCGCCACTGCCCAACCCAAGTTGTGAGTGGGGTTGCATATGGGGTACTATGCTACAAAATTGGAGGTGGTCTATCACCAAATCTCTGAGAAACTGTAGGTGAGACTTCAGATTACACCCTTGTGCTCTACTTTAAAGCAAACATAATTGTTTTCTACCAGGCTGCCATGGAATTAAAGCACCTGCTGGAACTGGCAGCACATTTGTCACCTATCCTAGGCAAGCATATTAAAAAGAATGAATTCAAACTACCTCTCCTAAAGCTGCAGTCTGAACCAAGTGAGCACTTCAAGATTTCTTATCAAGAGGAGTTGACTGAAGTGAGCAAGGCTGAAGAGCATTTGCTCTCCCAAGGCCACTCTTTAGATGATGGTCAAAAAAGTCACCCTGTAACCAGTGCACAGATGCAAGAAGCAAAAGAAAGTGAACAGACAAAAGTGTCAAAATGCAATATGCCAAAGAGAACCAAACTCCCTTAGGTTTATGCTAAATATTCTCATTCTTGATACAATTACCTAGAACAGGTAGCAATAAAAATAGTAGTTCAGATTCTGCTTAAAGTAACATTCCTATTTATATTGTCAGTTATGCTGCACCATTTTTATTTCAGATTTTTAATGAATATTATTAAAGAAAATGGTTCACACCTTTCTCACACTGATATTGGTGCTACTGATACAGTTTTTGTACAATTCCTTTTCTTGTCTGTCAATATCTTTTCAAGAGTCTGCTGTTACGAAATTCCTTAGTTTCAAAGTAAATAATTAAAAAAAAAATCTAAGTTTCTCTCTCTAAAATACTCTGAGGAATAGATGATGCATAGATAATTTTACTTTTAAGGGCAAAAACCAACAAGGTCTAACCACAAGAAACCTTCTTGCTGCATGAAAAAAGAATCCTAAGACTAGAGAAGGTGGAAAAAACTGCTGTGTAAATGAAGTAACAAGTGGGAAAGAGGAAACTTAACAAACAAATCAGGTAGTAGTGAAACAGGTGAATGTCAACCCAAGTAACATCATCAGTCAATGCTCATGATGGCAAAAAAATGTTCTAGTTACTTCAAATAACTTCCTAAATATGTATATATATACACATATAGTCTCAAAAGTTGTTTTTCAGGGAGTGAAACTTGATCTCTGGAGTCTTAATTAAGAGTTGTTTTACTGTGGGAGAATCATGAAAAATAATGCTAGAGATTCATGTAAGAACTAATCTCCATTTAAATCAATAAATTTGAGCTTAAGCCAATTTCAAAAAGAAAAAAAAAAAAAAACAACAAACAAACCAAGGAAATGATTGTTAGCAAGATGAAAAGCAAGAACCTACTGTGGCATAAAACAGTAAGTATTTGTGCTATGAAGGACCCAAAATGCTATTTAAGGCCCTTTGGGTATGCATATTCAGGGCAATAAAATAACTACCTTTGCTTGTCTAAATCTAGACACAAATATATCTTGCAAGATAAGGAGAGAGCATGGAAACAAGTCCACTGAAGAACTGGCACAGCTTTTTCACATGTCCTGCAAGGTTACCATAAGTGCAGGGCACATGCAATGAACAAGAAAATACGAAAGGAACATCTAAAGAACAACAATTACCACTGTCTACAGCTTGCCTTCAGGGGCAGAAGGAAAAATGAAGCAAAAAGAAAATGGAAGGATGTAGAAACAGAACAGTTTTGTTCTTATTTGCAATAAGGTTCAAGCATTATTTTCAGGAAATATGTGTGAGTCTTTACAGTGAAGTTAAACATTGCTGGGTAACAACAGTGGTTGCTTTATTTTCAAGCTGAGAGCAGAAGATTCCTGTAATACTCTAGAAGTCTTATAGGAACTTCTATTAGTCCTTGTTTAGTCCTTCAAGAATTATGCTCGATCTCAAGCCCTTTTGTTATTTTGCAGGGCACTAAAATTGACAATCAAGAATTTTAGTCAGATACAAGTTTTTTTTTTTTGGATTTGTTTTCAAATCCTGATATTAGGGAGGGCAGAGATCTATGGCCCTAAATATTTTTGCATATAATTTTCTGTTTTTAAGTTAATTAGATGTGGATGGTATTTCAATATAACTATAAATACAAACCAAAAAACAACAACAACCAAACAAAACAACAACAACAACAAAAAAGAAAACCTCCTACTCAAGTTATTTACAATTAAAAAGACTACTTTCACTACTTAATATACACACATTGTAACTGCTTGAACCTATAAGTCTCATTAAAGTTCAGGTATTCAAATGTGCATTGTCTATGTCAAGGCCTTCAGGGAAATTTAGTAAAGAAAGAAAGCACATGTGCTCCTAACTAAAGTGTTGTGCAGAAGAATTTGGAATTTTTATGACTTCCTCAAATTCTATAACAACTTCTGACTCGTAACTGGCCTGTCTCAGTATTAAAATCTGTCTAAAACAGGAGTTGGGTTGCACAAACTACAGCTACATTGGGATTGTTGCTCTCTACCTGCTCTGAAAGAAGAGAATTTAGACACAGAAAAAGTTTCAAAACAATTGCTACTTTTGTACTATTGCTATGAAACAAACTGGCCTTCCAGAGAGTGCATTCACTGCTGCAGGACATTTATCTTTGTTATTCTGATTTTCAGTCAAGCATATGGAGTTTTTCCCTTCCTAGGTTAAGACTTCCATGCCAGATGCACACACGAAGCCCAAGAGATCACCTGTAAAGCTGCACATAAAACCAAAACACGGACTGAAGCAAAGAGTGTTCCCAAAGGTTTTTGTTACAAGGGAACCAATTTACTGAATCAACAGAACTTTCCTATTCACAATTAAGTTTGCATACAACACTCATTGCCAATACTGGGATATAAGCAAGTGGGGAGAAAAATAAAAGCCACCAGTGAAAATTAAACATCCAGAGAAATGGAAAATAAGAATAACAACTTTCAGGATTTTTGCAGTGGTTTCTCAGAGATACATGTAAGAAGAACAGAGAACCATCCAGTGTGAAAAGTGAGACAGATGAGAGAAAGCCACAATCAGTGTTTGATGCACTTCTGTCAGCAGGAACCTGCTTGTCTGTATGGCGCCCAAACGATGCTACAACATGTGTGTAATTAAATATTATAGCATATCTTCAAAGAGAAATTACAGGATATATTTGAGAATACAGATTTCCACTCCGGACACAACATATTTTAGATGAGCTCTATTTTTCCTTAAGGGGAGCAAAGCATTCAGCAAGCAGGGTGTTTCTTTGCTGGGTTTTCAGAGACAGAAAGTACAAGATTCTAAATGGAAGGACCTAGGGAAGAACAGAGACACCTGGAATGCCTTCTCCAAGTGTTTTGAAAGAAGATTTCCACTCCTTCTACCACCCTGCAGGAGGCTTCTCTTTCTTACCCTTGGCATTCACACAAACCTGCAAGTTAAAGAACTCATTTGTCACTGTATTTACTTAATTAGATAGCATGTTGCAAAATGCATTTTAAGTCCACAGGACTGCCGGCATTCTGAATTTATATGTTTTCTCCTCCAACAGTTATTACATTCTTTTCACCTTTTACATACAGCAAACTATAATGTAGTTACAGAACCATTTGCAGTACTCAGAGATACCCAATATTAATTGCTCAATCAGCCAGCATTGACACACTGGATTTAACATGCCACATTGCATTACTGATTATATTTCTAATCTTACTAAGTTAATCTGGGGCAAAGACACCTGCAGTTCAGCTGGAGTATTAAGTAAACACCTGTTTCCTTAACTATTGTAGTATCACTAGTTTGAATGGAAGCACACACCTCATACCTTGATCATTTTGGTGCCTGACTGCACACTTCATAAATATTTATTTAATTAACTCTCCTTCACTCTTGAGAAAAAAAAAAAAAACAAAAAAAAAAAACAAAAAAAAAAAAAAACAATCAAAACCCAAAACAAACAAACAAAACCCACAAACAAACAAACAAAAACAACACAACAAAAAACAAATAAAAAACTCCAAAGCCAAAAAAAACAACCCCGCATTTCATTGGAAATAATTCACTAGTACTGTATACAGTGAATTAGTTTGTTCTGCACCAAAATTGCTTCAGCTCTTTTTAAGAAAATCAACACATTATTTTCTGAGTTTTCTCCTAATATACAGAAAGAAAATATGTACCTGTACAGGCAACCTTAAATCCAGTATCATCATTGTCTCATGTTCTCCAGGTTTTTAATCAGAAAATATGACATTAAATACACCGTTATGGAAGAAGGGCAATAAACATCCAAGAGTCCCCTTAAACTTATGTAACAAAACATTTAACCACAGAAGTAGAAGACAATTCTAAGCTAAAATTTCTACAATTTTCAGGTATTACATCATCAGAAAACTGATGATTTAAAAGGCTTTCAGTCTTTTTGTTCCTCATGAGACTATCACAAATGCTATACAGAACTTGTCAGACAACATTACAAAATTTTTACTGTAAAGTAAGAACTATTTTGCAAAGAAATTAAATGAATGAATGTGGCAAAGAACAGAGAGCATAAATGGATTTGGAGCTGTGGATAAAGCTAAGAATAGCTAAGAATATTCAACTTTTAAGATGACTACATGAAACTGTAACTTGCTGATTAAATTAGACTAACAGTTGAACTTTCCTGTAGCAACTGTGCTTAGGAAGTAACTCAACAGTTTTATTTTACAGTTTATGGACCAGAGGAAAGTACCACTAACTCTTACAATTTCTGTGCTTTGATAGCAGAATGTGCCTCCTGTGTCTGTGATGTGTCCTTTCCTACCTCATTAAGCACGAAGAAGCAATGAAATAGGTCAACTGATTCCAGACTACTTCCTGACAATTAATAACTGAAATAAGCACAGAGCTATCTTTAGTAAAGTCATTGTTACCCTAAAAAATTTAAGAGAGTAAAAGAATAGAGATGAAATACAACCCAGGTGCATGAGCTACAGCTCACCACCTGACAAACTTGCAGAACAACTACTAAAATACTAGTCTGAGTTGTAAGTTATTTCTCTTACAGTTACAAACCATCTTGATTTTATTTTCTTGTCTTATCATACATCTTACAGACAGAAAAACAACGCATATTACCTTTTGTAATAAATCTATAAAAGCATTTATGCTCCAAATTTCAGCACTGTGATAAATACTGTGGATATAAGATGATGTCAGATCATTTTATTTCCCTGCCATGCATCCTGCAGATGAGAAAATGAGAGACTTTTCCCTGAGATTACTTACCCATGAAGTTCAGATAGCTCTCTCCTCCGAGTGCATGAGTAATGAGACGAATCATTTTATGAAGCTGTATCCCACGATCAATAACTGGTGTCAGAGGTATGAGCACACTCATGTTTGTGTACATCTCTGCATCCATCAGGTGAAAGGCCAGTGTCTTATCACCAACCAGTGCCTAGAACAGTTCAAAAAGACACTGAAGAAAACCCTTGGGTGTAACAGAAGTGTTTCTAAGTTTTGGGTTTTTAAACAGGTGGTCTGTATTGTAGGGGGAGGACTTGCATGGTCACTGAGGTGCCCGTGACATGGCTCAGTGTGCATGATCCAGTCCCTGGTCCTGAAGGAAACATCCTGCCACTGCCAATGATCATCATGTCACAGTGACCCTGCACTCTGATCACTGCATTGTGTGATTTGCAATACAGATCTGGTCTGCTGCCAAAAAACTGAGGCAAGGGTGTCCATGAGCTGAGCCTGGACTGAATGTCAGCTCCAATTGTCTGTTTTCCCCTTGCAACCCTTCCCATTGTTTCTGGGGCTCCTGGAGTGATGGGATTGAGTGCAGACTAGCAGCTGTTTAACCCCTGACCCTACATTTCACCTAATGGGATCAAACTGCATAACTACTTCCAAGAACTTTTTCACCTACAGATATCAAATGATATGAAATATCAGCATCAACTCAGTAAGTCTCAACTGACATACCATTTGGGATTTTTTTATAGGAAACAGAAAATAAGAAAGCGAATATCTGAAGTAAAAGTTCCTGGAATGTAAAAATAAATGGATATAAACAAAACACTGATTCAAACATGCAGAATTGAGTATGAAGCATATGCAATCAAGAACGTTCAAGATTGGTTTTCTGTGAATTCACACAAAAGAAAAATCTGAATTGCTAACTTGCTGGTGTTCACTGGTACTTGAGAAAAGCCACAAAATGCTATTCACTATATTAGCAGACAGGTAGAGGAAAACATTTTGGAGCATTTATATTTAAATAGCTGGTTTTTGTTCAATTAGCCCAATTCTTGTTTTATACTCTTGAATGAAAATTTACTAAATTCCAGAGATACAGATGAATTGTAAACAGGTCTTGCTGAAAAGCACCATCATCCTTTCATTTTCTAGCTGACAATATAACAGCATATATAGATTATCCCCTTAAGTAAAAAACACTCTATTTAAAGGGAAAAAAAGTCCTATGTGACAATGACAAGACTGAAGACAGCAATGAACAACTATTTTCTGGACTCAGAATGTGGCATTTGTTAGAGCTATTTAATATCTCCTAATCTTTCCATTGGAAGAGCAGATAAGTGTTTACCTATTCATGTTTTCTGTGGCAGCCGTGATTTTATAAATGGATCTATTTCCCTCTTCAATGATCTCTCTGCTACCCCACGGAATCTTACTCTGTTGTTTGGTTTGTTTTTTTTTTTTTTTTCTTAAGAAAAATCAATCCATACCTTCTATTCCTCTCCACAGCACTTTTTCCATCTGTATATCCTTTAAGACACAGTACCAAACCTGTCTCCAACATTGAAGATGCACACAAAGCAGGAAAGACTGCAGTGGAATGCTGATTGTGCTCTTTGCTCTATTCTACTCATAATAATTCCAGGACTGCATGTGCTTTTTTGACAGCTATTAGCTTTGGAGTTGCTATTTTCACACTCTTCTCCTAACCATGAGGCCTTGTATTCTGATTGTCAACAGTCAGCTCATAGCCCATTACAACATGTAAGAAACCAGGATTGTACCCTCACATGCATCACGTCAGGCATCTTCAGACTGAATTTTATCCACGTTTTTTGTCTCCATCCTACTTTTCACATATCAGCCTGATACACATCTGTAATCATCGTTTTATTTTAATTTAAAATAATGAGATTTTTTTCCTAAGTATGATATCCTAAACTGAAAATGCCAAGTGATATGGAAAACAACTCAACTGCTAAAAACCAGCATGAAATAAAAGAACAGAATTAGTCGTGTTATATGTTGTGCTTCAGGGTGAACAATCAGCTTTAGTGAAAGCAGCTTATCATAGAATAATATACGTTTCCAAGGAATTTCTGTAAGTTCCTTATGAAGACCAGCATTAAATGAACGCTGTAACAGACTGAGATTACAATGTAAATAAGTACACAAAATGGATATAATGAATGGTAAACTTAGAATGCTCTTTTTAAAATATAAAACTTGTTTTGGACATTTCAGCTGACATTTATTATAGAAAGTACCGGAAATAGAGCATCAACCTCTATTATATAAAGGAAAGATAGGTTACTTAAAAAATATATAAATTTTTTAATAAAAGGTTTAAAGTTGCTAATTTTACAATTCCCAAATTATGTGTTTTCTGACTCTTCAGAAACAAGGGTTAAAAAGATTGTGGGAGATTAGTGTTATCCAAACTCATCATTACTTTATAATTTTTCCATAACACATAACTACTACAGTTGTTGTGTACTGAACTGAACTGTTACAGAATATGTCATTTAGGTCTCAAAAGAAGATGTTTTCAACCCTTCCAGAGAGGTAAGACTTTCATGAAAGGAAAAGAAGTCACAAATTTCTTATACTGGCATATTGTTTATGCTTATCAGAAGTAGTGTTCCAGTTTACTTAGTGGAAATAGGATTTTCAAAAGCATGGATTATACACCTTCCTATGTTCTATGGCAGGCAAAACAAGAAGCTACAATTCATTTCTTAAAAAACAAAACACAACTGAAGGACAATATTACCCACACATTCCAGGGAGGATTCTTTTACTAAAATGATGGATCATAAAATAAAAACACAGCAAAACCAAAAAAACCCAAACAACCCCTCCCCCACAAAAAAACCCCAACCAAACAAAACAAATAAAAAAGTATAGAAAAAGAGCACTAGTCCAAATCTACCCATTTCTGAAATTCTTCCCATCCTCCTCAACTCCTTGCTCATTAAAAAACACACACACACAAAAAAAAAAAAAAAAAACAACAAACAAAGTTAGAAACTTTTAAACGAGATCTTTTCCTTGGTTATGACAAACAAACAGCTGAAAATACCTGGTCGTGACTCTCTGCATAAGCAATGTATTTTTCTTCACACCGTCTGTTTGTTAATGTATGCACAATATTGCCCATATTCCAGTCTTCATCTTTCAGTTCCTTAATTATCTACAGAAATCAAAGAAAGATCGGTGAAAAGTTGTTTTAACTAAAAACATGTAACATTATCTTGGCACAGAAATTTCCAATGGATTATGATCTGCATTCTCACGCTCCCAAGTTTTGAAGTGATGAGCTTTCTCTGATAATCCAAAGAGTTGGGTTTTTTCTTTTCAATTTTACCACATAAATATAATACCTAGAATACTTCGTTTCTCCTCTACCTCCCTGGGGAAGCATGGACAACAGGTTTTGCCATTTATTATATGAATCCTCTGATACAGTGGATAATGTGATTGATAGGATCTGCAGAGAGCACTGCACCAAAACCAAGGAAGAAATGTGTGGGCAGAAACCTACCTGGTTCACAATATTAGGAAATGAAAACCTGGTATATGGGAGCTTCCAAATAAAGCTTAACCACTGAGTGTGGTGCTACCTCCTGATTATTAGCAATTTAAATTGAATCCCATTAATAGGAATTTTCTGCCTCATATCACATTATTTCCTTTCTGCTAAATCTAGCTCAATATCACTGTTAGTTTGTTCTTTTTTTTTCTACACCACTTTGTCGACCTCCATTGATCACTATGACTTAAATGCATATACACAAATATATAGACATAAAAATAGAAGTAATAAAAAGGCAGTAATACCAAGATGGCAAATAAAAAGCTGTAAAATTTAACATTATATTTGCAACTGACCATATACTCATAAACAACGTATTTATTTTCCCCTTTCTTTGTTTTTTTTTCTTTGTTTTTTTTAATTTTTTTTAAGTCCATAAATACTGGCTCTGAACAGAACGAGGTCCCTATAGCATCATATTATGTACTACATCTATCTTGAATATGAACAAGTATAATCACTGCTGTGACAAACAGTTTATCTTTCTTGCTTTTACAGATTTCTCAGAATTATTTCATGGAATCTCTTGAAGATTCCATGAAATAATTCTCTTCGGTTTACAAACTGACTTTAGCAAGTTGCCTAGAAAATTTCCTATTAACAGGTATGTACTGAAAAACTGGAGAGAAATGAGAGATAGCAGTCTAGGAGAATTTGATAACAGCTGATAAACTGTTTATCTAAACTTCTCCCTTCCAATCATCTCAGATTTATTTTTCCCTTCAAGAAATATGGCAACAAACTCTGGCATCACCTCTTTCTCTAACTCCAAGTCTCTGCTGTGGTCACTGATTTGCAGTTTCTTTGGCAAGAAACTTCCTGCCTGCATGATGCTAAATTCTTGTACAATCCCAATCTTAACTGATTTGCAATGTCCCATGCTGTCCCCCATCAAATACATTTTTAAGCTGGAATAACTGGTATTTTCTCCAGTTAAAGAACAGAATTTACTGCAGGACAGTTATGTTTCCTATCCAAGTATTGTGAATTAAATGAAGCAGACTACGTCAGAGATTGCTAAATTAGATTGTACATTTTTTGCACTTGTAAAATTCTACAGTCTGGTTTTTTGGGGGTTTTGGGGGGCTTTTTTTTTGTGTGTTTTTTTTTACCATGTAGCATAAACTTGGCTGTTTGCATTTTGCTTACCTAGGAAATTGCTCATCTTGCCTGCCCTAAAGTGTGGTAAGGAACAAAACAAACAAAAACAAACAAACAGAACAAAAACAAAAACAAAACCAAAAAAAAAAACCTACCAAAACTCCAAGAAACCCACAAAACAGCACAATTAGGTATTTATTGTTAAAAAAATGAGCCCTTACTGCATTCCAGGACTTAAATGTCTAAATTACACATTCCAAATTTTAATGATGATGTCTCTATTGGAAAAGCTGTCAAGTTTACCTTCTGAAAAGAGGCTTGAAATCTGTTTTTCAATTGGCCCTGTACCTCCTAGTTACAAAATTGAAAGCTGCTGAAGGTAAACTAATTTTTTTTATTATTATTCTAAGTTACACTCTATATTTACTGAAGCATTAATGGTCATATAAAAGATTTATTGCTTTCAGATCATCATGACAGCCAAAGGATATGAGTGTAATCTTCTATCTGACTGAAAAACATTTTCTAAAACATCAGCAGAAGCATTTTCAGATCATTCAGTGATTTATGCCTTTTCTCATGATTCTCTATATTAAGGAAAAGGTGAATATAAATTGTTATTGTAGTCAAAATTTATTAATATTTAGAGATTTAGATTATTCCTTTTTGCAACCCCTACCAGTACTAATTGCAGGTGTTTGTGTAATCCACCTAGGTTTACTTTGCTTAAACTTTTGGGTCTATTTATATTCAATGCCAATTTCTATGCCCAGTGTCAGGAGGGTTTATTGCTTGTTTTTGGAATGACTTTTTATTGGTTTTTGTTTTTATATTTATATGCACATGGTGAAATTTTTATCTACCTGTTCACATTCAATATAGATTACACATTCTACAGCTGTTGAGAACAGTGAATATATAGAATATCTTGATACAGGTCATTTCAAAGAAATTGAGCTTATGTGTATTATATGAAGAAAACAATTATCAGCTGGAATGCGAATCCCAGCTCCTGAACTTCCTCACCTGAAACCAACATAACATCTGACAGCTCTCATTTCAGCCTCTAATACCTGGGCTCAAGCCTGTCAGAATTTATTTCAATAGCACATTAACAAAAGAGAAAGCAAAACTTGTCAGTAGCATTCAGAAGTGTCTGTGTGTATGCACTGACAGAGAAACATCCCACTTCGAAGAGCAGAATGTATTTTTTAAGAAGTTCTCACCTGTATCCACTTATCTGGAATGGCCATGGCAAGTCGATAATCAAAACCCCCTCCTCCCTCTGCGACAGGCCGACAGAGAGCTGGCATTCCAGAAACATCCTGGAATAGACAGAAAACCCCACAACATAACTTCCACAGCACTGCAAATATTACTGCATATTTTCCACCATACAGTAATACTGATATACAAGCACTCAATAAACAGCTTCACAGATTGACCTGGTTAAGGGAGAAAAGAATAAATTTAAATCAGCTATTACTACACCCAGGTGTGCTGTTTGAATGCAAAAGTTACAAAAAAGCATTATGACTTTTCTCACCAAATACTCTATCTCAGAATATTTTAATAGAGTAGATATTTGAATGGGAAGAGACCTCAGGAGATGAAGAGTTTGAAATAATTAGCTCTCTTGAGCTCCAAGTAAACAATAGAATGTACAAAGTAGTCAACAAAAGACAAATTAAACCTTCATTTAGTTTATTGATATTTTGCATAAGGAACGGCACAAAAAAAGGTTAAATATAAAGTACACTAAGGAAGAAAAATACAATCTCTATCCTTTTCCCAAAACCAAACCTATTGATCCAGCTAATCCTGGAAAGTGACATATGCTCTTCCTGAATAATTTCCCTGTTTCATATTGATGGAAGCTGACTATTCTCAAATATGTAATTCCAAGTTCTCATACTATTTATTTCAGTGTGTTGTTAGGCAATTTTATCATGCAACATTCTTTTCTAAAGTTATCTGGACAGAAAATGCAAGTCTCCAACAACTGCAAAATGTCCATCAGTACTCAATTTTATAAACTTTTGTTGGGGAATATCATCTCACTGAGAGCAGCTACAGATTGACAAACACCTCCTGCATCTACACAAGAGAATTTATGGAATTAACACTGACTAGAACCAGGGCTTAATTAGGAAGCTCATTCTGATTTGCTGGATTCAATCCAGTTTTCAATCCAATTGCTGCACTGGAATAGTGAAAAAGATAATTATGCTTCAAGTCATACACATACACAGGCATACACAGACACTGACATAAGGGAGGAGATCAACCAGATCACCAGGAAGCTCACTGAGGGCATCCCAGGGGTAGAAGGCAGGGCTGCCATCCAGAGGGACTGGCTGGAAGAATCAATCAGCAGAAATGTCACACAGAATGTCAGAATGTCACCAAGTTAATCCTGACCCTGGGATGGGCCACCTCCTGCATCCATATGGGTTGGGCCAGCCAGGCTGGAGAGCAGCTCTGCTGGGGAGGAAGAGCCTGGGGCTGTGGGCCAGCAGCAAGCTGAGCTTAAGCCAAAGCCTGGCCTGGCAGCAGGGATAGCCAGCACATTCCAGGCTGTATGAACAGCAAAGCCAGGAGATCAAAGGAGGGCATTATCCCCCTTCAGTCAGCAGCCATTGGATCATACAGCAAATTGTGTCCACATTCCCCACATTGTAAAAAACAAATGGGGAAGTGGAAATTCTTTACACACTTTCAGATGTGATAAAAAGTTCAATAACTCTTCTAAATCAGTCAGAAAGGACAGACACAGACTCTTGGTCTCTAGGTTATACAGGACATGATGATATGAAACAAAAGCCTTTTTCTGTGATGCCATGATGCCTTGCCTTGAGGAGGTCCAAGTCCTGAGATTTTAGCAGGTCCCATCTACTTCAGTCACAATATTGCAAGCCAGATTTCTGGGAAATAAAATTCCAAATTTAACAGTATTTGTATCTATGTCTAAAATTTTAACTGAACATAAAAAAAAAAATCATGATCAGTTTATTTAGTAGACCTTCCATCAAATGTACTTCTACCAGGAAACGTCCTAGCCTGGTACAGCCCTCAGATTACAATCCATTATTGATCTTCCACATAGGAGTGACAACACATGATTCAAGGGGAGATCAAAAATTACTTCAGGGCCCTGGGACAGTCGGTAAGGGAAGTTTAGGCAGAAGCCCTATTCTCTTCTATAACTCTAGCTGAAGGCAGTAATATTGAAAGAGATGGATAGACTGAGTCTATTCATGCATTGCTCCATGGCTGTGTCGCTGCCAAAATATTGGGGGTTTTGACAGTGGAATGGCCAGGTATGCTGGCTTCAGACAGGAATCATATTTCTCAGTGATGTCTGTATTACAATCACTTTAAGTGAGCCCATGGGAACGTCATGAGGGTTAGGAAGACACAAGTCAAAGGGGTCGCAGCTGGGTTGGGGCAACTCCTGTTATACAGTCCAGACTGGGTGTGAACAAATCCAGAGCAGGCACTGAGAAAGACTTGAGGTTGCTGGTGGGTGGGAGGCTGGACATGACTTGTCAGTGCGCTCTTGGAGTGCAGAAATCCAAATCTGTCCTGTGCTGTATCCAACATGGGCAGCAGGGCAGGGAGGGGATTCTGCCCCTCTGCCCCGCTCTGCTGAGACCCCTCCTGCAGGGCTGCATCCAGCTCTGGGATCCCAGCACAGGAAGGACAGGGACCTGCTGGAGCCAGGCCAGAGGAGGGCCATGAAGATGATCAGGGACAGAGCATCTCTGCTATGAGGAAAGGCTGAGAGAATTGGGATTGTTCAGCCTTAGTTAAAAAAAAGCCTCATGCTGACCTAATTGTGACCTTCCAGTACTAAAAAGGAACCCACAAGAATAAAGGAGAGGACTTTTTGCTAGGATGTGTATTGATAGGACAAGGGGGAATGGCTTCAAACAGGAAGAGAGTAGGTTTAGATTAAATATTTGGAAGAAAGTCTTTACTGTGAGGGTGGTGAGGCACTGGCACAGGTTGCCCAGAGAAGCTGTGGATGCCCCATCCCTGTTCAAGGCCAGGTTTGATGGGGCTCTGAGAAACCTGGCTAGTGGAAGGTGTAGGGACACCTCTGCCCATGGCAGAGGGGTTGGAACTTGATGATCTGTTGTATCCCTCTTGGGAATGTTTCTCCCCCAAAACCCCTCCCCCAGAAACTGTAACCTGGCCTGGGTTACCTGCCCCCTGGTCTCCTGACCTATAGGATCGGACAGGTAACCTGACCCGACCCCAAAGGTGATAAAAACCCCTCTCTCCCCATGTGAGCTCGCTCTCGCCTCTGGATTCCCTTCAAGGAATAAAGGCCTTGGAATACATCCTGGGGTAAGGGGGCCTCTTTTGTAACTCTCTCTACCCTATTCTGTAGTTCCCCTCTTCCAATACTCCCCCTAAATCTGAGCTGGCAGCTTGTGGGGGGGTGGAGGAACAGGAGAATTTACAATGATCCTTAAGGTCCCTTCCAACCCAGGCCATTCTATTATGCCATGATTAAACAGCTGATTTCAAAGCATTTGTTCAGACCAGGTTTGAAAAGAGTTGCCCGTAAAAAAAAATAAAAACCACAGCATATTTTTTCTTTGCCTGTTTGTGTTTATAATATATCAGGCATGACAATTTTACTTCATGTTTTTTCTTCCCATTATAAAGAAGTTTAATCACTGCTTTATTTAGAAGACCAAAATGAAAAATAAGCATGTACACAGTTACACCTAAAAGATTAGCAATTACTAGGACAGTGAATATATAGAATATTAAAAAGCTGTAAAATTATCAATTAATTACATTAATTAGGGAATATATTATAATTAGTTATGGCCAGAGAAAAACATTTTTCTCACATGGCACTGATTCTATAGGCAAGCAGACATTCTTCAGTGCCTTTTGTAATTTTCAATTATGTCAATAGCTTCCCCTTCTGAAATTCTCCTTTAACCATGAAGCACATTGATCAATTCTATGATTCATGTAGTGACTTCCTGAGGCAGAAAATTATGTATTGAAAAAGAAGCAGCTCTCAACTTAAGCAAGAGAAACCAAAGACACATCTTATTAAAAAAAAAAAAAAAAAAAAAGAACTCTTAGGCTAGGTAATACAAGACAACGAAACTCAGAATTTCTTTGGTAGGAATGCATATAATCTAGGATTACTTAGAAAATTAACTTATTTAATTTCAAGAAAGCCTACAGCTCAATGAAACCACCTCAAGTTTGCTACTGATTGCTCCCCATGATGCTGTTTTGGTAGACTATCATTTAGCTCTTAGCAGTGGTTGTCCATGATAGAAAAAAATACCGTAAGTAAGAAATTAAGTTAAGCAGTATTTTACTTCCCAAAGATAACTAGAGAACTCTTAAGCATCACAAACTCTTATCAGAAATCCATATAGTCCCTAATGGTATCAGGTAGATCCCACTTTTTCTTTTAAACAAAATGAATTATTTAAACACAACAATTGAAAAAATTCCTCAATGTTTAAATGATTTTCCTTCTGGATAAAGATAAATCACAGAATTTTGAATGTTCTGCTGTTTCATACTCTTAGAAGCTTCATGTGCCTGAAATGTTTTTCAGTCAAAAAAATCGATCTCAATCAACTCAAGTAATGTAGTTTATTTACTCCTTTAGAAACCTGGATAAACTTAATAATAAATTTAAATTAGCCTATATACTCAACATTCATAAGTTTATTGCATTTAATTTGAAGGGTAATTGTCAGATACACCAATATAATTCAAAATATGCAAAACATCATTAGGGATGTTAATCTTTAGTACCACAGAGCACTATTGACAAATGGCTATCACGCACAAGCAATAAACTAATAAAAACAATTCTCATTACAAGTTCAAGGTGATGAAGGAAAAAAAAAAAAAAAAGAAAAAGAAACCACCACATTAATTAATAATCTATTAATGCAGAGAAAATTCCCAGAGTGCATACTCAGATTGTTTTTCCCCACCAGGCAAAGTCTGCCCACTAATTAATATTTTTCAGCTCATGTCACTGCTTGAGTACCCAAAGTGTGACTTGATAATTAACAAGAAATTCACATCCTAAAGCAAACTAATCAATATTAATATCACTGAAGATGGCAAAATGATCTTACCTCTGCTATGGTAATGCATTCTGGGTGCAAGGTATTAATCATGTGATTGGCCAGCATCAGGTAACACAAAGCATCTTCATCCACATGTAGGCCAAAATACTCATTGTAATCTCCACTGAACCCTGTGCCTAATAAGACAAGAAGTTTTAAAAGCCACAGTCAAGTTTTATTTAGAAAACACAGGTATTTCACATATTTCATTTTATAAGCACAAAACATATCAGTGATTTTCCATCTATCCTCATAACAATAAAGCAAGAAATTTAGCAAATCTGGAATTTTTTGATCATTAAAAAAATCACAGAATATCCTGAGCTGGAAGAGACCCATCAGGATCACTGAGTCCAACTGCTGGCCTTGCACAGGACCATCCCCCAGAATCACACCCTGTATCATCCAGGTGTTTTAGCAATCTTTTGAACCAGTTTGTGTCAGCTGCATCGTGCTCCCATCCAACAACCCACTGTGGCACTCCAGCCACAAGACTCATCCCACCAATTCTGCTTATGCCAATGATGTCAAATCCCTGGGACTGGGCTAAAGCTTTGAGCTCCTCGTTTGCTCCTCATGCTGTGTGTGTTGGTACAGAAACACTTCCAGTGTGGTTTGTTGTAGCTCACACTTTGTGGAGCAGATTGAGGGATCTTCCAAGTGCTTCTGTCCTCAAGTTTTGGGTGTGCTATCCCATTGCTCATCACTAGCAATCCTGGTTTTGTCCCTTTCCCCTTCCCATCTAGTTTCAAGCTCTACCAATAAGCCTCTCTAGCTCCTGTGCTAAACCCCTTTCCCCCCACAAGAAACAGTGAATTTTACAGCACTATTTCCACAGCACCAGAGCTGCAACAGGAGTGCTGAGAGCAGAGTTGATGAATTGCTTACCAATGCCGTGGTGGTGATACAGCATAGATGTAACACCGTCAAACCGGAATCCATCGAAGCGATAATCTTCAATCCACATCCTCAAATTAGACAGAAGGAATCTCAGGACTTCCCAGCTGAAATAACAGGAGCATAGTTTATTAAGCTTTGAAAACCTTGGGATCAACTAGAGTTCGTTACACCATGTTCTCCACTTGCATATGTGGTACTTGTACAGCACATTTTACTATTTTAATGACTTCCTCGTTTTTCATCAATCTTTCTCTAAAAAAATTTGTCTTTAAATCTTTGCCTTTTTGCTGCAAAAAATCTTAAGACCTTAGAGATAGGGGGTTAGTAAAAACTGAGAACTACCTGCATAGACAGGGGTAATATATCTAACAGGGTAGTGTCTGAACACATATACTATATTTTACTACCCATACTTGCTGGAGTAATTTTCCTTTCCCTTTCTAAAGATGGTTACACTCTGTGGGAAAATATGTTATAGAAAAGGAAATAAAATTTTAATAGGCAAGATCTTCTCCCCAAGATTTTATGGATTTATAACAAATTTTAGACATAATAGCAGTTGAAAAGCTGCCTTTTCCAATTAATGACAAATCACATGTCACCAGTAGAATACAAAATCACCTACTATGTTGTAAATTGACACAACTGAAAAGTAAACCAAGGAGAAGTTGAGGAGGTCTATTTTGAAATTCAGAGCAATGGGAATGGGGTATAACACACACACATACACAAAGCATGGAAATCAAAATATGAAAGAGGTTCTAAAATGAACAAGCATGTGGAAACATTCATGAAAAGAATTTGATATTAGGGAATAAAATAGTTTCATAAACAGTTTTCCTACCATTCATCACCTCCTCTCCCTGGACATTGGTCTCTGTAGCTTCAAAAGACATCTTGTTTCTACTGTTCAGACTGAATGGCACAGCCCTCTCTGACACCCTCATGTGCATCTCCTGCAAGCCACTGCTCTAAAGAGCTCACTCATCTCAATCAGCCAACACATGATGCATTAAAACTGGTTTTGCCCACATATTCAACACTTGTCAATGCTACGACTTCTCTCTAACCAATTTCCCAAGACAACAGAGCTACAGCCCCACTTCCTACCAAGTTTCTGCTCAGAAAAGAGCCCAGGAGCAGGGAGGGTCTCTCCAGCCACCTTCTGCTGGGTGAGATAGAAAGGGATAATGTCACACAAAGCACACCCCAATTATCTAAGCACATGGTAGGCATAGGGTAGTGAAGGAGACCCTTCCTACATTTCATTTAACAGACATCAGAAACAATAAATTCAGGAAGAAATTATGGCACAATAAATAAATTCTGTTTAGACAAAACAAATGTCACCACTTCCCTTCCTCCAAAAAACTTCTTCATACAAAGGATGCTTTAAATCTTGAGTAAGTGGTATTAAAAGATGGGAGGCTATGGACACACTCAAAGTCAAATCCTGATCTCACTAAATAGCCAATTCTTCTAAACTTCCATAGAACTATAGTATTTCACCTTTTTGCATGCACTGCACAGAGATACATGCTTGTGCATATAAAGACAGAAATATTACCAAATCAAAACCTACAAATTTAGGAAATGGGATTCAGCTCACTGTAAATTCCCTCAGTTCAACACCTTTCCTGGGCATGCATTACATGACTTTTTTTTTTTTTTTTTTTTTATTCCATTGCTGCACTCCCCTGCTTCAAATCATCCAATCCACAAGTTAACATGACACTAGAAAGATCTCAGGAGCTTGTCTGAAGAATCTTTCATATATTTATTATTTCTCAGGTGAGATGGTTTGCAGCAAATGAACAAGATTGAGATTGCTCTGATATTGAAACGGATAGAAAAGTATCAAAAGTCTTACAAACTGGCAAACTGGCCACAAAAAAGCAATTTTGTGCAAACATTTGCTGTATCTTTTTCTGACTCAGCATGAAATTCACAGAAAGCTATTTCCTGCAAGCCAAGTACTGTGACAAAAAAGCACAGTATTTTAGCAAATAAAAACAGTATCTCACAGGGAATTAAGATAATGCATGCACAAAGAATACATTAATTACTACAAGCACCATCCAGACTAAAAGTTATTTCTTCTCATTACAAACTGCTTGACTTTATAACCTTAAAGTCTTTAAGGTGGTGAAGAGGATTTTTACATTTGTAAAACATACACAGAAGTCTCAAAATGGGTAACAAACATAATTTTTACACACTGAAGATTGATCTTTGGGAAAAAAATGGAGAATCGGCATGAACATAAATTGTAATGACTTTTAGATGAAAAAGCGACAACAGTAAGAACAAACAAGATGAATTTGTTGCACCAAAGTATTAGTTAGAAAATTGATGAGATCAAAAACCTGAGTAGGAGCAGCAGATGTTTTCCAAGCATCTGATTGCACATGGGAGAGAAGATCATAAATGAATAAATAAATAATCATATTATCTCTGATTTTAGTCTAAACTTGGAAAAAATCAGCTTGAGGATAATTTTTAAGAAGTATATCAAGTACTAGCAACTATATTGACTTTTAGAAAAATAACCACACAGCTCCAAAATATGAGCCAGAATAAAAGATTTTTTTCAGACATGCAAATCACACAAACCATACAGAGATTAATTTTTTTCATCCAAGTCAATTTGTTCATGGGAGAAGCAATATTAGACCTAGAAGTTAACAGAACTTAGCAGAAAGCCAGCAGAGGCCAAAACTGAAGAGGCATAACTGAGATACATCCACCACAGAAGCAGTAACTCAGAAGCATTTCTAAAACACTACATTCTTGTACTTTACAGATAGATATGGAAACAGGATAGGATTCATTAAGGATGTAATTTCTTCTGGAAAAAAGCCATATCTTAAGTTATATCCTAAAAAAATCTCACATTTTTTGCATATTACAAAATTGACAAAGTTCTTTTCATCGCATGCATGATCAAAGACAGGAAGGTTATACTGTATCATCATTAAGGAACAGAATGATTTACAGTGTAAGAAATCTAAGTAATTCAGAATTCACTCAGACATTCAAAACAAAGAAGGTTTGCACAGAGAAATATTGCTGGATTATTCTCACCTCACCCTTGGAGCCCATAGCTCATTTATTTAAAAAAGATTTCTTGTTTGAAAAAGTGAAATGAGCACACCTACCTAGATGACCTGGTTTCATGAGGTGATGAGAAATTTAACAACTTTCCTATACTAGGTCAGCAGAAAACCTGTGAAATTGTTTGCAAGAGACACTTGTTATTTACTTTTTTCCTCTATACTAATAGAAAAGCAAAATAATGATTCACCATGAGCATTTTAAATTCTAGCCCATGATGAACATGAAATATTTAGATGCAAGCAATGCATTTAAATGCAGTTAATTTTGTCACTATGGACAAAAAATAATATTGGCTGTGTCTAATACAGTTTGAAGATGCAATTCTTGAACCATATTATTGTTGGCCTTCAGGAATAGCATTTATTACTATGTATTGAAGAACTGCTGACTTTATAAGAATCTAGACTTTTATGATGATATACCTGTTTCAGTTCTTAGCGCTTAATTAACTAAAGACATAGTAGCACTGAATTGCTAAATTATTATTTGTCAAACTAACCCCAACCATTTCAACAACTGACTGGCTTAAATTCAATCAAAGGACTGCTAAACAAAGAAATTTGCATTCAGCCTAATGAATACAATGCTAACTTTCAGTGAATCTGGTACAAGTTATTTTGTGGCCTAAACATCTAGATCTAATACAGAGATATTTGCTTTTGCACCATTGCTGATGAGCATAGAGCAGTTTCCCTGCTCTGCATTACTTAGATGCACTTTGTTTGATTAAAGTTGTACAAAACAGTAGCCAGTCTCACCCTATTTGGAAAACAACAACAGCAACTCTATACCCCTTTGTATTTCAACCTCCTTAATTTATCACAAGTAGCTCCCCTCTGTCATCTAAATAAAATCATTGCCAAGTCCTCTTTAGCCATAAGGGCTTGGGATGCTGAGGCAGTGCCTGTAAAAACCAGGGGACAATCCTGACTCACAGCACTATGCTGTCCTCAATACCTGCACTCCAATTACTCTGAACAGCATTCCACAGCAGCAGACTCAGCTCTATCAGACAACAGAACGTGATAAAGCCCTTAACTGACCCAAAGAACTTTTGTTTGGCAAGCCAAACTGCTCTATGTGTCCAAAATGGACTGTGCAGATAGCAAACAAAAGAGCTGTCATCTTGGGGCATATGATAACCTGGGAGCAGAACGGGTCAGCAATAGCACATCATTTCCCCTATATCAGCCCCTAGAAGACACAGAATCAGTGAATTAACTTCTAAATCCAGGAAGAGGGGTTTATTCTTATCCATGGAAATTGAGGATTTATTGATGCCAACATAATTACAAACCTTATCATCTTAAATAATTACAGGCTATATCAAATAAATTATTGAATAATTTAAAGTTTTCTCTAACAGTCAAAAATAACGGATACTTTTATCAATAGTTGTGGCAGAAGGCATCTTTGCTTAAGCCTTAATATCCCATTCCCTGCATTAAAATGAAAAAGCTCAAAAGTATTTGAGAATTTCAAGGCCAGTCTTCATAAAAAAAAAAAAAAAAAAAGTCCTTAATTATTTAAGTGTTACTGTGAAAATGTCATGAGAAATCAAAGGACTAGTGAAAGGACTATTTTCCAAATTTAAGCATTAGTTAAGTAAAGTTCTGAAGTTCTTTCATGAACTAAATCATATTGATTTTTTTAGGCAAAAGTTAATAGTGGTAAATTAATTGAATGCAGGGTTGCACAAGTACTTCTGAGCTTTTTTTGTGGGCAAAATTACAATTCTTCATAAACCACAGACAAAGATGCAAATTAATTGTGTAATATACAGAATCATGGAACGGTTTAGGTTGGACAAGACCTCGGAGATCATTGAGTGTAACTATTAACAGCACCACATTCACTACTAAACCATGTCCCTGTGTGTGCCACGTCCACACATTTTTACTGCTGCCAGGGATGGATCTTCCACACTCCCCTGGGCAGCCTGTCACACATGCTCACCCTTCCAGTGAAGACATTTTTCCTGATGTATAATCTAAACCTCCCCTGGTGCAACTTGAGGCCGTGTCCTCTTTTCCTGCCATTTGCTACCTGAGAGAAGAGACCCGCCCCACCATGCTACACCCTCCTGGCAGGAAGTTGTAGAGACCAACAGGGTCTCCCCTGAACATTCCTTTCTCCAAACTAAATAGTCTGAGTTCCCTCAGCTGTTCCTCACAGGAGAAGCAGTTTAGTTTTATATGTGTGTCTATATATATGCATAATAACAATACTAATATATATATTACACAGAATCCACATTATGTTTTATGTATGTACACTTTTCTATTTAAAAACCCTTCTAAACAGAACACTGGTTATTATGTAGCTTTTTTGGTTTGGTTTGTTTTGAGAGCAAACGAGCAGCAGCTTTGAAGATAGAGAGGGTTTTCCATTTTAGCTAAAATTGGAATTCTAGAGTGCCACATCAGACAACAGCCCTTCTGCAACCATTAATCCTGATCCCCATAAGTTCACTGGAATGTAGGGAGAAAGCACTTTTTTTTCAATGTGCTGTAAACAATATAATAGCACTCAGCATTTATTAGACTTACAGCCTCATAATCAGTAATTACTTGGGGAAAATGATTTCTTAGAAAGAGGCCCATTCTTTATTCAGTAGTTCTGAAGTGTTCATGAAATTATTTTAACTTTTTTTCCCCTCCAAATCCTTCTTCCTCTGTTTGTACAAAGCAGTGCCATACAGCAAAGAGAAACAAGAATTACCCAATTTTCAATTGCTTAGACATTGATCATTCTTTGAAAAGACACCTCGTTTTAATTGTGCAGGTTAATTCTGCACCAACTCTCTCTCATATTTTGCCAATGAATTAAACATGTTTATGAATATATTCACATGACTTTCCTGAAATGCCTCAAATGAACTATGGACTACATAAGGGTTTAAAATAACCTGCAAGTAAGCAGCAGTGTCCTAGGCTTATGTTTTTCTGGCTAGACCTATCCACACTTGGTAAGAGTAAACTAATATCAAATAAAGCATTCAGTTATTTGCCCTATAAAATGGAAGCAATAATTCAAATACTACTCAGCAAAGGTCATGTCCTGCAAAATGTGAATATAAGAACAGCCTTGGAGGCAAAGCAGGTAGGTACTTATTGTAATGAAATTTAATATCCTTGATGCTTTTTGCTCAGTGGGCTTCCTGAGGTAAATAGAAAAGGGAAAAAAAAAAAAAAAAGTAAGTATTGAAGACAATTACCTGCAGTTTTAACAGAGCCTGCAGAGCATACACATTTTAAAATAGAGAGAGTATAAAAAAAATATTACAAAACTCTTTTAAGTGCTGACAAAGGCTATACAGATTTCAGCTCTGATTTGGATAAATTAGCATTTGTCCCACTTTTATTCTGCTCAAGTAAATTATACACTAATAAAATAAAAATCTTTGAGATTATTTAAAATTTTGTTCTCCCAAAATAAGCTTCTTAGATATTATTGAATTTGTTTGGTGATATAATCAACTCTGCAAATTAACAAACAAATTTTGCTGTTCTACAAAATACAACTAAATGACTGAATCACTAAGATATACTGTCAGAATTTGCATAGAATTTAATGCAATTCATGATTTCCATAATTAAACAGAAGTCTACTGTTCAGCACTGAATTTGCTTTTAAAATAAGTCTCAATTTAGTGCACAAATAGCTGCAAACTATTACAGATCAGGTGACTTTTGATTTTAAATAGACCATTATCCTAACAGACTTAGTTGCCTGTCTGTATTTTATTGACCCAAAGTCTCTTCTTCCCTTCATCCTAACCAGGCAGTTGGTAGCAATGCCAAATCTACACAAGGCTAAGAAAATTTCAAGATGAGTGAAAGTGTTCATTTATCAGTCATCATCCAGGACAGACAACACAGGAAGCTTCTGAGATACTGACTCCATGTCTTGAATGGTAATTTACCGATTTCTAGCCCCAGGGGAAGCAGGGGCTAAGGGAAGTTCACTCTTTATACTAATATTAGGTAATACAAGGCATAGATGACTTCCTCTCATGCCTCCAGATTTTATCCTCGGCATCAGCAATTACTCTGGATACAGTCCAAAATGTTCCTTCCAGCACCGTGGGATGAGACTGCTCAGTTCCACGGCAGACTTTGGTGTGGAGGGCAGAAAAGTTTGTACAATGAATTATTACCTTCACAGAAAAACATTTCCAGTGGGAAGCTCAAAGAGCCTGAAGACTGTCTTAGATCATCCCCAGCACAAGATTCAGGGAATCTGCAAGGGGAAGCAGCCACCTGGCAAAGCTGGCCCAGGTATGCAGCAGTCCCCATTCCCTTTGAGTAAGCACAGAATGTAAAGCTGTCGCATTTGCACAAACCAGCACAGGAGATCTGAAATACAGGGTCCATATTAAATAGGAATCCATCCTTAAGCACAGCATAGTATTTCTCTCTTAGCTGCACTGTTCGAAGTTACATTATTCAAAAATGTAATTAAAGAAAGACACTGGCTCAGACTGGGCTGTGCCAATAGAGTTGTGAACTTGAAAATGCACTTTCTGTATGTTTCATAAATACTTTTTCATCAGAGACCTGAAAAACAGGTTTGTATTCAAAGATACCTAGATTTTAATCTAAAGTACTAGACACTGCCATTTCAACTCTATAATTTGTACTTCATGAAGATAAATATGAGAAGAATAAACACATTTATGCTAGATTGTCACAGTAGCTTTGCTTAGATAAAATATATGGCAAAATTATCATGTGAATTGTTTCTGGAATAAATATCTATAAAGTAATTCTTGCATTGATTCACAGCTATATTTTGTTTTATCCATTATTTTATTTTTCAAGCATTAAGCACCTATTTTAAAACCTCTTGTGACCTGAACACATTTTAACATACCCACTATCCTTCTGTAACCACCAAATTTGTAAGCTCCACAAAAGACAGGTGGGAAAGACACTGTGCCAAAATGTATTCAGTTGTATTCCCGCTAATTCACTGAAATTAAATTGTGACAATGGAAACCTCAGAATCTTGAAAATACAGAGAGAATAATTAGCATCCTTAGATAGAAATTACAAAAAACATATTTGACTGCCTACGGCTTACTTGAAAAGTTGTTTTTAAACAACACATTCCTCCACATTTGAAAAGGTTTTGAGTACCGTATTTACGTTTTTGAGTCAACAATGGAATGGCAACTCACAAAACAAGGCAACAGAACCCTTTGAGAGCTTTAAATCAACTTCTGTTCTTCTAAGATAGCTGGTTAGTGCGTGAGAACGTGTACAAAATCACAGAACACAGAGTGATATGTGTCCAAAGGGATCTTAGGGATTATCTGGTTACAGCCCGCCCCCAACAGACATTGTCAGCTGGGAGTCCTGTGCAACCTGAACTTAAACATTTCTAGGGATGGGGTATCCACAGCCTTTGGTGTCTCATCACTCTCACCATGAGAAATTTTGCTCTTATGCCCTTCCTTATGATCTAAATCTACCTTTCCAGTTTAAAGCCATTGCCCATGTCCTGCCACCTGTGCCTTAGGGCCACCACTTGTTACTGTCTCCATTTGGAAATATTAACCCACTAATATACTTTATGCATTGGAAATATGCATTTGTTTTTAACAGTAAGGTCTTTTACTGAAATGCCATTATTTTTAACTGAAATGAAATCAATTATTCCTTCTACAAATATCTGCTATTTCAGATCATATTTCAGTGCAACTATTACTGATCCCAGCTTATGTGGTAGCAGAATGATAGCAACTTTTAATTAAAACACATCTGAAGTGGAAACTTCTTAATATTATAGAAAACAAGTTTCATTTCCTAGGCCAGAACAGAATACAAAGAAAACTAAAGCTAAGATTCTCTGAAATAGTTTAAAACAAGTTTGCCCTTGCATATATTGACAACCTAGCATTGCTGGCAAGTAAGTTGCTCAAGCCTTAGAATCTAATCAAATGTTTCTGGTTTTCCAAGTTTGGGTGAGGATGGTTCTGTGCTAAGAGCAAGCGTTGATGGAACCTACAAAACATTCTCTCTTTCTAGTACACAGTTAATGAGTTTAGAAGAATGCTATTCTGCACTACTAAGTCACTAACTTTTTTAGCCAGTTTGTTAGCTGGATAAGGATTAGAAAAAACGTCCAGCTGAAAGCTGTTTGCCATTTCCTGACAGATTTTTTTCCTCCCCAATTAACCCAATGACAAAATAATTACCTTGAAAATTCTTATAACAAATTCAAAGTAGATTTTCATCCTTTCCAATACCCTTATCCAAGAAGCTGGTGGCAAAGGAAGCCTGAAAACATTGATAATGTAAATTTTAATGTTTCATAGTTGACTTTTTTTCCTCTCCAAAGAGCATTCACTTTGTGAATCACCTAAGGGGCTTAAGCATCCACCCCAGAACGGCTCTAAGCTCCTAACCAATTTGTAGGAAGAAAAATACAAAGTTTTTGATTTCAGGGTAGTGAATAGTCTAAGAGTCCAGAGTAATAAACACTAAACACTCAAACCAGAAAATGGGGAAAAATAGCAGTAGAAATCTTTTGGGATATTTTTTGGGGGGATATTTTTATGTTTGGCTGACTAATTGCTCCAATTCCCCAATTCTTTGAACATAGAAACTAGCTATGAAATCTTAAAGGCAAGAGTTAAATTTCAACAAGTCATTATCCCTAAAACCAATTGCATATGTAACATTTTGAAAGATTATGCTATTTGGTTCCTTGAACATCAACTTTTAGAACTCGTCTCTGAATGTCCATTTAAAATTAAATAAATTAAAAGAAATCTGTTGTATTTAAATAACATAATTTGGAATAAGAAATGGTTTTGGCTTGTAGCTGTGGCTACATTTACAGTCACAAATTATCATTCAGACAAATTTGACACTTGAAGCCAGTGAAGTATACATATTTCCTTTGTGTGAAAAATTCTATTTATTATTATTATTTATTATCTAATAATTTACCAGCCTGACTAACTTGGTGTCATAATAAGTGAAACAATAACTTAAATGGTTTGGTTTATTTTGGTTTTGTTTTTTTTTTGTTTTTGGGGGTTCTTTTGCCTCTGGGGGAGAAGGGAAGGGAGGGAAGACAAGGGGGAATTTAGCACTGCCTGCACCTGCTTGCGAAAGGTCAGCATATGAAAATGTAACACTCTGCTCATGTGAATGATTTCACTTCCAGGTGGGGTTTAATAAAAAATGTATTCTTTCCTCAAAAGACATCAATTTCTCTATTACTCTACTGGAGAACAGCCTTAGAAAATTTAGATATACTACTAATAATACTCCTTCACTAAAATGTGGTTTAAAATATCATGCCCTAATCAAATGTGTGCTACATTGCAATCAAAATGTTGCAAATACAAATAGCAAGAGAGGAAAAAGTTGATCACTCTAAAGCACTGAAGTAAAAAGCAAAAGTGCCAATTTCTCTGAAGCTTTGTGGGTTAAAAATACAGGCTGTAGTGTCTCACTTTTTTTTTTGACAAGAAGAAAAGAGAATGGCTTCACTCCACATCATGAAATGATAAATTCTGTGGTGTTTACATAAATCCCTGCAGCCAAGACGAGGCAATCTTACATGTTTATATAATCAGGAAAGTGACAACAGTCATTACTTTACTTTCTTCACATATCTTAAAGGAATAAAGAATAAAAATAAAAACTGCAAAGAGCATTCTTCTCTTCTTTGTGAAGCCTCTTGATAAATACACTCAGTTAAATACTCTTTGTGCAATAACTAAATATATTATAGATACCAAAAAAAAAGAAAAAATCCATACTTTTACTTAATAATTCTTCAGAGAACTTCATACTCAGCTCTTTGAACAAATTAAGTCGTCTTCTACAGAAAAAAATTACTATAGCACATAGTAGTGACTATGGAAGTGCTTTTTCATTCTTGTTTATTTGTTCACATGTATCTATCCTTAAAACTACACTTGACAGGACTTAATTATTGTGTAGCAACTCTAAATAAATCAAGGGGTAAGGTCTACAAAATATTACTTGCACACTTGCTTTCCTCTGCCTGAAATAAACTCATTAATTGTGGTAGTATAACTTAGAAAAACTTGTGTCAACTACCTAAACTATTAATAACTAGGGCAATTTTTTTTTTTTTTTTCCCAAATAACTTTATATGAATTTTCTAGAGCTGACGAGGAATTGTAATACAAATACATACAAATACTGGATAAAGAGTTAGTCCCCTTATCAAAGAAGAGACACAGAGAGGAAGATAAACAAAGAGATGCTTGTGTGCAGTTCTCATGGCAAACTAGAAAGAATTCTATAAAGATACCTTTTTTTATGAGAAACTGCCCAAAGCAAATCCATGGGGAAAATAGCTAAGGAAATACAGTGTGCTTTTAAAAAACAAAAAATCCCACAAACTACTCTTTTTCCTGACCTGGTATAGAACAATTTGCTTTGTTCCCATGGATAAAGCTTTTAATACAGTATCTTCCTTATTCATTAAGACACTTTCGACATGATACACTATTTCAGTTCTTCTGACTTGTCCTGTAACTACATCATCCAGAACAGAGCCAAAAAATGCTCCCTGTCCATCCATTACTATTATAATGGGAAGTAGAACCATTTTTAAAAGCCCTTTTTATAATTTCACCAGTAATTTCTTAAGTATCAACTCTAACAAAATTTCTTTCAATAGCATCAGTTCCAAAGTCATCCTGGCATTTAAACAACCCCTACAGAAAAGATTTATATACAGCTGAGTATGTCCTTATAAATATTCCCTAAATTTTAGCACGCTCTCACCAGTCCCATCCCAAGCTGAATCTCATTCAGTGGCTACAGGTGGGAAGCAATTTTGTTTGGACAGAGACAGCTACTCCCTGAAGCAGCAGGCTGCCCAGCTCTGTTGTATGCATTACCCTCCATCTCCACTTTCAATTACCTTCTAGAGATAGGAGCTTTTGTTTTTATGCCACACTCAAGAAAACATGGAATCCCTTTCAAGACTGTAAGTAATATATCAGATCAACATAATTATTTGCAGATTATTTCTGATCTGTTGGCCACACATATCCTACTGACTTTCAGAAGTGCTACAGCATTTTGATTGTTTTCTACTTTGTAGACATAGCCATTAATTGATTTGTTCCCCCTTATTTATTTTATGCTCTCTATAGTGAGCTTTCAAAAAATGGATTTCAAGTGGATCTGTGCATTATACAACAGGTACATAATAGAATCAAACCCCCCCAAACAACTGTCTTAATGCTTCCATCTTCTTTCCCTGCTATGAGTTGTACCATGCCCAATTTTTCTCCAACCTTGAATTTCTTTTGATAAAACCCTATTAGAAGAAAGTCAACATCCTTCATTTTATTTGTGGATTCTTCTCAAACTTATACAACCATCAGCCTTTTCTCCAGCACAATCTTCTATTCACAACAGATGCTGCTCATGTAAACTGCTGCAGCAATCACTTAAGGACACAATGGGATTGGTCAATTCAAGTGTGGATGACTAAATGCAAGAACATTGTTGCATTTGGACTGATGCAAAACGATTCTCTGCAATGTTTTGGACCTTAGCTAATTTTAGATATTTATTGAAATACCGTAAACAACTTTAGATAAGTGTGACTGCATTTATTTAAGATATGATTGAATTTAATTTGCTACAAGTGGTCACCTCTGTATTTCAGAATGTTCTGAAAAAATTTAGAACAATTGGCTGCAGCTTTTCAGTGTGCCTTTCTTCACATCTCAGTATCTTGTTTTATTGCTGTACCACTTTCTGTGCAGCTACATTTTACACACTTCACACAAAGCTGTGAATGATATATTGGAGGTTAATTTGGGAAACTGGACACTTCAAAGAAAGCTACATGGATTCTTATCTGAAGCTCTGAGTTTTAGAGCAATTGCAACAGGCAATTTATAAACTGCAATGACCACACTTGGAAGTATTTGCTTACTATCATTCACAACGATAACCAAAAAGAAGATAAAACAAAAAGAAACAAAGATTTTTAGGCATGGAAAGTCTCAAACTTTAAGGTTTAAATTTTGTAAAGTATTTTTATATATTGTCACAATCACCATCAAAATTCAGTCTATTAGAAGCAGAGTGCTAAGGAACACAGGCACACAGTGTTTTTAAAGACAGTCTTTAATCAGAATAATTACATTTATGAGGGATGGGGGGAAGAATAAAAATCTCACTATTATGCTGCGAGCAGTGCTTCCTTAAAACAGTCATTAAGAAATAATCTTTGCCAGCCAAATGAAATTCCAATGCATATTATGCAGATCTTTAAATACAGAGCTTTCCTAAACTAATTTGGTAGAGGAAGACTGGCAGGAAATGAATTAAAATCAGCACAGCTTTATGTTTTACATAATGAAACACAACTTACATCCTTTTTCTATTGTAATTACCGTAGAAACAACAATATACCAAAAAGACATCACATGACTGAATCTCTCACATCACAGGAGAACCTCTCTCATTGTCAACTCTCACTGCATCACCTTTAGTCTATCTGGAATTATGGCCAAAGATTCTTCTCAATGAAAACATATTTGTAACAATCATTGTAACATTAGATGTCCTTACTAAATGCAGCTGGGAGAATGCCACCTGCACCTTGCTAAAGCCTCAGAAGGTGCAGAAGAAAACACTTCAGTTCTTACACTCTGGGAAGTCAACTGGATATGATTCCCTAATCATGTGCAAGCTACCCCTGGCTTGCTTTTCCCTCTCCTCTCCCTGTGTCCCAAAACCTGCACACTCTATGCTTCTAAGAAAATTCCTTAGCTGGGAGAAAACTGGAAAGTCTTTAGATTAGAACTAGACAAGATGAAGAATGGCGAAGTTACAGACAGACAGATTTGTTAGGAACACTAGGATTCAAAAGGAAGAACATGGAAAGGTACAAAACAGTGAAGAGGAAAACCCAGTACCATCAAGGGTCTGTGACAAGTAGTGGCAGTCTCCTTTCTCCCACCTGACTGACACCTGCCTGGCCAGCAGAGTCTGTTCAGGTGTGTCATCTCAGAGGTAATAAGTGTCCTAGCAGCCTTTAAATCCTATCTATCATTTGTGTGCATAAAGTCTGCAGTCAAATCTTTGCACTCTAAAACATGTGTCAATAAAGGGTCTCTGAGGTGGATGGCAAGAACACACACGTGATATCTGCAGACTGTATCTCATGCTCATGTGCCAACTTTCCTTAAGAGCATTAGGCAAGGAACTAGAATTTTTACCATGGTACTACACAGAGCATCAACTTAAATCTATTTAAAATGCTAATGCTGTAAGCAATAAAGATGAATCTATTTCATCCTGAAAACTGTTAGAAACTAGGGGGATGCTCCCAAAGAAGGCAACAAGTCTTTACCTCCACTGATATTTAGAATTCATCACTGAATTGAAGGAAAACAAAACCAAAAATATTCTGAACAGTTATGTTTAGAGAAATATGAGCTCAGACAGGTACCCCTACTAACCAAACACTAAACTCTGAAAGATTCGTGTTCCAATCCATTCCACCTACTATCATCTCCTCAGTGGCAGATAAAGACTGGCAAAGTAGACACTCAGAAGAAAGAAAAACAATTTGGGTAAAGAACAGCTGTTTAAGGAAGAGCTAAAAATACTGATCTTAACAGAGGCTGCTGAAGATGTTAGAAGATAAACATACCTTTAAAGAGCCAGATCCTAAAGTCAAGCAAAATCAGGGGACCTTTTCTCCCCAGAAAATACAGCATAAGATTTATGCAGGATTTAAACGCTGGGTGGCAGAAAAGGCCATTGTCTCAGCATCCAAACATAGGTGGATGTTTCAGATGCAAGAGAGCACTGGAGATACCTGCCCGAGGCTGGACCACAGGACAAGGGAAAAAATGACCCACCTCACTACGGAGGGGCAAGCTGGGGAAGAGCACACCTACACCAGAACAAAGACACAAACTTGAACTCCTGACAGCTGTCCTGTTTCTGCAGCACTGACAAAAAGATTAAAAGCAGTTTCTGGGCTATGGCAATTTATAACACACTTTAAGAAAAATTGAATTAAGAAAAAAAAAAAAAGAAAAAAAGTACTGAGCTATAGTCAGCTGTTCCACCAGCAGTTCAGAAGACTGAGCTGGAGAGAACATCTGGACTGGCAGCAGGGGACTAGCAAGTCATCTGTTGCCCTGATGTAAAAACTGTGGCTCATGGGACAAAGCGTTTATATACACTAAACCCTACCTGTAGCATTTCAAAGCACATTTGGCATGGATGTCACTTGAAACTTCATAAAACTGATTAAAAGAAAAAAACCTCAATAAGAGATTCCTCCCATTACATGGCTTAGTTATGATTTTTAACCCCAAAAATATGGACACAACATACAGACTTAAAAATGACTTGGAAACAGGCCTCAAAAAAGCCCCAAAGGAGTTGCTAGGACATCTGCTGCCCCCAAATCCTTGTAACCAATATCATCTCTTACTGATCATACTGCTGCATTCAAGGAAGCAGGACCAATCAAAATTAAAACTGCACTGTAAATCCATCTCTGACTTTTGTACCAAATTCCTCTCCTAGACTGTGTAATAACTTAAAATTTTGCCTAGGTGTTCAAGTGAAAAGGGTCACAGTATTAAAAACCCAAACTAAACTAACACACCCCCCCCCAAAAACCCAAACAAACAAACAAACAAACAAACAAAAAACCAACCCCCCCAAAAAAAAAAACAAAAAAAAAAAAAAAAAAAAAAAAAAAACAAAAAAAAAAAAAAAACAAACCAAACAAACAAACAAAAAAAAAACAAAACCAACCCAACTTAAGGCATCGCATGATTTCTGAATTTTATTTCTACCATTATTCCTAAAGGCTCACAGAAATTTACCAGTATACCTATTGCCATTCAGAATTGGATTTAGACAGAACAGAATCCAACAAAGTCTGATGGAAAAAAAGGAAAAGCCTTAAAAGTCAAAACAATGCTCTCAGGCCTCAACAAGTCTAGAAAGGCAACATCATTTACACATTCTATTTATGTAGTGCCGTGGGAAAAATCTTTATTAGGTAATATTTTGTTCTCAATTATTTTTAAATTGTTTTGCCTGATTAGTATTTTAGACACATTTGCTATTTGGAAAAATGAATTTAAATTAAAACACAATCAACCACTCTAGTGTTGATCCCACCTGGTCTCCAGGGTCTACAACATCACTTCTAATGAACCTGGCAGCTGAATAACCTTTGAATATGATTTTAGGAGGAAAATATATATATACATATATATATACTTTGCTTGGGCAAAATTAATTACAAGTAGAATCCTTACTTAAGATGGGAGGGTGTTTACATGTATTTCAAGAGAGCTACCTTTACCAGGAACACAACAGAGACCATTAACTTCCTCCAAAATTAACTGTACAGTGCCAACTAGAGTACCAGTCCAGAGCTTCTGGCACTCCTTTTACACTAAAGCATTTCCCTGTCATGAATTCAGGACTAGAAAAGTCACAATATTAAATAGGAACCAAAGCAAATTATATAAAAGTTTGGTTTTTAACAATAGAGAAAATATTAATATCAATTGCAATTCTCACTGAAGCTTTGCGTTTCTGGTTTTTGTGTTGGTTGCTGAGGGGAACAGGATGGACACAGATGTAGCCAGACAGGATGGAGATGATGGAGAGGAAGAGTCACCAAATTAGCGTATTTGAGGAAAAAAAAAAAACAGGATTTAGATTTTAAGAAAAACTCACAAGCATGTGCAAGAGTTATGAAAATTATGAAAATTATTTATTATGAAAAGTAAAAGTTTATTTTTTGTTGATGTTTAAAGCACAGTTTACATGCTTTTATTGAAAAAAAGTTGAAGAAAAAATATTCTAT
The DNA here is from genome assembly GCA_018697195.1 of Certhia americana. Taxonomy (NCBI): domain Eukaryota; kingdom Metazoa; phylum Chordata; class Aves; order Passeriformes; family Certhiidae; genus Certhia; species Certhia americana. The sequence continues at coordinate 7,949,092 of CM031857.1, read as the reverse complement.
TGGCCAGTTATCTTACCTACAAGTTCACATTTCAATGAAATTGTCTTGACTCTCCTGTGACAACACCATGAACAGCATAATTTTAAAATGATGTCAAAAATTTACAGAAAAGCTCCCTCTTCATACAACACTTACAAATTAAATATGAGTACAAAAATGAATTAAATACAAATATGAATTAAATTAAAAATTAAAATTAAAAATATGCCTATCTTTTTAAGTAGCACTGTGGTGCAAAGATGTAATACATTGAACAGGTTTACTATTGCTTTTCTTGGAGCTAACCTCTACTTACATGAATTTTACTAAAAAACAGTATTTAAGTACACAAGGGATATAATCTTTTATTTTACCTTTTTTTAAAGCATGGATATAGATCTTTTGCCACATTCTGTTACAGCAAGTATTCACAGTCCCCTTCACAGACAACTGAATAATCCTGCAAATGCTGTGAGATAAACTTACTTACATCTTGGTTTTCAAAGAAAATGCAGCCAGACTAAACTGATAAAGCAACTGTTCCTTAATCTCTTTCACGGTAGAGAATTAGTTTCTCTCAATTCCAAAGTGAATTGAGCATTCTTTGCATTTGATGTTTAAGTACCTGTAGATTTAACAGTTCTTTCCACTACAGAAGGAAAGGGATTTAGTACAAACTCTGTACAGGATAGAAGTCTGTGCTAGCTGAAGAAATTTCACTTAGCAAGCAAGATTTTCTGCAGACCATTCAACAGATTGTGTTTGCTGTCATTTATTTTGAGCAAACTTTCAACATCTGCCAGCAACTTGAGTCTCTCTCACAGATTTTTATACTTGCCTCATCCAGACTAGAGCTGCTCATCCACTGGTAAGGAAATTAGCAAAATGCCAATACAGACTAAATGGAGAGAAAAAAGACCCAAAAAACCAAACCAAATCCAAATTTCAGTTTGATTCTTTCACAATTTTGCTTGGAACCTACACATACAAACACCAAGGGAAAAAATGCAAGCTATTTTTTAATCAGTTCTGTGACATCTTACAATGTCCATGTAATCTTACAATGACCATGAGGGTTACATCTTCTCAGCCTTAAAACTTGACTACAGACACACAGAGAATATTTAATGTCTCAGGTATTAGGATGAAAGAAATTCCTTACTGACTAGAAAAAGTTCTCAGTGCTTGAAGGGGAAGAAAGGGTTTCCACAACCGTTTGAAAAGAGAACTCCAAATTTGTTTTTGCGTATCATGAGAGGGTAGGGGATGGGAAATGACCTTCAAGGTCAGAGCTTCACTTTCTCTGGTCTTGGCTATTCTCTAGTCTCATCTCTCCTCCTCACAGCTCTTTCCACTTTCCCCTCCCAGCACTCAATTTGGCACCTATTTCCATGCCATAGCATGAAAAGAAATTCCACATTACAGGTACATATCACTGACCCAATTAAGCCATGGAGGCAGTTCTTCAGCTCTGAAGAAATATTTCACATTGCCACCTACAAAGTGGTGTGCAACCTACAAAGGAGCTGGTTGTTTCTCTCATTTATAAATACCCCCAAACACTCAATACTAGCACCACTTTCTTTCCCAGCAGGAAGAACCTGTGTCTGCTTGAAAGAGAGGAAAGTCCATAACTACATTCTATGTCTCACTAGAGACATTAATATCATACACTTGTTGGTTACTCATAAGAATCAAATGAAATAAAATGTGCAATACTATCATATTCATACTAAAACTTTAAGATTATTTGAAATACAATTTATTTGAGTATGAATTTAAAGCTTAATAGGAAGGACTAAAGTGCATTTCCTGTAATAATTAAATCACAATTCAAAAACTGCCTCTGAAACAACCCATTAAATTGTCTCAAATAATAAGTAAATAAAGAACAGCCCATCCTACTAAGTATTGAAGTGCACAAGTCATTTTTTGCACTGGTCACTTGATTTATTTGACACTGTGATTCTATCAAACAATTGGCCTATGCTATGTAACATGATTTTTGTAATAGTGCAATATAATCATATCCATCCAGTCCATGGAAATCAACGCAAGCAAGGGAGAAAAATAGGAAAAACAGGAAATTGAACCTGCAGCACAAAAGGCCTAACATCTAAGAGGTTAACAAGAGACAAGAACTCTACAGTTGCTCTGTGATGAGTTACCACAGGAACATTCAAACGTAACCTTGGAAGGGTTAAAACACAATTTTTTGGCTGATAAGAAGGTCACACAAGATTATGCATCTCAAGGAAGAAAACAAGAGAATTCATCCTGGACTAAGTGATCAATTCTATACAGTATTTCATTAAGACATGCTTTAAAGAGATTGAGAAGTTATGCAAAACTTATTGTGGGATGTTTAGGGAAACAAAGGAAAGGGAAGGGAAGAAACAAGGTGGTTCAGGGATGAACAAACAGAAAAAAACTGTGAGGAGACTGAAATAAACTGGCTGCTTGTGCCTGCTTCTCCATTTAAACCACTGAAACATTCAGCATACAAGATCAATCTCCTTGCCCCCAACACCTCCGAGAATACAGAGTAAACAATATTAAATACTAATAATCATGTGGCATTAATACATGTTTTGACACACACAATATTTATACTGGTTAATTAAGCTTGCCCATACCAGGTCTACTGAGACTGACCCCTGCTCTGTATAAACTGCTGATTGACCTCCAGAAGCTCCTTGAAATGGAGTTAGTTGTCCTGAGAGGAAACCTTTTCCTACATTTCAACAACCTGACAGTTTGTCAATAAATTTACAGAGCTTACAAGTTTTCACCAGCTTTTCTGATTATTTTATTTTATATACAAACATTATCTCCTATATATATACACATAATACTATATATAGCAGGAAAATAAGATATTCTATAATGCAAAAAATACACAATTATGTATTCCTATATAATAGATATTTAAATTGATGTTTATATAGGAATATATTTTATATAAAAATAAATTCACCATTATATAACAGCTACAATGCCCATGGTACATAACAAGCACATAGGGTAGTCATAGATAACAGGAAAATAAAAAATTGAAATAGTATCATTTAGTGTTAGATTTTAAGCATTTAGGCAAGTAGAGGAATTTGACTCCACATACTGCAACTGTTAAACAATCCAAATAACTTTACCAGTTTGGTGAGGAGTGCAGTTTTAACAGAATTGCTATGAAATAATGAAATAACCACTAGCACAGCTGAAGTGATGTTTTATACTCACTTTGCATAGTCAAAGAGCCTGCTGTCCCAGAGCTGGTGATTGCCTCTATACCCAGAATGGAAGAAACAAGAATCTGTACCATCAAACTGGTTGAGACCATCTTCTGAGTTTTTTGAGGCGTGACTGTGCACCACATCAAGCAGGACTGTGATGCCCATTGAGTGAGCAACATCAATCATTTCCTTCAGATCGTCAGGAGTTCCATACCGGCTGTGAAAATGCAACGTGGTACAATCAGGACTTATGCTGGCATTAACTGAACATTCATAATGGAAATTACATCTAAATCAGCACTTCTTCATCACCTACTTTACAGATGTACACAGGTTATTTTTTCAGCCTCTAAAGCAGGAGCTATTGCTTACAAACTAAGATTTGAAACCATTTTTCATTATAAGAATTCTATCACCCACACAATGTTTTGCAGAAATAGATTCAATTTTATTCTTCCCTTTTAAATTATACATATAGATATAGATATATATATAACAGATACAACCTAAAGCTGCTGTTTAATACTGAACACTTCCTTAGCTCGTAAGGGACAGCAATATATTCATATTGCTGGAATAAAGTAACACAAAGTCTTACAGTAACATTCACAAAGTCCACAAAATACACCCTCTGCTGTTTTCCTGCTTAGTTATTTGGTTTAGGTACTTCACCATTTTCTTATTTTTAAAAAAAGATTTTTGCCTCCTGGGTCCAAAACACCTTTTTTCAATTAATTAAGCCAGTTAAAAATTGCCAATCTAAATTTAGCCTGGTTACCACTTGAGCTGCTCAAAGATTAAAAAAACAAAAAACAAACAAAAAAAATTATGACTTCCACACTTATCATAATTTTTTTAACAACTACCTGAATTCATTTTTCATGTAATTTCACCCTACACCTCAAATCTAAGTACAGTGTGTTACAAGCCTGTAAGAGAAAGGGTTTCCAAAGAACACACAAAGCCATGACTTTAATCAAATTCACTACAGACAGTGTATGGTTCTGTTTGTCATAGAAGAAAGCCCTACACATCCTGTTTGTTACTGCCAAGAATTCCACAACCCCAAACCCATGCATAACGACTGCTGAAGGTGGATTACTCAGAATATGGTATGGCAGCTGAAGTTACCTATGTACCTTTTGTTTGTGTCCTATCCAAAGTGTTTCACAGAGAAGCTGATCACTGTGCCAAATTGATTGCAGATTTAAGAGGAAGGTAGAGCAAATACCTAAGCCATTGCTTTCCATTATATTATAATAATATATTATTATTGCACTTCCTTGCAAACACACACCTGCATGCAATACTGATTTCAATGGATGGGAAGGAAGGGAAAGGAACAGAGAAGATGCTGAAGCAGTTAAAACCTACCTTGATGCTGCGAAGAAACTTGTGACCTGATAACCAAAACTGGCATAGTATGCATGTTCCATAATAGCCATCAGCTGGACACAGTTATAGCCTATAATAAAAAAAAAATACAACAAACAAATGCCTTAAAGATAGTTACAAGAGTATTCAAACCTGTAACATATCCATTCCAGTTTTCTCTCATTTTAGCTGCCTCTAACCCTAATGGTTAACACCTAAAGATTCAGAAACTTTCACAAAGCAATACTTCTTAAAAGTTTATACCTACATGATTTGCCATTACAAATGAAACAGTCAATTTGTCAAGTGATCTAAACATACTGCGTCTCCTAGACGTAGACAGAAATAAGTGTAATCCTTATTTAACTTCAGAATATCAGTTACGCCGACCTGCATGTCCTGAACTGCTTCAACTTTTGACATTGCAGTCAGGGAGTCTAGGGTTAGCCACTGGCTACACATACTTTGACAAAATCACAGGATGGTTTGGGTTGGAAGGGAAATGAAAAGATCCTCTAGTTCCCACTCTTCTGCCATGGGCAGGAACACCTTCTACTAGACCCCATTCTTCAATACCTCTTCCAGGGATGGGGATCCAAAACTTCTCTGAGTAACCTATTCCAGTGTCTCTCCACCTTCACAGTAAAGAATTTCTTCCTAATGTCCTACCTAAATGCACCCTCCTTCAATTTGAGGACACCACAACCCTGGTGTCCACTTGGACATCAAGCCATTGACTGAAACTCTGAGTGTGTCCATCCTGCTAATTCCTTATCCACCACGTGATCATCTGTCAGACCCACATCTCTCCAGCTTAGAGACAATACTATAACTTCATGACATATGAAATCTTTTTTTTATCTCATCAAAATCACTTTTTTCCAACTTTAAGAGTTACTTCTTCCCTCTATAAGAGTCTTCCAAAAACAGAAAACACAAGCGTAATGTGTTTTTATTCCAAGTTCACCCAAGAACCAAAGCAGTCCAGAAGGGCTGGGGGACACACAGTGTTGTCATCACCTAAGAGAGTTCAGTGCATTCTTAAGGAAGGAACTCTAAAGAATGAGATTTTATCTACAGGCTATTAAGACTCACACCACCACACTTCTCTGTTTGAAGAAGATATTCACTTCATTTCTTAGTTTCAACAAGATGCTCTGAGATTTTTTTTATTCTTCCTCAGTTTTTAATAGCTGTGACATTTAAAACCAGAGCTATTATTAGAAGACAGTTCGTGTGAGCTCAGCAATTTGTCAGAATCATTGCTGGTTTATAATTCAACCTCGCTGTACTTATTTTTATTTACAGCCTTTTTATAAATAAACAGCAACATTGCATCAAATTAATCTTATTCAATTTGCTTGTTACTTCTTTTGCTATTTGTCATTTACATATTTCTACAAACTAGTAATATATTAGAGTTCTAATATAGTGATGTCTTTAAGCTTGTCCTAAAAAGTAAGACATTCCAAAACTGAATCTTTAAAAAAACTCAGACTTTAAACTATATTTTAAGAATACTTAATTCCCACAATGTTTACTTAACATAAACAAGAAGGAACATTAATTATAATATCTGTATATCCTAAACTTGGTACTGCTTTTATTATTTGGTGTATCAGCTTTTTCATGATAGATCTCCACAAAGAAAAAGTTATAGGCAAAGCAGAATGCTTCCCTAACTCTGTAAATCCTATTAACTTCCTGAGACAAGTGAAATTCCTTGGCAGTAAGGAGTCACGGATATATAATGCAAAATCCAAAACTGCTTTTCATTAAGGACTCCCAGATGTGCAAACTCCCTCATCTCATCCACAAGCTCAACTTTACCAAAAGACAAAAGCCACGAAACACTGACTTAACATGAAAAGCTACAAGAAAATGTGTTCTTCAGGCACTCTGATAAATAAAATAAAATTTAAGAAGTCAAACACAAACACCATCTGCAGAAGTTTCAGCTACAGATGTCATGATCATTTTACAGCAGCATCAAATACATATTTCATCATAAGGCAGTAAGTTCTAACACTGTCCATTATGTCCATACAGTGCAAAGAGACCATGGGAAAAAAATAATTAAAGTGAAACTGAGGTGAACAGTTTTGCTGTGCTTCCTGAGATAATGGTACCAGCTCTTACACACATCCTCTCCAATATACTAGAAGTTCGTTTCCTGAAGAAGGTCCTTCATATTTAAAGTTTCCTTGTTCTGATACTTCTGAGCTACTGTTCAGGGATAAAAAAAAGTGTAGTATGCTTATTCTGACAATAGAAAGAAGAAATATCCAGGTATCTTTTTTGCCTTTCCTTAGAACTAAGCTTTACACTAGTAGAACCAATTAAGAATGAAGTATTTTCAGAAGACTGCCACAAAAACAGGTCCTTTTTCATGCTGAAAGCAAACTAGCTTGCAATACTTATCTGGGCTTTAACAATCATATTTTACTTAAAAATCTGGAATGGACTTTGATTCAGATATCTTTCAGTCTTCGATTGTTGTCCATAGATTTCACTTGGTTTATAATTTTTGCTCACCTAAGAATCTATTTTTATAGTATGTGTAATTGGGAAATGCAAAAAAACCTTTAGATACTTGACAGTTATCTTTTCTAACAAGCACAGGCACATAAAAATTATCTCTGCAAGTATTTTTGATATTGCTTACCAAGATCCTTTATTCTAGGTAGTACATTGTATGTGAAGTTTTTATACGAAGCTACTTTCCCTTCCGGGGAAGCAATTCCCACATGAGACTCATAGATTCTTAGGCTTTTTAACCTCTTGGGAGAAGGATTCTTATGCTATAAGAAAAAAACCAAAGTTGTCATTAGGAATAGTTGAGGAGTGTTGTCATAATCACAGGATTTTCACAAGATGAAAAACAATTTAAGGTTTATTTTGGTTTTCCCCTAAGAGCATTCTAAACATTTCAGAAGCAATTGACCATTTTAACTGTTAAAGCAAATGTCAGTTGCAAATTAACATCCCTTATGAACAAGAAACTGGACATTGATGATTCAACACTTTTCTTATACTGCTTTTAAATTACACTTCACTGTTCAAACTGATAACAGTCACTCCACTTGATGTCCTTCTGAATCACTGTGAAGCTTGGTTAAAAACAGAGAGAGAAAATAGTAAGATAGGTCTTTATTTTTTAAGCATATCTGCCTTCTTTTTTGCAAGTACGTGAAATTGCTGCCTTCTCTTAACTGAAATTTATAAATACTTTATTCATAAAGAATACAGTTCCACAGCACAGATTCACTTATATTCTAATTACTTAGGATTCAAATATAATTTAAAACTCCCAAGTCTGAAGATGAGTACACAGCGTTTCTAGATGGGTGAAAATATTTGAAGAACGCAGAGCCCATTGAAGTTAGTATTCTATTTGTTAGTTTATTAGTTTATTATTCAGGTGAAATTTTGAAAAGCTAGAACAAAACTAGTTGAATACACACATGTGAACAGAAATTAGAGGAACAAGGTGAAGAACAAAACTTCTGGCTGAGGCTTTTTACCTTTGATTTATTTCCATTGGACACCTCCACTATTCATAAAGGACTTTTTTTTTTTTTTTTTTTTTTTTCAGTAAGGCCTTGTCTGCACCCAAAAGTTCTGGTATCTTTTTCATTCCAGGTCATCCCAATCACTGCATTTCCAAATACCTACCCATTCCTTTTCTTGATGGAATTGAGATGTCACACAGCATCACACATATAATAGGCCACTAAGTTGATAAAGACTACACACTTTAATAGGAGTTAACGTACATTATGTTACCTATTTTTAAAGAAAATATTTTCCATGCCAGTAACCTTTTCTTTCTCAAGCAGTTGCTTCATAATTTGAGGTGGATGTGAAAATTTAACTCAAAATAGAGGTTACAGCATCTCTAATATAAACCACTGCGTACCATTTTTCAGGGAAAACCTGAAAAAGTAGAATATGAAACAACATCACTCAGACTTCAGACATTCAGTCTGAAGTTTCCAGATGTTCTCCTAGGGCATTTTTCACATACCATGCAAAGAGTTCTCTCCCTTACAGTAGTGCATGAGAAGAAAGAGGGCTTAAAATTCAATAACTAAATTTTCCTGATACAAAGAAACCAGGATTTGACTGGAGCATAGGCACCTTATTTTGGAAGCTTTTTTTCTGACTTCATGGAATATTAACCTGGTGTTGAGTACTGAACATTGCATTTGCAGATAACCAATCCTTAGATCCAGTACTGGTAATTCCCTGCTCTCCTCCCTACTAGGAACAGCCATCTTGTTGCAGAACACCTGTCAATCTTGCCTAACAGGTGGCAAACCAAGTTCAAAATACCACCTTAATAACTACTTTTTATATAGAAGGCTGAAAAAGCAGCTCCAAAACATCCATCATTAAAGCCATTTATTTCTGCCAAAGCCGTGAATAAAAGCCCTTCATCTCTCAGCTGTTTTAACTAGTTTGCGATCTCCTTTTATTTTCTTCCAAACAGGGACACAAAGATAACACAATACACCTCTTGAAAATAATACTGAAGCCTTACTATATATGACTGTGGTGGATTCCAGTGAACCCAATCATAATTCACTTTGTCTTCATCACGGACCACATATCTTGCCCAGGGTGAAATACGATAGAGGAGGGCGCCGTTTTGAGCACGAATCACCACCTATAAAATAACACAACATATGCAGGCAGTCACTTATAACTCATAGAATGCCTTCTATGCAAGCCACAGCACAGAATGAAATAGTAGACGACACAGAAATTTAATTTAAAGAACACACAAACACACAATGCAAGTCAAGAGGAGGAAGAACAACCCTGCCCGCAGGGATGATTTGCAAAGGGACAGTAAACCAGACATGTCAGACAGGAGTGATGTTCACCAGCAAGAGCTGAAAGGTGAGAATATATATATGCTTTATATAAGTAATGGGAGAAGAAGCCTTCTCAAATGGATCCCTGTTAGGTTCCCTAATTACCCCTGTCATTGCTATTTCCTCTCTATGTTCTTATAAATTTAAATAGACATGCAGTATATGTCATTAGGATGAGAACAGTGATTTGTTTAACCTGGCAAACAAACAACCTAGTAAGGCAGTTTTAATATCTTAATTCCATCTTCTTTTCAATGCTCTGCGAGTCCTTAATAATGTCACACAGCCTGGAACCACAGATAAGAAGCACAGGACAGTTTTTGGGTCAAAATGAAGAAAATGTTCCACCTCTCTCACATCCTCTCACCCCACCTCACCTTCCCTCTCCTCAGCACAGAAGGAACAGCACCACTCTGGTTTTGCTTGTTATCTTGGCTGCCACTAAAACAGTAACACAGATGGTTTGCAAATTTGAAACTTAGAAATGTACAAGCAAGTGAAGGCATGCAATTTTTAATTCTGCTTTTTTTAAGAAAGTGATGACTGAGACCTTTCAGTTTGGTTGATGGTTTCATGGGCTTTTTTTTTTTTTTTTTTTTTTTTTTTTTTAAGAAAAACTATGAAATTATAAGAAGCCTCAAATGAAAAGGGAAAAGGGTTGAGGTTTTTCCACTCATTTCTCTTTTTATTTTGTTAAAAACATGACTTGCCTTTGATCTCAATTCCTTACAGATAGGCTAGAAGAAGACATATCAAAGAACTGCCTTTTCACCTTTGGCAAGTGTTTTTCATTGTTTTGATAAATTTTCTGAATCCTTAAACACATGGAAGATAGGATTCCAGAATCAAGTTTAGTTGAAAGGGACCTTTTTAAAAGGTCACCTAGACCAACAAAGGGGAAAATATGTATATGCGGACAGTTAATGGAAGTTGCTAGAATAAAGCAAGGAACTATGATTGCTGTGCCTCAGTACAATAACTCCAACAATTCAAAACAGGTTTTATAAGATGGAGTAATTGATATAAAAAAAAACCCACTAGAAAAAGCTGAGAGTTACTGCGAACACTGTAAAGTTGTACAGAAATTTTCTTCTGTTAGCTGCACTAGCAAAGCTGACCCAAAAAGTATTCCTGCAAATTGTATCAACACTGTGAAGATCCTCCTAGCTGATAGCATTGACAATTTGCAAATTACTCTTAAAATAATAAAACTTATCTGCTCTCTCTAATATTACACTTCTGATGGTGCTATTGCTTCTTTTATTATTTTGTCCCAATTTACTCATCACAGAAATAAAATGATTACTGCATATAACAACCTACTCATCTTGGCATTCCTTTCTTCTAATATTTTGGCATAATTCACACTAGACAGGTTTATGAAGGGCGGGCACATTTAAGAAATGTGAAGTAATTAATCTACATTCAGAACATTAATTAGCTATAGTACTGGTTTAATTCAAAAATGATACTGGAGGGGGGAAAAGTAAATTTCTTTATTATGATATATTAATCCAGCCACACACTGTCTTTAATTAAAACCATTAAGCAATGAAAAAGTTAGGAAAGAAAAGATATTAGAAAGCCATTCAAATGACCAACCAGTTTTTCAACTTATACTTCTACAGTTATACTGCACAATCAATCTCTGTACCCCATTCTTCTGACAGAGTAAAAGAACTTGTGTTGTTGTGTAGTCACTGAAATTGACCTTATTTCCCCTCATTGGTGAAACACCAGGGCATTTGATTTATTCAGAAGTCATTTTGATCACGTGCTAGTTTTACATCTATTCAAAACACCTACAAAGCCTAATTTAAGGGTTGCACTTCTTAGGAATTGAGAGACTTAGAGGAAGTCATACAAGTTTCTAGCAACTTTAAAAGACAGAATGGTAATAGATAAAACTACAATTTCCTAGAAAGACATACATTAATTTGTCCTATATTATGATAGTAATTATGTAGAGCCATAAACAAGTGGTGGAAATCTACAATTCTAAAGGTTAGGTTTACACACTTGAACAGTCTTAAACTTTAGAGTCTGCTCTATTTTAAAGCTCGCAATCTAAATTTTTAGGTTCCTTCATTTTAAAACTTTGCTTTCAGTTATACTATGCAAGCATATAAGAAAACTCCCTCCCATGCTCAAAAGAAAAGGCTATCACAGAATCACTAGGTTGGAAGAGACCTTTAAGATAATAGAGTTCAACCCAAGATACATTTATCCAATGATACAAGTAATGAAATTTCGCCATGTAAATATCAGAAAAAGCTCAAAAAAAGTGGGGGGAGCAGTTATTTTAAACAAGCAATCATAAAGTGTATTTGTTGCTTTCTTTACAGTATAGGTGGTATTAAGAGATATTTTTCAAATATATCCAGCCAAGGTTATAGATTAATCTCACCCCTACAGCAGAAACGTCAAGTTAGCACATTTGTTGCTGTAATTTTTGAGTATCATGGGCTGTGCACAGAGAAAGCAGACTCAAGAAAAAATACTACAACACCAAAGCTGGTAAAGTTGAATCATTTCCTTCTCTGGTTTGTAGAAGCATAATCAACACAGTGTCTTTACAGATCTACCAAGTGATGCCTGGCAATTTCAATTCTTAGTTCCTATGTATGTTTAACACTTTTCTTAATTTTATGTGAATACCATTTACAGAGTCTCTCCTAGGCTTAATTATCAAGCTCTGTACTCAATAATCTTATTCCTCTCTCCTGATATACAAAATTTATTAATAAAGTTAGAAATAAAAATATTCCAAATAATGTTTTCTTAAGTTTCTTGAGACAGAGCTCTCAAGTCACCACGCTTAGCTGAAGTATGAGAAAAGGAGCTGGAAAAAACTGAATGGCACCATAAAACAAATAGCAATTCAGCCCAAGACTGACAAAAATAACACAAACAGTCTGACAGCTTTAATTCCCATATTTGCCTTGCTATTTCTTGAAACAATTACATATAAGCTGTAATAAAAGGAGTAAAAATATAAAGCACACATAAAACAAAGACAGGTGAAAACTCTTGCTCCCCTCACCCCAAATTATGACATGTGGTCCCTTCTCTGCAATGACCAGATACAAAAATTAGCTGCTGTGTATACTCTAAATGTGCTATTACAGATTTTACATGCATAAGGAATACTGAATATAGTCATTACACAGCACTTTTGACAGAGTACCTATAAATCTATTTAACAGATACTGTACTTTTCATCCAAATTAGTTTGAAATGAGTAAAAACAAATTCATAAAACTTGCAGCCTAACTAGCTGCAACTAGTTCATCAAGACTTTATAGCTGACTTTACATTTTCTAATTAAGTCAAAAAATTGTTCTCTAAAGAACATATATAAAACTATGATGTACACTAAATTAGACTTTTCAAACTGGCTTTGGGATTTGCCTACTTCATTTTCACAAGGCACGTCCCTGATCATTCCTCAATGTATATGAGGAGGTACATCCCACCATTTGATATAAAAACTACAGCCTTCATTAAATAAAGCTCTTAAAATACATACTGCTATAGCATGAAAGACATGTCAAGTGAACCAAGCAAACTGACAAAAACTTAGCCCCTCACTACAAGCAACTGTTTTACTGTTATTTAGACTTAAGATAAAGAAAACACTAGGTAAAAACAATCTGTATTATTACAGCTTTTGCATATTTCTGATCCTATTACTACAGAAAACACTCGAACAAGAGGACAAGTGCAGGGAGAAGAAAGGAAATCCAAGTTTCTGACACAAACTTATACATCCGCCTCATTTATTTAAAAAACAGTAAAAATTGTTTAAGAAGAAAGAAACTGATATCTCAAAAGAGTTACATTTACACTGCCCAAATTTAGACAGAATGAACAAAGACAAAAAAACAAATGCAAAGAACTTGCCACCATCTACATTAACCACCCCTTTGTGTGAAACATGAGATAAAGTAAGATATTATCAAGTTGTATAGTACATGGACAACACCATGATTTTTTTGTTTTTTTGTGTCTGTGTGGGAAGTGTCTTAAAACAGCAAGCCTGTTTAGAGCTCCATCAAATAGAGTTTTTTTCCCCCATGTCCAGAGTCTCCATGATGACTTCCCTATTGGAAAATTCTAACTCAAGAATGTAGGAAATTCCAAGTCAGTCATGCTGAATTTGTCTCCATCAACTTTATAAACAGCTCACTTAAACAGTTTTGGGTTTTTCCCCACCTCCCCGACTGGTAAACACTAAAAATCCTTGATGAAACCTTTGAATGTCACATGATTCTGGCTTCCAAGTGAGATATAAATAGCTGTAAATAAATGATCTCACAGAAATAAGAGTCAGGAAGATAGAATGAAAACGTCCTTCAAAACCTGACATTAAAAAGTCAATTTGCTCTAAAAATGGACATGACACAGACACACAATTTATGTAAACACAACTGTAAAACAACACAAGTGAAGACCTTAACCTACTCTGTACATCTTTTGCATGCAAAGGTTAAAAATTTATGTTTGGTTTTCATTTTCCATTATAGGAATGTTGGGTATATTTTCAAAGTTTCTGTCTGAAGCGTTCAGCATCTTGAAGTTTAGCATCCCAAACCACTGTAATAAGTGCTGTTGATTTCACAGATGAGTACACCCAACACAGAAAAAAAAAAAAAAAACCAAAAACAAAAACACAGGCTTAGACCTGAGTTTTACAGCATCAGTGCTACTAAGTGACTGATTTTGAAGAACTTTCAGATATGAATAAAAACCATAAGAAAAACAAATGTATGGCTGTAGTCAGAGAACACGCAATGAACAAAGGCTGGCTTTGAAAGTATGTAAAAACTGGTGTGCAAAAGTTCATTCCAGTTTCCCAAATGCTGGACTGCTGGAAGACAAAGCAGGACCTAAACCTCACAATAACATTAGTACCAAAATGACAACATGCTCCATGTCTGTCCACTAGAGGATAGGAAATTCATGGAATGGGAAGTAAGTTGTAGGCTAAAAGTAAGTATAGGGGTTATGAGTCTGTTTGTTGATGTTTAGAACTCTCAAAAGCAGTTTATTACTGTTAAAGGGAAGTTAAAGGGAAGCTATTACTCTGAGGTCAGTCCCGTATCATAAAGAAAATGCAGTAACACAGAGGGAGCAGTTCAGAAGCTGAAATAGGTCTCATTTAATGTAATGATGCTGCCAATGCAGGACAAGTGAGATTGAGAGGCCTTGATTTTGCAGGCATTTGAGACTCTTGGGTATCCCATTATTCTGCCTTTCCAAAATAACACAGCCCTTTTATATCATCCATAGTACATCCAGCAACTCCTTCTGGATGTCTTGGGGCATTTAAAGGAAAACTCTGTGCTTACATTCAGGCAATTTACAACCTACTGTGACTCAGGGAAATCTGCTGGCTTTTTATGAACAGAGACCACGCATTTTCTCTTCGACAATCTACAATGATTAAAAGTATGAAAGGTTCACAACAAATATTAAAGCTTTGTCCCAAATACAAATTTAGATAAAATGCGAATCCATGTGCAAAAACAGAGCTTAATGTGGTACTGCTATTGTTATGACAGATGAAACTCTGCAGTAACAGGCCACAAACTACCACATTTGAAATTCATATGTTTATGAATATCCCTTGTTTCTTTGTGTTTGCCTTCCTTCATGTTCTCTTCACATCAGCTCCATTTGGCTACCCCAACTCCCAGTGTACACACACAAAGATCTTCAGAACAGTGTGAGAGAATAATTCAAAGGACAGTTGCACAAGATCAGACAACTTCTCAGCTCAGCAACCACTCCTCTAGCTTTCAGTTCCTGCATCTAAAACAGACTTCAAATCCATACATGAGCATTTCATTTAATTATGATGTGCTCCCATAAGGTGTCTGCCTCTGTTTCCACTAATTAGAAGACAGGCTCAACCATTAGAAATAAAAATTCATGCTGCCATTCCTTATTTTTCAGATATTTCTTTTAATTTAAAAGTATGATCTTCTGGACTAGTTCTTTAATAGATATATATAATTTAGACATATTTTTGCTGTTTAAGAAATTTGTTATATAGTGGTTTATCACTTCTACTCGAGCTGGGGAAAGAAAAATGAGGAAATGATAACTACATAACTGATGAATATATGCAAGACAATAAATTGCTCTGAAATACTGTATTATTATTTCATTACTTTAATAGCTTGAAAACACTTAGAATGATTCTTGGTATATTTGGCTTTTAATACAATGATGAAATTAAATTGGCCATCAAACCAACAATAGCTAATAAAATGAGAGAGTGGACCAACTTTAATATAAATATGGAAATGTCAGCAACTTGTTATATAAGAGCAATAAGCTATTATTTCAGTATTTTTCAATCTACACTATTGGATTAACTTCAGATCTATTCATTTCTGACACAATATTATCCGAATATAAAAGCCACAGGAATACAGGTGGAAACATCACCTCATCTCAATAACATGCATGTGCCTTTAAAGCAAGTTCAACGCAAAACACAAAACATGGGCAGGATAAGCTCTTAAAGCCTCCCTAGAAAGTGTACATTAGATGCTGTGATAACATAAGGCTTTTCTACTGCATGAAATTTATTAGAAATTCAGCATCAAGTTATTCCCTTCCTCAGCTGTTCCAAAAGTACATGAAAATAGAAAACAACTGCTTGAATACCAAGATTTTATAGTATAATGTGCACTGTAGAAAATAAAGTTTACATTTTTATTTTCATTGTAGATAAATAAGGTAACCAAGAAAAAGCAGTACAAATTTACAAGAACACAAAAGAATCTGACCAAATATACTTTGAACACATTGCTGCTGTAAGAAAACCTGGTCTTAGATTCTATTTCATAAATGCTGTTCAGTTTCAAAGACAGGTCCTACATTCAAGACACCAGTACAATCCTGCTGTTCTCTTTTTCCTTATATTGTACATCCTTTTCTCAGCACCCTCAAGTTGCTCCAGAAACAGAACCATAGAGTTGTTTAGGGTGGAAAAGACCACAGACCCCCACAGCTAGCCCAGCACCGTGCTGACAACTAAACCATGTCCCCTGAGTGTCGTATCCACCTGTCTTCCTGAAAATTTCTGAGGATGGCAATTCCATGACTTCCAACGCATGACCACTCTTTCCTGATATCCAACCCACAGCTCTTCCAGCACAACTGGAGGAAATTTCCTCTTTGTCCTGCCACTTATTACTTGGGAGAAGAGATCCATTCCCATTGTGCCACAATCTATCAGCTGAATGTACCTTTCCCTGTACACCCCTGCCTGTCCTATTCATCTACAAAATAATCAATCCTGACTTTAGCACCCTGGATTGAATACACGGTTCTGATGATCTTTTTCCAGTAGACAATGTAAACTGAGGCCATTTACAACTGCAAATAAAACCACAACACAGAGGAAACCAGAGAGACACTCCTTTCTTTCTACAGGTCAGCAGTGGTTTGTAAGAGAAGCACTGGAATCTAGAGGCAGTACTTCAGTATGTTTGGTTCTTAATGCAGAGGACCACAGCAGAACACTTTCTGATAACACAGTGCAACCTGCTGCAGAGCCCAGGACTGGAACCTAGAGTTGCTTGTCTGAAAGCTCACTTTAAAGCAGTTTTAGACAAAAATACAAAAGCCTGATATAAATTTGGGATCAAACAGTATGGTAAAGTGAATTATTCTGTAATTGTCTCACATTACTAGACAAATTTTTAGAGGCCAGATTTTTTTTTCTCTTTACTAGTCTAAGAAATAGAAGGCAAGAATTGAAGAATCAAACTCAGCTGCTACACTAGTGCCTCACTCTTCTTGCTCCTGCACAGCCCTGTAATCAAGTTCAGGAGAGGCAGCAAGGAAGTTAAAGAATCAGAAGCTCTTCAACACTTCAGCTTCCCCAGCTCAGGAGGTACCTTCCCAAATGGACCTTCAACCAAACTGCTGGGGCAAGGAGCATGGAAAATGGGAGATCTTTCCAGAACTCAACTTCCCCTGAAAAACTTTACTGTACTCTATTCATACAGCTGCAAATAACCAAGAAATTGAGTGTATCTGTCAAGGTGCTTGTAGACTGAAGTTATTTCCTTACAGTGAATTGATCATAAACCTTGAAATTAAATTTTGGAAAGAATGGACAGCATGTTGCCTTTTCCAGGCTGTTCTCCTTCCTAAATTGTAAATGGTTACACTGGAAAGAAAAAGTAATAGAACACTAGTCACATTATTCCTTTGCCCAACTTTATTTTCCTGATCCATTTGTGAGAACTATCAAAACTAAGTAAGCAGATACAAAGTTGCCTGGTTTGCTCTTTTTCTTCCTAACCATTTTCTGAAAAAGAAACCCACTAAAGGGACAAGCTTTTCAACCAAATATTGAAAAAATATTACTTAGTTATCAGACATAATAGTACTTTTTAGGTGGTTCATATGTTTAATAAAGTTCTGAAGACAAATCTTTGCCATTCAGAAATCACTGGAGATTTATTTGCTCTATAAATATATCATGACATGAGCTATTACAATCTAAACTTACATATATTAAATATTTGTTCACAATTCCCCCTTCTTTCCCCTTCCCTTCTCCCTCAGGGAAAGAAAATAAATTAAGACTAAAATACAATCTAGATATGAAAGAGGCAAAAGCCTATCTTCTAAGCCAAGTCATGAAGTCATGCCTTGATTTTCCAAGAGAGGGAGATGCAGCTCCATTAAAGTATTTCAATTGCATTGCAGAATTTCTGAGTATCTTTAACTAGTTTACTAGATCTGGTTAAAAAGTTTTTGTTCCTTTTTCTATTTTTCTGCTTCTCTTAGAAAAATAAGAGAAACTAGTATTAACAAAAAATACAGAAAAACTGTTTTATCTATTTGAATAAAAAAGCCATTCAAAAGTTGTAGCCAGTAGACTAGAATTATAAAATATCTATGCAGATAAAAATGCCATAGGAAAATCAAACTGTCAAAATCCAGGAAACCATAAGAGAGTTGTTCAAAATGAAAGCAACATCTTTCAAATGAAGAAACACTCCCAATTGATTTTAACAGTCAAGTGTATAGAAAATACTTCACTTAATCATCCCAGTACACGGATTTATAACTGTTACCTACACAGGGGTGGCATTATTAGCTATGAGGGACAGCCAGTTTATTTTCTCAAAGGGAAAACACACATTTGTGCTGAGGGAAAGCATTCAAACTTTTCTTTCAGTCTAGAATCATGATTTTGAAAACCTTTTTTCCAAAAGAAACTTAATAAATCAAAGGAAAACTGGAATCTCTAAAACACACAATTGAAAAAATATCTTCCCTCCTTATGACTTAACCAGAAACAAGTTAGTATAAGAACAGTGATGAAGCTTAAAGACTATAAAAATTTGTATGCATAATATAGAAGCATTCCTGTATGTATTCTGTTAGTCTCTCAGTTAAGAGGCTTGGGGTACAAGAGCATGGTTTGAAAAGCAACCATAATAATAAAGCACATTATGCAAATTATAAATGTGACTTATTAAGAGTTGTTTCAAGCCATGTTAAGTAGAAAATAAGCTGATGAAGTATGTAATACAGGCACACAAGCATTATGTATTACTTATCCTCAACTACAAAGCATTTGAATCAAGGACAACTGCTGCAGAAAGCACCTTGCAATTGGGTGGCTGTGTCACACTGCAGAGAATGTCAGGACCTTTCCCTAGAAAGTGATCCTATCCTCAAACAAAAACAATTCCCATGGGAATCACAGCCATGGCTATATATTCTTAATACGGACTCTCAATTTCTGTTTCAAGACCTCTTCTTCTTTAAGATGTCTTGGTCTTTCCCTCAAGAAAAAAAGACATTTAAAAAAAAAAAATCATATTCTGCTGATAGACATAATAGTAATTAAAACAATTAAGTCTTCTATAAGGATAAAATAAAAAGTATAATAACCTTAAGTATTTTTAAATAGTCAAACCTCCTACCAGAGAATTGTGCAATCTTAAGTCAAAGGAGAAGTAAGCCTCTCAAAATATATGAACAAGAATATTCTAAAGAACTGAACTCAGCCTTCAACAAAGGCTCCAAAGAACAGCAGTCCATTGCATTCCAATGGTTCATTGGTGCTACAACCTCTCCTGTGAGTCCATGAGGAGTTGCACATTGTTTACTAAATCCAAACAGGCAATGTCAAGGGACCATTCATTTACCTCCCAATGAGATAACAACCCTTCCTGCTGGCAAACCTCATCTGCAACCCAAAGAAGTCTACAATAACTTGCTGAAGGGTCATGGCTCACAATCGCATGGTGAAACACGAAGGGTACTTCCACAGAATTAATGTTCTACTTCCTGTCAGCATGACTTATATCCAGAAATGTATATGGTACATGATTTAAGTCCTGTTTAGTAACTTCAAAATCCCAAGAATACGTGTCTGTTTCTTCTTACACCTACGGTATGGACCATGATGCTGCAGAACACTTGTTTCATTCACTGTTCAAATTTGCAAACCTGGTGATTGTTTTTTGGTTTGGATTTTGGGGGTTTTTTGCATCCTATTGACCATTTAAGAAATGACATTTAAGTGATACAAAACTTAGCAGACTGAGCAAAGATACTTCCTCTTCCCCTAAGCTAAGGTAAAAACCAGAATAATTTTAAGTGTTTCTAATTGTGTGTACATGTAAAGAAGCAGCAAATATTTCTACATGAAGGTTTCCACTGAAATCAAGTTTAGTATCTCTGCTCAGGGTACTCAAGACTCCCTTTTTAAAAGCTATCTGACTATACATAACCTACCTCATAATGATAACAATCTCCCCAGGAAAGTGTTGGATTCCTCTACGTTGGGCACTTAATATCCAGCTAGACAGGATGCTGGGCCATTGTGACCAGGCCATGCTTTTATCAAGAATGGTTGGACCAGAGAATCCTTGAAGTGCCTTCCAACCAGGTATTCTGTCTCTATTTACATCTTACAACCCTGAAAGTCCACCCCATCTTTAGCACTTCTGTCCCTAGATGCCCAGCCACCAGCCTGCCATTATTAATAGATTCCTTGGGTTTTCAGAGTCTCATGATAAGCACGGTTTTGACTGCAGACTGCTTGAAGTTCATAAGACCTGAACTTCACACCAGGTTATTATGCTGTAGCACTTCCTGATCAGGGTCAGCTGCAACACCATCTATTTCATTGGTGACAGCAATTACACTTGATGAATTTTACTAGCAATGGTTCCCTGACACAGATTAACCTACCTGCTCACCATATTTGATTCCTTTTCAAGGTTTACAAGTTTAACACAGAGCATGCAGACTTACTATGAAGTATAGGAGAGACTGGTAAAAACTGTAAGGATTAAGTTTTAAAACTATTCTTCACAACTAGCATTTCTGTACCCAGAACTCATGAATAAAAATGTACTTTCGGTACTTTTAATCATGATTAATAAACTGTTAATGTTCTGACTCAATGTAGTTCTTCCTTTGCACACTTGAATATTAAAAGGGCAATACATTTGGACTGGAAAACTATTAAATCGCAGTGAACTTTGAAAGCATTTTGTACACACTGATGAAAGATCTGTGCTGTTCATGCTTGCCTCGATCTTGTACTGGTCTTGGCAACTGCAACTCCTGCTCAGCAAACACTGAAACCACTCAAATATGCAAGAGTATCACTAGAAAACTATTGTGTTAACAAGTGCACAAGTTATCAAAACCAATCACCTCATTACATTACAAGATACTCCCTCAAAAAACTATAAATACATCACCCTTTAAATACATAGAATAGATACACAGATAAACGTAAGAAGAAGAAAAGGATACAGACTTAGCAAATAATGGAATACAGAGGGTTTTTTTTAAAAAAGTTCCTGCTACTTTCTGAGATCTTCTTTCCAGGAAAAATACATGAACTACATTTAATGAATATTCAAGTGATATTTAGTTGCATACATATAGATTCACGCACCTACCCAGCACATCATTAGCTGAAGTGTCAAATGAGCTTATTAACCTAAAAAATTATTGTTCTGGTGATAATTTCAGAAATCACATATCTGTTGTAATTACTAGAAAACTGAACAATCGCTTCTATTTCAATATATCCTCTCCAGCTCACAAAAGAAAATGTAGTGGCTCTGCTATAAAGATTCTTTTCCTAGTTAATGTTACAGGGCAGCAGGTAACCCTATCATAATTGCCTGTATTTTTCAAGTACCGATCTTGCTGGTTTTTTTCTTATTTAGATGTGTGAAAATATTTTAGAATTTGACCATAATTTTGGAAATTATTTTCAACTAGGCTTAAATTCTTAAAGGATTCAATTTGCCAATTGTTTCCCATTTTCTGTGTTGTTCCTTGGCATTCCTGTAAATACTATTAAGCAAGTTCCCCAGTGCAGATAATAAGATCTCATTTTTTTCCAATACTATCCCTAAACTCCACTGACACTATTTCAAAATTAGAATCTTGCCAACTACAGTGAAAACTTAATTTGCAGGTACATTTAAGCAGTTGGAAAAAATCACTTATAAATAAACAGTAAAAGGAAGAAGTGTAACACTGATTAAACTCCTGCATTAATATGACCACACATGAAGAGACTTGCTATAAAAGTCTATCCGTGGTAACTTCTTTTAAAAGCTTGCTGTGTCCTGTAAGAAGGTAATTAAGAATACCAAAAATGAAGAGAAAAAATCAGTCATTTTCCACCACAAAAGGTAAGTACTTGCATCCCCAACTGCTATCACTCTAGAATGACAAACATGCTAATGTTTAAGGAAAACATCTTTCCAGCTACCTCATTAGAAATAATGAGAGGTAAAAAGGCTTCCTTTAATAAAGGATAACGTTTGGCTTTGGGTTTAAATCTGTGCTCACTTGTGACATCTGTCAGAACCTTAAAAGCCAGCACTACCCCACCATAATAGCAATAATATTTGTTCACTTAACTCACTCTAAGTTCCCAACTGATCCACAAGAAAAAGAAAAAAAAGATACCCTTTTCTAGCAGGTAAACTTATTTTAAAGATGGATGTCAAAATTCACAAGGGAGTCACTCACCTATCATGAGCATCCATCTCTTCACACAGCAAAGTGTCAGAAGATTTACAGCAGGTTTTTTTAATCACTCATTTTCTGTAATGTTTATATTTACTTGTGAGAAGTCAGCCTGAAGAGCTACAGTAGACAGCCTGCTACTATTGAAAACGGGCAAACGTTTGACCTCTGCTCCTCATTTATTTTCCCACGAAAATATTTTGTGACCCAATCTGAATTAGTGTCACTGACTACACTCCATCCATTTCCCATTCTGGCTCAGATATTACTTATTTAAAACAAATGACCTTGTTACCATTTCGGACCTTGGCATTCGCCTGTGTGGAACTGAAGATCAAAGCAGAGTAGACAGAAGCTAAAGATAAGGACCTTCTGGAGGAGACATTTCTTCCCCTAACAGATTAATTACCACAATAATGTCAGAAGCTGACTATTTTAACTTAAGTATTTACGAATCATAGTGGTAAAAAAACTTTTAAAGCTGTGATTCCCTTAGGCTTCTTTAGTAAGAAAAAATAGGAAATACTTTCATTACTGGAAAGATGTCTGTTGCCTAGTCTAGTGCAGACACCAATGCCTGTGTATTTCAACATTACCTCTGCAATATGTACAGCAATTTCTATCTGCAAACAATCAATATTCTCAGCTTCTACAGGAACAAAGAGCAGCAAAACTGTGCGCTAACACACAAAATACAGACATTTATGAACAATCATAAATGTTTGAAACATGTAGCTCAAGGAAAACCTAGAGAAAAACAGAAGCTTTCTGCACCTATTAGTAGAATGGGAGAGGATAAGATCAGCTGTAGCATGAGGGTAAGGTACATGCCTATCATGAGAATACTCCCAAAGATTTTGTGATTAACCATCTTTGAACTACCTTTACTGGAGACTTTTTTGGTTTTTTCTGCTAGTCCCATCATCTCACTACATCACAAGCACACGTTGTGAAGTGTTGGATCCTGTCCTGAAGGCACCATGGAACAAAACCAAAGTGTAATGAAATACTATTAGCAAAAGCTACAGATGAGGCTGGGAGTAGCTCCATATGGATGGAGCCATTAATTATGACTACATACACACATGAATCAAGTTTCTAAATATTTGGTCCTTTTTTTTAAGGAATATACTCCAAAGAAAATTTGTTTCATATACAGGCAGTCCTACTTCAAAAGCCTGTTGGACAATAATTTATTTTGAGTGCCAGTGACAGCCACATAACTTTGTCAAAAATTGACCATGGAAATCACAATTAAAGTGGCAGGGTAGAAAAACCCTAAAAAGGAAAAAACTCATATTCTACTCTACCAATGGGTATCTTTTGGTTTTTCAGAAAACTCAGAGCAACTACAGAAGAGCAGCAATTTATCTTGCAAGTACCAAGTGCAATCAGTAGCAATTTTGCATACTAAACAAATTATGTATAATACAATCCTTGCTTTGTGGAGTTTATATTTCAAAGAAAATGCTGAACAGGAAGAAAATACTATCAAGACCTGTACTTCAAAATAAGGAGTTATGACCAGTGATTATCTGAGAAAAAAAAAAATCATCTTACATTGCTCCAAAAGCATTTAAGAATCTCTGGGGTTTTTTTGCTGTTATGTTAATAACTATCAACACTCATAGTCATTCACACCTCTTATCTTTACAAAGAGCAAAGAATATTCTACAGTAGATGAGTCAAGAGTTTTGTAGGTAAAACACAGAAGGCAAATTTATCAACAATCAAAACATTCTAACCTGCTTGCATCTCAAAACCATGGGAAATATTAAACACCCATTCTGCACTTTCATGCCTTGCTGCATAATCACTGCATTTCTGAGTTGCAGACAACTGTTTTCTTTACTGCTCTATAAAATAAAAACAGCTTTCTCGTCCTTGAATGATTATTCCTAAATTTCAATTTATCCTTATTTATTACTGGGATGATTTCATAAGCCGTAACAAAAAGCACAGAGATAAGCACACACACTGAGTAAGCATTTCCAGTGCATTTTTATACATATCTTTGTTTTAAACAGATTTCTTGTTTCCCTTGATGCCTTGAGACTTAAGGCATCACCCTAAGCTGATTTTCAGCAGAAAAATGAGGATTTTTTTTCAGTATTTTACTTTTGTTGGGATCTCTGAAAATGTAGCAATTTTATACAAATGCTCCCAGTTTCTTAATTTTCCTAGTCTATAGGTAATTCCATTACATTTCTTTCCTTTACTAGTTTTTACTGCCCTCTATTAGCACCCAGTATCACTGAAACTCAAGCTCTGAGTGCAACAAAGCACATCACTGATTTAAATCAATATTTACCTAGAAATCATAAACTCTGCTGTTAGTAAGTTGTCATGAGGAATATTTGCACTAAGCATATAACTGTGGCATTTGACATCTCAAAGACATTTTCCATTCATTTTTGGAAGAAAGCATTTTAAGCTCATGGATGTTCATGAAATACAATTGTGCTCATTTTCACTTACTTAAGCCTTCCACTGAATACTCTGAATTCCTAAAAAGAAGTAGAGGTTTTAGAAATCTGCATGCACCATTAAAGCAACAAAAAAATCACCAGAAAAGCCATAGTTAAAAATATTGCAAAAATTACCAAGGTATTGAGACTTTAATAGGTTTTTAATAATGTGTAGTGGCATGAAAGACGGAGATTTTACCTGTACATTACTTAAATCTTCTTTTTCAGACTATAAGTTTGTAAACTGTTTTCCTCTTATAACATGGTGCAACACCCTACAGCTATATTTCAGCTACATACACTTGTTCCCAAAATCTCTCATTGTGATGCTTAATGTTTCACTCATTTAGGTCACTTTGCTCAACTAGATAAACTGATTCTGCTTTCTAGAACAATTAGAAGACGATAAAGTTACTTAAAAGAAAACAAAATGGACAGTAAATGAGTAAGAGGGATTATAGGAATTAGAGTAAGTCTAGAACCAACACCTTTAGCTTTGATCCATGGGGCACAGGAGAACAGCCGTCTTCAGGTGGCATGAACAACTCCCACTTCCCATATTCCAGTTTCTTATACGGATGAGAAAAGGGATTCCAGCCATCTGCAACATAAGAAATAATACTAAGTGTTCATCTTCAAATGCAACCAGATACAATTCAAAAGTATAACTCTGAGTTCCATCTTTCTCAGAATCAACTTCAGTGATTCAATGCACAAACCACATGCTAGGTGATGAATATTCAGCAAAATTAATAACAGGAGATAAGTCTTAGGCCCACTTTTTTAGAAAACACACCCAGGGGAACCTGCACAGACTTAATTCTGTTCACCAAAACCACTGCATTCTTACAATATTAAAAAAGATTCTCATGACCTCTACTAAACCACATCCCTTCCCTCCTTCAGAGAGGGAATGGCTGTATCTCTCTCTACCCATTTAAATATTTCTGCTCTCCACAGACTGATTTAATAATTCCACCAAAGTTGCCCGAACTTTCCCCTTCACCTGCCAGCAATGCCAGATGCTCCTGTTAATCCCTCCTGTTCCCAGCCACAGTCCGTAACTGCAAGCCTGTGGCTCGTGATTTAAAAATAAATGCAAAGCAGTACCCATCTGCCCCAGATGGTCCTATTCAAACCCACTGTTTACTAATTACCCCTGGAGAGAAGCTCACTTAGAAAGATTGTAACAGAAAACATTGCTTTGTATTAATGCCAGAGGCATAAAGAACATAGAACACCAGTTCTTGAAAACTAAAGATTCCCTTCAAAGAGAGAGTGGCTCATGCTTCTCTCAGTTTTACTGCTCGGTTTTCTGATTTGTCAGCAAAACTTATCCAAAAATGCCCGAAGGAAGAAAGGAAAAAACAAACTCAACTAACCAACAAGTGATTAGTTGACTATTATGAAGATGAAAAACAAAAAGTAAAAAAAAAAAAAAAATCTTAGTTTGAGAACACATACTTCAAAGATTCTGCCAACTACAAACAGGAAAAACTGGGAAGATTCCCAGCAGAAGTTCAAATAATCAGCTTGAATAGGTATTGGGGATAAAGGAAACCATCACAGAATACCCATAAGCCATACACAAAGGCAAAAGCTTCTGTACAAAAGTTCAAGCCTCAGCTATCTCTTAATCCAATACAGAAGACATCTTTGATAGCCTGCTACTTTGTTTTGTCTCATCTCTGTGACTGCATCTTCCAAACTCAGCCTATTATTTAAACATTACATCCTACCTTAGCAACAGGAAGCAGCAAGGAACTTCTTGCTCAAAACTACACCCTTAGCATGCCAAAGAATCATGAGCTGAGCTTTAATGTAGAACAAAAATCAAAGCTATAAAGGTTTGGGTTCTACCATTTGCGACAAAAGCTCAATTTAAAAGCACATTTCCGGCAAAATGACAATTTGAGTGGCATCTTCTTCAAACTCCTGATTTTGTTTTCACATAGACACGGACATAGACATACAACTCTGAGGCTCATGCCTGAAAACTCCTAAACTTGGAGTTTAACACAAGAAATTAACACTTCTCACAGAGGGAAGGAGTTCTCACATATTAACCAAACAATTGACTTTGTCCAATATAAGAACTGTAGCTGCTTTTTTTCAGAAGTGAAAAATCTTTACAAACCAAGGCTGAATTCTCAAGTGAAATAAAATCTCTTACATCAATTGTATTTCCACATAATTTTGGATCAACTAAAGACACCTAAAGAGAGTAGAGAGTTCAGCAAACAAAGAATTTTTGAAGAAAGTCTATCAGACAAGTAGCAGTTCAGACAAGGGAAGGAGCATCAAAATCCCAGTATCCCAACAAGATACCTGTAATCCACCTGATTAGAATATGAAATTAAAACATAACTGGAGAGATTCTCCAAGGACACTATTCTGTTCTACACAGTGGCCAATTAGGTCTTCCTCTCCCCATGTTAATCATTTTTAAAGAAGATTATGCTAATAATCTTGCTCTTGAGCTGTTGGAAATTGGGCAAACAGCTCAAACATTGACATAAAAACGAGTGCCATTACTTCACAGGTAGGATGTTTCCCTGTATATTAGTGCCACCTTATATTACAGTCCACTGCTTTCAATCACCTGCACCCACAGACATTGTGGGTGACTTTACTCATCAAACTTAGGTATTTTTCTATAAAAAATAGTGGAAGGAAGCATTAAGAAATTCAGTACGATATCATGACAGTACCTAGAATCCCATTTCAGTAAAAATCTGGAATAAAAAAAGCACAAAACATTCTGATACATAAAGTTTTTAGTCAGCTGTCAGATATCCAAATTACAAAGTACAGTGCCTTAAGGCACTCTCTTTTCACTCTGAAGGGATCCTGTCAGAGTTTAAATAATAGAAAAAATATCCTCCCAGAACCAACTGTCCTACCCTTCCTTCACCCTCCAACCAGAGCAGAAGCCTTTCCCACGAGTGCAAGAAAAAGGATGCAGAAAACAAAATGAACAGACATTCCAGACTGATCAACATTTTTGATCAATGTTAGCTGGGAAGGAGGGAAGAGAAGACAAATAAAAACAGACACTACAAATATAACATTGCATTACAGCAAATGCTGACTTCCAAATTAATATATGCATACTTGCTCTTGAGCTTTTTAAAACCATTAGCATTGTTTATAAAATTAAGGAATTGTTTACAGATAACCCATTGAGCCTCTGCATGACCAAATATAAACGTGAGTGCTCCAACTCCCAAATAAATTCTGTGGGTTACTCTCAAAACTCACAGTTCAGTGACTTATTTTGAAATAGTCAATTGTAAAGCAGCAATAAATTGCCAGTAGTCACCAGCTTCCTCAGCAATAGAGCACGCAAATGAAATATTCCGTGTTATCACTGAGAGCTTTTGAAGGAACTATAATGTTGATAGTGCCTCCACTATTGGAAATTCAGCTGACTAATTGCCTCATACACTTGATTTACTGAGATGCTGAAAGCACTAATTGACAAATCTTAATGTTTTTGGATGTTCATTTAATACTTCTTAGATAGAGGAAAGCACCGTACTAGAACACCAACAGATACAATCCTTTTCGTCTCTAATTACAGAGTTTTACAGAGACAAAAACAGCTCTGAAAGCATTGGGATTTTCCTGAATTCTTGTTTTTCATTCTCCAATCCACTTGCAGATTTGTGTGCTATTACTAGCTTCTAGCTTTTTTTTTTTTTTTCCCCACAATGCACAGTGATATTAAGATTCTTTTTTTAAATAGATTGGAGCTATCCCACTCATTACAATTTTCTCAAAATAAGGTATAAAAAGACCATAATTTGGGTCAAAATACCTTAATAGCAAAGCTTTTATTGTCTGTTATAAGGCATAAAAGTCACTCACAAAAAACTTTACATGTACAGGACAAAGGCTCCACATGTATATAACTACAGAAGCAAATCAATCATGTTTATCTTATACATAATTCATAACAAAGACATTATCAACTATCAACTTAATTATAAGTTTGGAAAAAAAAAGTTCCAGGTCTCTGTACACAACTTATACTTGCCATTTTAATTTTTACTAGTTTTTGATCCTCAAAAAACTTAAATGAAATAGCAGAGACTAAGATTTTGTGTCTTTATATCAAACATTAAGATATTCTCAGACAATATTAAATTATTAAGGAAAACACTGCTATCCATCTCCAAAAAAAAAAAAATGAATTAACAGTTTTTATATTATATACTACCATATTTTCAGTTTAAAGCATGAAGAACTTCTGTCATCTAAGTTCAATGTTTATTTCTTTGTCTAAAATTTCCAACTTCCCCTGACGTGGGTACAGTACAGTTCTTTTTATAAAAAAGTTCTATTAAAGAAAAAAAATCTTATTAAAAGCAATCACAATGCCCAATTTAAACACAATATAATCCTAAATTTAGTCTGAGACTTTAACCTGCTTGAAAACTTAAAGAAAGGTTAAAGGGATTCAATTTTAATTAAACATATCTGTAGCAATCTGATTCTAAATCTTAGGGTTTTGCAATCCAATTTCTCATGAGAATAATATTCAAGATCATATGAATTAAATGACAATCTTCCATTCCTCCAGTCTTTCCAAGCACACTATTGTCCCCTTTGGGAATGAATACTTTACTATGACTGACTGATATATAGGAGAAACACAGTTTTTCCACTTTACAATTAATTTTTTTTTTTTTTTTTCTTCTTCTTCTTCTTCCCATATTTCATTAGTGTCTAGATACAACTACTGGAAGGTATTAGTCCAACATTTCTGCTTCATATGATTTATTACATCAAATATTTTAAATTAAGTAAGGTTTAGAAAACTATTCCAGTGTTTAGCTACGCTATTCTGGTATGCATACACTTCACACCTCCCCCCAGCCTGATAAGCCAATTTACAAGTTATAGCCTCTTTTCAAAATATTAAACATATTATTAAAAGTCTGGTTTTAATATTATCAGCTCTGAAAATAGATATTTTAAACAAACACACTCTAGTCTTGAGCTGTGTTGAGAAATTTTACCTGCACCCATCCCATGAAAACCTTGAGTAATGGATGGGTTTGCAGAAAGCAGAGATGGGACAAGGAGGGGAATTTTCTGAGGAACAGGGAGGAGAAATTTCTGCACGTTTATACATATAAAATTGACCTATGAAAATAACCTGATCTAGCTGCCTTGCAGTCTATATTTATGCCTGAAATCACTATTATCTAGCTGTAGGTGAACTATATATTACTCATTATTCAGTGTTGAACTAGAGGACATATCCAATTTCAATATTAAAATGGAAGAACTACACTAACCTATTTATCAATATCTATTCAAATAAAATGACAACCAGCATTTCAAGAAAAGCTACCTTATCATTCACTACGTTAATCACATCAAACAGGATCATGGCTGAAAACAGTGTTGCACCTATTTTTCTGCTCAACTTCTGCATCAAACACTTTCTTTTTTTTTTTTTTTAAATTACAAACCTTCCTAAAATAGAGATTTTCCTTTCAATAGTTTCCTCAGACAGAGGTAAGGAATGGCCAACATTAAGCTCTGTGTTTAAGCAGTAGTTAACTGCCTCAAGGGATGCTTTTTTTCATATTGCTTCTTTGCAATATAAAGACACTGAATATTCCCTAGATCAGTATTTTTGCAAAATCAAAGTCAGATAAATAAAATTGCATGCTTCTGAAATGCAGTTAGATGAACAAAATAATTTCATAGATAAAGTCCCTGTTCAGTAAGAACCAGCAATGTAAGACTAGCACTTCGGCAGACCTTACTGAAGAGTAGAGGCGAAAAGGAAAAAACAGAACAAAGCTCACCAAAACCCTAAACAAAAAGGAGAGCAAGGAACTGTAATGCAGGATTGAAGAGCAATGATGAATGTCACTTACATCTAAAAATTTTACAACATAATTTGAATGTAGCTAGTCTTCAAATAAGAAGCAAACTGATATTTTTGTTTCAAATGCAAAGGGAACAGACTTCGTGGTTCTCAAAGCAAGCAATGCAATTCCTCCATGTAATACTGTCACCTTCCCATTCTGCTAACATCTTTCCTTCTTCTGCCCTCATAAAAACAGAGTAGTTACTCTTTCAGGAATATTCAGTTTGATTTTAGGCTACCATTTCCCAGCAGAACTTTTGTCTAAACTCTCAGGATGGGTGAGAATTCTCAAGGACCTTGGTCCTTAGACAACACTGTTATTTATCAGTGATCAATAGATTTATCTAAATCGTCGTTTAAAAGATGACAAAATGAGTTATTT
This sequence comes from Certhia americana, assembly GCA_018697195.1. Classification (NCBI taxonomy): domain Eukaryota; kingdom Metazoa; phylum Chordata; class Aves; order Passeriformes; family Certhiidae; genus Certhia; species Certhia americana. The sequence continues at coordinate 7,917,836 of CM031857.1, read as the reverse complement.
CACTGTTATTTTTGCTTCTCTGCATACGGTTTTACAATGGTCTAGTTTTAAAGCTTTAAAAGGAATTTTAGGAAGCTTAGATACAGCCTCGAGTTGCAGTGTGATCCAGTGTGACATGAGTCACAGCCTTTGGGGTACTAAAATAATGCAGAACACTGACCATGCAACAGAAACACATCTTCATAAGACACTACCACTCAGAGGAAAATATTATTCATTTAAGCCATGACATACATTTTTTACTATCATAATTTCACCATTGTGACAAAATTTTCTTTAAAAGAAGAGGATATTGATGCAAAACATTGTGCAGGGGAGAAGCAATTTTCCTAAGAATACTTACTGAAGTCACCTGCAAGAAAAACTGCTTCTGCTCCTGGTGCCCACTCCTTGCAGTATATTCCACCATCCTCAAGTTGGTTAACACCAAAGGTTTTGTAACTTTTCGTAAATTTATCAAGGCCGCCTTCACTTTCCTCAATGTTCTTCAAGTGGTTGTAAAACAGAGAATACCTTGCAATGAAAACAGAGAACATTTTTTTAGAAAGGTCAGCAAGTGTCTCTCTTACATTAACAAAAGTAAAAATCAAAAAAAAATTAAATGAAACACACTAACACAAGACTTACTGCTCTCTATTGCAATTGAAAAAAAAAAAAATCAAATACAAGCCATACAATTTTTCCATGGTTGTTACACAGTCTAAAATTGCCATCTTCATGTTTGTCACTGCTTTCTCTACTTCACAGGAACATCTTGCACTTTCAGTCTAAAACCACAACTACTGATTGGCAGCCAAGAAATCCCAGGATTTCTACACAACAGGAGAACTTCACACTCTGAACAGCCTAGCACTTTTCCTTCCACCTTATTAATATGAGACACAAGCCTCCTAGGGAGAGCTGGATAGGCCTGCCACATCTCTCACAGCCAGTTTTAATAGATAGACAATCTCAGGCCATTGAAAAGCTTGCAGTACAGCATGTCAGCATGGACAAACCCATCTGGTCCTTGCAGAAAGGGGCTCATTAGGCAACCTCTTTACAGTGATGATCAGCAAGACTTTGCAGTCAGTTCCTGACACTGCAACAATTTGGAAAAAATTACAGCTCATAAAAGTAATTATTTGGAACATACCCTACTTACACTAGTAGGAACTGAAATGCCCTAAACCTCTAACATAAAACTTTGCATGCAACAGCTTAGAGTTTTTTGACATATTTTGCTATGTTTTCTCCAAGTAGGTTTCTGGAATTGATGGTAACAGCAGGGATACAATATAAACAAGAGAGTCTTTTAACCCCAACTTTAACCCCTAAATTATGAGCTATTTTGTGCAGAAGAACAGCTGAGAGCTGCAGTTGAGCATTTAATTAATGCTACCTGTACAGGTTTTTTGTTTGTTTCTTTACAGTAAGAAACTTCTGAGGTAAATTAGAAATGTGTTTGTCTTTTCATAAATGGTAAAGTCTTCTGAAGTGCATAAAAAACCAGTATGAATGACAGCAAAACCAAACTTGTCTGACTGATTACACTTCCTACATTTTGCAATAGGAAATAGAAATATTAAACCACCACTATGGACTAGCACCTTGTTGCTCAAGGAAAAATAAACAGCAGCAGTCTGTTTGCATTGTCAGGACTTAGAACGCTGTGATTCGTTGCAAAGTTTATCTTTTTGGCCCTTAGTTCAAAGTAGAAGATTAAAATGTCTAATTACTAATTAAGGTAAACAGCATTACCTGTATTAATTTAGATTACTATGACTACTTTTAAGGTTAATCTCCCAGTGAGTTTTAATATTTTATTATTAAGACTGATGATCATCTTCAAAGGGAGAAAGATTTGAAAATGCCTCCAGGATACACTGTAGCAAATACACCCATAACTATTTTTGCCCATCCACCTGCATTATTCCTTTAAAATTTGCTCATGGGTATAATCCTCAGAAGTGCTTTACTAACTACTACTGCTCTGCTAATCAATTTCATTTGTGTCCCTGAGGGAAAATATTTTGTCAGATTTCCAACTATAAGCATATTATATACGTATACAAACTCAGTTGACTGACTTACATTTTAAACAACTGCAATCACAAAGATTTATATAAAGCTTAAATACAGAAACACAGAGCAAGTCACAAATAGCCTCAGAATTTCAACATAGATCATCTGGTAAATTCAAATTATTTTTGAAGGGTTCTCCTTGGGGAAAAAATACAGAACAACCACTATAGCTTTGCAATTTAAGTCAGTCTTAAAAATATTTTATGATACAATAAGGATAGTTATATACATACAGATGTATATTTTGTATGTGTGTGTATATAAATATATATATATATTTAATTGGTTAAGAAAAAAAATATAAGGAAGTATATTTGTTATACTGTTATCTGTAACTCCGTTTCTCTGCCATGCATAAACTGTTTCAAAATTGCTGCCTGTCACATGTATTACTTCTACCTTGTTCCACTGTGGCTGAAGCAGGATCTGTTTTACTTTAGGTAGCTGCTGTAACTTCAGAGAAGATCTAACTGAAGCCATGAGCTTGACACAGGTAAAATAGAAGAGTGGGTTCTGAAATATGTTATCTAACTAAAATTATTCTTCTCCTCCCCATTCTTGCCACAAATACATTGCCACAGCTTTAAGAACATAACTAGTTGGATGTGGTATTTCCCACATTGAGCAGCAAGTAAAAGGAGTGGTGAGCTTCATTTTTTAACAAGTCAGTCACAAACCCTTGAAAGCTGCAGAAGGAAATGAATCCTTTATTACCAGAGAAGAACAGCAGGCCATAAAGAACTGAAATCTTAGTGCAGAAAAGAAAAAGGCTATGATTCACTTCACATCACCTGGAGGTGCATCACATGCCAGTGGCCTGCCTACTCCCCTTCCTCAACATGATCCATCCCTAGGAATCAAACCCATTCATCTCATTCGAAGAAATAAGCCTCTCACAAATTCAGGATTTGAATGTGGGATGGATGAAAGTGGACTTTAAAAAAGCAATTATGTGATTCTGCATCTTTGGGAAAAAAATCAGTATATACAGATATTGTAAACTCATGATTCTTATCATAAAAGCACTAAAAACACCCACTGCTTCAATTTTTGTCTTTCAGTAAATTCAGAGTTTACGCAAACCACGACAGAAGGAGACCATGATGTTTAATTTATGAAATGATCATGAGCATTATTGTAAAAAAAGACTACTCTTTGCTCACTTTGCAAAGAGTGGTGAGCAAGATTACATGCTTAATAAATTATTTTTTGGGGGAGAGGGAGGGGAGGTAAGAAAGGGAACATATTAGAAGAATTGTTGAGCAAGGATGAATAACATTTTTACAATAATGGCTTTTTATACAGGACATACTTGGACCAAGAAACACAGCATCATGTATACTGAGTAAGAATGCTCCTTATATTTGTAGAGAAGCATGCTGCTTTTAACAGACTAAGTTAATTCAGGTATTATTGTTGCATCACATTGAAGAAATAAAGATTTTTGCAACACCTAGTGTTCTCTGTAATTGATTTAAAATTATAATCTAGAAGTAATTTATCTTTTTAGCCATCTCCTGAGCTTATCCAGTAAGGAATTGTAGTTTGCTCAAAGTGCACAAAAAAAACTCACCAACTCCTGAAACGGATAAATTACTTTTGCTATGAACTATTCCAAAAACTCATCTCTGAAGATGAAACACATCTGGACACAGAACAACATCACTTGTCACAGAAGGCCTTGTAAAGCAGCAACTGTAGCTTGTTGTTCCTTTGAAGGAAAGAACTGAGTTAAGTACATGCTCATGCCCAGATTTAGGGAACATTAAGGTTCTGCTTTCACAGATATTTTGGCTTTCATTTCTTCATTACAAAGGCTTGTTAAACACTGAGGGGTTTTTATCTTCAAAAGTGACACCACAGGACTGCACACAGAAATTGACAGGAATACTTTTTTGTCATTGTTCAACCAATTCCTAACATTTACATTGTTCACTAACAGCATCCAAGCCTTAAAACCAGAGATAAACATTTGATTAAGACAATGTTTTGTGATCCCCTCTTCAATACTGGAAGTTACGTCATGTTCAGTTATTCATATATAAACACTTGCATGGCATATGGCAGACTCTGAATGCATTTCATAAGTGCAAATCTCAATATTCGGGACACGGGAACAGTCAAGCTCAGCATCGAGATCTATAAGCCACAACAAAAGACTAACTTCTGCCTTCATACTTTGCAGTTCTCAGAGACTGCAAAGGCTCTTGAGGTTTTGAAATTTCCCAGCATTAATGTTAACACTGATGAGGATTACAAGGTAAAATCTGTACCCAACTGTGACTTGAAAAGTACAACCACTATCTTTGGAACAAAAAAACTAAACTGAGCAACAAGGAGATCCACAGAACTTCTGAACAGAGCATCTGAAGAGACTGAAAGAAGTTGTCCTGAAGTCTTTTACTACAGGTACAGTAACACACATCTGACAAGTGCACGCAGCAGAAGCAGGGCTGCTTATGGTGTACTCCTGGCTCCTGGAGTTTTTATGAAAAAAGTAAGGTTTTCATCTAGCCTCTGTTAATAGAGCAATGCTTCTTAAAACTGAAATACTGAAACTGTTTTCAAAGATTTCAGTCTCAGCATTAGCCCAAGAACACTGAACACCTAGACTGAAACAAACTACTATTCTATTGCCAAATGCTTTAACACCAACATTTTGCCCTCCCCATCATTATTTCAGCGTGAAACACTGGGAATCGTAAACATCACCTGAAACACAGTCACAACAGTCTTTTCCCATTGTTACATTCATAATTTGGAACACAGCATTGCTTTAAATCCCATGCTTTATATGCAGCTTTGTTTAAAGCCTTACAATAGAAGTGTAGGAATTGGCTGACTTTCCATAGAAGCAGGATTAAAACATCAAACATGAATTACTATAATGGCTATCCAGTAAACAAGTATGCTGCCAATAAAATCACCTTCCAAGTGAACAGGTAAAGACAATATTACATCAGCAGCCACTTCAAGAATTGACATGTCAAGTGAGCACTTATTCCTCACACTTCTATCACTGAAACACGCTCAAATATTTTGTCTTATGGATACCTATACAACTAAAACATATACAACAGAAGAGTTCTCAGTTTAATGCAAAACTATACAGCCTTATACCAAAAACTAGTGTTCTATTCATTTTGTGACTTTAATATACAAACACCCCTGGTTGTGCAGCTCCTATAACCACTGAATTAATTCAACTATTGAAACCACTAAAAAAAGTCTCAGGTATGTACAAAAAATTGCAAGACTCAGAGCATAAGAAAAACAAAGCTAAGCTTCTCCTTCGTCCCCAAAGTCGACTGCTTTATTGAAATAAGACTTTTGGCAAATTATTGAAGAGTCTGATGGTAAGTCAAAGCACTGAGTTAGAGTGCCACATAAAGCTTTCACATCTTTATTCCTCTAAGCAGAGGAGGTACTAACTCTTTCCAGGCCACCTCATAAAATAACAAAGAGGTATTGTAGTATTTTAAACTTTTAAATTTTGCCAGATTGACTTTAGTTTCTTAGGCATCACAGGAATCTAAACAGAAACTAATATATCCAGAAAGGCCTTGGCAGCATACAAGATAATATCATTTAAAAAGGCTGGTGCTGAACACCAAGATGGCTGCAAAACTTCAAGACATTTTTATGCCCATTATCATGCTTTTTTACAAAGCTGTTGTTATTGCAGTTTATAGAACAGTCAGTCAGCTTATTATAAGATCTGTGGCAACACAACTCTGAAATTAATGATTTTAGCCCTTCTTCTGCTTATGATGCTGGTTTTAGTAGCTATTCATCTTTTAGATTTTTGTCCACATCAGCTTTTTTGTCACAGTTTATTTCTACAGTATTGGCCCGGTATTAATGGTAATTTATTCAAAAGATGCAAGCATGTAGGAGAGACTTTGATAATTGTATATGTTATCTATATGGAAAGCCCAATTCTGCAGATACCAAAGGGAATAGGAAATGAAAGCAAATTCTCAGTAAAGTACTCTGCAACCAAATTCCTCCATTTTCCAGCAAGTACAAACATTTATGTTAATGTCAGTGTCATGGACCACAATCCATAGTTTTATGGGGTTGTTCACAAATTACCTCCTTCTAATATTGCTGAAATCACTTTGAAGATGCAGTTACAAAGACTGTCACTGACACCAAAGCCAGTGCAAAGTCCCTACTCAGATTAGTGAGGCCCCAATTCTCATCTTCCCTTTCACTCTGTAGTGAGTTATTCCCTCAATCTCTCATCATTCAACTGGTTAGAAAGCAATGGATTGAAGGAAGACCAAAGCAGGAGAAACAAAACTCTTCCTAAAGCAAATTTCTGCAAATTAAAGGCACCAGACCACTCGGAACTAGAATGATTCAACAGAAGCAAATTCCTTTTTGCAGCTTCTTCAATTTCATTTGTCACTAGTGAAAATATAACCAAAACAGGAGCCTTGGGTTTTACTTCATTCTTTTCTCCACCTCCCATCACATACTTTTCATTTGGCTATTCAGAGTATTACACAGAGTAACCACACTTAAGGAAAACAGGAAGTAAAGGCACAGTAAATCCTGGGTCGGTATGACTACTTGAGAACAACAGATTTACTGCATTTTTTAACTTTTAACAATTTCATAGTTGTCGTTGATTGACTTGCATTTTGTGAGAGCAAGTTCTTTCCCATTCAAGAAATCTTTATAATACACATTTAAATAGATTAAGGAACATCAACAACATGAAACTCATACAGCCTTTGAAGTGTTAAAATAATTCTGAAAGAGATGCTTTAGAAGCACAGGATAGCAGTGGATGATGATTATAAGGATCCAGGAGATGACCACTTAATTTTGCTTTTCTGCAGGTTAAAAGTAAAGTTGTTATATGATTCTGAAATCATGACCTTAAGAAGTTTACCCATAGCTAAATCTGAATTCCCCAAATGTTCTAATTGCCCCATTCACAAACTTGTTCACTACAATGCAATTTGCCTCTCTCCAACATCAGAGGAAATTTAAAAAACACTTTTAGCTGAAAACTAAGGCTTCTGTAGGTTGGCCAAAGACATCAAGTTCTTTTCAGGAGCAATAAAATCAACAGCTACCCAAGTAAATTGAGGATATAGTTATTCCAATAAGGAACTTAGAGAGTTAAACCATTTATGTTGTAATTCCTAACAAAAGCATGCTTTTTCACTAGCTACTAGAAGACCATCCAGCAGAGAACTCTTAAAAGAGAGCAAGAAAGGCAAAAGCTTGAAAAACAACTTTTCCAAACTTTCTCTACTTGCCATATAATTAATAACTCCTAATTATCTCTGGATGTTACATGATTTCAGAATGCCAAGGTAAAGCGTTTATGCCTAGAACACTCACATCTCAAACTAAATGCAGCATCAAATATTAGGAAATATTTGCTTGGGATAAATAATGCATAATCACTTGTTCTGTTGAAAGCCATCAACACAAGAAAAGGTATCTGATTCAGCATCACCTCCTTGCAAAATAATTTAAAGTACAATGACATGCAAATCAAGCCCTAATGAAAAGTCTAGAATGTAGAAGCACAACAAAAGATGGGCAGAAAAAGGGGAACTACAGATTTTCTTGACATCCCACCAGCAAGTTCTAGCAGTGATATAAAGACCTATAAGCTGTGAGGTCTAATTCAGATAAGTATCATTCCATAGTATTTTAGCAAGAAGATTATTTGTTGCTGACCAGCTTTAACCATTAAGGTAACTTAGTGGCTTTGGCAGCATTTGACAGCTGTAAGGATTTTGCCATCAGCTTCAGAATGAACACACACACAGTTCCCAATTCAGAACCAAATGCAGGAGACATTATTAGACATACCAAATGCAAATGTAATGCAATCATTTATTAACAATGCTCCACTTGCTTATCTAAACTAATCCCAACCCCAAGCACAATCCCATTTCCCACCACCTGCCCCTGGCCAATATTTAGAGGCTCTCTTATACACACTCCTGTTCATCTCTCACCCGCTTCAGTTTATTAGAAACACATGGCTGCACCTCCCAGCCTAAGTGTAACAAATTACCAGTGTTTAGAAGGAGCAAGAGGCATTTTCTTTCCATCAGAAGCCCAGCAATCTACTTAGAGTCATCAATTCCAGGAGAGAAGAAGAAAGACCTGTGCATGTATCAACACTTCCTACAAAAAAGCCGTCTACTTTAACCCTCTAAAGGAGTAAAAAGTATATAGTAATTTAAAGAAAACCTGAAAAACTATAAGCACACGCTCCTCAAGGAACAAAGTAAGACAAAGAAAACCCAAACAAAGAAAAATATATAAAAAACAAAACAAAGGGGAAAAAAAAACAAAAAATCAAAAAAAACCAAAAAAAAATCTAGACACAACAATTAAAAACAGAAAACAAACAAACAAAAACCAAAAAAACCACAAACAAACAAAACAAACAAACAAAAAAAAGAAGCCCCACAGATAAACCCCCAACCCTTACAATACTAAGCTGTGTTCCAACCTCCTGGAATGGCACAGTTATGTATATTCTGTACTTGCCAAAGCACTCAAAACAGCTTTCCTATCACAAGGACAGAGTCTAAATAAGACAGCAATTACAAAATAATGAGAGTTCTATATATCTTTTCTCTGCATGTACGGAGACAAATTTACCAGCAGCATGCTTCATTTATTTAGGTATAGGACTTCTTCATTTAATAGTCACTGTCTCACTATTCCTCTCCTAAATGGTCTTTATTATGCATGAATTGTACACTAAAGCCCCTCTCCCAGCTATAATAATTTGCTTCACTGTTGTGATGATATCTGAAGTTGATGGAGTTTCTGGAATTAATGTAACTACAGAGAAACCCCATCACATCTGAGCAGAAAGCTGCAGAAACGCAGCGACAGATTTTCTCGAAATCAGTCGACTGAGGCTGTGTTAGCTCATGTTTCATATTACACCAGAGAAAATAAACTGAAAGGTCAGTTGAACAGTTACAGCATTGCCCTTTTCCAAGGTAATCAGCAGAGCATGTAGCAAAGACGTGAACACAAGCGTGACTGGAAGAACAGTAGCTGATAAAGAGGCTCTTGCTGCCAAAGGTAGTGGGACAAGACACTGCTCTCTCTCAGTGACTGTCCAGGAGTGGGGCTCACTGCACACCTTACTTCACTAATCTTGATTTATTGCTTTAATTTGAGATTGTGTTCTTGCTAAACATTCAGGTTTCCATATTGCCAAAACACGCTAGAAAATGTACACTGAACATTAATCACATTCACGGATAACCTACAGGAACAATATAATCATTAATTTGTTTGTGATATGGACACAACTGAGTCAAAAATTCATCTGGTTTACTAATGCATTTTTATTATAAGTTCACAAATTCTTCTTGTTATTCACCGATTTAACTGGAAACCCAGGATTAGCTTTTTTCCATATGCTAAAAGCAGCTTATTGTTCTTTTTCTAAGCATGTATTTATTAGTGGAACATTCAAAACTGTTTCTACTCATCATATCAACAAATGTTTAAAACCATCTTAATCTGGAAAGAACACAGATTTTTATTTACCAGAATTCATTTTAATGAAGCTGTAAACAACAGCTTATCAACTCCCATTTGATTCCACTGCCAGCTATTGCTAACAGACCACCTTTGTGTTGAAAGAAATCAAGGTCTTGTTTGGGGGAAAGAGTCAGGGATTTCTACAGGGCTACTACAAAACTGCAATCAAAACAAAGTAGCTGTGCAAAAGACTTAAGGGGAAAACCAGATTTTAAAAAAAATATAATTTGTAATTCCCCTCTCGGTGGTCAAGTGTTATTAATTCTTGCAGAACTTCAGTAACCTGGAAGCACCAGTTTGTAGTATTTCTAAAACATTTATTTGTGTGGTGAGAACCAGCTCACACACCTCCTATGTGTTGTAAAAGCCCTTCACAGTGACAAAATAATAGACTTCAACAACCTTTTAATTTTGTTTTAAAGCTGGTTTGTATACTGTGGGTTTGTTTTTCTTATTAGCTTGCCACAGCAGCAAACATAAGAAGACACGGGTTTCCTTTCAAACTCGGATATCAAATCTGCTACATTAATTTGACTTCCATATTGAAAAGCTGCAAGTAACATTAACTGCAATAAACAAAGCTCAACAAAAGGCTGAGGACTTATATTTCTAAATAAATTCACAAGAAATTAAAACTGAAAGTTATATTTGTCTACCAAACAGAAAAAAAAAAAAAAAAAAAAAAGAAAAGCTTTTAAATCAGAAGGTAGAACTCCCGATTTATTTGAAATAAAACAAAAGATATTCCTCACTACCTTTGCCACTCATCCCACTTTGGCAGAAACACGATGGAGTAAGAACTGTTACTTGAATTACCTGATAGAAAACTGCCCAGCTGCTCTAGCTACAGCTTCATTGCTCGTTTCCACAAGTCTTATTTCACATCTCTTAAAAATATGCTCTAGAATTTAAAAATAAAGTCATGATATAACGGATCACATCAACAGCTTGTATATTCAGACTATTGTACAGGTCACTATTTGAAAGATGCATTAGAAACTTAAATAAAAATTCTCATCCTTGATAAATATCAAAGAAACATAACCTTCCCTTACTATATGATTGTTTCTTTGTCAAACTTGAAGCAGATTTAAATAGACAGCCATCTTAAGAGACTGTCAAAAAGATGGTTTAAGAAAAGGTACCTATAGCAACACCTGGCTTCTTTACTGCCTCTCCAAACCGTTCTCCCAGTAACAATTTTCCTCTCCATAAACCTATAGTATTCCACCTTATTAGATAACCCCTTACATTCTATTAGTTTTAGAATGTGCATGTATTCATGCACCATCTAAAAGACATGGATTGTTTTCTTTTTGTCATGCACAGACATATACTGCAATTCCTCTGTCATGAACACAAATACCCTGCCATTGCAGATTTCTTCCTGGCTTTTAAGTATTTGTCATCATCCACTTTCCCTTTACCTCTGGATTTTCTCATAACTAACAAAACTTCACAGTACTCCAGGAGAGAAAAAGCCTGTGTGAGATTTTTACACAGCATCATAGCTAGAAAAACAAGTATTAAACATGGAATGAGAGGGAAGGACTATTGCTTTTATTACTGATCACTATGCCAGCTTTGATCAGCCCTCACTGGTTTGATCAGGGACTGTTGTCTCTGCAGGCTCAGGAGCTGTGGGGGCTATTCACACAGACCACACATTCAACTTCCCCAGCATGCCTGCTCTGCTTGCTGGGCCCCCGTAATGCCTGGGAAAAGCAGCCTTTTGGGAAGACCATTTTAAGGGAGAAAAAGTCACTTCTAGCGATTGGAAAATAAGATCAGAAATATTTGGGGAAGGGGGAAGAACACTATTATCACAACAGCTCCAGTCACCTCAGCAGAGGTGGCTTTCCAGCACAATTTTTTCTAAATTTAATTCTTAACTGCTTTCACTGCAGACAGGACCAACATGGGAAGCCAAGCACTCAAACATTTATACAGCCCACAATGCCAAGTCTTCATAATTTGTGGTCAATGTACTAGAAGTATAATTAGAGCATGTGTACTTGAGAAATGTCTGTAACGAGTCCCAGGCAATCAAGTCTATACCCAGAGAAAACAAGCAAGCAAACAGCAAGTATTGTTGTCAAGAGCTGCTGTTAGTAATTTATACAATTTATGTCATTCACGGCCAAGCATTTTCAGGGTGCAATCTAAGCACAATTTTTTTTCCAGACTTCAGTTTGAATGAACATCGAGATAAGAAATACTAGTCATTAAGTAGTTTGTATTTTTCAAAGAAAGATAAACATCAGATTCTCCAAGCTGTTATAATATACTGAATATTTTAATGTTATGGAAAACAGACTTCAGATTTCATGCAGTCTGGTTACCCTTGTGAAACGTTAAGGTACCATATCTCTTTGACATAATCTCTAATCTGACTAAAACTCTATGATTTGCTGCATCACCCAAATCTGTTAAGCATGTAACTGCAGACAAAACACTGTCCAGCAGCTATTGCTTTCATCCCACATAGCCCCTTCCACATGACTGAAGCTCCTAAGTACACATAACACAACTTCCAAGACACCTCCCTTCTGATGGGATTGTAGTTTACAGGAGGTTAGGGAGAGCCCAATAATTTTAGACATCATTTACTTTGCATCCTCCAAGCACAAGTCTTGTCTACAAAGTGACTTGTCTGTCACAACATTAAAAAGCTTACGATTCAAGTTTTGAATTGCTATGACTAAGGAAAATTGCAAACAAAATACAGGGGAGAGTATTAACTAGTTCTTCATTACTTATGCAAGACAAATCTCTCAATAATTCAAGGCACATCAAGGCAGCAGAACAGACATTTACAGCAGAATTTTAACTATCTGAAGTGATGAGGTAACTTGGGACACAGAGAAAACCACTTGCAGCAATTCAAAGCATAACTACAAACTTAGAAAGTCTGGTATTGCAGGGTTAATCATCCTGATACACTGCACATGCAGGTGTAACTAGTCTACCTAAGAAGCACTACTGGGAAAACTTGAGAGTTCATGGAATATATCCTTTTCTAATATTAGGAGTTAAGAAATAGAAGACAAACAATTTATTTACTAATAGATAAAATTGTTTTTCTGCAATTTCAGATTCATTCTGTCTGCTTAAGACTATATGCACTTTCTAAAACTACTTAAGTTAGAGCCATCTTTAATGTAAATTTTTTACTTAAACTTTGTTTATACAAAAATTACTTTGTAGAATATTAATATTACTAAGCATTCACTACAGATGGATAAGCTAAAACAGCAAATAGCCTGAGCAACATAGTAATGGATTATATGTTGAACAGAATTCCCCTTTTTTGTAATTTTCCACTTATTATGACATTCTTATTAGTACTTAGTACATTTTTTTTTTCCTCTTTGTAAAGGAACTTAGATAAATTGCACTGGCTGACCTGCTTGAAAAGCTGTATTTTAAAGTACCTGTTTATCTTTAAAGTACTCAATAGAAAAAGCAGTGCACTAGAGTCTTGATTGAAAAATATAAATACGTGTATGATAATCTGCAAATCTGATTGTTTACATCCCCTCTCCCACCTGAAACTCATACAAGAGAATAGAAAAATAATATCTCTTTTACTGGAACTAAGCCTAGAAAATACTACCAGCTCTAATTTTCAGCCTGGAGAACTGCCAAAGAAAAACCTACAAACTGAAGCCAAGCAGGACAACAGGTTAGTCCCAAAGCTTCCGTCAGCACAGCCTCCTTATTTGAGGTCAACTTGATATGCACCAGCACAAGGGAATAACAAAGCAGAAAAACCATGAGCCAAAACTTCAAGTATTCAGCGGTTTTTTTAGGAAATTAACCTCTTCATTTGTGAGCTACATATGAAGAATAAAGCTGGTAATAACAATACTAATACTTCCAAGGCATCAAGGAAGAAAAACAGTACTGTTAGCTATGGAAAGAATTAATGTGTTTAATTTTTCATCACATTTTATTCTTTACATCAGAGTAGCCTGGCTATTTATTATTCCAGAAATAAATGTATAACCCATAAACTGTATATAACCCTCCCAAAAAGCCACACTTAAACCTTTCCTTCTGCTCTTAGAGAGCTTGAACTCACATCCATCTTCTACAAAACTTCACATACATTACCATCTATAGCATAACCTCCTATTCTTTCCCTCCTAACACACACAGTTTGTGCACTTCCAGTTAGAAGCCTTTTTCAATTCTAACCTGAACTGGTACAGGATGAAAGAATTGCAAGTACAACATACGCAAAAATTGACAGGGGATGCCAGCTAGAGAGAAGAAAATAAGTATTCTCTTAGGACCAAGGCCCCAGAGAGGGTGCAGAATCTCTATTCCTGTAGGTGTGACATGCAAGAAAACAAAATCCTGAACAATCCAATCCAGTTCAACATACACCCAGTCCTGAGCAGGAGGCTGAAGCACAAATAGCATTTAGAGGTCTTCAACCAGAACTGTTCTCTGTACATTTAGTACTTCATATCTACTATAGCTAAACAGTTCTGATTAAAAAATTAAAAACCACTACAAAAAAAAATTAGATAAATAAAACCAACAATGGGGATCATGACAGAAATACTACAAGCACTGCAAATGCCAAAGCATTATAATATATCTTAGACTACTGGCAATCACATACACCTCCCCTAAGCATGCAATAATTTTTTTTTGTGTATCTGTATCTATGCACACAAGAATTCCACAATGCTGAAACACACAAACCCACAGAAAAAAACAGCCCAGCTACTACTTTGAAAGTAGTTTAGCATCTGTCCTCCTTTGCAGAGGACAAAACATACCTCTACATCACCAAGGAGGGAGTCAAGACAGTTTAATTCATTGCAGCGTGATGGCTAGAATTACTGTAATGCCACACACCATATAGCCTGTTGCATAGCAAAGAGCTGTTAATATGTACCTCCCTTATTTTTAAATCTGAAGGAAGACTGAATTCTTATAGTCCATCATGCATTTACTCTTAAGAAAAATTCATAATTATTCTCAGTTTTTTGGGTTTTTTTTGTTTTTTTTGTTTTTTTTTTTTTTTAGCTGAGCATTTAGTGCCTTTAAGAATGCACACACTAAATTAACTCTTAATTTCTTTTACATGTTAAGCCACAGAGTGGGCGATTGCGTGACAAAGTTCACAGACACCTTTTTTCAAACCCCCTTGTGTGGTGTCCCAATGCACACCACATTATACAGTACACTTGCATTTTGTTATGACAAAAAGCTTCCAGCAACACACCAGACAGACAAGAGACTGGCAGAAATGCCCTTCTCCCTCACAGTCCTTTAGTCCAGGTCAGACATGCAAACACAGCCCAGAACCACAGCCTCTCTCCCAAATCCAAATTATCACGCAGCCCATGCAGTTACATTTCATGTCCCACATGGAACAAAAGCTTGTTTAAGGTTTCCAGCACAAGATGTACATACCATGTCAGGAGGAGAAAAATAAACAAGGTTTAAATTTAAATGTTCTTTTTTCCTTTACCTGCACTGGAAGGCACACCTGTGCATGGCAGTGGGGATGGAACTGAATGATTTTTAAGGTCTTTTCCAAGCCAAACAATTCGATGATTTTAGGAAATACAGCTGAAAAAACAGATTGCCAACTTACCAGACAGCTTCTTAAGAGAAGCTTCCTAAGTTTATCAGTTATTCCTAATCAAGCATAATTTTTCAGGTTGCTTACTGAGGCAAAATCCACGAAAACTAGATTCATAAAGACATCGTCAGTATATGAAATTAACAATTTGAACAAAAAGTGATCTGCACAATATTACCGAGTCCAAACCAGCAATTCATCCCTGTTTCTAGTACAAAAAGAGTTGCCAGAAATGCATTGCACTGCTGTAACATTTCGTGGGAGGCTCACATCTGTTCTCCATGCCAGATCTCAACTTGCACACATGATATAACTCTGTTCTATTAGACCCTTTAACAGTACACAGGACCCACTCAGCTTCCCCACCAGCCCTCCCATTTAGTTCACCAGGCTCCCAGCACTTTGCAAGTCCATGACAAGCAAAAAGCTGGGTACCACAGGAGACCCTTACCTGGGCTTTGCCCACACTTTGCCTTTTGGCATGACTTTCCTCATCCCCCTCACCTCAGTTTGGAGCAAAGGCAGGCTGTGAAGTCCCTGAGTAACAGGGCAACTCTTCTCCATATAGGTCTCAAAATAAGTCAAAGTGTCCATGACAGAATTTTATGAATCTGACATTTCAAATAGCTCACACACAATAGCCAAGACACACAAAAAAAACCAAACCAAAACAAACCTATGAAAACAAAACAAAACCCATTCTGTTAAAAGTTTAAGGTATCTTGAAGGAAAAGCTGTTCTTTAATTAACTCATTATTTATATATGACATATTGGGCAAAACAGGTAAGCACTTTTGAAGTCTGTATTTTGGCAGAGGCAGATGTCAGCAAACATGAATGATAATGGACATGATATGGTAATCTTTTACTAAAACCAACAGAATGCAAGGCCTAAACTTAAAAATGAAATCTTGTCTCATTGCTGGTCAGCTAGCTCTTTCTAGACCAAATTTCAGCGTCAGGCATCTTCCATTTTCCCTTTAAGAATAAATTCCAAGTGGCAACTAATTGCCAAAGGGTTTAGTGGGGTGTTTTGTTTGTTGGGGTTTTTTTGTGGCTGGTTGATTGGGTTTTGGTTTGGTTTTGGTGGGAGGGCAATGGGAAAGCAGCAGTTATGGGGGTGAATGCAACAGAAACTCTCAGCCCTCTTAATTATTGATTTCCTATTTTGTTTGTTCTCCCAGAAACAAAAATAAATCAAATCCCAAGTTTAACTTGCATCAAGGACAGCTATTCTAGGACCTTTCAGTGAACTTCAAACTTTGCTTACTGCTAGAGTTCAGAAAATGCTCACTCCTTGGACACTCCACAGAGAAATCCAGAATGGGGAAAAAAAAAAAAAACAAAAACAAAACAAAACAAAAAACAAACCACAACCACAAAACCCTAGTCCCAAAAAGTCACAGAAAATATACATGCACGAACAGTGCCCTCCCCCATCAAATCCATGAATAACACACCTTGAACGGAGATGAGTAGCCAAACAATCCTATTTCATTAACAATTTTGAAGAACAAATGTCACCACAATTTTAGTTTGCACTTGTAATCTCCTTTCTTTTTGAGCTGTATGATCCCATGCCACCAGCTCCACAAAAACTGACAATATCCTCTACTCCCTCAGGTCTGAGGTCACCTGTGAGTGAGTGTTCATGAGTTTTCATGAAGAGTTTCAGTAGTATACAGCATATTCCAATTGAATATTTCAGTATTATTAAAATATATGTTATAACAATGACAGAATCAGACAGATTTTGTGCCACAAATACTTTTATTCCAGATGTTTACAACACAGACATGACAGAAATTACAGGAACAATAATAAAAACTGTTCTAGATTACTACCAAATACAAAAGTATTCGACAATCAAATTTCCATCTTTCTAAAATATATTTTAATTTCTTTCATAATTAACACTCTGGAGTGAACTCTCTCCACTACCTTGTAAAGTTACCCAACTGCTGTATTTTTTCCAAAGAAAGATTTATATTATCAGCCTCAGAATCCCAAACTTCTCAAAGACCATGAAGGGCTGGCTTGCACACCCACAATACTTACTCCAGATTGGTAAAATTGTGTAAAAGGGACACAACAAAGGCTTGCAAGGAAGTGGTTTTCATGGCAGGCAAAACCAGGAAAGGTCATTAATGTAAAGAGCAAACAGAAGATGTGATGCAAGTATTTTTTAAGATCTGAAAACACAAAGTCTCTCTCATAATACTTGATCTCAAGATACCTTTGCAACAAAGGGTTGCACATTGTCAGAAATGTATGATGGTATGATTTTTGTCTGGCTGGGTTTTGGTAGGGTACAAATATTTTCCATAATATACAGCATTCCCTGGAGCACTGACACTTAATACAATACAAATTGCATCATGAATAATGCAGAAGCTATTTTTTAAAGATTTGACAGTCACCTGTATTTTCAAAAAAATAAGCGCTTACATGATTCTATCTACTAATAAAAATTTCTTAGTAATGTCTAATCAGAATATCAGAACACCAAGAATTAGTGAAGACTCACACTGAAAAATGCCATTATTTCACCTGAAGGTCGATAGCCATCTTGCTCATGTGGACACATGATACAATGATGCAATTATTTAAGCTCCCTGCATTTGGCCATCTCCCTTGTCAGCTATAACAGCACAGCACAAAGGAATGAGCAGACAGAAGCAATAATCCACCACAAAAGTTATTGAGACTTCATGTGATCTGCAATTACCATGTCACTGCACTAACCATCATGAAAAGCAGCCCCAGAGGTTGCAATAGGATTGTTTGTTCCAGTCATCTTATGACCACCCTAAGAATTATTTAAAAACCCTACCCAGACAACTCCCATACCACAAATTTCTCTTTCATAGCTGGAAAACAGAACACAGCAGAATCTGAACACTTACTGAAAAAGATGCAACCCAAGCTTTCATGACAACCTTTAGAGCTTGTCTGCAAATCTGCATTTCCTATTTTGTTTTCCTTTTGCTCCCAAGTTCGCCTTGGCTCTCACAAACACCCACATCCTTTAATTTTATTTTTGTTGAGGAAATGAAAGGTTTTAAAAGTTGCAGAGTGAAGTAACTAGATAAGACAGGAATTTAAATTTATATTACAGTAGCCACTTTGCGTGGATATGCATGTGAGTGTATGAAATCCCACTGCATTCATCCAGTCCCAAATTTGCTTTGGCTATATTATGAATGGTAGAAGCAGCAAAGAGTATTAGAATCTTATGGTAATATGCAACAATACTGTAATATTTTATCCTCATCATGTCACTACCTATCCAGGCATCCAAGTTAATATGAGTTTTGAATCACTAAACTTATAACCTGATATCCTACACTGCAAGTATAACAGACTAGCTTGTTTGCTGGGGATATACACAATTACAATATTGTTTAATAAAACAGCTCTGTCATTTAATTAAGGTCATACATGTAATCTGCATTTGGCTCTGTTCAAAACCGCCCCACTTTATTCCACATCACCAAGGAACCTTTCCTGAGTCCATCTGCCAAGACCACAATTTTCTCTTTGCTTCAATTTCTTCACGGTTTCTTTCATAATTCACAAGTGGATCAGTTGATGAAAGAGTATCAATAGAAACAGCAGGAAAAAAGAAAATCTTAAGCAAAAGCTTTTAGCCTAGGAAATGATGCATTCATTGCCAAAGCACATGCACAACAGCACTGCCATCTCTACTGTTTTCTAGACGCCTCTTTACATCTTACAGGCTATTAGATTTTTACCAGGCAAAAGCTCATACCCCACTGTAATTCTGAGGTTTCTACACTGTCTCTTGTCTGCTGAAAGGGAAAGCAAACCACAGCAGGAACACCACCTTGATGAAGCACAGCAAGCCCCAGAGAACTCTCAACTGGCACTTTTCAACTCCTTCCTATCTTCTCCAACAGAGCTGTTCATGCACCCTGAGTCTTGGTCAGCCTATTCTGCACAAAGCTTTAGAAAGCCAGAAAGGCAATTTACAAGCTGCAGGGGATGGAGTACTTTCTTTGCCCTGACATTTGAGAATCAAAAACTTCAGCAAAATAGATTCAGAAAGCTAATCTACTGCAGACAGATATTAAAACAAAACAAAAACCTTCTAAACTTCTAAGTTTAAAATAAAAGTACCCATACAAGTGTAAATTTTTATGAGAATATACCACTGCAAAGTATGACAGACGTTTAAAAAAAAAGCCACAAATTGCTGTTTATGCCTACTTGTCTTTTACAGTTTCTTTGCCACAAGAATTATGGTCCTTGAAAAAACAAAAACAAAAAAACCAACCAAAAAAACCTTACTCTTCTCCTACTCATCACTTATGCTTTTGCATGATCAGAAATATCAAAACTAGGGTTTGGAGCAATCAAAATTATGGTTCTCTGTGCCAGGAAGAAACAAGTGTCAGCTTCCATCCACTCCAAAAAAGTGGTAAACAAGTTAATTCAGGAATTTTAAGGTTTGTTTCTCTGATACAGATCTGTCTTATCTTGCTCTAACTAGCAACACTCACTGAAAATACCAAGAGTTATGCTGCCAAAAAGAATCCCCAAAAAACCCCAAACACCAAAACACAGCACAGGCTGGTTTTGGTTTTGTTTTTTTTTTCTTTATTCTCCGGCTTTTTCTCAACTAGTCATCATCACTATGGCAGTTCATGGAAAATCAAAGGATAAAACACTTACCTGTTCAACTCAACAATATCTATGCATTGTCCGTATTTAACAACATTATAACAGACATGACTGTAAGCACCATATTGTCTAACACCTATCATGGAGCAATATTGACAGAATGAATGCCAGAAAAGGTTCCAGAGGCTAAAAGCCTTCTGCCTTCTGCCAAATCCCTGAATTTCTTACAGTTCCTAACAGACAATCCACACACCATAGGAAAGAGAACAAAGATGAACTTAAGAAACGAATAAGGCAACAGTACACACAAAAAAAAACAAACAAAAAACAAAACATTGACACACTTAGCACATCTGTTCTTTTGAACAAGGAAAGACTGGACAGACAAACAGAAAATCGTCAAAAAATAAATACAAAAAACCAGCAGTTTACTACTATTACATTGCTTTCTTTCACACAGACTAAACATAGCTTGTATTAGACAAATGTCATGAAGCATTTAATAAAAACCTATCTGTGGAGAAATCTCAGTGGCATTTTTACAGTTATTTAAACAAGCAATTACATACAGAGGCTGCTGACAAGAGTCAACAATACCCAGAGCAGCCTCTGAAACTGATAACCCACAGAAATCAATGGAGTCAAACACCTGAAGTTCAATCTGTTACCTCTTGGTAAAGTCCACAAATTGCACAAACGTGGTGTCAGACCTCGTACTTCAGTCAGCCCCAGCACCATCTAAAGGAATTATGCAACTGGACCCAGAAGCTGTCTCTAACCCTTCCAAACTGTGAAAACTGTTGATATTAAAAACAGGTTTATATTTAGAAATGCCTGCCAATGCATAAGCAAACGCTACTGGTAGGCAATGTCCTTATGGCTGCAAAAGTCCTTAGTGGGTATGTCAATAGATAAAAGCATTCATCAATATAGTTTTTGTAACAGGGCTGGACTGGGCACCAGCAATAATTTGTATTATGAAAAGCATGCTCTTACACCATTAACTGTGTCAGTGTTTTACACTATATTGGTAATGTCTTTTTGTGGACATTTACTGCTTTCTCTGGACTTTCTACTTCAATAACTCCTTCTTTTGGTTTCCAGGTCAAGGAATGCAATAATTATACAACCTACATCCGAGAACTCTCTACCCGTTTTTGAAGAAATGTTGTTACAATTGAATAACAGTAATTAACAGTACTGGGTTTGCAGCAAACTATGCTGATGTCCACTGCATAAGGACAAACAAGCTGTTCAGTGAGATACCTGGAGAAGAATCAGATCTTGACAGACTTAGCATTTCCTGCATCTGTAAGGCTTGGGAGCTGTTTCTGTCAGAAATCATTCTGGTCAAAGTGGTCCACAATGATACTTAATGGACATAATTGCCACTTACAGCTACCTCCATTTTAAGCTGGAAATCACTCAAGTCAACCCTGATGGCTGCTGAAAGCTCAGTCTGATGTCTACTTTGATGGCAATATATTATTTATTATATACAAATATATATACTTATGTATATAAAGCTCATGCCTTATTTCTTGTTCTGCAACTCAAAGGCCCTCATCTCAGATGAAGTATTTGCTTCTGCTGTAGAAGAAAGCATTTGTGTCATTGTTTATACTACTTACTGCTAAGCAAAAAGCCAAACCGCTTGGCCAAAATACAGAATGCCTGATAGTCACACTCAAAGACACTGTTTTTTATCTTCTAATACTCAGGCCATAACTTCATGGTCCAGAAGAGATCCTATTCACAATGCAAAGACACTTTAATCCAGTCGTCGTTATTGGGCGGTAACAACATTCCTGCTTTACTGGCTGTGCTAAAATAGTTGCCATCCAAGCCCTATTTCAGGTCCAAATTTAATAAAATTTCAAGTAAGAAGGATCATTAGTTGTATTTAGCTACCTAATCTTTTTAGTAAAGCTTTTCCTGTCCTTCCTGAATTCACAAGCCGTAGCTTAAATGCACGCATCTCCAAATACAAACTGAGCGTGTTAATTTTACTCATTTAGAACCTAGAGACACTTTCTACCAATTAGAGGTATAAAGGACTAGGTTAACTTCTGTACTATGAACACTTTTTCATTCTTTCATAAGTTCCTGTAAAAAGCAGGAGATTGTTTTCCTCAAAATAAAAAGTATATTTTTGAACAACCAGATTTAGAGACTGTCTTTCATTGTCATTTAAGAACCTTATTTTTTTTTATTATTATCCAGTTGAAAAAGTTAACAAAAACTGTTTAAGCAATAGATGCATGAAATATGGTGAAACCCACTGTACTGGGAGCATTGCAGTAAAGGAGCTGGTGACACCTGCTCTGTTTGGAGCTGTTTTTAAGGCTCAAGCAGCTTGAGGGTTCACCTGAGTAGATGTCATTGCCTGAATGTAAGGATAAAGTGAATTTTAAACTAGCTTATATGCCATCTTCAGTCCTAAAACATGCTCAGACCCATCCATGGAACAAAATACTTTCAAGTCAGAGAAAAGACAGCCCCTGCTATAAATCAGCATTCACAGCACGGCAAACTCTGAGGACAGAGGGGTGGAATTTAAACACAAGCAGCAAAGCGAAATATGCCCACAAAGTATCGGTACATGTCAACTTTAAGTCCAGCAGCAAACTTCTCTAACCTCCCCAGGTCTTGTATCCTGCAAACTTGAGCTTTTCAACCATGGTCTACCACAGCAACATGAAAACAACATACATTTCACACATTACTTGGTTAGACAGTAACATTATGATACAAGGTCTCTTTCCCAAAAAGAGTAAAAAAAAGAACCATCATACCAATTATAAGGGTTTTGAATTCCTGAGGAAAGTTCTACATTAGCCTACACACCCATCAACTGTGGCATCTAAAACTGAGGGCACGGGAGGGAGATGAAGAGGGAGGCTTCAGCTTTAAAATGTTTTTAACTACGTGAATTTACAGTGTTCAAGTGAAGTAGCAAATAATCTGATTTATGAACTCATGCACTTACTTATTTTAGGACAAGAACTAAATAGAAGAAGCTCTTCTGTCCAAAATCTTTGATGAAACAAAGAAAATGCAAAGAAGTTTGGCAAATATCTCTAAATGCTAACACTTCTTATTTATAAATTTTCATCTGAAAGAACTAATCACTGTAATCAGATTCAAATTACACTGCAATTGCAAGCAGAGTTTTTAACAGTAATCTGCTGTTTAAACAAAAGACTGTTACAAGCCTGATTTTTTTTTTCCGTAAATACTTTCCAAATATTGCAAACAGGATTAAAATAAAGAAGCAATATTTTGAAAAAAACTTTCAGTTGTTTATAAAATTAGGCATTAAGGAAGTCTTCTTAGAAAATTTTTAACAAATATACCATAGATTAAGTGAATCCATAGCCAAACTTCACAATGAACTCTAGAGGAAGCTGAATTTCTACACAAACCAGCTAAAACTCCTCAAAAAAAGCTGTGTCTATATACACTTACGCATTACGCACATAAAGTGCAATTAGTAAAGATATTTTTACGGTCTTTAGAGAAAATACATAAAAGGCTGTACAGCAAACAAAAGAAAAATTGGCATTCACACTCAAAGTAAACTTTACACCACTAAAAGTTAGGATACTACTACCTTGAATTTTGCACAGACTAACATAGCTTTAGGGATCCAATTTCGCCCCATTTTTAGTGGCAGTGGTTTGTGTTTGGGGGTTGCATGTGGAGGCAGGGCAGGGAGGAAAGAGTTAAAACACAGACCTTCTGATACTCTTACCAGTACTAAACAACTGCTTCTACTGCCCTTTTTAATCCCTTTATCGCTTTAGACTTTCCCCCTCACTGCCTGACAAAGCAGCCAGCAACGCCTCTTTGGATTTGCTTTCTCCAAGAAAGGGGAAAAGCTGCTTAGACAACACGGACACAAACCGAAGTGTGTAACCCAAATGCTTACACTTTGCTGCAGCCTCTCTCCCACCACTTTGGGGCTTGCCAATGAAGAGATTCTTTTTCTAGTCATGCTACACGCTGAAATTAGTGCAGTAACCCAAAAGCACCTGTTGCTGCTCAAAACAATTGATAACCAGAACCAAGAAAGTAGCCAAGGGTTGAAGAAAAACAGAAGCACCCTAACTAAAAAGAACACGGGCAAATTGGTACAATTATTTAAGCTTCATAAAGGCTGGACCATATTTCTTGCAAGACGAAAGATTTAATGATACTCTGACAATTATCTTTTTTTTAAACTGTATTTTTCTAAATAACTTCCTCTTTAAGTGACAATAAAAAATGTACAGAAGACATCTGATCCCTATTGAAAGGGAAATGAAAAACTTTTGTTTTTTGAAAAGTCTTTTTCCAACAGACTACATTTCACTGGGAAAAAAAAAAAAATCACATACATGTTCAGAGAGAACATGTCATTGGCAGAACTAGACATGCACTGTTTACTTCCAGAGGTGAAATATCTTATTCAAAAGATCCACCTATTCAAGTTGAAAGATACAATGATCCATGAGCTTTCCAAAGATTAAGTTGAAGCTTGGGAGTTCACATCAACTTCGAGACAGGATTTGGTTGTTCAGACAGTAGATTTAAATCACCTGGCTCATTCAGCATGCAGAACCTTTACCTTGTCCTCCACTGCTTTAACGTTCTCAAAAGAAGCTGTTGTCTAAACAGACCCTGAAATTGTAAAGTTGGTCTTCTTTCTGCTCTGTGCCTTCCTTTCTTATCAAGGAGGGATTTTTCCTCGTTCCTTGTGTATTTCTTTCTCTAAGGGACATCAAAGGTTTTCAGGGAGTGAGAAGGACAACTGCAGAGGGGTGGGACATGGGAGATAACACAAGATGACAAATCCCATCAAAATACAGGCTGAGAAAGGATTTGAGAACCAACACAAAATATTTATTTGCCTTAAGTCTTACACTGATGTATGAAGTATAAGATTGTTCTCTACTTTCTGCTTGTCAAAAAAGTAGATTTTAGCTCTAAGCTCTGGAGAGTCCCTCTACCAGCTCCTGTCCCAAACCACCACATCTGCTATGTCACAAATGCTTCTATGGAGTTATCACTACTGTTTGTGTAACAATACAAACCTATTGGGCAAGTATTTACATGCTGCCCAAATTTCCTCAAAAAAGCTGGCAACTCAAGCAGTATTGCAAATTCCTTACTTCAAGAAAGCTTCAACAATTCCCTAAAGGAGTAGCATTTTTAAGAAAGCAGTGTTTATTTATGTCAAATTAAACCTTGCTGAAAGTGACCAAAGAGTCGTAATTTCTTATGATGGAAATGGAATTCTTTCTTAGAAATCATCCATGACCTTACAGCTTACCAATCCCTATCATACCAGGAACATTTATACTGAGGATACATCCTACAACAGGTATCAGACAATTATGTTAACTATTAATAGGTGTCAAATAATAATGTGAACTTGAGTAAGCCTGACACACAAGATAGAATTTATTGAACTCTTTTTTTTTTTTTTTTTTGCTGGGATAGCAGGTACGGTACAATCAGGATGCCCCCGAAAGCTGCTAAAATGAGCTGCTGACTCTCATGTTCATGCAGTGAATACATTCTAGATGGGCAATTTCCAAACAGTTGTGGTAGTGCAGCATGCTCTCATTTACAACCCACAGTAACTCAGCATGATTTTAATAAGAGTCTTTCAGACAATTCCCCCTGGCCCTCCTGCCTTTCTTTTGAATCATCTTATCAAATGCTTACACAAACAAAAACTTGGATCTGATGATGACAATGGATTCACATGGAATGCCTGGAGGTACATAAATGTAACCTGCCTCTCAGGCACATGTTAAGAGAAAGAGAGCACCCTCAAACCAGAAGTCTGACCCAGACACAGTTGGCACAGTTTAGCCACCATCTAATATATTGTTTTGACAATGAAAAAAATTTTTGAAGTCTCCAAACTAACTGCAATAAACTACCTACATTTGTGATCAGCACTAAATTTATTTTTCACTTGTCCCAAGGCAACACCTCCTAAATAACCTTCTCTAGCAGCTCCCTCTTGAAGAGAAGGATGGGAACAAATGAAGATCAGACCCTAATCAATGCCCAAAAATAGAGAAGTAATTATCTTACAATCACACAGACTAGCAAGCACCCTTCAAGATCCATGTAGCTAGTTTGTGTGCACCAACTTATCCACATTTCAAGAACCCTTTCCTTGACTGAAAAGTTAGGATTTGGTTTAGAGTGGAAGAAATTATAGAAGAAATACTGATAAGCTTCAAGTCCTCACTCTCCTAATGTAATACTTTGGCAAGATTCCTCCACATTTCTACTCCTACCATAAAGGAAAGCATCATTACTTTGGCATGTCATACCTGAACCACTGGTAAGTGGGAGAATCCAAATCCCAACCTCCCTTTAATGACTGTGAAACAAGTTCACTCAATGAACACAACACCAGTTCAGGCAACAAGGGTTGAAACTCATTTTCTATTCCCTGAACTATGGAGACTAACTCAGTTAATTAGGTGTGACTGAGCATCACTCTTTTTGTCCACCTAGGCTACATTTTTCTCAACTTGGCGTAACTTTTTAGCAGTGGCACTCCTTCTCTGGAGAATGCAGGCCCACCCTTACTGGAACTTCATGATCCACTTTGAAAACATTTTCACTCTCCATCACTAAGCACAAGGGCAGACATGCTAAGCATTACAGAGACAAAGCAACAGGTCAGGACAGAAAGGATACACAGAAAGCAAAGTATCCTATGTCTGAACAACAGCTTCAAAGAAAAAAGGAGGGTGCATGACAGAAAGTATTAGAGCTACCCCTACCTGCAAGTAATACTAGTCAATGGAATCACAGCTGAATGACTAAAACTGTCAGCAAGGTGTTTTTGTTAAGTATACCAATTTCAAGTAAGTTTAGCCATAGAATTTCCCAGATTCATGAAACATTTTTTTCAACATGTTCACATAATAGAAGTAATTGGCCTGGGTCCTTTGGCAGGCCTTCAGACATCTATTTTAACAAGAGCTTATACTAAATTTTAATTGCAAATAATGCCTAGATAACATTCACTAATTAGGTACTTCCAAGAGCAGCATCTTGGAAGCTTATTCTTTGTAGAATCAACAGGACTCATTTCTAACAACTGGCCTTCAATTTCTTAACGTGAGGTGCTATAAGAACATCAAACTGTCAGATACTTGGGGAAGAGGCAGTCATATTCTAGGTAGAAACTTTGGGTTTTGCTGAATATTCTTTTTCGTGAAGAAAACTTACATTTAAAACACTTTAAATACAAAGACCTGATCTTGTTGCACTAGACACTTTGCCTGAAGACATTATTTTCTTTTTAACCTGATGAATAACTGTATGAAAAAGTTTCAGAAAGTACAAAGCAAATGGAAGCATGAATGAGAAGTTTTAGATCTCTGACATAGCTCCTTTTGGCTTGTGCAATCTTTTGTGGAACGCAGAAAATAAAGGAACAGCTAGGATTAGATACTGAGAGTAAATAAAAGGCAACAGGGAGCCTGAAAGAGAAGTGTCTACACATAAATATTGAAATTGAACAGGGGGAGAAAAGTATCTTCATGAGATAGGATGTCAATTTAAGTCAGTACTCAATAAGAATGCCCTCTTTACAGCTTTGAAGTAGAGAAGAAACATGCATAAATACCTGAATGTAAAGTATTAGCAACACAAAGCTTTTCCTCACTATTACAGTGAAACAGTAATCAGATTCCTGGTCACGTAATAAATTGTTCTAGAATTCCAGGCAAATTCTCAGAGTCGATCCAACACACTCAGATAAGCTGACACCACATAACAGAGCTGAGGGGGCCTCAATTCATTTTTTCAGAGGACACCAAGTTGCAATTTTTATACAGAGGCAACTGGTCTGCTAACAAAAAGCAAATCTTTATATTTCCCTACCTTTTTTATAAATCTGGTGACTATGAACACAA
Source organism: Certhia americana (assembly GCA_018697195.1). Classification (NCBI taxonomy): domain Eukaryota; kingdom Metazoa; phylum Chordata; class Aves; order Passeriformes; family Certhiidae; genus Certhia; species Certhia americana. The sequence goes on along the minus strand of CM031857.1, from coordinate 7,890,041 downwards.
TTCCAACTTGCATCTTTTGATGAGGACTACAGCAGACACACATATGCTAGATGCACACTAGCCCATGTAAGTACTTCCTCACACACTCAAAAATTAAGGTCATCAGTGAAATACAAAAATACAGACATATATGACATGGTTCTGCCCACCCAATACAACAGTCTCTATGAGACAAAAATGGAAAAGGAAAATCCAGTTTTTCTGATGATACATAATAGCTATGTTAATTCTGTTACAGATCATACTCCAGTCCTTCTCCCCTTTCCATCTTCATCTAAAAATAGGATTCTAACTTAGTCACCCTTCAACTGCCATTCCCAAAATTGCTAGACCCAACAGCTGCCTTCCTACTCAGCCCTTTCATCTCCAAAAAAGATTTAAAAAGACAGAACCATAAAGCAGCATTAAACTGACATTAAGCAGATACAAAATGGGAGATGAAAATGGAAGAATGGCAATTATTTCCCATTTGTAAGAATGGGGGGATCTCTGAACACTATGGGAAAGCTATGAGCCAAGTGACAGGACATCTTGGTCATTGATACTGCTCCAAAAGCCACTGAGATCATGTTCCCATCTCAACCAACCCATCAACACTTCAGAAGGAATGGAATCACTCTCTCTCAACACATTCATATGGCCAAGCACTATCAGCAGCATTTCATCTAGCTCAACAAACCAAAGTTTTTTGAAGAGAAAGACTGAAGTTATGCATTGGTATAATTCTTCTTATTTATTCTATAAATTGAACTATTCAAGAAAAGCTTTCACCACAGATTACATAATCAGTAGGTAACAGAGGCAGTTGTGTGGTCTGGTAAAATAAAATAAGCCTTGCACATTGTTATAGCAGAAAATTCTAATAGGCAGCACTTTCTAACACCAATTTGTAATTCCATATAATTCAATTACACCACAGGCATTAATGGTTTTAATTGAACCAATTATGCTCTAAGAAGTAAAAGACAAAAATTCTACTAAATTATACATAGTCTTTAGTCTAAATATCACTTGAGACTTAACAAAATACTCGTGGGAAAACATATCGCAGATGGTCAAGCAATGTAGCACAATGATACCCTACACAAACACAGTAACTTGGGGATTTTTTTGTTTGCTTTTTTAAGCAAATTCTTGTATAGATATCTGAATAATGGGTCAAGGCTGAGCAGTTCACTATACAGACACTGATTTCCCTTCATCCCAAAGAAGATACTCCTTCCTTGACTCAGGATCAAATTTAGGCATTCATGGAAAGAAAAAAAATTACAGATTTCCATTTTTCCTATGAACACCATTTGCAACGTGCCCAGGCATGACAAAGTATTGAAAAGGGAACCAGAAGTTCTTTCTGTGACCAGAAGTCTTTATTCCTCCTAGTCATTCATTTAACTATGTCAGTCCATCCTCCATGCTTAGGCCATTACTAGGTCCTACCATCCATTTTAGGCATTACTTCTTTAGAGAAACCCTTTGTTCCTATCAAAGCACTCGTTCAGCATTTCTCAAGGCTTTATGAAAGAGGGGGAAAAGAGTCAGTTGCCTAAAGCACAAAGTTTCACTCTGCAAGAGGTTAAAAGAGACAGTCCTTGAAAGCAAGAGGAAAATTGTCAGAACTTGAGGCAACATCACAATTCATTTCATCATGGATCTGGCAATTCTCAAGGTGAGCCAGGATAATCATATTACACTGCAGGATCCAGCTGATGTGACGAAAACCTGTCCTTCAGCAAACCACTCCCTACAAGAGAAAAGAAAACCAAAAGAATGCACAAAGCTCTCAGTACTACCATACCTGGTCACCATCCTGAGGGTGAAGGAGCACAGCACACGGCAGGAGAGGCAGATGTGAACCCCAGCAAGAGAGGCCTGCACTTGCTCAAGGCATAGATGAGCAGGAACATAGTAGAGCCTCTCGAGAAGACAGCTTTTTGTTCCTGGTCTGCCATCTACTACCTATGGCACACAGGCAGGGCCTGAGAGATGGGTTTCCTCAGAACAAATGTGCAAAAGCTGAATTGGGGAAGTGTGGACAGCTCATATCCACTCACAGTTTTAAGCCATCTACAGGAACAGGTAGCTGTGAGTGCCTAAAGAAAAGAATGAGCCAGGCTGCACTCCAATGGAAACTGGAAAAACAGACCAGAAGCAACAAGGTTGCATCAAGTTAAGTTACAGTATTAAAAAAAAAATCCACAATTTGAGTAGCCAAACACAGGGAGAGGCTGCCCAAGGAGGCTGAGGAAACACATCCTCAGAGATCCAGCCCAACTCAACAAGGTCTTGAGCAGCCCAATCCACCACCAGAAATGGTGGGTCTGAGTGTGAGAATAACCACAGCACCTGTGCAGCCTCTGACAGTCACGGATACACAGCTACAAAGTTCCCTACTAACAATCACCTGGCCATAATAATACAGTGACACAGATAAGAGAGCAGATAGACTCAAGTCCAAAGGACAACACAGCAACTTGCTGAAGGGACCTCAAGTCCAAAGGACAACCCAGCAGCTCGCCAAGAAGGGACCCCAAGTCTTTTATTTCCCATCACTTCTACAAAAGAAGTTTTTCTGACCAAGATAAAGGGAGCACTATTTCACATCTTACTGCACACAGCATAATATAAGCATCTCCACCAAATGTTTAAAAGCTTTGTTTCTAAAGCATCCTTAATCCTCTGTCAAAAGCCACAATTTTTATTTCTTTACGCAATACACAGTATGATAACTATAAAATTTCCATTACTCCATGATTATTTGGTTTAATATTAAGTAAGGTCAGTATCACTGCAAACTCTAAGAAGAGATCCAGACTACTACAGGAAATGCATCCATGTATATTGGATTTGATCAAGTCTCTTTCACTTCTGTATTTTTTTTCCCCAAAGCTTCCTAATCCAAGCAAGTAACTTGTATCCAAGCAACTTCTAGTGCTACAGGGTGCCAGGCACCAAATCTGCCTCCCATCCCCTTTATCAGGAAAAAAACTTGGCCTTCTGAACTGAGAGACCACGTTTACTTTTGTTATCTAAACTACTCAAGCAGAAAAAAATGTCACTGGGCAGGGGTATCAGGAGCAAAATTAGAGAAAGTCAGTCAACAGTAACAGAAGGAAAAATGAACAGATTGTCACTGGCTCAGCAATTGAATAGCATCATTTCTACTCAGCTGTCCTACTCTACAAAACTAAATTTGTTGCTAATATAGTCCTCTTGTTCTACCTATGATGAGGCCATGACAAGCAACTGGCAATCACCTCTTAACACACAGATTTGCTTAACAGCACATATTCTGGGACGTTTCATCACAGCCTTTTCCTGCACCATGCATGGTGTAGGAAACCAGATACATTGAGTCATTTAACGAGTCCCATACCACAGTGATACAACCACCAGTTAAATGCATCAGGATCCTTCAGCCTGGAACACAGACCACATAGTTCCACACTGCTAAGGATTTCTGACACGGTGCACACAGTTGTGCAGGGCTGTTCACCATCTCCCCCAGCAAAGGAACTGGGCATAAAGTACGCAAATCCCAAATACTTAAAGCCCTAAAGACCTGCTTCTTCTTACAAACAGCAATTAGGAGATGCAAAACTTCATTCTCCTGGACACTCCTGATAAAACACACAAAAAGCCATTAAACAGACTGAATCACAATTCACAGAAACTGCAATGAGCATTGCATGCAGACACTAACACTAACATTTCTCTGTGCCTACAACTTGGCTTCCTCAGTAGTCTCCACCATCCACAGGATGTGCTGCTTCTTTGCGCTTAGAATAAATCATAGGTTTTCTTTATTCTTTTAAATTAATTAAAAAGATACATGTTTCCCCAGTAATTCTATGGCAAGTGACCAATTGAAGGTTCAGAAGCCAGAAAGTGACAAGATAGAGACAGAAGCTCTATGCTCCAGATGCACAAACTTGAGAAGTACACAAAAGTTTTGCAAACTCACTGTACTCAGTACAGTGATACTATCCTCAGAAATACAAACACTACTTTCCACAATATGACTGTTGTGATGGCAGGCACTTTCAGGAAGCCCAAATGCTTTAATGAATACTTTCATTAAGAGCCAGATCTACCCATTTATTAAATCCTACACCTTGGTTCCCCACTGAAAAAATTAGGTGTTTTATAGCACTGCATGCATGGCCAGGAGCTTGTCAGGAACCACTGCATAAAACTCTCAGTTGCTCTGCCATTAAGAGATTAGTTTGAGAAAATGCTCTGCAAGTCAGCCTAATAGTTTACTCAATCCTTAATCCTATTTTACAAGACCTAGACTTACCACTATTCAAAACCAGAACTCAACAGGACACCTGGTAACATTAAACTATGCAGAACATAGGAATGGAAAAAAAAAAAACAAGGACTGTAAAAAAAGTAAATTATATTGCTTCTTACGTCCCTCACACACAGAGACTTTTCCAGACTTCTGGGACACAGGGAATTGATCAGTACTACAATTATTTTGATTGTCAGAGGGCCACTAGTGAAACACAACATAAATATGCAACATAAAAGCTCCCAATGGCTGTGTTCAATCAGCGAGTGAGGTTTCAGCAGCTTTTCCAGGCCAGCAGCCTGGCTCTGCAGGATGTAGGCCTCCTCTTGCTCAGGCTGCTACTAGCAGCCTCTCACCCAGGCCCTGGACAGAGGGTTGGTGTCACAGTTCCCCAGCGAGAGGCACAAAAAAAGGGATGCTCAGAGCGGCAACCTGGCACCAACCTAATGCACACTCTGCTACTTCGTGCATTGCAGGTCTGTCGAACAGCTGAGCTGGCGGTTCAGCGACACCTCAAAACACGCGCCTGCAGGAAAATTCTCCAGAAAAATGAGATTCGGGAGCAGTTTATTTACAGATTATTGCAGCTAAACACTTTTGTCAGTGTTGGTAGCTCAGTGCACCACCCTCGTGTCCTGACTGCATCCATCGCCGGGATCCCCAACACAGGAAGGGCACTGTCCTTTTGGAACGAGTCCAGAGGAGGCCACCAAGCTGATGAAGCATTTCTCCATGAGGAAAGGCTGAGAGAATTTGGGATGGTGCAGCCAGTGAAAGAGGCTTAGGGGGTGACCTAATGGCACCCTTACAGTACCTGAAGGGAACTTACAGGAAAGACAGGACTATACTATTTACATGTAGTGACACATCAAGGGGAAACAGGCTCATGCTAGAAGTACACTTAGATAAGTTATTAGGAAAAAGATCTTTATTGCAAAGGTGGTGGGGCACTGGAACAGGATAGCCAGTGAAGTTGTGGTTGTCCCATCCCTGGAAGCGTTCAAAGCCAGGCTGGATGCAGCTGCAAGCAAGCTGAACAAGTGGAGGGTGTCCCCGCCCACGGCAGGAACCAGATGCTCTTTAAGGTCCCTTCCAACCCCAACCCTTCTACGACTCCGTGATTCCCGCAAGCTGTCCCCGACTGCGCCCCGGCCGCCGCCCCCCGCCGCTGTCGGGAGGGCCCGCAGAGCCCAGAGCGGCAGGCCGGCGGGGAGATCCGCGGGCGAGGCCTCCCTGCAGCTCCCCGGCCCGGGAGGCCTCACCTCCGCCGGCAGGGAAGCGGAGCCGCCCCGGCCGAGGGGAGGGGAGAGCGGCGCGGGGATGAGGACACCGCCCGCCCCGGCGCCCCCAGAGGCGGGCAGGCGGCCGCTCCGCGCTCCCCTCCGCACGGCGGTACCTGCGCTGGAAGTCGGTCCGGAAACGCGCCAGGTAAGGGTCCCGCTCCAGCAGCTGCTGCAGCCTCGGCGGCTCCGTGCTGGCGGCGGCCATGTCGCCGCCGCGGGCTGCCCGTGATCCGCGCCGCCGCTAAATACAGCCGGGGAGGGGGCCGGGCGGCCGGCCGGGCGCCCCTGCCTCTCCCCGCCCACCGCCCGGGGCCGCCTCCGCCGCCTCTGCCCGCCCGCGGTGCGGCGGGGCCGGGGCTCCGCGCCTGCGGGAGGGGTGCCGGGGGTGCCCGGCCTGCCCTGGGCGATGGGCTCGGTCCGGCAGCCCGGGGCGCTGCCCGCCGGCGGGGTGCGAGAAGCGCCGGTCTCCGAACGGCGTGGGGTGACAGCAGAGGAAATAAAAAAAAAAAAAAAAAATGCATCTGCGGGGGCCGACCCGCCCGGCAGGAGGGGGATGTCTGCCTGCCGTGGCTCGGCGGTCCCCCCATTTTGTTTTCTTAGTGTCTCTTTGATGTCTTTTTCAGCGTGTCAGCTGCCGGCTGAACTCTGTGTTCCCACGCACATAAAGCCCACCGCACATCCCCGCCAACATCAACACCCCCCCAAAGCAGATTTGGCATCATCATGAGTGCTGGAATAAATTTCTCGACTGTTTGATAAGGTGCTGGCGTGCTCACAGACAGCTCAGCAAAACAAGACTCCGGGGAGGTCCATGAGTTCTTACAAACACCGTGTCTGTACAGTAAAATGTTGCTTTATCAGACGCATAAATTCCAAACGTGGTGAGATTAGTTCAACTGATCCTAGCACAGCTCGAAATGCTGAATGGCGCAGGTAGATTGCTGCGGAAGTTTTTGACCTAGTAGCAACATGTCTCGTTTTTGGATAGGCCAAATATCCACGGCAACTAATCACCAGCCTGACCATGCCTCTAGGCCAGCATTGAGCACTTTTATTTAAGGTCCAGCAATTCTGCTTTGTTTTGATATGTAGTGAGAAAGTTTTTTTAGAGGCCTCTTTTGAACGCTTTCCAGCCACAGTCTATAAACTTCTCAGCTTCTAGATATCTTAACTCATTCCCACAATCATCTCCAAAATTGTTGTCCTCTGTTTGAGACTCATCTCCCCTATCCTGGCTTCCTCCAAATTTAAGTGCTGTTTCTCCTTCCTGTCTGCCAGGTGACTAACAGCACTGTGTGTGATGAACACTAGCAGTTCATTTATTACTTCTCCCAAAACTGGCTACAGCGAAAGTTTCCATAACGATTTGTTTCATCAGCAATGCATGTACTCTTACACTGTATTTCCTCCCCTGTAGCAGTTTCTAACTACACAGACAAAAGTCCAAGTACCTTTGTTCTTTCTCTCCTTATGGACTGCAACAAATATTCTGTCCTAAGACTGTAGGGCAGTAGTCACACTGTTTGCAAGAGCAGTTGCCCTAACAGGAGGCCCAAGGAGTTTTGGTTTTGTTATTGAAAGAAGCAGCATCTATGCTGTAGCAGAACTACTTGTCATATCCTGCTCTGATAGATCAAGATTTCTTTTTTTCACAAAGAAAAAAAGAAAAAAAATATTCTGGCCACAATTTCTGCAGTCACTGGAGACTGAAAAACTGTTTTTTAAAATTACTTGGGCTTCTCAAAACTTTCTGTTTGGTAGTGATTTCAGTGCTTGTGCTAAATCAATGTTTAGCAACTCTTACCATCTTCTTTTTGCTTCTTTCCTTGTACTATATGCATTGTATTCTTCTGCAATAAGGGTCACACTCTCACACTTAACTAGCTTGGTTAACTAAAAGCAGAAGAGAAATTCCAGCTTATTATCAAAAGCCAGGAAATTGTTTTTTTTTACAATAGTTGCATGTTACATGTGCTGCTGCTTTGGGGCTTCCAGGTGTCTGGTAGTGGAGAGGGCACCTGCTGTTTGAAGTGGAGGTGGGAGAGCAATTCCTGCAGCCTCTGAATGCATGAGCATTGGAAACAGGAGCTTCAGTCTTAGTACAGTTTCTTTGGTTTTATTCATTGTCAGGAAGCCCAAGCAAGTTCACAGCACTGTTATTAGCTTTTCAGCATAAACACAAGAGAGACGTTTATAAATGAGCATTAGCAATTTGTGTTGGAATGTAGCTGTGACCTGCATATCCCTGGAGACAGGGACCCCTTTGTAACCTTCATTTTAAGTAGAAATGACACAGCATCCAGCCTCCTATACAAGCAACCTTGAACTTCAGGAAGTTAAATTCTGCAGATAGCTCCTGTCCTTTTAACAGACAAAGCCCCAATGATATATTCAATACACTGTGAACCAGGATATGAATAAGCATAGCATTTGTATCTACTCGTGTTTCATTTTACAACTTGGGCATGATTTTATCTGCCTGCTTTGTCACAAGTAACTGCAAGATACTAAGGCATATGTTATTTTGATCATTGATTACACCATGATCGTGGTGTTCCCACCATAAGCTGAGGTTGGCTCTCAGGACACTGCCATTTAATCCTCTACCTGAGGCAAAACCGGCAGTTCAGACAATGAATATTGTCCCAACAGCTGAATGTGTCTTTGTGCATTTGTCAGGGATGGATTCAAAGCTGCCAGCTGCTGCTGCCAGTAGAAACAGAAAGGCAAGGACTGTTGGGAATAACTGCTCTTTTATGGGGACAGCACTGGATCATATAAGAATGGTGTCTAAGGCGTGTGTCTGGCACCCAGTTTCCAGTGAGGCTGGAGTATATCAATTACTCTGAAGTAGTCTTTCAAAGGATGTTCATGCTTAAGTTGTGTATACTTTAAAATTTTGCAGAGTGGTGCTGAGCAGTAACTGTACAGTTAAGTCTATGAAATTGACTTAGATGTTCTTTTAATATGAAAAGCTCAAGGATAAACCTAAATTTTGATGAGAAAAATGCCTACTCCGGTCTTGCAGTACCTCCATTTTGATTCACTAATATATTGCACTTGCTTTGCAAAAGATGACAGAGATGATAAACCGTAGGAACTAAATTAGGAAAAAATCTTTTTCTTCATTAAAGCACTGGTTCAGATTCTCCCTCATCAGTTCGTTTTCATATTGCAGCCAGAATGGATCTGTGGGGGCTCTGGCCTTGACTGGCTCTTACAGAGCAAATTACTGAGCTCTAGGTTCTTCTAAGCCAAGTGGCTTAGAGCAGGCCTGGGCACTGATCCTGGCCTGGCTCTGTAAGATGCTTCCAGGCCTGTCTGAGTTTTCTTTGGGGTACAGGCTTCTGCTCTACAGCTAATATAGAGACTGCCCAATCCCATAGTTTAACCTGTCTGAGAAGAAATGGCAGGTACCAAAGGCAGAAGGATCTCTCAAAGTGACAAGTCACAAGGCATATCCTTTTTATGGTTCAGTTCAATAATTAAAGGCTATGTCAAGACTTGTTATCATTTTAGTCTGGGCAGAACGCCTCCCAGCTCCTTTTCCTGAAAGTCTTTTATACATCTGGGTATGGTTGGCCCACTGTGCTTGCTTGCATGTGGGGAGATGTATTTTTATTACCATTGTACCTACCCATGACATAAAGATGAGAGGTAGTCCATGAGCAAGGACTGACAACGTTGTGACTATACTGGATTTCATAATGAAACTAGCATTAAATAGGTGTCCACACGTGTTCCTGTGGACAGAGATAGCTGTCCAAAAAGATTTGCGCTTCAGTATTGCAGAAGAATGGCTTCTTGAAGGCTTCCCTGTCCTTTACAGACATTTCAGACATCTGAGCAAGTTACAGTACCCATTGCAACCTCCCACTTTCAGACTGGTTTCTTTACATTCACTGAAGAAACACGAAGTGGAGTTCAAAGTTTGAAGGAAAATTTTTTGCCATTACTTGGAAAATATTAGTATTGGCCAGCTAAACTTCCCCATGTTATTTGTTTAAGGATCCATAAAAAATTAACTGTGCAGTTGTCATCCAGATCCAAAGCAAATGTCCCCCTTAAAAGATAATTATCCTTTATCTCAGTAGTCTTCCCAGAGAGGTCAAGCACTGGGAATGGAGCTGTAGCTCATTGCAGGGTGGTTGTAGTAGTTGACCTTTAAAGGTCCCAACACAAGCTATTCTATGATCCCATGACACTTTTCCCTATCTTTGGATTCGCCAAGGTGAGACACATAGGAGAAAGGAAATGGTCAGTGTTGCACACCTGCTGCAAAACATCACGTCTCTGTTCCATAATTAAAACTGTACTACAGCAAGGATTCAACTGTTTGATTACATATGAAGAACAAAGCATACATCCTTGAGATTTCAGCAAACATTCCAAGTATCTGTTGGCATATCTATTAGTTTAGAGGTTTCAGAATTTCAAGTTTGAGGTTTATAAGAAAAGTAGTGATACTGTCTTTTAAGCTATCACCTTTGCCCTGTCATGGTTTCAGGAGCTTTACATAACAACACATCTTCAAAGATCAAAACAAATACACAATTTGAAACACTAAAAAGCCAGTTGATGGGAATGTCATTTTCAGTTACCATTCAGAGCAAAATAAAAATACATTCCAACAGCCTGAAAGTCCTAAATAATGACTGCTTCTTGCTTTCACAATATTGCAGTGTGATTATGTTCTGGTGTCCTTATTTTGTATAATAGAATATAGAAAAAATGTAAATATCTTTCAAAATTGTTTACACATTAATCAAGACTCTTCAAAGTGTGATACCAATTGTAAAACATCCACAGATGTAGAACAATATTTGTTGTGAAAATGTCTATGAGTCTTAATAAAAAAAACAAGTAAGAATTTGTGAAGCAGTTCACAGATAAAAAAGACAAAACCTTCAGGAATTACATAATATTTTTGGATGTTGTAGATACTCTGTTGGTTGTATGCCTTCTATATTTCTCAAAAGTAATTACTGCTGATAATTTTCTACAACTTACTGCAATTTTCTCATGTTTGCATATGTTCTTATGCTTTGGAGGAAGAACATAAAACATTCTGGACTGTTCGCTTCATGCCATACCACAATACTTTGTAGCTGTCACCTCTGTTTTACCAATGTGTGTTTAAGACTTAGAAAATAAGTAGCTTGAGCTCTCTGGGATAGTTGCCCCAGAGGAACATTCTTGCTATTATTGCAGCGGCTCCTGTAACAATATATTACTATTAAACAAGCAACTTATTAACACTTACCAAATATTGTAGGCCTTATAGTCAATACACTTACAACTGAGGATGAAACCCCATAGCATCAGCAGCAATTTTGCTTTCTTGCTGTTCATTGTCAGGTCTTTCCTAAAACCCCTGAGGAATGATCTTACCTTGGGCATTTCTTGGTTGCAGAGTCCCACTTCCCTCCCTGGAACACTACAGACATTTAGGCTGCCTGGCCTTTTACTCAGAAAAGAAAGTGAGGTTGCCAGATAATCGTTCAGAGGGTAACACATCTAATCCTTTGGGAGGTCAGGTGAGGTGAGAAGAAAGGAGGAGATGCATACTGCTAATGCTTTGACAGCTCTGTCAATATAAATTCATTAGTATGTATAGAACTATTTTAGTTTTCAAAAAGCAGAAGTACTTGTATTCATGAATTCAAGCCTATCCCAAATTCCACTGCAGGAAAAGCAGATGGATCTGGTGTAAACTGTGCGCAAAATGCAGAACTTTTGGAAGTCCAAAATGCTTTCCACAGACAGCATTTAAGATCTTGTCAGCATTAGCTCTGGCTTACTTTTTAATGGCAGTCTGTGGCATTTGACCCAATTTATTCTCAGGTGCAACCAGCAGTGTGTTGAATGAACAGAATGATGCACAGGGGTCAGATCCTTAGTGCTACACTCAAAATTTTCCTGTAGTCAGAAGAGAACACCAAATATGGAACTAAGAACTTCTTGTTAGTCCAATGAATATTTTAACACTATCATTTTTCAAAATGTTGGATGAATTTGGAAAAAACCAAAACCAAACAACACCCAACACCCTCATTAATAATGCGTTTATATATACATATATGCAAAGCATACTTGTTGTACAGAAAATGGTTTAGTAAACAAAAGGGTCTGAGAGTATAATTATGTATTTTTTGTCTTAGAATATCCCCAGTACAATAACTGAAGGTGCAGACTTCACTATCCCAGTGATACAGAGCTACACTTACAGGTATGCAATCTGTTGCCATAGGTGATTGTGTATGCAAAACAACTTTCTGTAGGAAATTTTGTATGCCTTGGTGATTCACCTTTTCTTCTTAGAACACTCAAAACTCTGTATTTCTATAAATATAGAAATCTTCATCCAAGACAAATATATACACAGACACTTTGGTTGGGAACATCAATATTCATGGATTAGGAAGAACTAATCTGTCTTCACATAGGTTTTTTTCTTACTTAGAGATAAATCCTTTAGGTTGGATCCTTTTTTCTCTTATTAGAAAGGTTTATGCCATGCTCATTTTTAAAATCAGCCATGGTATTTCAGTTAAAAGAAAAGTGGTATGACTTTCACTTTTCCTATATGCATGCAGTTTAACAAAATTATGCAGTAAAGAAAATTAAGTGATACACAGCTTCCAGTATGAGTACATTTGGAAGGGATTGCTTAAACTTTTATCTGTGGGAAATAAAAGGAGCAAATATAATTAATAGTTATCTTAGTTACCCAGGCACCCAGCACCTCCTTCAGTATGAGTTTCTGAGGATGTACAGGATTATTAGCTGCATTTCTGTTTCCTGAATATTTTATGTTGAAGTACATACTAATGAAACAACTACTTCATTGCTACTTTAATACAAAAATTTACTTCATATTATTAGATAACTTTATTTTAGATAACTGTTTTTTTGCAACAAGCAGCTAAATATTTGTATTTTAATCCAAATAGCAATTTTCACTGGTAATATATCACAGTCATGTATTATATGGGTAAATTTTGGTTTTCCAAGTTAATGCAGCCCCAGTTCCATTAGAATAGTTTAAATGCTGATGGCTTGCAGTCAGTTTTCCTCAGTTTCAAACACCCTTCCTCTCCCTTCTTTTTATCTCTCAAGATTCTCTCTGGATGTTGTCTTCCATTACCTATTCCTACTCAAACAAATGGTTAATATTTGTGCCCAATCTCATGTTAGCTTAAGCAGCCACTTGGTGCAGGTTTCCTCATGCTTGTACCACCAGCCCCTGTGGCAGGGCACCATCACACATCAGCAGACACCCTGCTCACAGCAGTTTTGATTTGAACATGGAGCTTCTTTGGTTTTTCTGCATTGCATTATCTTCTCAGGCACCATCCAGGCCCTTCATTTTCTGCTTGTCCCATAGTTCCACCAGGAAGGCAGGCCATCCCCAAGTGGGGAGGTTCACCTTGGTGTCTGTAAAGGTGGGGCATGAGCAATTAGTTTCCTCTTTCTTTATGCCAGTCTTCAGTTTGTGATCTGCTAATTCCAGGATCGCTTCCCAAGTTTTCTGTTTGCATGTGTGTTTGTTCCAGGTTTGCTGTTTCCTTATTACACCATTGTATATGTGCATGGACTACTTTTCTGTCTCTTTTTGCTTTGTCATCCCCCTTTTGCCGCTTTTACCAGAGAAGAATATATGAGAGTGAATGCTGACAAAGAAAAGACAGTTTTTTATAGCATCTGAGTCATACACTCCGACGGACTTTTTGTTTTTCTTGCTTGCTATTATTTAGTGTCCCCTAGATCACTTCTTCCCTGATATGGGTTGCCAGCTCTTTTTGTGCTTTTCCAGTGTCTACAGGCCCTAAAACTAAATAAATGTCTGTGTCATCCACTACAAGTCTTAAAATACACCCTGGTCTTAATTCAAGGCTTGCTTGTCTATAAACTTTGAACTGAGACTGACAGCTTTTTTCTGGTCCTAATATATCTCTGCTTTCTTTCTGGCTTGTGATCCATCCCCAGATGATACAATCTTTCAAAGTCTGTGTCTCTTTTTCAAGCTCCTACAGTGTTACACATCCACTCCCAGGAGCAGCTGGTTTGCACCAGTCTGCATCTCCAAGGCTTAGTCCCTGCTAAATGTGCCATTCCCTCAGCCCAGCCATTTCTTCTGCAAAAGGAGAGGAAGGTGTTTATTTCTAGGAGCAGAGTGGATGTGTGTAGTACGAGGCTGGATTTGGTTTTCTCCTTCCTTGATTCCCCTATCAGTCTACCTGATTTTGTCCTTTATAAGTAAAGCCATAATAAAAACAGTCTGTACTTAGCTGGGTCATGAGTAAGGGACAGAGGCAGAGATCTCTGATCACACAGGACTATGATCAGAGGCTTTTAAAGCAAGTATAAGCAGACTTGGTGCTTCCATTCAGTATCCAACTATCATCAGCTTGCTCTGACTGCCATCTTTCTCCTCTTTCTCACAGATATTCAATAGTTTCCCTGTCCATCACAAAACCTGCCGCTTACTATGGCAAGGTTTGGCTGGAGTGAGTCACATCCAGATCATAAATTGATGTAAGTACTGTTTCTATGCTTTCCTTGGATTATTAGTGACCCTGAAGCACTTGGGTTGCCCCAAATTCTTTAATTTTATATCAAATTAGATAATTGCCAGGAAACAGGACTGCACACCTGCTGCATTCATTCCCAGTCCTCTATGACTGTAGGCTTCCTCCTACAAAAGTTTTTTCAGAGGCTTGCTTGTTCAACAACCCAACTAAAAGGATTCACAGACAGGTTTGCCCATGTTTTCCACTGTTTTCTTACACTGAAAATCTTCTTTGCTACACCATATACACACTGCTAGGTATTTACTGTTAGCCCAGTAAACATTCTAATAGTGTAATTTATCCAATTAATGAAGAAAACCCTCACTTTTCTGCAGTTCTGTTCACTTTTCCAGTGTGCCTGTAAATCCTGAGCTTCTCAATCTTCCTGATGCATACAAGAGACAAGACTTGCTTTATAAGTCATCAGCCCCTGAGGCCTTCACAAGAAGAACCATGATGTCTGCATTGGGGCATTCTAATTCCTCAGCTTTGGGTAAGTTTGCCTTTATTTTTAAACCTTGTAACATCTGTTTCCCTCTTGCCTATTCCTAGCTAATTTGAATATTGTGCAATATCTTTACTCCTGAGCTCTCAGATTTCTACCACCCTCGGCAATTTTATTCCTCTATCACTCAACCATTTCCTTTACTAAAATCAGTTTTTCAGGAATATAAAGCTGTAATTCCTGAGTGGAGAATCTAGGAAACAGGTTAGAGACAAGTTGATTTTTCAAAATCACAATAGTTTTGCTGAAGTGCACAGTCAGCAGAGCTGTATAAAACTGGAGGTCATTGCATTGTTAAGTTCAAATTTGTCATTGAGCTTCTCAAGAAAAGCATCTATAAATGAAAGACATTGTGAATGTTTGTACTGTTCAAAGGCCTGTTTTACAGCCTGTCAGCAATTCAGTAGTTTGTCAATATAGAATATAAAAAACCTAAGCCCAGTATCATTTCCAGTTTATTCTGTGTTTGTAGTATTTACCAGATTTACATTAAAATCCCTAAAGATCTTGTGAAAAACCTTATATCCATGGCTTTTGGGGCCATGATCAAATCAGCTCATTGTGCACTAATCTTACATTAGCCAACTGTTGATAAAGATGCTGTAGAAATACTTAAGTATACAAAGTGCTATGTCCTGGTAAAAAAGTAACAATATTTTTTGTCTTCTTTTATTCCAGTTCTTTTTTCTCAAAAAATTTGAAATATGAATAATTGTGGTGGGATAAATGAGAACACATGGACCTGTTCTGAGTCTCTGGAACCCATCTGCCATTTACTTTGTGCTATCACAGAAGCTCATAACACAGTGTTCCAGGCAAAATTATAATTAAATATTTATATTGTTATAGGTTGCTATATATCTTATTATAGATATATCATAATATATTGTTATATATTATATACAATATAATGGGATTGTTATATACATCATTGTATTTATATTTTGTTATAGATATGTTTTTGCTTTAATACCAACCTTCTATAAATTTACCATTTTTTTTAATGAGTGATGCAGTTCACTGCCTTTGGTCAGTCAGGCTGATAGTAGTGAAATAGTAGTAATGGTAAATAATAAATAATAATAAGTAATAGTAAATAATAGTACTCTAAAATAGTACTCTACTATAAAGTAGGAAAATTTTCAAGTCTTTCCTATTTTACCCTCATTAAAGCTTAGTCTCATAAACCACACTGAGTCCTTCCCAACATTTTTCCTGTTGTCATTATCTGGGTCTTTTACTGTCCATGGTCTAGGAATTAACTTGTGCAGGTAAAGAGTTCTCTTCATTCATAAAATAATTGTCCACACTGTTAGAATTATTTGTTCCATTTCCTCCTTCTGCTGTTTCAGCTGCACACAGTTTAAATACTGAATTACTCTTAAAATTCACAAATTATCTGTTGCTTCTTGACCTAAGTACTCCTGCAGCTGTCTCCTCAGCAGCTCCTGCGTTGTCATCTGATTCAACACATGCACAAGGAACACTTACAAAGGGAGCTGAGTCATCCTCTAAATCTGGACCATCATCCTCTGAACACAAAACCTTCCTCTGCAGGACTTAAGGGCAAGTATTAACTGTGTCATTTTGCATAGGATGTTTTAGCTTCTCTAAATTACTTGTGTTTCTAACTGAAAACCACATAATTTAGCTTCATCCACCAAAATTTTCTTTGTGTCCATAGTGTCAAATACTTATCTTCTTACTTCTGTGTTCTATTTCCTTTTCTTTTAATTAATTGTCATTTCAAAGTAGACTCACACCCTCATTGGATTGTTTTTTGTACATACATGTAATTTCTGTGAACTGTGACTACTTTGCCATCATTCAGGAGCCCTTGAGTCTCAAGGAACACAACCTCCTGTACAATCAAATTGTTATTCCAGCCATAACATGAAAAGACGTACATTGTGAATATCAATCTGACTTAAGTCATCTGATATACCTAACATTAAAATGGGCTGATGAATGAGGACATGTATTAGACACCCTAAAAGTGAGCAAAAAGCAAGATCAGCTGTGTATGTCTTATTATTTTCTTAGCACTATAAAATATCATACACATTCTTTGCATTTTTAAATGGTTGTTTCCAGTCTCTTCTCTGTGCTTGCTAAAAATGTATGCTCTGGTAGGTTGAAACCACCCCGGCACTACTACAAGTGATTAATACTAGGATTTTTTTTTCAGGTTAAACTTGATTTAACCCAAGTTGCTGGGTTACTTGCAGCTCTGAATAAGATTTACATGAAGACTTGTGAAGAGCTCTCTATCTGAGTTCTTCAGTATAATTCTTCTCGCATTTTAGGAATTTTCATGCTAGCTCTGTTTTTATAAATATTGCCTTTATTAAATCTGTAATATCCCAAAGTAATACTTTTTGCTTTAGGTTTATTTTCTTGATGCATATGCTAGCATGTTTATTTTCTCTCTCTCTTTCTTGTCTAGCTTGGTTTTGATTTAACATTGATTTTTTTTCCCTTTGTTTTACAGTAAGTCATGTGGCATTGACATCCCTAAGAAATTTGAAGTTACATGGAAGAAAATTAAACAGCATATCAATAGATGAGATAGGCATGATGGTTTCTCCATGATGTCATTTTATGCTGATGAAGGGACAGCACTGTGAAATATGAGATGTGACTGTCATCAAAATATCATCCTGGTTTTGCAAGAAGTTGCACAAGGAGCCATTCCTTTTCTGGAAAAGGAAGGCTTGATTATTCAGAACTGGGAAAACGAAACCCAACACTGCCAGCAATGGAAAAATAACTGCCAAATGTTTCCTTGATTTTTTAATTTCCTTTCTATTCCATGAAGTAGATATTCCTATTAATGCAAAAAAAAAAAAAAAAAAAAAAAAAAAAAATAAAACCTCTTTGTCTCTTTTTTTTTTAATTCTAGAAATGTTTTGCAAATTTAGCTTAAAATGGTCAAATGCCTTGCCCTGTTTTTTTTTTTTATTTTAGAATAAACAAGTATTTTGGCTTTTGGTGTCTGTCCTGCTTGTTCACGTGATTTCATTTTTATATCAGGGTTCAGTTTTTTCATAAACATCAAGACTTTTCAATAGTGAGGAACTGAGGTGGGTTCTGTTGCATTTCTGTACTAAATTAAATTAATTTTATAACCTATTCAATACTCAGAAACATGAAAACAAGTCTTTCTATGAGTTTAAATCAGGTACATGATGTCTTTAAGGTTAATATATTTTACATAGTGCTTTGCATATTAACTGAAAGAGGTTTGATTAGTTTTATTCTTTTCATTCTTTTATAAAAAATCTTTAGCATTGTGCATTATCTCTGTTAATAAAAAGTATAAAATCTTCTCTGATAACTTTCCATTATGTTAGAGAAGATTCAACAAAGCCTTTAATTTCTTTTGTCTTACATTGTAAACCAGGATAGTTAAGGGAAAAAATCTTTCAAGAACATGGTATCTGCTTGTAAATATAATACTGTCATTCATCATTAGAGATAACACGCAGGGGTTATAGCTGTGCAAGCTATTTAAAAATCAAAAGCAGCACACTCAGAGTGTAGCCATGTTTAGAGGAAAAAAGTTACCCCTCAAGAACATATCATGCTGAAGGGTAACCAAATATAATTACTTCATGTGGTGCCACATAATTGAGATGACTTGGAATTCCCCCTCTTGTAGCACTTCTGATCTGTCTCTTAAGTTTGACAGGGTAAGGTTAAATCTCCTTCTCCTATCACAGGGGTGGGGGTGGGGAAGTACTTCTGGTGCTAAGAATAGCTCATTAAAGGTGGATGGAATGTCTCCTTTTCTCATGTACATATTAATTACCATAACACTCATTGAATGTGTCTTTGCTGCTGTATCAATGAAAACTGAGTTGCTTGTTGGTTAAAACTAGGTCCAGTAAAGTAAAAACGTGGGAAATGGAGCAAGCTTTTTTTTTTTTTCTTTCTTTTATTAAATACGCATTTCTGTTTTAAACAAGTCAGCACCTGTTTCTTTTTGAAGAGAATTTGAATTGAACATAGGACCATGATAACCTGGGACAAGAATTCATACCTGGAAAATTGAGCGCCTTTGTCTTGTTTCAACTGAACTTGTATGATATTCCTGCTACCTGTGAATACTTAGCACACTGCCACTGCTAGACATTTTGACATGGCTATTCAAATGCCATTTTGAGTGATTTTTCTGTAAGGCTATGATTATCGAAACCCAAAAGGAACATTAAATTACTGAGGATGTTCTTTTATCAATTTGACAAAATATTCCCAGAAATGTTTCTAAGCATTCACTGACTGGCAGGCGGCAATGCCTTTATATCCAGTAGCACTGTCTCCCATGGGATCAGAGCAGTTGCTGGACTTTACCTCTGCCTAATCTCTTCATTGCAGTCTTTCTGAGTGACAGGGCTCTGCCCACGTATTTCTGCAGCAAAACTCCCCTGAGACGCCCTCCTTTCAACCTGAGGAGCTTACGGCATCCCATATTCTTTATTTCTGAATATAAATCTTCTTCTCATGACTGTATCCCTTTAATGTCTGGGTTTCAGTACATCTGATTCTTCCTACTTTGAGTGTCCTACAGCTAGCAGGTTTTGATGAGCCCCAAAGAGGCACATCTCTGTTTCTAGCCTTATTAACACAGGATGATTTGCCTCTGTGTGATAATTCTCTCTGGGTACCACGCCACTGTGCAGGGACTTGCAGTCTTTCCAAGAACTGTTTTACAGAAGAAAACAAAATGTTTCTCCTTCTGTAGCTTGGTAGAAAGTTTATCCATTCCAATACATGCAGGAAGCCATCCTGCCAACAGTATGCCAAACAGTACTGCCAAGAGCCACGGGTGCCTCCTCGGCAACCACTGTGTTTTTTCATTGCTGCTCTGAAGATGCAGCCACCTGGCTGGGTTTGCCCTGAGTTTGGACTGTAAAACTTAAAATTGGAAAGCAAGGCTGTAGAGACTGGAGAAAGTCAAAGTAAGTCATTCCACCCCTTCTTTTTTCATAACTCTTGATGTATTCTTGGAAATATTGCCAATCACAGTCTGATTCCCTGCTTCCTTGATAAATTTCAAGCAAATTCACCATGAAAATATTAAGCAGCTGAAGTGAGATATGTGTAACATTCCTGAAGCAGTTATTCCCCCAAGTTCTAGGCAAGTCAGAGTCAGTCACTTACCCTGCTGATTAGCTTTCACTCAACATGAGGAAGGATCAAATTATGACTCTTTATTAGTTGTTAGAGAAACCTAAACCCAGGTTTATTTTAACTGCTGCATCCACTAAACACAATTCTTTGTAACAGGATGATTCTTAGTAGTATTACAGATGGCAAAAATAATTTTTTTTGAAGGATCTAGTTCTATAGCCACCCTAGGCAGCCATCTTATGTTCCTCTCTTCTCAGAGAAACATCTGGGGGAAAAAAGGGTCAGTCTGAGGCCTCAGAAGAGTTCTCAAAGCCCAGCTTGCAGATAAGACAGTTTACTGTAATTCATTTCCTAATCTACTTCATACTGCTCTACAGAATTATTCATTCTTCTCACCCTTAGGACTTTTTTGACTTTTTTTTTTTTTTTTTTTTTTTTTTTTGCCTGCCATAGCTAAAGGCACGTTACAGACCTTATTTAATCCTGAAGAGTGGGGAAGTTAATTGGGGAGAAAATGGTAATGATGCATCTAATTCTGTCTTATTTACACTGCTCATCCTGCTTTCAGGACACCTGAGTGCACCTGCGTCCCAGAACAGAGGCTTGAACATGTATTTTTCTGTTTTACACCCAGCATCTCCCTTGACCCATTATCAATGGCACATTACCCAGTGACTCAAATATGAATCCCACCATATTTCCTCTCATTCTGTGTCTGAGTAAGAGCAGGTACATGCTCGAAACATTTTTGATGTATATTGCCTAAGCTAAAGCATAATTAGCTTCATGAAAAGGAAGCAGGTTAACCAACTCCCCCTTAGCTGAAACCACTGTCACCTTTACATTTCAGACTTTTCTTTGGTTCTTCAGCTATTTCAATTACCAGTCAAGGAGGGATTTATGTCCGCAGCATAATAATACTTGCAATTACTAGTAAATAGCATTTCACAGCACTAACCAGTCTGTCCGTACTACATCCATTTCAGGCAGGAAAATAAATGTTATTAGCCTCATTTTACAAACACATTGATTAAGTGACTTACCTAAAGGCCACACATCAATTTCAATGTCAGTGCCAAGATTAGCACAGAGAAACTTCTGCATTTCAGACACAGAAAAAAGCAATTGGGATTATTAAACCCATCCCCCTTCAAGAAACAAAAAGTTGTTTTTCAGCTATGTAGTTAAATAGCATTTACCCTCCTCACAATCCCCCATATGTTTTGTCCACCTCAAGCTGCTCCCTGATGATGGCTCAAAATGGTTCCTAAGTATGTCTTTAACATGGGAAGCTTTTCTATCTGCCTCCTGCTTTTAACACAAGGGTTGGAAAACACTGCCTGGAGAACCTGTGAAACTCCCACAGCTGAGCCAATGGAGGCAGAAGGCAAGGAAAGGGCAGGGGGGCAAGGGACTCATGCTGCTCTCCAATAGGCAACGTGAAGATGAGTAATGATAAGAGGAGCAGGAATAGATAGAAATTAGGATATCTTTTTCAGTCTCATTTAATAGATTTTTTTGCCTCTCCAACAAAGCAAATTTTCAATTTTAAGGTTGTGTACAACAGGTGCAATTCTCTTTTGTACTGCTGTTGTAGCTACTGCGTGGAAATGGTGGTAATTGCATTGGTAACACTGGAAGCTGAGTCTTCAGCTGTAAAACACAGTAGCATCTCTAGTCCTCAGTCTGCTGAGCTATTGGGAAAAAATGCTCTATTTTAAAGCTCCTTCTTTTGAATTTGGAAGGAGTTTTGGATTTGATCTCTGTTGTCTGATTTAGACAGACAGACTGTGTCTGTTCAACACCTAACTGATGAGTACAGACCTTACTGCCTGCATGAAGGAATATCACAACATGCAAAAATCTATTAAACATTACACAGTGTCTAAATGTAAAAGTCTGCTCTGCTTACAGGCAGTTATTTCTAAGGAAAAATATATGGTGGCTATATTTGTTTCCCCTCCAGAACAGATCTTCCTACCTGGAAAAACAAACAAAACAGGGAAACTCAGGACAGCACTTTTAACAGATAACTTCTAACTCTGTGTAAGGGTGGCAACCTTTTGTTGTGATTTAGGTACAGGTCACAAGATCTTCTTGAATCATCTTCTAAATATGACAAAAAATCAAAATAACCGTAAATCTTTTCAACCGCAGTAGTTTAGTTCCTCAGCAGATTCACAAAGCTACCATTAGAGCTCACAGTGTCATCTGCCAGCACTTGAATTTGACTAGTCATTGAAGCTGATCCTGTGACAATGTCTGAAAGCTGATATGTTGAAAAACTGTTGAGCATTTATGATAGATACTGGTATTTGAGAGCAGACTCCCAGGGGATGAATTATATTCTTAATAAGCAGACATGACAAAGTCAAATTTAGAACTAGAATTTGAACTAGTTGCCAAGTTTTTAACTGAAGGGCATTTCTTCCTTTTATTTTTTTTTTTTTCTTTTAAACCATGTGCATGTAGACACAAGAAATGTGTGAATTTATCAAAATACCTCAAATATTAACCATATGAATTATACATATGCCTTTTTCTGACTTTTAAAAGTATTTCATGCATAAAACTAGCATCATTCAATTTATTGCTTGTGAGTCACCTGTAAATTGCAGTATCAGAATTATTCAATAGGTTTATGCCTGTCAGAATTTTATATTAGCTCCATAATTCACTAACAGTAAAAAAAAAAAAAAAAAATCTTTTAAAATGAATGCTTAAGCATGGGTGTTTTCTTGTCACTTCATTGGCTTGTCTTCTGTGCAGTTCTAGTCCTTACTCTTCCACCTCAGAATTATTAAGGTGTCATATACGGAAGTGGTAAGTTTAGCTGTATCAAACGGTGATAGAGGGTTAGTCTTGTGTAGGGAAAAAGCAAAGCATGGCTGGATGGCCAAAGATGTGATTATGTGTTCTGAAGCCTGATAAATATTGTATCATGCCACAATTTAATATGCTCAAGGGCTTCACAACCTTAATTGCATTTTAATCATGACAACACTGTTCAATTATGTACTTTGGCTTCTTCAAAAATAAAGCACATCAGTCTTTTAAAAGATATTATGGTATGTCTCACCTGCAGGGCTGCTGCCCTATTTTCTTCAGGGTGGTTCTAGGTGCTGAGAAATTCAAACCAAAAGCTTCTGCATTGGAGAAAAACAAAATAACTAGAAATATAATCATGACTATTAACAGGAAGAAATAATATGGCAAACAATAAAATAACAGAAAAGAGTGTTTCCTTGAAACATTCTCTTTAGCTTGTATGTTCTGCAGAGCCAATAGCCCCTAGTGCTTTCTGAAAAGAATTACACTGCATAGTGGGAACCTCATGAACATCACTGTCAAAAAGGAGTTTTTTGTTATAGTTCTTTCTGTTATGACCATCTCATAAACTCTGTTCTACCTCCTTGCTAAAAGAAACTAATGATTTTGACTAGGCACTTCAAATTCAATCTACTAAAGCACTTAGAGGCATGCCTATGTCTTCTGAAACTCTTTACACTCTCATTGACTTTGGTGAAACTTGTGTTATTTAGAGTCACAGGCACACTTTAGTTAGTGTTTCACTGAATTATGACTTTAGCCATTTTTTCTTTCTTTGCATTTATTTCTGCGGCATGTGTTTTTACATCTCCAGTGAGTTGATGATACTTCAGCATTTTATTATGTTTTTTGGTTCAGTTTTCTTACTCATAGGGTCACAGATTACTTGTGTCTTTCATTCACTTCCAGAAGTCCATTCATGATTTTAATGAATACCTCAAGTCAGAGATAAAATGAAATTAATTATTCAGCCATGCTTTGAAAAGAAGTTAAAATTTTCTAGTGAACATAAGGTCTGGGGCTGAAAGCCTTATTTTCACTTTAAGTTTCACTGCAAACAAAAATCTTGTGTTTGTCCAGAAGCACAACTTGTGCAGGAATTGTGAGTGAAATTCTCTTTGCTTCTCATATGCGAGAAGTCAGGCCTAGCTGATCAAAACACTCCCATGTGGCCTTAAAAGTCTCTGATGAATTTTGAAGCATCAGATCAATGATATGTTATCTTTGTTTCAAAAGAACAATCCTCTGTG
Organism: Certhia americana; assembly: GCA_018697195.1. NCBI lineage: Eukaryota > Metazoa > Chordata > Aves > Passeriformes > Certhiidae > Certhia > Certhia americana. Next base: position 7,866,174 of record CM031857.1, on the reverse strand, counting down.
ATCATTACTGCTGTGCTAGCTGACCATTTTAAATTAACATAACAGAAAACAATTTCACAAAATCAATTCATATTCTTCTCTCCAGAGTTCTAATTTTAAATATGGGAAAAGTAGAGTCAGAAAATGGGTCTGTGCAGGAATAAGGTGCCTTATATTTCCCAACCAAATACTCTGTTGTGGGTTGAACATGCCAGGAGGCCAGGACACTTTTTCACACTAAAGCCACTCTTTTCACCCCCTCCTTATTGGACAGGGGCAAGAAAATACAACTAAAGGTTCATGAATTGGGATAAGGGCAGGGAGAAATTACAGATTGATTACTATCATGGGCAAAACAGACTTGCCTTGGAAAAATTGGTTTGATTTATTGCCAATCAAATCAGTGTAGGATAATGAGAAATAAAACATAAATCTTAAAACATGATCCCCCACCCCTTCCTTGCTTCCAGGCTTACCTTCACTCCCAATTTTCTCAACCTCCTCCCCTCCAGCAGTGCAGTGGGGCCACAAGTCCTGCCAGAAAATCAACTCCAGAGCAGCCTCCTCTCTCCACAGGGTCACAGGTCCCTGCCAGGACCCTGCTCCAGTACAGGCTTCCCATGGAGTTTACAGCTTCATCTAGACATCCTCCTGCTCTAGAGAGGATCCTCCCTGGGCTGCAGGTGGATCTCTGCTCCCCTGTGCACCTCCATGGGCTGCAGGGGCACAGCTGCCTCACCATGGTCTCACCAGGGGCTGCAGGGGGATTTCTGCTCAGGTGCCTGTAGCACCTCCTGCTCCTCCTTCTGCACTGACCTTGGAGTCTGCAAGCTGTTCTTCTCACATGTTCTCACTCTCCACTCTGGCTGTCACTGTACACATTTTTCCCCCTTCTTGAACATGTTATCCCCAAGGCACAATCACTGTCACTGGTGGGTCAATCCTGGAGTCACCTGGAATTGGCTCTGCTGGACATGGAGGACACTTCCAGCAGCTTCTCAGAGCATCCACCCCTGTAGCCCTCCTTGCTATCAGAACCTGGCCAATCCAGTACACCCTCCATTGTCTCATGGTGCTTTTCAGATAAATGGTTTCATGTAACTCACAACTTCTGAAAGGATTTGAAGGTTATTGCATTCTACTCATTTCCAAGTAGATTGGATACTAAAAATAAAAAGTAATCACTCAGAGCTTACCTTTCCTGAATCTGGAGCTGAAATGGTAAATATTTAATGAGGGAAACTCTTTCCCAAAGTTTTGTTCTTCATTGTTCTTTCCGATAATAAAAAGCAAAATTAATTTCTGAGCACACAGCTGTCCAGGTACCACACTCATGGATAATTGTGTTCCAACACTAGAGATGCAAAATCCCCATCCTGCAAAAACCTGTGTGAATGACAAGAGCCCCAGTACAGACGGTGGAGAAAATAACTAAAGAAGCTAATGTTCACGGTAGAAAAAAAATCACCCAGATATACAATCTTTTCCTTCATGGAACCCAACGGCTAAAAGGACAAAAAAAGCATGATACCAAACACTTGACTGTCTTCGAATATTTGCATCACCCAGAAACCAAGCTGCCTTTGGAGCGGCAAACACCTCCCGAAAACTGACATCAGGAACCCGGGAATGGACTTCCCAGCTTCCCAGAAAGTGGACACGAACCAAGTCCCTTTTGTCTGGGAAAGAAAGCTCACCTCCCCATGGTTCCTGATGTCAGTTTGCAGGAGGCGTCTACCACTCCAAATGCAGCCTGGTTTCTGGGTGGTGCCAGCTTGGGTCTGCAGTCCATCCTCGACGGCGCCAAAATTTAGCCAACACAAGCCCATTCCCGTCTCCTAAAAAATGGACTTGAACCAAATCCCTTTTGTCTGGGAAAGAAAGCTCACCCCCCCCCAAATTGCTGATGTCAGTTTGCAGGAGGCGTCTACCACTCCAAATGCAGCCTGGTTTCTGGGTGGTGCCAGCTTCAGTCAGCAGTCTATCCTCGACGGTGCAGAATTTTAGCCAGCACAAGCCCATACAGGGCTCCAAGAAGGTGGACACGAACCAAGACCTTTTTGCCTGGGAAGGAAAGCTCACCTCCCATGTTTCCTGATGTCAGTTTGTGTCTACCACTCCACTAGGAGACGTCTACCACTCCAAATGCAGCCTGGTTTCTGGGTGGTGCCAGTTTGCGTCTGGAGTCCATCCTCGACGGTGCAGAATTTGAGCCAGCACGAGCCCATTCCCGGCTCCTAAAAGCTGGACACGAATGAAATCCCTTTTGTCTGGGAAAGAAAGCTCACCACCTCAGGTTCCTGATGTCAGTTTGCAAGACGCGTCTATGACTCCAAATGCAGCCTGGTTTCTGGGTGGTGCCAGCTTGAGTCAGGAGTCCATCCTCGACGATTAAGAATTTTAGCCAGCACAAGCCCATTCCCGTCTCCTAAAAAGTGGACTCGAACCAAATGCCTTTTGTCTGGGAAAGAAAGCTCACCCCCCCAGGTTCCTGATGTCAGTTTGCAGGAGGCGTCTACCACTCCAAATGCAGCCTGGTTTCTGGGTGGTGCCAGCTTGGGTCTGGAGTCCATCCTCGACGGTGCGGAATTTTAGCCAGCACGAGCCCATACACCGCTCCACGAAGGTGGACATGAACCAAGACATTTTGCCTGAGAAAGAAAGCTCACCTCCCATGTTTCCTGATGTCAGTTTGTGTCTACCACTCCATTAGGAGGCGTCTACCACTCCAAATGCAGCCTGGTTTCTGGGTGGTGCCAGCTTGGGTCTGGAGTCTATCCTCGATGGTGCGGAATTTTAGCCATCAGAAGCCCATTCCCGGCTCCCAAAAGGTGGACACGAACCAAGTCTCCTTTGTCTGGGAAAGAAAGCTCACCCCCCATGGTTCCTGATGTCAGTTTGCAGGAGGCATCTACCACTCCAAATGCACCCTGGTTTCTGGGTGGTGCCAGCTTGGGTCTGGAGTCCATCCTCGATGGTGCGGAATTCTAGCCAGCACGAGCCCGTTCCCGAGACCATGAAGGTGGACACGAACCGAGTCCCTTTTGTCTGGGAAAGAAAGCTCACCCACCATGGTTTCTGATGTAAGTTTGCAGGAGGCGTCGACGACACCAAATGAAGCCTGGTTTCTGGGTGGTGTCAGCTTGGGTCTGCAGTCCATCCTCGACGGTGCAGAATTTTAGCCAGCAGAAGCCCACACAGGGCTCCACGAAGGTGGACATAAACCAAGACCTTTTTGCCTGGGAAAGAAAGCTCACCTCCCATGTTTCCTGATGTCAGTTTGTGTCTACCACTCCACTAGGAAGCGTCTACCACTCCAAATGCAGCCTGGTTTCTGGGTGGTGCCAGCTTGGGTCTGGAGTCCATCCTCGACTGTGCAGAATTTTAGCCATCAGAATACCATTCCCGGCTCCACGGAGCTGGACACGAACCAAGTCCCTTTTGTCTGGGAAAGAAAGCTCACCCCCCAGGTTCCTGATGTCAGTTTGCAGGAGGCGTCTACCACTCCAAATGCAGCCTGGTTTCTGGGTGGTGCCAGCTTGGGTCTGGAGTCCATCCTCGACGTTGCGATTATTTGTCGGCAGAAGCCCGTTCCCGAGACCATGAAGGTGGAGTCAAACCAATTCCCTTTTGTCTGGGAAAGAAAGCTCACCCCCCCAGGTTCCTGATGGCAATTAGCAGGAGGCGTCTACCACTCCAAATGCAGCCTTGTTTCTGGGTTGCCCTAGCTTGGGTCTGGAGTCCATCCTCAACGGTGCAGAATTTGAGCCAGCACGAGCCCATACACAACTCCACGAAGGAGGACACGAACCAAGACCTATTTGCCTGGGATAGAAAGCTCACCTCCCACGTTTCCTGATGTCAGTTTGCGTCTACCACTCCACTAGGAGGCGTCCACCACTAGTTACCACTAGGAGTGGTAACTCCAAACGCACCCTGGTTTCTGGGTGGTGCCAGCTTGGGTCTGGAGTCCATCCTCGATGGTGCGGAATTTTAGCCAGCACAAGCTCATTCCCGGCTCCACGAAGGTGGACACGAAACAAGTCCCTTTTGTCTGGGAAAGAAATCTCACCCCCCCAGGTTCCTGATGTCAGTTTGCAGGACGCGTCTACCACTCCAAATGCAGCCTGCTTTCTGGGTGGTGCCAGCTTGAGTCAGGAGTCCATCCTCGACGATTAAAAATTTTAGCCAGCACAAGCCCATTCCCGTCTCCTAAAAAGTGGACTCGAACGAAATCCCTTTTGTCTGGGAAAGAAAGCTCACCCCCCCCAGGTTCCTGATGTCAGTTTGCAGGAGGCGTCTACCTCTCCAAATGCAGCCTGGTTTCTGGGTGGTGCCAGCTTGGGTGTGGAGTCCATCCTCGACGGTGCAGAATTTTAGCCAGCACCAGCCCATACAGGGCTCCACGAAGGTAGACACGAACCAAGACCTTTTTGCCTGAGAAGGAAAGCTCACCTCCCATATTTCCTGATGTCAGTTTGTGTCTACCACTCCATTAGGAGGCATCTACCACTCCAAATGCAGCCTGGTTTCTGGGTGGTGCCAGCTTGGGTCTGGAGTCTATCCTCGACGTTGCGGAATTTTAGCCATCAGAAGCCCATTCCCGGCTCCCAAAAGGTGGACACGAACCAAGTCTCCTTTGTCTGGGAAAGAAAGCTCACCCCCCATGGTTCCTGATGGCAATTAGAAGAAGGCATCTACTACTTCAAATGCAGCCTTGTTTCTGGGTTGCCCTAGCTTGGGTCTGGAGTCCATCCTCAACGGTGCAGAATTTTAGCCAGCACGAGCCCATACACGACTCCACGAAGGAGGACAGGAACCAAGACATTTTGCCTGGGATAGAAAGCTCACCTCCCACGTTTCCTGATGTCAGTATGCGTCTAGCACTCCACTAGGAGGCGTCCACCACTAGTTACCACTAGGAGTGGTAACTCCAAACGCACCCTGGTTTCTGGGTGGTGCCAGCTTGGGTCTGGAGTCCATCCTCGATGGTGCGGAATTTTAGCCAGCACAAGCTCATTCCCGGCTCCACGAAGGTGGACACGATCCAAGATACATATTTCTGGGAAATAAAGTTCTCCACCCCAAGTTTCCTGATGTCAGTTTGCAGGACGCGTCTACCACTCCAAATGCAGCCTGGTTTCCGGGTGGTGCCAGCTTGAGTGTGGAGTCCATCCTCGACGGTGCGAATATTAGTCGGCAGAAGCCCATTCCCGAGACCATGAAGTTGGACTCAAACCAATTCCCTTTAGCCTGGGAAAGAAAGCTCACCCCCTCAGGTTTATGATGTCAGTTTGCAGGAGGCATCTACTACTTCAAATGTAGCCTTGTTTCTGGGTTGCCCTAGATTGGGTCTGGAGTCCATCCTCGACGGTGCAGAATTCAAGCCAGCAGAAGCCCATACCCGGCTCCTAAAACGTGGACACGAACCAAGACCTTTTGCATGGGAAAGGAAGCTCACCCTGCCCGGTTCCTGAAGTCAGTTTGCACGAGGCGTCTACCACTCCAAATGCAGCCAGGTTTCTGGGTGGTGCCAGGTTGGGTCAGGAGTCCATCCTCGGCGATTAAGAATTTTAGCCAGAACAAGCCCATTCCCGTCTCCTAAAAAATGGACTCGAACCAAATCCCTTTTGTCTGGGAAAGAAAGCTCACCCCCCCCCAGGTTCCTGATGTCAGTTTGCAGGAGGCGTCTACCATTCCAAATGCAGCCTGGTTTCTGGGTGGTGCCAGCTTGGGTCTGGAGTCCATCCTCGACGGTGCGGAATTTTAGCAAGCAGAAGCTCATTACGGGCTCCACGAAGGTGGACACGAACCAAGACCTTTTTGCCTGGGAAAGAAAGTTCACCTCCCATGTTTCCTGATGTCAGCTTGCATCCACCACTCCACTAGGAGGCGTCTACCACTCCAAATGCAGCCTGGTTTCTGGGTAGTGCCAGCTTGCGTCTGGAGTCCATCCTCGACGGTGCAGAATTTTAGCCAGCACGAGCCCATACCCGGCTCTTAAAAGCTGGACACGAATGGAATCCCTTTTGTCTGGGAAAGAAAGCTCACCACCTCAGGTTCCTGATGTCAGTTTGCAGGACGCGTCTACCACTCCAAATGCAGCCTGGTTTCTGGGTGGTGCCAGCTTGAGTCAGGAGTCCATCCTCGACGATTAAGAATTTTAGCCAGCAGAATCCCATTCCCGTCTCCTATAAAGTGGACTCGAACCAAATCCCTTTTGTCTGGGAAAGAAAGCTCACCCCCCTAGGTTCCTGATGTCAGTTTGTGTCTACCACTCCACTAGGAGAGGTCAACCACTCCAAACACAGCCTGGTTTCTGGGTGGTGCCAGCTTGGGTCTGGAGTCTATCCTCGACGGTGCGGAATTTTAGCCATCAGAAGCCCATTCCCGGCTCCCAAAAGGTGGACACGAACCAAGTCTCCTTTGTCTGGGAAAGAAAGCTCACCCCCCATGGTTCCTGATGTCAGTTTGCAGGAGGCGTCTACCACTCCAAATGCAGCCTGGTTTCTGGGTGGTGCCAGCTTGGGTCTGGAGTCCATCCTCGACGGTGCGGAATTCTAGCCAGCACGAGCCCGTTCCCGAGACCATGAAGGTGGACACGAACCGAGTCCCTTTTGTCTGGGAAAGAAAGCTCACTCCCCATGGTTTCTGATGTCAGTTTTCAGGAGAAGTCTACGACTCCAAATGCAGCCTGGTTTCTGGGAGGTGCCAGCTTGAGTGTGGAGTCCATACTCCATGGTGCAGAATTTTAGCCAGCAGACGCCCATTCCCGGCTCCTAAAAGGTGGACACGAACCAAGTCCCTTTTGTCTGGGAAAGAAAGCTCACGCGTCTACCAACTCAATGCAGCCCTGGTTTCTGGTGGGTGCAGCTAGCTTGATGTGGAGTCCATCATCGAAGTGACAAAAATTTTCGCCAGCAGACCCCATCCCGGCTCCCGAAGTGTGGACATCGAACCTATACTTATTTTGTTTTTCTGGGAAAGAAAGCTCTCCACCCCATAGTTTCCTGGTGTCAGTTTTGCCGGACACGTCTTTGACTCCAAATGCAGCCTGGTTTCTGGGTGGTGCCAGCTTGGGTCTGGAGTCCATCCTCGACGGTGCGAAATTTTAGCCAGCAGAAGCCCATTCCCGGCTCCTAAAAGCTGGACACGAATCAAGTCCCTTTTGTCTGGGAAAGAAAGCTCACCCCCCCGGTTTCCTGATGTCAGTTTGCAGGTGGCGTCTACCACTCCAACTGCAGCCTTGTTTGCGGGTGGTGCCATGTTGGCACCTTGCACAGTCCTTGTGCTTTCCTTGTTATGTCTGACTACCTGTTTATAATTTGTTTCTAATTATCATTTTTCAAAAGACATTTACCTAGTAGAAAAACCTATTTGGATGTAATAGATGTTGCTGTGTGCATAACTGAGTGAACAAAGGGATCTTTTCACCCGAATCCGTCATCTCAAGGTGACACTGCAGCTCCTTTGGAAAATTCCTCTCAGAATCGTACAATATCTTTTGCCCAAGGTAGGAAATAAATAGGGGTGTGCCAGGAGGGAATAGTGTGAATCGGGAGTACAAGGAAGCAAGTACGAATTAAATTGCCGAGTTGGATATTTCAGCTCCCTCTCCAATCTTCCCACACTGTCAGATCCACACAGGCTTCTGCTCCGATCCTTGGTCTCTGGATCATTTCAAAGACACTTTATTTTTTTCTTTTTTTGCCTTAAGATGGGAAAATAATATTTTGTAGAAAGTAGCTGGCATAGAAGCAGCAAGTCTCCACTAATCTTTATTGTTACTAACAGCTCCCTGCTAAAAGCAAATGCCGAAACTGTAAGCGTAGGCACCGGAAGTCCAAAGGAGTTCTAAAAACAAATTACATGTAGGAAATAGCAAGGGTATTCTTTGGGCCTCAGCACTCCATGAGGAGATAACAGCAGCTAGGCTGGGGATAATCTCAATTCAACAGCCCCTTTGGCTCAGATTGCCTGTCCTGCCACCTACCTGTCCTTCCCATGGCAGCACAGCCACGGTGGAGCCTCAGCAGGAAAACTGTGCTCAGGTAGCTCAGTACGTGCGCATAGCTCAGGAGAGGAGCGTGCCCATCATGTGTTAATCCAGCCTGCAGAACTCAACAGAATCATACAAACCAAACTGAACCCTGAAAATCCTCCACTCACACATAAACTGGTTTTCTCTTTTGCACCATAACTTCTGTAAGAAGATATTATCATTGTCCTTTTGCTCTGCCAAGCACAAGGAAGTTTTTCCTGCTAAAAAAAAAAAAAAAAAAAAAAAAATAGCATGAAGTCAGAGATTTCAAGAAGCAGCTAACAGAGTACATCACTAGTACAAGACACAGCACAGTGAACAAATGTGTGTACACAGCCACTGTGGGACATAGTCAAACTGTCTGAAGGCATCCTGAAGATCAGCGTGGTGTAAAACTCACTTTGGCATCTGGTGTGATAACCAGAGCTAGCTGATGTTCAGCTCCTGAAACTGAACTGCTAGAGAAATCTACTTTAAAGATATTTTAAGAAGATCTGCACTCACCTGCAGGCCAAATATTGTAGAGGTATTTTATAGATGATGTCATGGCTACTCTTCATATTTTATTTTTGTTTTTTTTCACCCTAATTATACTACAATTGGAATTGTAATGATTCTCTCTTGTTCAGATCTGTTCTAAAAGGTAAACTTGCATCCAGGATTAGATTTTAGTTTAAGTTCAACAGATATAAAGACCAACCCATTAAGTGCACAAAGAGATCTGGATTTCTTTAAAATCACAAATCACAAATTCTTGTACCTGACAAATGCATTTTCTCAATAACTTGAACCACAAATTTTCCTTACCTTCTGCTTTCCAAATTCCGCCAAGGTGAAATAAACATGAATAAACTCTTTATAAAGAGATAAAATGAAATTTTTTTCTAACAAATGCATTTGCTCGATGAGACTCAGGATGCTTTGGGAAGGCTGAGTGGATGAAAGCTGCAATTTTTGATTAACTGGCTGTTTTACCAAGGCATGGTAGGAAAACAAGATGTTTACATGCTTTACTTTTCTAACATGTATTTCTCTGCATTTGTGGGAGGGCAAGAGGAAACTTGGAGAGTGTTAGAAAGACCCAAGAGGAACAATCTTAATAGAACACTTATAGCTTCATTTTACCCATCAAATGATGCCAGCCTAGGTAATGTCTGTTGGATGTGTATTCCTTGGCTAGGAATCTAACATTTAATTTCTTTAATCTCTCCCAAGACAGAGTAATGATGTTACCAAACCCTTCCAAACCTTTTGAGCTATTCGCAACAATATTATTAGTGTTATTACTTTCACTCTTCCTTACAAAAAATGGGTGATTTGGGAGTCCAGGCACGAAAGTCAAAGTGTCAGAGATACTCAGGGGTGCTGCTATCTGTTTCCTTCTGCAGGCTCAACAGCCACTGCTTGAGCTGAAGCGAAGACTGTTTTTTTGTATTCCCAGATGGAAAATTTTCAGTTGTGCTAATTAAATAGTGTGCATGGCTCTAGGTTACAGCAAGTCACATATCACTCACAGTCTATAGTTGATTGTTTTTAATGTTTAACTGCTTGAAAATCTGTGTCTGAGACAGATGCAACACCTTTTTGGAAGATCCTTTTGCAGCACCAGTTGTACTTACAACTTCAAGTAAGTGATACTGTGCCTCATTATGTCCTTGTGCAAAGTCAGAGAAAAAGGATGAAATTGTTTTACAAAATTGTACAGCAGAACAGGGAAAGAACCCAATCCCTCCCTCCTCCCTCCCAGCAGCTTCCCACTTGCCCTGTCTCCTGGACCAACTTGAGGACAAGCTAGGTGACTATGGGCTTGCTGAAATGCGTTTGTTTGCATTGTCTTGTCAGGAATTTATTTTCACAACATCACATGCTGCCAACACAAGCGTGTCATTGCAATTTAACATGCATTTTGTTGGCATGTTCTATATCTCATTAAAGTCTCATCTCCTTAGCCAATACCATATGCTACTCATTGGTAGCAAAGCTCTGAAATGTAATGAAAAAAATATAATTGCAATCAAGAAATGAACTGCTGACCAGCAACCTACAGATATCCCAATTCTACTGCACCACTGAAAAAAACAATATTGCAAGAGCAAACCTCTAACATCATTGTATCACAGGAAAAAAGGTATTGGGATTAGAGAAGCTCCTCAGTCATTCCAGTGTCATTGAAGGATTCTCAGACCACCAGACAGAGCTGTGTCAATCAGGCAAAGATCAATTTCTAACTTTGTTTTTTTTTCAACTGAGAAGAAAGTTATATGATGCTAAACATCTCTGCTTTCAAAAGCACTAATTAAAGTTAAAATATTCTGGAAGCTGTTTTAGTCTGTTAAGTCACCTTTTAAATCTGTTGGTAGGTTTTCTTTCTCCTGTATTTTTATCGCTTTTGAGTGACAATATAAATTTTAGCTGTTTTTCTGACAGTGGGTAAATGCACAGAGAGTTTTGAAAAACTTTTAAAGGACTAGTATATTAGTCATTGAAAGTTTTATTTAGTCATATCAATTATAACTAGTCATTATAAAACAAAAATAGAAGAGCTAGTGGTGATAAAGGTTAATCAGGCCCTGTCCTCAGATGCCTGAAGATAATTATGATAAATCAATGTGAAAAATAACTGGATTAGGTAACAAACCAATTTTAGACACAAAACCAGGAGGACAGGCTACTCAGAATGGCTGCTGATAATGCAAATGTCTGTCACTTTGCTGTTAGGAGCACTCACCTGTCCCAGGAACTGGTTTGAGCCCCTGCTGGCTACAACCACCCAACCCGAAAAGCAAATCATTGCAGGTCAATCTCAGTGGGAGTTCCAATTAAAGAAAGGCAACTTTCACCCCTTCAGTATTTACAACAGCTTCCTGAAGCCATGTATCTTGACTACAGTGCATCACTAATTAAATCTAAATTAAATTTTACCAGCGGATTGCCAGGGCCTAATTTTTCTGCTGTGATAAATCCAGCTTCCTGATGCTGACTACATGCTCACTAAAGACAAAGATCCACTGAAGAACAAATAATTTTGGCCTTTCTTGGTATGTTAGGTTACACCACAAAAATAGAGCTAGTAGCTTTCTTTAGATAAGCAATATAATGCACATTTATATTTAGGCAGACATTTTAATTGTACATGTTTGGATCTAAATCAGAGTTCTTAAAATAAAAAAAATAGCCACATATTCAAAATTAAACTTTTCTATGTTTCTTTGGTGGCAGCTTCTTTAGAACACTATTTTCCTACATCTTCCTCTATCAAAGCTCTATAAATGTGCTAATAGTTGCTTTATTAATGGTTGCCTTAGTATCACTGAAGTTTTTTCCTTCTTTCTTTTAGTATAATCTATCTTATGCATGCCTTCAGTCTGGAAAAATCTTGTACAGAATTAGATGGACCTTTATAAAAGAGCACAACTTAATGTAAAGTTTTAATTAAGCAGTCTTTTTCATTCATTATTTTTTATCCTAAGAGGCTCTAAATCATAGTCTGTTTCTGGATGAATATACATAGATTATTGCCTTATTTTATCTTTATATTTATATATTCACTTTGAACAAACTTGGATGAAGCTTAAAAAGTTTCTGAGGATCACATATAAATTATTTCTCAAAAGCTCCTTTTCCGTAAACACGGAATGAATGAAGTCATTTTGCCAGACAAACTCTGTAAAAACTGATTACCATTTCATTAATCATTGACAAAAAATTAGTACTGTGAAAACAAAATGGCTGCATTGTTACGAAAATACCACTTGATAAAACTTGGAAGATGAAGGATGATTTTATGTGCCTCAGTTTCTGAATGCCCAGCTTAAAGCTGAGAGTACCAGCTGGAAAACAAGGTTCTCTAGATGCAGTCAGTGGATGGGTCTAATTTGTGCTGTGTGTGGTGGTGAGGAGTGTGGTGATGCTTGCACTTCCTGCCACAATAAAAGGTCACTGCCCTGGCTTTGCTTATAATTATCAGTCTTCCTTACAGACTGTCTAAAGCATCTGCCTGTGCTTTGTTCAGGCTGCCAGCTCGTCTGAAATCCTTAAGCAATCTTGACTATTAATAATTAGCATTTATTCTGGATTTATTATATAAAATTATTAAGAAATTTCTATTCCAGATGTCTACACAAAGCTATTTCTCATGAATGATGCTCCTTGGAAAAAAAAAAAAAAATAGTGAATTAATACCATGCATCATTTATAAATAATAAGAAACTGATTCTTAAATAAAGATGCTTACATCTGCCTCTTGCTCAAGATGGTGCAATTTAGCTGCCTATCTTGGTTTTGGTTTTAAACAAATACTTAATCCACCAATTGTCATATCAAGAATTCTCCATTTCTCACAGCTGAAGCCTAAACTGCATTGCTTCTTTAATTCTCAGAACAGGGAGTTTCCTGTCTCACAGGTCAAAAGTACAAGGGAAAAAAAAATATTTTTAATATTTCAGTGCAGCAGCCACACTTGTAAAATTGCCTGATACTGTACCCTCCTGTTACTAACAAAAAATTCAGGCAGCAAACTTAATCTAAAATTCCCACAAGGTCTGACAGTATGTAGGCAGTAGGGCAGACCTAAAGCAACTTTTTTTCTCCTTTTCTTCTACATCACCTGATCACTTAGTTTACATTTCTATTCCAGCCCTGGGAAGTATCAGTTCCAGCTTACAGAAAATCCTTCAACATAGCAACTCTGTGTCCTTGCCCTAAAATCTGCCCAGGAGGAGGCAGTGAGCAGGCTGCAGCTCTCTGCCAAGGACAGACAGGTACTGGATGCTGTTTTCCCGGGAGAACCACAGTGGAATGATGCAGCTCCTCCTGGGGAAACCAGAAAAAAAACCCAGTGTGTATGGGATGTCCTGTAGGAATGTAAAAAGCACAGCATGTATGATTTGACAAGGTCCTAGCAAAGTTATGGCCCAGATCCACCATACGAAGAGAATTTGTAGAGAACATTGGAAGAGATTCACCTTTTTCCTGGCATGACAAGCAGAGATATCCCTCTGCAATGCCATGCTGTGGCTGCAATTTTTGGCTTGAAGTTTTACTGCCAAATATCATATTTTGAAATAATACTAAATTCTAAAAAGTTATAGAGTTATTCCACTTTGATTTTTTTTAGAATCGTACTCTCATAATAACAAATTGTTGGATGGATTTTAAAACTTCCAGTTGTCTCGAGACTTTCATAACAAAATCAATGTGCAGTTTGAGTGAGCTCATTACTAGCTAGGTTAAAAACACAGTAAGTGAATGCTTTTCCAATTATTATCTTAAAAAAGTGATTGGAAATCTCTGGTCTAAGAAGCTTGGGGGAAAAATATTATGACCGCTTTCCACTATTTAAATGAAAAACTTAAATCTACCTCACTGAATTTTACTCATGGAGTAATTTTGGAGCCAGAAATAATTAGAAAGGTAAAATCTAAATGAAGACAATTGTTATTTATTATTTTATTGTAAGTTTCTTTACTATTGTTGGAGTTTTGGAGCTTTTTCGTAATTGGTTTACATCTGATTTCTTCCTTTTTTTAATTAAGATAAGAAAAAAGCTTGGACTAACTTAAAAACTATTTGATTTACTTATCCTTTAGCTAAACTGATATGTACTTTTATTATGAATCTTTCTCCAAACACAAAAATATCTTTATTCTCATTTGTCCAGGAAAAAAATTGTGAGGAGGGTAGCTACCTAATCGTGAAGGTGCGCACTGAGTATCCAGAATTTTTTACCATAATGGACCATTTGATCTGATTTTAGCTGCAGCTACTGGCAGAGCTGTTTCAAACAGGAGTAGTCCCATAATCCCTAAAAATATGCAAATAAAAGTCATGACACTGTAGGCAACAAGTGAGCAGGAGATTTGGGATCACATTTCAGACTTAGGTCTATGTTAAGCAATTTTCCTACAGCTAAAACATCTAACCAGAACTACTGAAATGCCTTAGTGGAAATCCAGTAATTCCTTGGGCTGACAGCCAGATTAGGACCAGTCCTGCTAAGCAGCTAAATTTAAATGAGCAGTGCAAGATAAGGAATACTTTAGGAAACTCTTCCTGATCACCTCATGGCTATCAGTATAATTCTCCCTCCTTTTACAGGCGACTGGCTGTAGGAATGTGTTTTTAAAAATGGAGAACTAACATCTCTGTGGGTGTGAAATGGCAGGAAAGAGCACCCCTTGTCAGCTCAGAGGTGCCTGCCCACTGCACAAGAGCCCTCCTTGGAAAAGGGGCCTGGCTCTGACTAAGCACTAAGTCACAGTTCCCACTGGAGATGTTGGCACAATTCTTTGCTGTGGGCATCATTTTAACTTTCTGACACTGACAGATACCTGTGCCTCTCTGCCTGGGATAATTAACTCAGAATGCCTAAACCCAAGTCAATAGCCTTTGCAAAACCAGCCTAAATTAAAATCATACTCTCCCCAGGCGTTTCATACAGCTTACTAAGAAATGCAGCCTGAGTGCTGCTGTCTCTCCGTGAGATTGAGTCATCATATCAACAAAACAGAACTACCCTTAGCAAAGCACGGCCCTGCTTGGTTCACTATGTTCATGCAACATCAAGCTATCACCATTTTGTTGATATACAGTTTTTATAGATCTGCTAAGCTATTACTAAGCTATTGCAAAGCTATTGCTAAGCTGTCAGTTCATACTGTTTCCTCTAAAGCTCAAAGATCTGTGACAAAAAATTGCAGGGGTTTTAACTCTCCATTTCCCAGCAGACTTTGATGGTGGGTCCCCACCATTCTTTTTCTGATGCACTTAAAGCACTTCTACAGTCAATGGATGATATCTGAATCTACTGTACAGTACCAAAATCTTCCCAGGTACAAATAGCCAATTATAAAATGCAACCGAGGGTTGAATAAATTCTTTACTGACCCTGTAGGTAATAAAGTGATGGCCAAAGTTGGGAGGTTCATTATCTCTATCATTATCACAGCTCTCATGACTCCCATGTGAATGCCAGCAATTAGTTTGCTCAGATTGTCCATGAGAAATTTTCTGTATGAACCTAGCAAACTACATTCTGATCACTTTGTTCCAGCTATCCAAGACACAGACAAAAACACTGTGAATGACCATATATCTATTGATTATGAGCTTGGACAGACTTAACACCCACACAATAATAAGACATGTCCAAATAAGCATTAAGGTCCAAGGCAGATCAAGCATGCAGCAATTGTACCTATCAGCCTCATTAGCTAACCCTGACCATCCTTCATGCTTCACAGAAGTGCTTTCTGCATTTTAAAATATCATTAATGGGGGAAAAACGTGTTTGGGATCTCAAATAATTGCTTCTGTGTAATGTTTTTCTAATGGGTTTCTATAAGCATTGGAATTAGCTGTTCATACATAATTTGGGTTGCTTTACTAAGCCATCAGAACCACTCCTACACAGGACAATACTGCATCAGGTGTGGCTCATGCAAAATAAAAAGTGCAATGGAGAAATGCCTAGGGGCAATTACCTTTAGAAGTAGCAGTTTTATAGCTTCCACTGGTTGTCATAGTACAGCAGAGGATGCTTTCCAATCAGTCATGTTTCCATGAACTTGCCAGTATTAGCAACCCTTACAAGATGTGAAAAAGAGGAGTACTTTTCTTTTGTCCCTGTACCTTTTTAGCTGAGTAGTTAGCAGGAGCAGAGGGGCTTAATCCACACAGATCATGAGCCTCCTTGGTAGTGAGAATGGAAAATGATGTTTTAACTGATCAAGAGACAGCAATCACTTTTCTTTTTTAAATTCTAATTTTTGCCACCTAGCTTTTCATCACACTGAAATAAGAAGTAAGCCTATCAAGAAAATTATATGAAATATTGGGGGTGGGTATATTCAAATACTTTGTTTTTTCTGTTGGGATGCATTTATTAAGATGACAGAATCCTGCCATGTAGTACTCAGGATACTGTGCCCTAAATGTACAAAAGTAGCAGGCAGGGAAATGATTTTACTTTGCTGTTGTTATTTCATATAACACACACACATATATATATATATAAAATATATAAATATATATATATCTCCAGAATTATTTTTTTTCATCAGACCAATAACTTCAGCATGTCTGTGCCTTCCAGATCTCAGGTCACTGTTGTAGTTGCCAAGCTACAGATCACCAGAGTTCTCAACTTTCACTGTACCCATTCCAGCTCCCGCAAAACAATATACTGTGATGATGTGAAGGGGAACATATTTCAACACAATTTCAGCTACCTTTAGCAGAATTGCTTCTGTATCTTGCTACATATTGCCATAAAATATAAGAACCTAAACACAATAGAAACTGTTTTTCTGACATTACAAGACTGCAAATAGGTCAAAGCAGCATAAAGAATGATGCACTAAACCAGAAGTCCGACTACTTTTTTTTGTATTATACATGAAATTATCCCTTCTGGTCTATCTCTGTAAAAATGAACCATTCCAATGCCTGCTTTCAAGGTGTGATCCTGCCTCCGTGCCTATTTGAAGGTGTAATTTGGCAGGTCCTTTAAATTGAGATCCTAAGTGGCCATGCTTTATTAGTGCTCCCCTCAAGAGCCAGCTGCAAAAGGAAGAGGACAGAGGAGCCTTTCAGTGAAAATAGAGTTATGGCTAAATCTGTGATATAGGTTACTGAAAAATGAAAACAATCTCGCAGAACATCATTGTGAAGGCCAAATGAGCCATGAGAGATTTGGTGGGTAGAATGAAAGGTGATACACCACTGTAATAACTCCAACAGCTTAAGAACAACCTGCGAACTGAAAGTACACACCAGCTTCAGTAAACACAAAGTTTGAATGTCAGGAGAGGGCTAACCTGCAGTCCTTTGGAACAGAAGGTGTGCTTCATCTTTTAGTAAAAGTTTGATCTTCAATAGCAGAGTTCAACTTTCAATACAAGACTGTTGCTGATGCTGAAAAAAAAAAAAAAAAAAAAAAAAAAAACTTTACATACATGAAGAAGTAAAAAAACCACCCCAATTTTCCCCTTTCATTGCTGCTTAATACCTTGCACTATCAAAAACATCGGGATGCCTTTTTCTTGAAAAAGACTCATTGTTGACCCATTATCTTTACTTAATGTCTACACCACATACACAGTAACAGAATTCAAAGGTTCACTTAAATAGAAACAATAACATGGACATGTGCTGCCAACATCAGCCCTCAAAAAAGCAGTGTTTGAAAAATCAAAAGCAAAAACTGTACATTACTTGCTGGACAGAAAGATGATGTTCCCAGTCTGCTACTCTTACCCCAAGCACAGAAAAAAGTAAAAATAAAGCATTTTCTAAAGCTCTGTTATAAATTAGGAGCTTCCAGACAGCTTAGAAGGGCTTGTTTGCAGGAACTCATTTCTCATAAAAGGCTTGTTGCAGCTCTAGGGAGGAGTAAAATAGCTGCTGATGACATTCAAATCATGATCTGTCTTCTCAGTCATTAATTTTAAATATGATTCATACTCCATTATGCTGTGAAAACCAAAGAAATTATCCTTTATTGTGTCTAGCCATTTTTCATCACTATGTACTCATAATGACCAATTTTGCTCTTCCCTTCTGGTATGCACTTGAAAATGTGCAAAAAATTAACACAGATATTTACATTTGCCTTTAATTCAGCTTCATAAGGATTTTCCAATGTAAATACATATTTATACAATAGAACAGAATTATTAGCATTTAGAATCTATAAACAACATTAGCCTTTAAATTGCTAAATATTAGGGTTTATAAATTAGAAACCAGTCCAGGTCAAACTGCAGGAACAAGAACTATTGAGCTTTACCCTACTTAAACACAAACACATACAAAAATATACATTTGAATGATTGTCTAAATCTGTGTGCATTTTAATTACCATTGAAGTTAATTCCAATAACTGACGGGTTTTTAATGTACATACTCTGTTGCAATATCAATGGCATTTCAGTTCTTGTTTTGGTTATTTTTTTTTTTCTTTTGAAAAATAGAACACAAAAAAAGATTTTGGCTTACATTTTCAAAAATCCAACACTTCAAAAATTCCTTTTTTTCAGCTACGTGACTTTGGACAAATCATTTACTCTGTGACTCAAAATCCCACCTGTAATTTGGAAGTTTTCATTATGTATTTCGATACAAAATAGATATGCTGCATAAAGCTGAGGCCCCACTTCCTTCATGTTTAAGAGAGAGGGTGCATGCTCTGCATCCTCCTGCTTTCACCCCAGTTGAGGCAAAGTTCTTCCTCCAAAGCCTGTATGAGACAGGCTCCTCTGTATGTTCCTCTGCTGGAACTCCCCTTGAACTTTATCTTCAGGGGACACAGCAGTGGAATATTATTTTTAACATGCTTCCCTCCTGCCCAGGTGCACATTCACTGAGGAGCTGCAGCAGGGAACCACACAGTAACTCCCCATCATTGCAGAATTACTCAAATAAATGACATAAGATCACTGAGCTAAGTCTCACAGCACACAGTCCAGTTTGCTAAATACCTGATGGATTAGGATGGAGAAATAAGTAATATTTATTAGCACAAGGTACTTATTAAATAGTATCACTGAATCACAGAACATGCTGCATTGGAAAGAACCCACAAGGATAATTGAATCCAGCTCTTGGCCCTGCACAGAACCATCCCCAAGCGTCACAATGTGTGCCTGAGAGCTTTGTCCAAACATTTTTAAACTCTGGCAGGCTTGGGACTGTGACCACTGCCCTGGGAGCCTGTAAGCAGGGCATGGCTTCCAGCATCTGCAAAGACAATGTAATTTTCATTCCTTCATGTCCCACATAAGAGTTCATGGGCATCAGAAGTTGCTGGTTTATTAAAAAAAAAAAAAATTAAAAAAAGCACCTCATTGTTCTTTAAATTAATGTTGTTGATTTCAGAACATAATGAAGCTTGTAAACTCCTAGATTTTTCTTTTTTTCTGGAGTAAGGAGAATAAGGAATTACCTCTACCTGTGAGGGATAGTAAATTATATTACTCAGCTCATACAGCTTGTCACATGTGAAGCAAATCCCACACCTCCCACAAGTACAAGCTTCAAAGCGCACATTTTCATCTTAATCACTAAGATTCAATGTTAAATTAGGTTATTGATGGATTGCAAATAAATATGAGATTTGAAATGGGGAAGCCAGCACTGCAAAACTTTAAAAGTGCTATAAGAAAAGAGGGATGATGTATTTAAGTGTAGGGTATCTGTAAAAAGATGTAGGCAGCAAGGGGGCTGCAGGGGGAATGTCTGAGAGATACCCAGGAACTGCCCTGTCCTGGACACAGCCAAATCCACAATGGATGTGCCATGGGACACAGGTGGCAGTGCTGGGAAAACATAGTTAAGGAAGGGGAGAAAATGCTAGACAGGGAGAACAGAGACAAAGAATGGTTTGAGAAACAGTCCTGTGAGCACTGCTGTGAGAGAAAGAGGAAGAGAAGGTGCTCCAGATGCTGAAACAGCCTGTGGAGAAGATAACCACACTGCAGCCATGGAGGATCCTGTGGTGGAGCAGGGAGATGGGACTGAAGGAATTGTGGCCTGAAGGAACTGGATTTTCCTGAAGGTTTATCCCCAACGACTGGGTCCTGTAGGAAGGACCCATGCTGGAGGAGTAAGGAGCAGCAGAGAGGAGTGGTTGTGGAATGACCACAACCTCCATTCCCCAATCCCCCAATCTTGGAATATCTACATAAATTCTGAAAGTGAAAAATACACAGATACAGCATTAATCCCAAGAGTGACATATGTAGGATCAGGTAAGGCACCTCATGAAAGAAGGCAGGAATTCTTAGAATCATTACAAATGTAATTTAATTAGCCTTGTCTTTACTCAGCTTTTTAAAAATGCATTAGGCAAGATCCTTCTTTGGCAATTAAGTGATTCCAAGCCATTAATTGTTTCAAAGTTTCATTTCCAAGAGAAAGAGAGAATAAAAAATGACAAAGGAGATATTCTAGAGAGAAAGGCAATGGTAGAACTGTGGAAAAGGCAGGAGTTGTAACAATATGACATTTGGCATAATTTTTAAATTACTGTTTTAAGTTTAAAATTATTCAATAAAGCAAGTTGTTTAATGATTCACTTCAATTTTTTTCCACTTCTTCACAACTGATGGATTCTGTCATTTAACCATTATACTGTTTATTTTGAGAAACAGAAAACAAGCTGCTGAAATAGCTCAAAATACTGAAATACTGAAATTTTGAAAAAAAAAACCTGAGTTACAACTTCATTCCAAGAATGTTTCCATACTATTGAGATTTTTCTCTTTGATTTTCCTTCTGTGTACATGCTTGTTCCATCACAGATCTCTACTTAAATTCAATGCTGTAGCCTATCATTCAGGCCTATGTAGGCTTAGGGAATTACAGTTCTTCTGACAATGACTTTAAGAATGAAAGTCTACTGTGTGAGGCTGCATGTTTGTTTGAAAATAAGAATAAGGACCAAAGAATTAGTTTAGGATAGTCTGTAATACCAAAGGCAGCAGTATCCTGATACCTGCACGTGCATTAATGACTGTATGAAGCAACCAGAAATACAGAGAAGGAGAGCAGAAACAAACAGGAAGCATAACTTCAGCAAAGTTAAACAAATAGGCAATTCAACAGAAAAGCTGAGTTTTGTTCAGCTTCCTCTGCATTATTATAGATTACACTCATTTATATCAGAAGACAACTAATCCATAGTGCATTTTCCTAATGGAAATGCAAAGGCATCAAATATTGGCTACCTGATAATGCAAAAGAAAGGTAAACTCATAAAATTTTCTGTGACTATTGTTCCCATGAGTTTGCATAACGCAAGCCAGTCACAATAATTACTTCCCATATCAATTTTTCATTTAGCTTTGCCACATTCCTCAGAATTTTGCTAAAAAAAAAAAAAAAAAAAGTATGTTTGCAGCATTTTAAGGAAAATATCGAAGCTGTTGTTGAATTATTTGTCTTGAATAAATAATCCAGATCCTCACTTGAAATTGTTCCCATTTTGATCTCGGACTTGTCAGAGAATAACTAGTAATCAGACAGGCCATCTGTGCTGCCCAAATAACTGGTTGGAACCTAAAAGTTCATCATACTTTGTTTTTGTGTTGTGACATCTAACTTGCTTAAAATCAAAAATCTTGACTCCCCCTGGACATTTTCAGCATTTCATCATGCCCAAAGAAAATAGTGATTTAATTATAACATGTATAACCATTAACTTATTTATGTTGTAGATATTTCCTGTGATTCTTTACAAAGCTTTAAACAGATTAAAATTAGGAATCTAAGTTTATTAATCTTTGTATTCTAAGAATTTATTTAAATAACTGAGATGACTGATGCTAAGAAATGAAAATGAATTATATAGAAGTGAATGTATGATGCAATTCAACCATTGAAATTGCCTTAGTATTGCTAGCAGTTAAAGCCCACTTTTCTCAGGTGTTCAACACATACTTCCAGAATTATTTTGAGTACCATGCCCAGTTAAAAATAATGCTGAAATTTTTCTGTGAAGCAGCTCAGAGTAAAATATTTGGGTAGTCAATTACTAAGTATGAACGAGAATTCTGGCAGATTAAAAGGCCATGTGCTGCAAAAACTTTGATGTACATAACCTGACATAAAAGGGGGTCCCAATCCCAGAAAATGTAACCAGAGCCACATTTTGCACAGGTTCACATTCAGTACATTATATAAGGAAAACATAGCACAGAATATGCATATGTAATATACTAAAGAAACCTATTAAAAGTTTCTTGTATTTTATTCTTTCCTTTAATAGTGATTTTCAATAATGACCACTTTTGAAACAATACTTAATTTATATAACTTCACAAAACTCATGTCACTAATTTGAAATAGTTTTGGATCCAACTTTTAAGGTAATACTATTTCAGCCTTGAACTGGCCCTGCTCCTGTTCATTGCATACTCAGCTTTGGCTTAATCCTATCTACTTTGCATTAGTGAAAGTTTATCTGTGTCAACAAGGCAAAAGCAGAGCTTTAGTTCTTTTGCTTTGCATGCCTTACTACTAAAAAACCCTCTCCAAAACAAAACAAACCCCAAACAAATCACAAATCAATCAAACAAAAAAACACCCAATTAAAGAAGCTATCAAATTCTCTGCACCTATGCTATTTCTCTTGTTGATATTACCAAGTATTGGAAATGTTTGAAATTGCTAGATTTTTTTTATATTTTTTTTTCAGTGAAAACATCATATAAAATCTCAGAAAAGAAAAAATCCCATGAGTAGTATGAGGGGAAAAAAAACCCCAAACAAATAACCCTTTTTTTTTTTTCTTTTAAAGGGAACGATATGTTGCTGCAGTTGATGTTATTTGTAGTTTATTTTAACCCCTAGTGAAGGGCTTAAACTGACTTCAAAACTCTTCTATACTTTGCATGCACTGAGGCCATATAGAATCGACCATAGTGGCTAAATGGAAGAAATTTCATGTGGGTTTTCATGCTGTGTGTTACTCTTGGACTTCTTGAGAACCGTGGCTCTTCTAGCCTGGGAAAAGAGAGTAGCCACACTGGAGCACATATCAGCTGGCATCCCAGACTCCCCATGGACACCAGACTGGGGAGAGGAGAAATCCCAGATAAAAAATGCCATATTTATGTAGTTTGCTGAGTGGGAAGCTTCCTGTAAAAGAAATTTAGGAGTTTTTTTCTAAGCCATTGCTAAGGTTCTCTCCCTTTAACAGAGTGTGAAAGGGTCACAGCATAAAGAAATTAAGATCAAGCTCTTGGTTTCTGACGAGTCTCCTACATACACTAAGAAAGGAGAGTCATTTTCTGTGTATAGTTGGGATGTATATCCTGTCATTTTTCTACCAGGCTACTCAGTTTTAAAGGAGATACCAGTTATGCAAAACATTACCACTCAGAAATATATATTTTGACCCATAAAAAGGTTCCCTTATAAGATTTGCTGCATGACAGAGCCTGAAGAACCAAAGTTTCTGGGTTTAGTATGTGCCTGGCATATTTTCTGTGCTGTGTGCTGCAGATCCTATGGATTACTAGATCAATCCGAACTCCCATGCCAGTCTATCACCTTCTGCTGGAAACAATTGGCATGTTCTGACCTTCTTAAATACTGATGTAAGTCCCACTTACATTTCCTCCCTATACACACAGAACTCCTGTGCACCAGAATGAGAACACCATAAAGATACGTATATGCATACATATGGATATAAATGTAATCTCTATAAAAGCAATAGAGCATTTGCCTTTATTCGGCTTTAAGCAGAAATTCAATAATAATGTTGCAAATATCTGCGTATTGCTCTTGGCAGTACTAAAAATAAGTCATTTGGATTAAACATTTTCAAGTAGAACATTTTATAACTTAAATAATATTATTTTTATTCAAGATCCCATTTGCTTTAATGCAATTTGTCTGAGATCATGTACTAGTTTCTGTTCCAGGCACAGCCTTGGGAAGATAAAAACATTAAATACAATTCTTTGTGGGTTTTAAAAAACCATCTTGCCTTATTTAGATTATCACCACCAGTGAGGCCTGTGTACCCAGAGCATTCATGATTACATGTATAAGAAAAATACCAAAAGTATTATGTAACAAGCTAGACTATATTCTGTTTAGGTAGCTATTGAATTGTAGCCAGTATCATAAAATATTGTCAGGTTCTCATTTTCTTAACAGTTGGAGTCTTTTGGTCAAATAAACTGCTTTCTTACATCTAACTAAAGTCTTTGCAGTAACTGCAAAATTGAAAGTTTAATTTAAATTGCTAAACAGAAAAGTTCTACTAATTGACACTGTTAAATACAGAGTAGTCCAAAAGTATGAATGAGGAGTAAATTACAGATGAAAGGACTGACAAGCAAGGAACCCAAATGGATAGTTTGATATTTACAAATTGGATCTTAATATAATACACAATTTTTCCTTCATTTTAGTCTTTATTGCTTCCATGTGATGTGAAAGTAGTGACTGGATTCTCACTCTTTCAAATGCAAGCCAAATACCTTCTGTAGACATTATTTTTGACAAATTTAAACAAAACCTGCTGAAAACTGGTCTCAAATTTCCACCTTCTGTTTAACACTCTGTTTAAAATTTATAGCTCTCTAGTGAAGCTTAACAGCAAAAAGAGTATTGGTAATTCTTTCTGCTGGTCTATCAGATAAAGTCTGGGTTTCCTTACAGAACAAAAATACCAGAGTTTTTGAACAGTTTCTAAACATATTAGACTCCATGTCTTATGAGTTACCTGTTTGCTTCTGACTGGTGAAATGCCATATTGATTTTTAATTGCAGCCTGGAAAATTAGAAGTGGAAAGTAGAAAAATAAGTGAAACAAATCATCTATTGAAGAAAGCTGAGGGCAGTTTTAAAGTTCAAGAAGCTTTTCAAAAAGGTAGAATGAATTTCATCTTTATGAGAAATGCCTGTTCTGGGTATCTGCAGTTAAAACATGAGGACTTTAGCTGGAAGAGTTAAGTGCCATATGCTCAGAAAACTGGAGGAAGAAAATAATATGGGGAAAGGTTAACATCTTGACAATAAATTATGGGCTTAAATAAAAATTATGATATATTTTCATATGATTAGGAATAATTGACTACTATGGCAAGTAGTAAAAAAAAAAAAGAATATTGTTTCATCTGTCAGTACCTGGTTGCACCAGAGCTCTGCAAGAAACTTAATCACATGTGTCTTTGAACTGAGTTAAATTGCTGTGTGAAATAAACCAGTTTTGCTTTCAAAGTCTCTGTTCTACAGATAAAAGTACTGTATTCAGGCCAGTTTGCTTTGTTCAAAGGTATAGAACTATTTAGTCCAAATTTCAGACTCACCCTTACCTTTTATGATCTCTTCTACTGTTTTGTTAGGGGTTTCTTAAATTGCATATTTTCATCACTAAAATAAACAAATTCATATGTGATTACAAAAGTGCAATATAGTCCTTAATCCATATAGGGCAATCTTTTATGAGTTGTAGTTTAGATTACCTCTGATTTGGAAGAATAGTTTTTTAGAAAAAATACTGCATTAATGTAGTCATTAACAGCAATTTATAGATTTCTTTTGTTAAGTCTTTAAAAAATCCTTTTTTGTTTGGTGGGTTTTTTTTTTGCTTTGTTTTGTTTTTTCTCACAAAATTGACTAAATAGATGAAGCAAAAGGGAGCAAAGTAACTTGATAAAGATCCTTGAAAATCTCAGTTGGTGCTCCTCAAAATCATTATATGCTTAAATTCCTTAAGGGATCTGAATAATTCTTTCTACAAATATCTTTAACTGATTTGATGTCTAGAAAAAGTTTCAGTGCAGTTTCTGTATTAAGTTGTTTTCATAAGCACGTCTGGCCAAAGCTATGCCTTCCAAATCTTCTGTACTTTTAAAAGGTTCCTCGACTTGTTGCTGTGAAATTGTTACAAAGAAACTTGTACTAGTGAAGATCATTTTCCCATTGGCAAGGAAATATCCTTACACTGGTATTCATTCCAATGAACAGATTTCTTTTGTATTACTGAAGCCATAGTCAAGGTCTTGTTTTTTAATAAATATTCAGAAAACTAGAATGAAAAAAAAAATATCCCATGCATCACACACACACACACACACACACACACACACATATATATATAAATACATTTTATATAAAGAAAAGTATAGTTTCCCTCCCTTTTCATTCCAGATCAGTCAACCGAATTCTGGCCTGTAGATTTGTAGTATTATGATATCATGAAGACTTTCACACAGGGAAGAAAATTGGAGCTGTTTGATTTCACGAGTATATTTGTAGCTTGCTGAAACATCTTTGCCAGTTCATTCCTAACTATCAAATGCATACTAAGTATATTTAACGTTTTGATAATGGTATTATTACAATATATTCATTAAACAGAAATGCTTTATAGTATCATATTAGACTTATAGTAGGAATTAATTGTGAATGTGAAAAATATTTTTTAAAATATATTTTTCTATGTATTTCTATGTTTGCAAGATTTAGTTCAAATGGCACTACCCTTGGCTTCTATGAATCTTATTAGTAAATCTTGGTCTTTGAAGAATTGTCCTGCATTTTTTGATTGGACTTGACTCGCTTAAGGTTGAAAGTATCATCTTTTCTGCTAGCTATAAAAATTGATGCTAAGGTTTAAAGAGCAGAACTCCAGGAAAGATGAAGAGGAAAGCAGAGATAGAAGCCAGTTGAATCCTTTTATTCTGGATACAAACAAATATTGAAGGAGCTGTGTGAAACACCTCCAAACAAATGTATCTTAAGGTCTATTTCAGATTATTAAGCACTCCATTCTGTTATTACCTGTAATCCTCTGAAAATACAAAAAAATGAAGAATTGGTGATGATGACAAGTACGTCCTGTGAATAAGTAGCTCTCTCAGAGCACTGCCAAGATCTAAAAATGGCCAGATTGTGGAAGCTGCAGGCTGTCTGCTTTGTAGATGACAGGTATCCTGAAGAGAACAAAGTCAAACACTGCACCACATGTAGGCCAGAGATATGACATTGCTGGAGATACTGTGTGCATTTTGTGACTCTGACAACTGCAGGGATAGCAGACTGGAGAACAGAAATTATAGACGTATATGTCCATTTGTTTTGGGGAAAAAAATCAGCAATATTCATTTAACAAGGTGATAATTCAACTTACTGCAGAGGTCTCTCTTCTCCATTTTACAAATGTCTCATATATTTGCATAATTTTTCTTACCAACTATATGACACATAAATGTGAATTATTTATTTATATGCTTTGTTCAGTAGGACTAAAATTTTGAGTTTTTCAGGCTCAAGAAATAACTCCCCAAAGGAAAAATATTGAATCTCTTTATAAACTGCTGCATAAAAAATAATCTTTATAACAGAAGGTATTTCTTGCCAAAACACCTTTTAAGAAATAGTTTTGTGAAAAAAAAAAAATACTGGGAAGTGATAGGAGAGTGTAATGAAAATGCTCCTGGTCCTTTATGATCACGCTGATTGAACAGAGGGGATGATCAGCATCCAAGAATTAACAGGGGAAGCTAAAGAGCAAAACAAGGAGTTCTTATGCCCTGCTACTTTTGCCTTATTTATTGTTGGATTCAAGATTATAATAAATGGACATAGCCCATTTTGAGTGTCCTTCATTTTGATGATGACATTAATCAGTAACAAATTCATGGTTTTGTTAAAAGGGGGGGGGGGGGAATGCACATCTGTTAATATCCCAGCTTTACTTTTTTAATAAAATTCAAGTCTTTTTACTTATCTAAAAAATGATAGGTGCTGTATCAGGCATAAGGCGATCTTAAGCAACAAATGTCCTTCAAAAACTTCAGATACTTTTGGCTGCAGAAGCATGATCAACACTGACACAATAATAGCAATTTCCAATCCTTTTCTCCTTTAGAGATACTTCTGAAACAACACACATCACAACAGTGAGGAATTTTTCTGGAATGTACTGCTCTTAACAGGAAGGCACTTCTAATAAATTGAAAAGAATTATCACTGCTTTCTAGAAGTCTAAGTAGTGCAGACAAGCTGAACACATCAGAGGTGAAACATGAACATATTTACATGGCAACTTCCACAACAGATTAAGCCTAAAAAGAAAATTATAGGGAGGGCTGACTGAAATCAGATAGAAGAGTAAGGAAAAGGCCTTCATCATCACCAGGAAGATCAAAAATAGACCAAGCCCAGAATATCCAGTGACATGTGGTGCATATTTCTGACAGAACACAAGCACAGACATTTTGGAAGCATTGCATGACTTGCTGTTTTCAACAGAAAGTTGAATAAAAGAGGTTACCCAAGTGTGGATTACATTTTTACTTCTGAATGTTGGTTGATCTCTCCTTACAATCTGAATAAGAACAGAGATCCAAAAAACAACACTTCTAATATCAAAAACAAAGGGTGATACTTACTAAATGCATGCAATAAGAACCGCAGAATAAAATGGTTATTTTTGCAGTCTGAAATTGTCACCAGGATTTTGGAGACTGTTTACTCAAGTAATCAATAGAAAACTAAACATTACCATGGCAACTATCATCTTAGAGATGCAGTTATTTGTATACTCTTTAGGTGGACTTTTTAATCATCATTTAAAGTCTCTTCACTGTTTTTTCCTCTCTCAGAAAAACTTAAAACAAGAAGTGAAAACATTAATTCTATTAATATTTTATGCAGTTAAAGCTGCCATCTTGCTCGGGTGTCTGTCTACAAACCCAAATTCCAATGCTTACCTAATCTTTGGGTTAGAGAGTCAGAACTGAGTTGGACATGGCAGTGATCCCACAGTCTTAGACCACTGGCAGTGAAGTTTTTGGTCCTTTGGAACCAAAGGAGAGGTTGTGAGAGATTTCAAGGCATGCACACAGCGACTCACATGGTGTGAGTGAGACTGAGGCTATTCTTTTGAAGGTGGGCTCATACCATCTTCTGTACCATAGAATCATGGAATGGTTTGGGCTGGAAGAGACTTTAAAAAACCATTCAGTTCCCTGCCATGGGCAGGGACACCTTCCACTAGACTAGGCAGCTCAGAGCTCCATCCAGCTTGGCCTTCAACACTTCCAGCAATGAGGCCTCCACAGCTCCTCTGAGCAACTTGGGATTCTTCTGTGGTTCAAGACAAATTTTTAACAGTGTTAAATCTTAACAGGGGCAGTGGTGTTAAATCTTAACACCACTGCCCTTGTTACTAGAGTTAGAGCCAGGATAATATCTTTGATTATCTCCATGTTTCAATCTAAAAAGTTATTTTTCCTGGTTCACATTTTCAATCAAAACACTTCCTGAAAGCTCTCTAGAAATTGTTCCTAGATTGAGATTACCAGCTTCCTGCTTCATGTCTTTTAAAGGGTTTCCTGATATACCTTCTTTCTGTATCCCAGCTAGGCTGAGGGTGTCACCTGCTCTAACAGCCACAGTCACAAGCATGTGCACCACTAGCTTGGCTCTGGTTTCAGTCTCTAGTGAATAAGGGTAAGATCCTCAGGCCTTAGGTGCATGGGGGACAACTAACATTACCTCGTACATAAACTACAAGAGGAATGCACAACTTAAAAAATACCCCAACAAAACAACAACAACAACAACAACAACAAAAAGCAAGACAAAACAAAAAAACCCTAACAAACAAACAAATCCCCCCCAAAACCAGAATAGGTAACATGCAAGTTAAAAGCCATTCATGAAGAACCAGTGGATGATTTATACCAGGGTTCTATCTGTGCCCCGTCTAAACCAGCAGGAGAACTGTAATTGGTATACAAAGGAAAGACAAACATTCTGAGAATTATGCAAGTGTAACAAAGAAAAAGAGAAAAAAATGTAACATTAAAAATATCTCTTTTTTATAAAAAAGTGCAAAGTTCTGGAAACCGAATTGGGCTTTTGGCAGGGGAGTCAGCAGGCTGAATTTAAATGTTAATTTTGATCTGTAGTGCAGAATGTATTTGGTAATGAAGGTTAGACACAATTTTTTGTAGCAACTATCCTGTCAAATGGTGTGAATTATATCCTAATTAGTTTACAACTCTGTAGCTAGTCTATCTTACAAACAATTAGCTGAGAGATTTTTTCCTAGCCTAGCATTTGATATGAGCACAATAATTTCTATCTTTTCTTCCTCCTGTCCGTTTCATTTCTTTCCCCACTTTCAGCTTAAGAACAAAACCTAAAGAGTAAAAACATCCTGAGAATTTAAATGACATTAAAGAACACAACTTAACAAATGGTAGCCTTTTTCTCCAAGCCAGGTTAGCACTATTATTTCTCAGATTACAGCATCTGTGATTGATGCATATTATACAAGTATATTTTGTGCAGGTGTCAGTTAAATTTTATAGTGCTAATTATGGAAAAAATCTGATTCAGTACTTTGTGTAGGTCTGAGAGACATGAAGAACAGCATAATATTCTTTAAGATAAATTCATCTCTTCCATTGTTTTATCATCAATTGTCCATTGATATTTTAAATTCACAGAGTCTACATTTTAATGGTATTGTACTGTGTTGTACAACAGCTTTTGGGCATTATTTACAAAGAGAAACATTTCTGCAAACACATATAAGACATCACAAAATAAACTTTCAGAAGAAGCAATTGCTTTAGGCTGAAATCTGACACAGGGAAATAAACTTATCCACAGTAAAACAAATTAAGTAGGCATTTCACTCAGGATAAATTTGGCCTTCTGTTTTAAGATCAGAGCAAGAGTTACTTTCACTTAAAAATTAAATAGAGCTTTTGACAGGATATTCTGAGTGAGAGTACAGATGTTTTGTGATGACCTCTTTTGCCAAAGCAGACTCAAAAGAGAATGGACACTACCTGTGGTGTGCCAGCTGCTGATGCTGTAACCAAAGACTTAAGTACAAAGCAGTCATAACCTTCCTCAGTCAAGGTCACAATTTAGTTTTTGTTCAGAACTGACTGGCACCCTCAGAAGTACACACTCTCAAATCAAGTGCCTTAAAAATATATTGTTCTGATTAAGAGGAAAAGTAGGTAGAAGAGAATTAACAAAACCACAGAAGGAGAATGTCTTTTAAAGCTAATGATAATTATTCAAATATATTTGGGGACAGAGACAAAAATAAAACTTGGTCACAATTACTGATGCAATTTTGTAATTGAAAGTTCTTCATTTTCCCTAGAAGACTTTTCCTGATATATCCTGAGGTATCGTTTGTGGGTTTATTCAGTGAAATCCCATTAGCAGCACACAATCAGCCTGAATCAGGGTACATTCTTATTAGGTGCAAACCATGTTAGTGAGTCAGGGCTGGCTACAAAACTGAAATTCCAGATTTAAACCAATCCTCCTACATGTTGGCTATTGCCAACAAGTGCACCAAAATATTTTGTGATTGCAGTTGATTATGAAATAAAGGACAAACAGCTTGTGGTTTCTCTAATTAAGGGACTGATTTTATGTTGATTCACTAATGCATACAGCGAAACCCATTGTGCAGCTCTTAGCTGCAAAAAGTTCCTGAGAAACCAATTCCCTCATCTTTACTTTCTTTTAGTGACCTCTCTCTTGAAAAGATAAGCAAGCCAATAGAGTTAAAATCTTGACAGTTGAATACTTTAGTTTTTCCCTGTGATTGAATAAACTTTTGGATTCCTTAATTAATTTTTTATATTTTTTGAAAAATATTACAGTTATAAATGGCCAGTAAATTCCATTTACAACTACTCCATTTACAACAGCTCCAACTACATGATACACTGTAGCAGCTTCCTTGGAATTCTGCAATTTGCAATGTCAATAACATCTAATTTAAGGTGTTTAATCTGATTAGGGGTAGATTAAGAAAGCACTGACATGACAGAATTGGTCTAGACTCTTAATTATCCATGGATTATGGCATTTGTCTTTCCAAATTAGAATTACAAGTGAAAGTGTATATATAAAGGAAACAGGTAAGTACCATCATGTGAAGCAAAGTTCCACTGCATGGCATTATCACCTCCAAGTACCCTTCTATGACAGCAAAGTAATGCTACAGGCACAGTCAAATCACTGTTAACCAGAGGGAAGGCACGTACAGTTAAACTAGGAATTTAAACAGAGCTTGGAGGAAGAAGCAGCACACAAGCCTTATCAATAGCAAAGTGACTCTAAGAGCCAATAATTACAAGAATATGAGGTTTATCACAACTTTTTTCTATATTATGCCCTTTCCTACCCACCCTACCTCCCCAGGAGAAATGACAGCATTATGAGAGAAGTTCAGATCTTATGTCGTTATTTTTTGCCATCCTACAAATCTAGCATTGATTATCATGTTCCTCTTTCCCAGATGCAAACCCAGTCAGAAGATGCTTTGTCTTAAGAAGGTAATCCCAGAAAACTGAACATTTAAAGTGAAAGAATCCCACACTACAAAGCTTTTTAAACTGGAGCTCAGATTAACTTCCAGGTAGCAAAAGGGTTGTAATTATATAGTCCATAGTGTAAAATTAAGTGAAAGCTGAAGAGAATTATTTATCTGTAAGGGGAGAATTCTTATTCCTGTTCTATTTACCTAAGTCAGAACCATAAGGATTACAACAGTGTGACCTTTTCTTACTTAAACTAGTGAAAAATACAAAGTTATGACTGTATCAATGTAAGTCATGCTGTGGAGAAAAAAACCCCAGAGTTTGTAACTAATTCTGCTCCTGCTTGGCTCAAGCATGCTCTCTTTTTCTTTGGCTGTGTATAAATGTGCACTGGCAAGTGCTCATCTTTTGCAGACTGAAAATCAAAAAGACAATTTCTACCCTGAAATAAAAATAAATCATATATTCTATTCCAGATTTTACTATTCGTTCCCCATAAAGAGACATAAAAATTTGGGAGTTGTTTAAGCCACGTGCCACAAATCATCTTGCATGCTCAAATGTCAAGTTATATTTTACATGAGTCACTGACTATCTGGATTTCTTTGGCAATGTTTTTCTCCAGTTGGATTTGCATCCCAAGTTCATGCACTTTTTCTTCTACTACATGGGAAGCCTTCACCCTCTCATGCAAACTCTACAGGAAAAGCTATTAAAAAAAACCCAAAAAACAAAAAAAACCCCAAAAAACCCCTGAAAAAACCCATACAAAGATTGTGAAGTAGCAAATTGGAGACAATTGTCTCATTTACAATTACTGATACTAGGTAGCTGTATGCTTACTTGGATTCCAGACATCCCAGTGACACCACTCATACACAAACCTGGAAGAAATCCTTATTTCCTCCAATACATGTGAAATGCAGAATCCAAGCCTGCAATATTTTACACTTCTCTCTTCCCTGAGTCTCTTAGCTAGTCTGATCCATCTTGCCACCTTGATATTGGCAAGGCACCTCAAATCTGTGTACTTCAGGCGCTGAAAAACTTGAGCTGAAGTGAAGTCAGTTCTCCCATTCCTTGAGGTGGTTGCACAGTGATACAGGAGTAGGAGGGCTTAGCACCACTGTCCCCTTTTGGGACCATTATATGGTGTAATCTGTAACAGTGTCCAAAGCTGGTGTGCAGTCAGACAGATAATTATGTAGTTCCATGTGAAGCCTACATTCCCTTCTTTTGCTGCTCCTGAAGGACCATGGGCGTAGCAAAAAAATGTAGCCTCATTTTTTCCATGCTTTTTGAATACAATCACTGGCAATGTTTAAAATCTGTGCTATTTCTAGCTCCTCAATAAAGCTTAAAAAAACGATATAGCCACCTCAGGAGAATGCCTTTATTATGCTATCTCCTGAACCAAGCAGTTTCAGCTCATTGGGATTCAAGTAATTAAATGCTTGAGCAGCCCCTGCAAGTCTAGATGGGAATGCCTGGATACACAATCAAGTACAAAGTGAGCAGGACAAATGCAGTTCCAACTTCCGCTCCTTGTCATCTGATAGTCAGTTTGGTCATTCTTTACTGCCCACTGGAGATAGTCACTATTAAAGAGGGAACACTAATGAATCATCTTTACATCTGGCAGTGCTGTGGAAATAGATCAGACATATCGTCATTTTTTTGCTTCAGCAAACTTAATCCACGGCTCTGGAAAATACTGCTGAAGCTATCCTGGCATAAGACAAAGCTTTGGGATTCTCCAATGCGTTGGCATCTGTGAATTATTTGCCACAGAAGGATACATTTTGGCAGCATCACTTGCTCTGAACTTTGAAGAGCAAGGCTGAGACTACACTTTCACAAGGTAGCAACACTTGTCCTTTAAAGGTTGAGATGTGATTCTAAGGCAGAAAAGAGAAAAAGAGAACATGACAACTTTACAGATGAGATTTTTCAGTAAGCTTGTAATTTTCAGATTTCAAAATATAACCTTTTTCCCCAGTGAAAATTGTGAGACATACCACCATAAACAAACATTTACAGAAAATTCTTACAAAGGGTGCTGCATCATTTCAGAATCTTGAATACAAATTCCTTAAGCTGTGTTTACCAAAGGTCAAGCACTTAGGCGCTTTTTTGCCTTGAAATGTAATGAGCAACCAGCCTCTCCACATGATTTGTTGTAGGTGCCTTGCACCACAGCAAAGCAGACAGATGCCTAATTACAGCCTAGGGATCTTCTCTTTAGGTAACACCTTTAGCAAGCCTTGGCCTTTATCGCTTCCTGCAGGTGAGGAATCTTGTCCTTGTCTAGATTAGTCTGGAAACACTCACTCTTTCTCTTCCCACTTTTCCTTCCAAGATAAATACATATTGGTACCACTAGGCAAAGTAAATTCTCTTTTTAAATATATATGTATATGCTGTAGCTAAATAATATATGGTGCATATATTTTATTAATATTATCTATTATTAGGATTATGTGCAAACTACAGCAGGATGTTTCAAGGCAAACCTTTTTCTCATACAGATTGTTAGAGTTTAAGGGAATTGCAACATATTGTTTCCCATATCATGGTCTTCCCAGCCACTAATCTGGAGACACATATAAACAGGACAAATTAAGCCCCTGTGAACACCTCTTCTGGTGCTGATTAACAAACACTTGCTGATCTAACATTCAGCAAATACCAAGAGCACAGGTTTTTTGCATTACTGGGTTTTTTCCTGTTTTCAAGGTGAAGTATTGCTTCATTGGAAAGCAATCTTTTAGTTAACCTGGAAATTTGCTTCCCTTCATCCACGACTCTCCAAAAAGATGGTCATGAATTTAGGAGGGGTTTCGATGTGTGTTTTCTATTATTTGCACTAAAATAATAAAAATAGAAGTTAAATTAAAATAACTAATTAATGTGAAAAGGCTAAAATTCTTCATTATGCCAGGAACTGTAAAATTATACACTAGGAAGAGATGTTTAGGAAAAAATATCATTAAATTGATCCTTAT
Source organism: Certhia americana (assembly GCA_018697195.1). NCBI lineage: Eukaryota > Metazoa > Chordata > Aves > Passeriformes > Certhiidae > Certhia > Certhia americana. The sequence goes on along the minus strand of CM031857.1, from coordinate 7,831,321 downwards.
GATCCTTATGCTGAATCACTTAGATCTGGCAAACTAAAACATACAAATTTACTAAGATAACAGATAAATGCAGATCCCCAAAGTTTTACATTTGTCAGTGTCCTTGTCCCTTTTGAACTCATTTGTATGCAAACACCCATGGAAATGTATGACAATGTTCACCACAATTTATGCTTAGTAAAAAAAACCGCAAAACATTTTCACTTGCTTTAATCTTATTTTCCAATAATTTCAGCAAATGTCTCCTAGTTCCTGTATACCAATTAGGTCTTGATACCTAAACCCTTTTCCCCTCGTTAATTGATTTCTTTGGCTATACCTCTACTTCAGCCACTTTTTTTTTCCATGTTAAATAATTCTAGTCCTTTTAATCTTTTGTCATATGAAGCCATATTGGCCTTCCTGTTCTCCACACACAGTTTTGAGCACCAATGTTCCTTTACTGAGATGGAGCAAGTGCAATATCACAGCATTCAAACTCTTGCTGCACTAGAAATACACAGAGTTAAAATTGAGGTGCAAATTGAGGATTTTTGACTCAGAAAACTGAGAGCTTCACAGCAGCACAGTTCTCTCATGCATTGTGTCTTATTTAAAGTTTATCAGGGCTTCAAATACATGCACTTTTGCACACATGGAAAAAAAAAAACCATACAAAAAACTGGCAATATCTACTGCCTGACCCTGTGTTATCTAATTGTTCTGCACACAAGGCATCTTTGCAGCCTGCTTGGCATCACCATTTTTAACTTTCCAATTCATCCCTTTCTCCAAGGTGAAAATATGCTTGCATATTAAGCACTGTAAGTCCCAAACAGAAGACCTGGGGACTCATCGATAATGAATTTCCATTATAAAACCTAACCTCCTAATGATTTATCATCCAACAAAGACACCTCCTAATGATAATTTCCTGTTTTTCAGGAAGCCCTGTGTTTCAGGGCTAATTTACATAACTAGGTAAATGACACTCACTGTATCACCTGTTTCTGTTATAGAGGTAGAATTCACTTCCCCTTACAAAAAAACTATTGACTTTCATTTAGTGCATCATATTTATTCATGGATCTGCTAATTAATTCTCTTTATTTTACAGCTCCTACCAATTTTATTCTCATGGAAATCTGATTTACTTGTTTATATTAACTAGGATTGCTCTGGAGTTCTTTTTAGAAGTTTCTTTCCTTAGGTACTAAGGATGATACAATGAATATATTGCAAACCACAGTCAGCAGCAGTTCACCAGATTCATATTCATGGGTGAATGACATCTGGCCCTGGCAATTTATTCCTATTCATTTTTAAAATTTGTTTTAAAACCTTTTTAGTGAGGTTTCATCTCGAGACAGTTCCTGTTCCCCTCCTCTGGTGAGCGGTTCCTTCTGTGGAGCTCCTGATCTGTGACACAGGCTGCCTTGAGCTGTGACAAGTATATTATCTATACATGCAGCAGAGGTTTCCAACTCAGCAGAAGCTGGGAGCTGCTGTCTTCCTGAGGCTACCTGTAGGGCAAAATCCTGACTTTGTGGTAGGTTGATCCTGGCCAGCAGCAAAGCCTGCAGCCACTCTCTCACTTGTTCCCACACCTCCAGTGGGGTGGGGGAAAGAATCAAAGAACGAATTACTCAAACTCGTAGGTGGAGGTAAATACAGATTTGTAAGCAGAACATCACAGAGGCTACTGCTATGGAGAAAAATAAACTCCATCCCATCCAGCCAGTTTTATAAAAGAGAGCAACCCTCAGGTGCAGAAGTCAGGGGCTGCCCTGTGGGGCTCCAAGATTGACCTACCACAGGATACAGCAAAGCTGGTGGTGTCTCAAGGAAAGCTTGGTTAAGGAAGGGTGGAACACAGTAGACAAAGGGAACAAAAAAAAGATGTGAGAAGAGGGGGAGGAAGTGCTTTAGATACTGGAGCAGATCTTCCTCTGCAGCCCTTGGAGAAGTCATGCTGGAATAGATAGTTATTCACCCTGCAGCCTGTGGGAGATCTCATGCTGTAGTGATGGATATTTCCTGAAGAAACTGTGGCCCATGAAGAACCCACACTGGGACAGGTTTATCCTTAAAGACTGCAGCCTGTGGGAAGGGGCCATGCTGGAGCAGGGGAATAGGTGGTGTTAAGAGAAAGAAAAAGCAGAAATGAGCTGTTATGAATCGACCACAGTCCTCCAACCTCCTACAATGCTGGGAAGAAGAGATAGCGTGGGAAATGAAGGAGTGAGGTTGAGCCTGGGAGAAAGGGACGGGGTGAAGAAAAGATGCTTTAGTTTTTGTCTTTGTTTCTCACTATCCAATTCTAATTTAATTAGAAATAAATTAATTTTTACCATTAACTAACCTACTCATTAATTAATTCCACAGCTGTTTTGCCTGTATTAGTAATTAGCGAGAGATCTCCCTACCTTTACCTAAGCATACGAGCTTTTCTCTTTCTATTTTCTCCCCTTGTTCTTCTGAAAACAGAGAGTGAGAGAGATTTTGGGTGAGTGCCTGGTAGCCAACCAAGATCACCTTACCCCCTGTGAAGACATTTCAGCAGGAGGAAGGTTCATCCATTTTTCCCCAAATGGCTAAATCCAGGGCTGACTTTTTTACAGGACTTGAGTCACAGTGGTTTATCCACAACCCTCCAAGATATTCCAGCAGTTTTAGGAGTACTTTGGTTATTGCCTCCTTACTTTAACCTCCTTAAAAGCCTTAAAAGTGTGGAGGACTCAGAAGCACAAGTTCCTGCAGTTGCAGGTGAGTGTGGTGACATGGGCCTGGGTGTTGGGCTGGGTGGGGAAGGTCTCCAAAGGACACTGTGCCCACAACTTCTTCCTGTCTTTGGGGTGTGGTGGCTTGCAGAAGGAAAAAAATCTGATATCCCCCGGTTTCCTTCACAAACTGGAATCACACACTGGGCTTGCTTCCTAGGACAAAAAGGAAGGAGCAGCAGGAACTCTGAGCCTCTACCTTGCACAAAGACAATGCAAACATTTGTGCTGGTGACAACAGTTCATTTCACTTCTAGAGGAACTCAGGCAGAGGAGGAGCTGGTGTTTTTTTCCAAAAAGCAAAGGGGAAACACAGATCATCACCAAGAGACAAACGTCCACCTCTTGTTGTGTTCAGTATCATATTCTCACCCCACACATCTGTGGATTGACAAGATCTAGCTTTTTATGCTCTTTGGTCATTCATAACTCCTATAAAAAACATGCCAACGAACAATAAAATCAGAATCCAAGCACTACTGCAGCAAATAAGTTAATAAATATAATGTATTTCTTCTACAGCTATTGTTGACCCTCTCCCCTTGTAGCAAGGAAAAATCCAGCTTTCAAAATTGTGATGAATATGTTGCCAATATAATGATCTTCCAGCGTGCAAAAAAAGAGGCCAGGAAATGATTTAAAATGCCATAAACTTCCTCAGAACAGGTTTCCTGCTGATATGCCTTTCTCCCCGAAGTGCTCCCCATGCTCTTTCTGAAATATTCATTGCCCTAACGATTTCTTCAGGCACTGCTCCTGTACATAAAAATTAGTTCCTCCTATCAAGAAGGAAGTAATTCCAAGGGAACAGTTATGGGAGAAATCCACAGGATCCAGAAATGTATGCAAAAAATGTTTGCTTTTCTTCCTTTGCACCTAAGGAGTTGATTTTAACCTTTATTTTCAGAAGTGACACTGTTACTGTTATCCATGTGTTTACAAGTAGGAAAACATATTTCTAATTTTTTTTTTTTTTTCTAGAGCTGTTATACGTCTCTATTTTACCCATGATCTGCCTTCTTTCACGGATTTGTATTGTGCCCTTGCAACACTGCAGGGCTGGATGCACTAGGATTCACAGGATCATCCATTCTCTAGACACTTCTGTAGCTCTCAAAGCAATTAAAAACATGTTTCATCTGTCACTTAAACGGAACCCTTTTCCCCTTTTAACATTTGCTTGCAAGTTCATTGTGGTTTTAGGAAGTAATTCCTTAACTCCTGACACCTCTAAGACATGGCAGCTGTTTTGTAGCATAGCTTGCTAGCAAAGAGAATATTTCAGTAACTCAAGAAACAGAAACCTCAGAGTGCCCAGTCTTGCACCCACCTGTTCTGCAAGGAGGTTTGGTTCTGCAAGAGTGTGAACCCTGGCTCAGGAGCACTGTGTTCAGGTGTGTGCCTTAAGGACTGATTCCACAGCCCAAATATTTCACTTAAGGGAGGTTTCTACTCTACTCACAGCTGTTCTTACTTCATACTAAATTTGGTGAAATTAAAGCAAATAGGTGGCCTTCATTAAGATCTGGTTTCAGCAACAGCATACCAAGTCTTGCATTGCTCATTTGTGGGATGAACTGAATGCAGTAGAGAGCACAAAGTGTACAAGAATAATACCAGGATGGATTTGGACTGGAAATTAGTGGTGAAGAGCATGATTACACTCACTCAGAAAAGAAAAAAAATGACCTAAAGGAGAGCCACAAACACACATCTCGCTCACAAGGGTTTCAGTAGTACAGTAACCAATTCAGGAATTAATCTGCTCCATTCATTCCACAAAGGCTTCAAATAGCTCATGGTGGAAGGAATACAAGACAGATCTCTAACACCAGGAGCAAGCAGGCACATTTAAATAATCTTGCCTTCCATATGTTTAGCAAAACAAGGGAACGGATATTCACCTGTTCCCACAATATCTCCAGGGTTATGCTGCATCATTATCAATCTTTTAAGCATCTATTAAAAATCCACAAATCACAGAAATTTTCTACAGAACCAGGGATCTCACTCAGCTATTCTTAATTATAAGAAATGCGAAGAACAAATAAAAGCTAAACAAATACTGATTTCATCTCAAATGATGACACTACATGCAAAATAAACTGATAAGATTATGAACAAAAATAATAGGCAGGTAAAAACCAAAAGATGCCCAAACCCTGCAAATGAGTAACTCACTTCTCCACCCCAGACTGGGAAGATCTGAAAATACAGATATTTAATATGTGATCAACTTTTGTGTTTGATAAATATTGGCTACAAATTAATCCATTAGTTTGAAGATATATTTCACTTTTTTTTGCTAGTAACATAAAATTACTAGTTCCCTTTTTTTTTTTTTTTTTTGGGCTAGAAAAATAAAGTTAATTTTAAGCATTTAATTTTAGAAGACAATAAACAAGTTTAGAGCCCTAGGAAAAAAAAAAACCAAAATCAATAAAAAACTAAATTTATAACCAACAAGAAAGAAAGAAAAAGATATGCATGCTGTATAGTAGAAAAAGAAAAAAAAATTGATGATGAAATAGGTCATTATCAACAATAGATAGAAAAATCAGAAGTAGTGGTAAATAAATATACCTGAAAATTGCTGAAAATTGCATTCATACTTGATACAAAGAGGATTTTTCCAAGTGAAGTAAAATGTTATGGAAAGAACAGCAAGTTTAATACAGGGAAAAAAAAAAGAAAGCTGTGAACATAATGAGACAATATTATTCAATGTCAGAACTGATTACATTTTAAAAATATTATGTTTTAGCCTGGCTGGACTGGATGTTTAAAAAAAAAAAAACCTGAGAAGTTCATCCCTGCAAACAAGGGACCTTGGCTTGGATCAAGGATCTGAATCAATCTGAGAAAGTGTTAAAGGATTTGAAAAGTCAAAATCAAATTTTGATATTAGGAAAAGTTTCTGATAACGAGATTACTGGGAATACTAAACAAACACTGCCTTGATTTTGACTTTACACACAAATAAAAGGCAGCTCACTCAAGATTCTGTGGCATCAAAACCAGAAATTTAATGGTAGTTGTGAGATGTGTGTCTTATTAAAAATACAGGAATGTTATCTCTTCCTGGACATGGTCACATGCCTATGCTGGTATATTTCATATGGAATGGAATATATCAACATTTCTGAAAACTGTTTACCTTGTTTTATTTTGATCTTGGCAAGATTTTTAACAAAATATTAACAAAGGGCAATAGATTGAATAAGAGTTGAATAACTGACAGATCTCTAAAAACCATAATTGATTGTAGAGTATAAATATATTATTAGCAAAGTGCAGTAAGGATAAATCTATCATCCAAAATTACTGAATCATTTTATATGTGCCTAGTGATGTCTGTAGGTAGCATGAAGGTTATAGTATAGTAAGTAACAATAATTAAAAAAAAAGTCTGCTACACAAAGGTATAAATTTATGCATGGGGATGTTGTTGGAGCAACAGTGTGTATTATTATGGCAAGATACAAGAAAATTCACTTGGTCATAAGGAAAAAAGATTCTGCCCTCCAGGGAAGTAGAGTTTGTTCCAGAAAATATCAACCAAAGAAAGGCTACTGAATCTTTGCTGGGAGCAACTTGGACATGAGCTCTAGTGTCAGTGATGCAGGTAAATGGATTATTTATTGGCTACTTTGGAATTTGCTGGAAAACTGCAGCACATATGTATTGTTTGGAATTGCCTAATGCACCCATGTTTGGAAACCTCACAGCATACCTCTGTTTATAAGTGGGGTTGGTATCTTTGGGGTCTACAGACAGATTTGACACTTTAGCCATGAGGTTAATTTGCATCTCTTTTTATCATGCACAGTGTGCTCACCTGGAAAATGCCTCATGTCTCTGTACATGTGGTAGCTGTTGTGGCTTCCTGCATGCTTTTTATGATCCACTTCCATATGATGGCTGGAACCCTCCATTTAGAATTGGCTGACACACGCCCCAAAGTCCTGGCCAAAAGAACAAGTTCTCAAATTGACAGGACAAGACGTCCAGAAGGAAAGAGAATATATAACTGGAGAAACAAAATGAAAATCAATACCTTGCTTCCTTGCACCCAATAAGCTGTAGACCTGGGAGGCATAAAAAAGTGAAACAAAATTAGGAACATGTTTTTGCCTCTGGGGACAAGGTGTCTACAGGTGGTAGAAGGATAACATGTACCAGCACTTGGTGCTTGTGCTTCAAGGAGAGATTTTAGTAGAGTTCTAAGAAGATCCCTAAAATAACTCAGACAGTCATGCCATAAATGCAATCTGTTTGGTTTACTATGGAGAAATTAATGTTAAAACCTTCCACAGTATGTAGTGTACTTGTACTATAAAGTAACTTGAAAATCTGCAGTATCAGAATTCACTCACAATACATGAACTGAAGAAGCTAAAAGTTTTATAAATTCAGCATTCAAATACCGAGCAGTTTCTATGTATTGAGAGCTAATAATTTAGCCTGCAACACAGCCAACTCACTCTTGCTTGGACTACTTAAATAAGATTCAGTATACTTTAATGTATCTTTTTGAAGATGGCTGTGTGGTATGTGCATAAGGGAGCTCAGGCTGCTGACAACTTTATTGGATTAAATAATTCAACTAGCATGTAATATGAACCATGCAGGATCATAGGACCAAATTCAGAACTTTCCTGATAAAAAGCTGTGCTTTCAGTAATGACTTTTTTGTTGTGTTCTTAATATTAGAAGCATTCTGTGACAGAAGAAAATCTAAGCCAACACTGAATTTAGAGGTAAAGTTACACTTCATTTGCCCCAGTGGATCTGGCAGCACTGAGGGTTGTTAACCATTCTCATTTTCATGACCATGATATTACAAAATCAAACCCCCTCATAGCTGACAAGTAAAAAGAGTGAATGGTAATAAACCATGTCTCCACTCAAAATGATGAGCTGGTTCTTCCACTGCAATAAATCTACATTATTTCCTTAGCAAATGAAGCCTTAGATTTATGCCAGGTAAGGGTCTGACCAGCATGTAGTGTTCTGAAATCTGGAGAAACCATTTTTCTTGGTTGCAATGTGCTTTGTTCATCATAGAAACACAGTAAAACATTCAGAAAGGTTACTTAATACATTGTCAAAGTAAATGCATCTCTGTAAATCAGAGTCAGCATGGTTATGTCTCTGGTGATACTAGTGTTGCTAAGGTAACTACTAATTTCCACCCTAGAGTAAATATTACATAAAGCTGACAGCTTATTCAATTTTATGTGTTAGACTTTGGGGCAGAGCATGTCTTTTATTTCCTCCTGTGATATTGACCCCGCTTCACTTGTGCACCCTCTTGGCTGCTTAAAATCCTTTATCCTTTAACATTTATCACCTGCCAAAAAAAGTATCAAGGCAACAGCCAGCAAATCTGATCCCTCTGGTCTGCTGCTTTCTCATATGCTTTGCTTTTATATTCCATGTCAGGTTATGAGTCAAATTTCTTGACTCGTACCCTGAAGCTTAAAAACAGCATCTCCAAAACACCATGTAGTTGGCTTCTAAGTAAAGACATAGCTGCTATCAACCCAGTTTCTCCCATTTAATTTGAATCTCTGATAAGCAAACACACTTGTCTTTCCTTTTTATGCTTGTTGGAGTCTTTGGTGGGCAGCTGTTAGCATCTTGTTGAATAAGCACACATCAGTATTTAGGTGTTTGTAAGAACTCCTCTAAAGATATAATTTCCAATGCAAAGTGTTTGGTGGCAATGGCACCTTAAACTATTCCTTCCCCTGTCTCATGGTGCACTTTGTTTTCTACTGCACTGGCACAATCATTTGCGACTCTGTGCTATAGCTCTAATTAGGATTCTCTCCTAAAGTATGAAAAAAAGCCTCCCCTGACTGCCTTTTTTATCAGCCCAAATCAATTCCTTGATTGGGTTGAAAGAAAGCCCTATAAACAGGCATCCTGACATAACTGGGGATGCTTGTCTGCATGGCAACAGGAAAATGGGGATGTAAGGGGAGAAGGGCAAGGAAAAGGAAATCTAAAATTTCAGTTTTCCTGCACTCATTCTTAGGCATTCCCAGCCCACAATATGCATTTTTGAATTCTACATTTACCATTTTCTTCATCAATTAAGAAGATGCTGGACTGCAGCTTTCATATTTAAGTCTTGCCTCAGCTTTTGATGACACATTCTGAATATACCCAGAACGCATACTCAGAATGTTCTATTCTGATATAATGCACCTGCAACTAAATTCAAACATATCATTTGAATTTCATGGAGTGACATCGGTTTACACCAGCAGGGAAACTGACTTAAGAAGATGCAACTGAACAGGGCAACCACCTGTCAGGCCTGTTCAAAGAAATGCTGAATAGCCACTGGCCCGTAGCTGCTACATGAAATTACTTTTGAATAGAATCGGTTTACAAGAGGTTTAATCTCACTTGGAAATGCAGTGCAATGGAAAAGAAAAGAAAAATTAACCCTGTGTTTACAATAAAAACCCTTCCTGTCTTTTGCAAAAAAGCAATTTCTGAAACACTTTCTGAAATACCCACAAATTTGCACATACAATGAGAAATAGGAAAGAAAGAAAAAAAAAAAAATTTTTTTGTTTGTATTAGTGGAAAATTAAATAAAAGAAGTAATTTTCCAGGTTTGGAAAATAAACTGGCCTAAATTCTTGAATTTCTTACCTTTAACAAGGCTGCATGAAAGAAGGCTTGAACTAGTTATTTATATACTCACATCTCTACATTCATCACATTTATGCTGCTTATTTTGAGAACAAAAGAACATAGGACATGTACTAAAAGATATGGCATTGACAGCTTGCCAGATGTCTTGTTTTCCTCTGAAACAGGGAGCTAATCACTGCCTCACACTGAAGATGCAATCCTATAAACATTAAACTACAACAGTGGGAATGTGGGACTGAAAAACTTCTTCACGAGCTTCAGAAAATGTTTAAGTTTGATATCAGAAAATTATTGCTTTTGGGAGAGACAGATCCCCATTCCAACCTCAGTGTTGAATGCAACATCTTTATATTTGTGAGGGAATATCATGGACTCTCTCAAGGAAAACAGCCAGGCAAACTGCCTTTAGTTTGTTTTTTGTTCCAGAGTGGCTGAGGTCTAGGAATCAATTAAGGATTCCAGAAAGCTCCTGGGAGCAGCGTGAGCTGTGTGTATTTATTTGCACAATCCCTCTGCACTCCTGGGTTTTTTGTGTGAATGGTTGTTTTCTATGCCTGCTCAGTCTTTGAAATCCAAACCAATAAGAGAGATGATTTTATTAGCGGACAGATGCCCTTAACAAACCAGACTGGAATCATCATTGTCTTTGACATAAATTTATGGAGCAGTTGTCAGATGGTAATGACTTTCAGTCATCACCATGTCTGAATCTGAGGCTGTGAATTGGGTAATAATAGACTTGGTGTTGCATTACCAGTTTCCTGAGCCATGTAGTGTCCTGCATCCATCTTGGAAAGAATAGATCTCAATGTTCCTAGCAAAATGTTAGAAAATTAAGATTCTCTTTTCAATGTCCATCTAACATGCACAGACTGAAGGATCAATTAAGATTCCTGCAGTCATGCTTGACTTTTAAAGAGAGGCTTTCAACATAAATCCTCCTTCTTTGTTATTTTTTGTGATTATCACAGCTAAAGCATCCCTTTAGAACAAAACCAAAATAAAAAATAAGCCCCAAAGTTTACACCTATGATTTTTCATCTCTGCAAAGTGAGTAGAATCAAGGTCAAAAAAATGTCATTTAAGAATTGCTTAGGCTTAAGGCTATACTACCACAAGAAAATGAACATAGACATTTGCATCTTGTGCTAAGTTTTCTCAAAAATTATTCAAACGAACAGATTTTTCTTTCCTGAAAGAAACAAACTAAAAAGAACATATTTAAATCTAACTTCATTTTGTAGTGCAAGCTAGTGCATGTACAACCAACGATTTTATGCAAGACTGATTTATAATACTTGCTTATTGGCATAAACAAAAAATTATTAATTTAATGTTTTCTAAATTAACTTATTTTGCAAGTGCACCTTGGAGTTCATGTTCAAGACATACCTTAAAGAATGATGCTGAGGGACGAATGACCATAAATACTAAAATCACAATGATCCTCAGGGAATATGTCACAGCATGAAAAAAAAAAAATCAGAATACTTGCAAATACATCCTAAATTCTTTGAAATTATTGAATCTTTTCTCTTTACTTAGGATGACGGTAGTTTGGCTAACAACTGAAACAGGTTTTGAAACTCTGAATTTCTTGCACCAGTCTATGACAAAAACCCCTACATTAATGATGTGAGTAACATATAGGAGATCAGCATTAAGCTAGTTAGAGGATTAATGTGCATGAAAAGGTCAAAACTAAAATAGAGTTAGTCAAATGTAAGAAACTGATTTTATCTGATCTAAGTCAGTAGGACTACATATTGGTTAATTACAGAACAAGAGCTGCTCCATTTTATCTCCAGGGATAACAGCAACCCTTAAAAGAAAGTATTTGGAAAAAATTGCTAGTGTCCCAGGACAGAAAATTTGAGAGGTTTCTACCACAGGAGTCGTACATAAACTCAGTTTAAGGAGTTTTAAGCCAGTAAATGAGTGGCTAATGCTTCCTACCCAAGTCCTTCCAAAAGCTTAGATTCTATTTTATCAGCAGGACATAAATTAGGGTGAGCTCCATTCTCAGTTAGGCTGCAAACAAAGCTCAGCTGTTGGTGTGCTGTGCTGCTTTGCTACAATTTGACTTTCAGGGAGCAAAAGACTCTTGACAACATTTTGTGGAGCAAAGTAATTGTGGTGGTTCTTGTCCTACAGTCACACAAAATGGCAAAGTGTGTCCAAGACCTCCTTTGTATCTGTAACAAACAGTTATCTCTTTTTTCCCCTTAGTAAATAATGGATGTGACCATCTGACAGGCATTTTGTAACATTATAAACTTGAGTCCTGGCATTCTGTGATCACCAGTTCTCCTGTTGTCACTAAAGAAGTCAAGGTAAAAAGACTTTGGGAGTTGTCTGCATCCAACTCCCATCTCAGTGCAGGGGTAATTTAAATTTAGCTGTCTCTGGACATGGAGAATCCAAAACTCTCTGGGCAACCAGGTCTGGTGTTCAACCATCCTCACAGTGAAGAATTTTTTCTCTTAGATCTAATTACATTTTTCCTTCCTGCAGCCTCTGTTCACTGCCTCTTGCCCTTTTGCTGTGAAACCCTGACAGAAGTCTAGCTCCATCTTCTCTATAAATCCTTTTTAAGAAGTCGAAAGTGACATTTAGATCTTCCCCTAGCCTTATGTTCTTCAGTCTGCCACTATTGAGCTCCATGACATTTCTGTCAGCCCATTTCTTGGGGTTATTGAATTATCTCTGAATGACAGTCCTGCCCTCCAACTTATTTGTTGGGCCCAGCACTGGTGTCATCTGCGAACTTGATGAGGATTTATCATCATTCCCACTACTCTGCTCATTAATAGAGACATTAATCAGTATTTGCCCCTGTATCAGCTGCTGAGGAATGCCACTAATAATCACATGCCAGTTGGACTCCACACCACTGATCGTGTTTGGCAGCCTAGCAAGTTTTCCATCTGTCTAGCCTATTTTTACCACTTTGGCTGAAGAAATACTCCGAGAGACCATGCCCAAAGCTCTGCTGCCATCAGAATAAACAACATCCTGTGCTCTGTTCTCTTCCACCAAGCCATTTGTATAATCTCCAAAGGTAATCAGATGTTTGCAAGACAAAACTTTCCTTTAGGAAAGGCAAAGTAGATAGTAAGTCAGCATGTTGGGGGTATTTTGTGTCCCTACAAACGGCAAATTGGTAGAATTTGCTCCATAGCCTTATTCAAGGCCAAAGGTGGACTGACTGGCCCATAATTATCTGAATATTTGCTCTTACTTTTAATGAGTGTAGATTGATTTGCCATTTTCTCATAATTTGTGACATTCTCAAATGGCCACAACCTCTCCAAGATGACAAAAAAAAGCCTTGCAATGACTTCAGTTTCTTCCCTCATCATCCTTAATAATTTCCAGTCCCACAACCTTATGGTTCTCCCATTTCCTTAAGCTATCCCTTTCCTGGTCCTCCTCTGCCATTAGCAGCCTACATTTCCAGGGACTGACACTGGATGTAGGAGATGGCAGGGGCAGGCAAGCCAGCCTTGCCACAGTACAGACTGAAGCAAAGAAGGCAGAGAGTCTTTCCATATCCTTTGTGATTTCATTGCCTATCCCTTTATCTTCTAGTTCTAATTCTTTGCTAATATATTTAACCAAGTAGCATAAACATTTCTATTGTATTTACACACCAGTTGCGAATGAATCTGAATTACTGTAGCAAACAACTTCATTGTGCAATTTTCATTGATATAGTATTTCAATATATGTAATTTTTTTTTTTTTTTTTTTATTCTCTGGCTTACTATTTTTAACTTTGCAAAGTAACCTCAGCCTCTGGTGATTTAGTAAGGTAGCCATTCTTGACCCACTATGACTTTCAAATGTTTTGTTTCTCTGCATAAATTTTTTATCCTATACATTTACTGTTCAGCCTTACCTAGAAACAAAACAAATTGCTCCAGGATTACTTAAACAGAAAGTTCTTAAGCTAAAGAGATCTATCCAGACAGCAAATCAACCCATGATAAAATAGCAATTTTCTTATTCAGGCAGGTCAGTAATTTTGTGTGTACTTTGAGGCTGGGAATAACAGCTTCATACCAGGCATTAACCTTAGGTCTCTTTGCCAAGTTTTCTTAAGAGATCTGTAAAGGCTAGCTGTTATTGTCAGAAAGAGTACTTATGAATCAGCAGAGACACAATTATACTGAGTGAAAGCAAAAATTCCCCTTTTAAAGAATATTAACGTTTCAAAATCAAACTTTAAAAGACAAACCCCAAAACAAAAACAAAAAACGCCAAAAAACGCAACAAAAAAAATACGAAAATCCCCCTAAACCAAGAAATAAAAGGCTCCCCAAAAAACCACTAAACCAAAACCAACGTAGAAAAATGTCATTTGAAGTTACTTTGGGAACTTTAAATGGATACTTTAAGGTATTCTGTGGCTGTGCTTACAGGCTGGCTTTAATTCTGTGATTTTCCTTTTCCCTACAATACTTGTGCCATTCAGAGCACACAACAGACACTTTACTCTTCGTAACAACTAGTCAATACTCTCTTTACTTCTTCTAAGGATACATCCCTTTGTTCAGGCTTTATTTAATATGCACTCTGTAAATCTGCTCTGATTAGCATCACACAAGGACTCTGTAAGAGCAGGAGGAAGAGAAGCGCATTCTCCCTGGCACCTCTCAATAGCTTCAGAATGCAAGTCCTGCAAATACAAACCTTTTCACAATACATGTTCCAAATTATCCGCATAAATGACACTGGAATACATAATTCCCTCCATACATAACCTACCTTTCAAAATCTAGTCTATTTCCAGAACAAAAAATTCCACATTTTAATCTCTGAAAGGGGGACAGCGGGTGGTGGGAGGTAAGCAAGAACACACAACCATTTGTTCACCATGGATAAAGAAAATGGCAAAACAAAATGTCAAGTGGCTCCTGAGCACAGTTATTTTGTTCATCTAAATCCAGGTATGCCATCATGCCATATCCACACTGCACATCAGCTATAAGCCAGCACATTCTCCTTGCCAGCAAAGGTGGATCTTGAAGCACAGAGACTATTCACTTCAGCAAGCTTTAACGTGAGGGAAAAGAACCTGGCATATTCTACAACCTCATGCTCAAAAAGGCTGAAATCTTCATGTTCCTTTGCTTGTAAAGCCCTCAGCCTGAAGATGACACGCTATAAGGGTATTTTTGAATTGTACGAAAACAGAGGAGGGAATGAAGTGCTACAGCTCCTGCCTTAGTCACACCAGGCAGGTGACATGTACCACATAACATTTTGGTGTAAGCTCTGATCTCACTGAAGTGGGAGTTTTGCCATTGACAGGAACAAAGAAGAGAATTTCCCTAGTTCTAAGCCAAAATTAGAAGATATGTATTTGTCTAGAATATGCAATTGCCAGGAAAGGAATTTGACCCCTTATCTGTGCTTAGATATTGTGTAAGACGTGATTTTTGGCATGAAAAGTGGTAAGAACCGTGAGTAATAAATTATTAATTATAAAACATCTACCATTTATTTTTTAATGTAATCATAACTATATATATATAAAAAACATAGCATACAGCTTATCTACGTAGATGTATATTACTTTATATGTATCATGTGTTTATGTGTGCATGTACTTAGGTTACATTTACAGTCTACAAGAGTAGGAAAGCGTTTCTTATATATTAAGTTTCTGTCAGTTCTGGTCATTATTTTCCCACTCCTTCCTGAACTCTATATACAAGGTAGGTCCTCAGCAATCTGGAATTCTGTCTCCTTCTTCAAGATGTTGGAGGGAGAGGGAAATAATTTTTGTTTCTTCAGCTCAAACCTCTTATGGGAAGAAGTTGGTATAAGTCTTTATAACACAAGGTGTCCTTAGTCCATCATATTGTTGGGGGAAATGGACTCGCTCACTGTGATATGTAGTGAAAATTATTGCATTCCCAGGGCAAGAAAGTCAGGATGTCATCATGTTGTCTGGGAAGGAAGTAGCAAATGAAATTTTCCAGTAGCCAGAATCACCGATTGTAACAGAAGTTAGAATTTGAGCCACATAGTCCTTAAGTACAACCTGACATTTGACCAAAGAGCTGCACTGAGAAGGTCTCAATATCCTAAAACAGCAGACACCTGCTGTCCTGCTGCCAGGGCAATGGATGGAAGTAAACAAATTCCTTTTCTACTAGCTGTGTTGCTCAGTCTTTGTCAGCCTCATTAATGCAAATAAGGGTCTTTTGCCTCCTGACAATCCATCACACCTGAAGACTGGCCAAGAGAATGTTTTTTTTTACTGAGCAAGGAACAAAAAGATCACAGAGCTACCAAAATTTATCAAAAGATGAGAAAATGACTTAGCCATTGGAGGAAAGTAAGAGCAGCTGTAAGATGCTGTGGACTAACTCAGTCAATCCACTATAAAAGAGTTCAAAAGAGAGAAAAAATGTAATAGAGCAATGACCACACATCCTCCATGTTGGAACCCCAAATGCTGAAAGCATCAGGTTTTCTGCTTTGACAGGTAGTGATCCTCAAATGGATACTGCCTTTGACCTCTGGCCGTGGGAATGATTTCCAAAACTGAGTGATAGCACTGAAGGGGTGTGTGTGTAGTTGCATAGAAGTGTGTAATGTCACAGGGTGAAATATTTAAGGTTTAAGGTTTTAGGATATAGAATCATGTAAGAGACAATATGGAGGGATTCATTTGTTGTCTGAGTCCTTGTTCTTCACTTTCTTCTTCTGCCTTCTTCTCAGGTTTAGGTGAGCTTCTCTAATTGGGGAGTAAAAGTCGCACTGCGGACATTGAGTGATCTTTAATTGGATTATAAATAAAAATAACTTAGGTGTTGGGTTTTAATTGGTTTTTCTTATTGTTTAAAAGTCCTTGAAACTAAGTAGAAGCAGACATTTTCTTGCCTTGTAAAACAGAGCTCACATTGTGTGAGACTGTACCATAGATAAGATATGATAAAAACTGAATCCAAACAAGATGCCTTTGCATCTGGTGTCTTCTGTCCAGACCTGACTAAACCTAACACAGCAACGCCTCCAAAGCATTACCTGTGCATTCATTTTCAGCACCCTGGTTCTTCTATTTTTACCAGAGTTATCCAATTGCTACAAGTGAGTTCACCAGGTGTATCTTCCAATCTATATGGATAGAGCTGCGCACGGCTGAGTCTATCAGCCACATCATCTTCTGGAAGATCCCTCTTTTGCAGGCATGAAAATAATCCAGGAATAAAAAACAGCTTGAAAATTGTCTGACAGATTTTCAGGTAAATAAGAAGAGGATCATTTTGATATACAGCAGTATTACGGGACTGCAAGGTGCAGTGTAGGTTAGCCTAAGAGGGGAAAAAAAAATATTGCCTGAAAGTATTGCTCTCCTTTCACATGTTGCTGGTTTTAGATACAACAAGTGATATTGATCTAGTTGATAAATCATGTGTTACATTCATCCATGCTGGGAAACATTTAATCTATTTATAATCTCTAGTGGAGAGAGAAGTGTCGCAAAATTCTACTTATTTTAGTTTACCTGATATTATTAAGGTATTTTTATTTATGAAGCTAAAAGATTTTTTTTTAAAGCCCAGAATTCATTTTATACCAAAAAAAGATACATTGAAAAGAACATCTCTTTAACTAAGCACAGCTAGTTTACAAGCTCATTCATGATTAAAATGAAGGAGGAATATTTTGATACAAATTTTGAGATGTTCATTTCCCCAGACCTGTACATAGGATGTGGTTAAGTCCATTTTGATTATGTAGTGCAAATATTGACTTGTGCACTTGTTACTTAAAGTGTGATACATGTCTGACATTTTCGTTCTGCTCTAGATTTTATTATAAACTAAAATATAATTCTTTTCCCTTTGTCCTCAAATGTTCTGTGTTGGAGTTAACAGTGGACTTACCATTACAGATTTTAGGAAATGTATCCATCTGATTTGCTCCTGCTTCATGAGCTCTTTTAATTACCCTTTTTTAGAAGGCACGATAAAATATATTACAGGATATTTGACAATATGACCTTTGTGGGCTACAGGATTTTTAAAATTTCTAATGGTACATTGCCTAAATTAATATAAAATCTTTTCATTCCTTGTAGAGCTGAAAAAGTATATTAAAAGATCAACACAAATTTAATAATTTCTTGGGATATAATGGAATTATTGCTTTTAATGAACTAAACTGTTTTCAGAAATGGATTACCATCTATATCTTTACTACTATTAAAGTCATTAATGATGGATGAAAAAAATCAAAACCTATGATATTTGGAAACACAGATTGTTAGTGATTAATAAATATTAGTTCCCTAAACACTTTGGATAGATGTTCAACAATGGTATTAGATTTCTTTCTCTCATAATTAGGATAAATATGAGCCTCCAAAATTTAAAAGTTCTTTGTCACATCTGTGCTATAGTCAGGAAATGTTAATCCTATATTTTGATCTCAGAAATGGTTTTCTTCTTAATCAACTAAAGGAAATATAATTCTTAAGCAATGAACTTCCAAAGCTTTAAAATTGCAGACATTATCAGCAGATGAACTGTTACTAAGATAAAGGAATTAATATATTTTTTGCCTATATGAAACAAAATAACTGAATTCAGTTGTTATATATATATATATATCAGTGGGCACACTCAAATGAGCATCTGATAGAACCTTTTTTGCAGGAGGGTTTACCTGAGGGATCTAAAGGAATAGGAAATACAGGCAACCTGGACATTGCTGGAGAAGGGGTGAAAATTGCATGAAATGTCATGCTGCCTGCCAGAGATAAGGTCTACAAGCTGACCAGAGGCCACAAAGAGTCCTACTGGAAATGGGTCTGCTGTTGAGTTTGTAAATTGAGATAAAAAAAATGATTATTTTGTTGGCATGACTCAAAGATGACTGTGCCAGGTGAAGGGCTGAAACACATTACAGTGAGTAGATAATGTGAAGTTAACATCCATAGATGAAGATCAAAACAGAAGACAAAAATAATTTGAAATATTTTGAAACATTCCACTGGCAGAAGACAGAAATTATTCAAAAGAGAGACTTGAGTATATAGATACAGTACTTGTGTAAGGGTCAAGATATAAATTAAACCCAGAGGTGAGTTATTTGAGACACACAGGGGTCAAGTTCAAAAGAGAATAAAATATTCTGAAGTTAAAAAAAATAAACAGTAGGACTGATGACAATGAAATCTAAGATGCCTCTGAATTTCTGTAAGAGATCTGAAATAAAGTTTGAGAAAAAAAATCTATTTTTATAAACAATTCATAATCATCTAATAGTGTTTCTCTTTCTTGCAGCTCACTTGTGATAGTCATCTCTCTTTTGTCCCCATTAATATAAAGCAAACTCTGGTCCAGGGAAAAATATGCAATAACAACATCTGTGTCCATATAGCAGGAAACATTTTTCCATAATGTGCCTTTTATTTCACTGTTTCCATGTTAAAATTCTGAGACCAGATCTCAGGTCCTTCTGGTTTTCTTCCTGCTCATAATTTATCTACAGATCACCACATGACCTCCTTTGACCACACTTCTCTCATTGGGATGAAAGGCCCAGGGGTTACACTCTTGATAGGCCACTCACTTTTCCCCCAGATTATGTTAGCCATCATTTCCTCCCTTCTTTTTTGTCTTTCTGTGGCCAGTGTGTATTCCAAAACTCTCTCCCAAATTTCCAGCCTAATCTCCCTAGCCAGATAGCTTCACTTGTCCACCTCCTGTTTTACTGCCTTCACCTCCACTCATGCTGCACTAATTCTGGCACCATTCCACTCACATCAAGCTAAAATCATCACTAGTAATTTTTTTACTTTGCTGCTATAAGGCTGTCTAGGAGTCACCAGAGGAGTGAAGAAGATTGCAGGTTCCTAACTTTTTTAGATGCAGTTATGAGGAAATCATTGCATATCCTCAAGTTCTGGCACTAGCACACATTGTTAATTCCTTTCTGTCAGCTTGAACACAAAAGGAAACAGAATCCCAGTCAGAAAACCTTACAGGAATTCAACTCCCCAACCGAGATGATGTCTTCCCTTATTATTCTATGTGCATCACCCTGCACTGAGTGTATAGAAAGCAGGATACTCTTACCCATGACCTGGGAAGTTCTGAGCATCACAAATGCCTGCCTGTTCCCAAGGCCATGACCTTCATGCCTCCCCACTTACCCAGTTCCATACTTTGGTGTGTGCTTTCAGACTTGATAAGTAGAAACCCACTGGCTTTACTTTCCTCTGTCCATTTTCTCCTACTCCCTTATCCATACAGGCTTGCAAACCTGACAGAGAAATATGGCTCCACGTGAGACTTTGGAAAACATCTTCCTTGGTTTATAAGCCTTCTCATTACAAGGTACACGAAGATAGCAACAAAATTCACAGAGGAGAAGGAAAGTAATTGTAATTCTATCAAGACTTCTAATTCAAACCGCTTCAAATGTTAATAGATTTCCAACGCAGCACCAGCTAATCCCACACTGTCAATTTTTATAGTGGGAGAATTGCCTGCCCTGACATGTCTAATGTGCTTTTTGTAACCAAGCACCTCGAGCCGCGATCTCACCTGTTCTCATTAAGCAAACGAAGTGGAGGTAGGTCAGTCTGTGGATGGGAGTCCTTTGGGGCCAGTTCCCACCAGGAAATTTGTCCAGTCATTACCAAAATCTCACCGGAGCAGCCCCTGCCATCCCACTCAGCCCATAACAGCCAGCAAACCTCTGCACTTTCCTCTCACCTCCGTGCCCCCTCCCCTGCTCAGGGAGCACATGTGGCAGTGGTGACTTGCCACAGGAGGTGACACTGCTCCCTGCGGGTCCATATTAAACCAACACTGCAGTGAGTGAGTGGCAGGAGGCACTCTGCTAATAGAGGTTTTGTCCTCGGGATGAGAAATAAAACGTTCTCTGACTCGTGGTCGTTAAAAATCCCACAGCGCTTTTCACCAGACTGAGGTTTAGCACCGGCATCCTGATCATATTCTAACACAGGTAATTGCATTTCACCTGCTTAAATTCTCCTGATGTACCAGTTGGGTTCTCCTATTCACCTCCTGAGCTGAAATCAGTAGCACCAGCAACACAAAGGTTGCTACTACACCCTGCCCTGCTGATGGCTGTGTTTTAGCAAAGAGCATCGCTTCCTACACACTGAGCATTCCAAATCCTTTGCAGATCATCTTGATGCATGGGAACAGTGCTATACGTACACACAAAATAACAGTCAACAATGGGAATATTGTGCAGTATTAAAGGATTTCAAAATTAATTAGGCTACTTTCCCCACATATCATTAACTTAAAAAAAAAAAAAAAAATTAAAAAAAAAAACAAAAACAAAAAAAAAATAATCAGAAACACAGAAATTAATATCTTGGTCAAGTAAAGAAGTAAACATTTCTCTAATATAACTGAGAGTACAGATATTGATTTCTGAGAAGATAGGGTACTGCAGCCTCTAGCAATCCTATGATTAAATCACTAGCTTCAGCTCTGGCAGCACTGTTTCCTGCAGTTAAAAAATAAAAAATTAAAATATATATGCAGAGGATATCTCCAGATCCCTAGAGCTGTTCCTCTCAGTAAACTGGCAAAATGTAAATATTTCCCTGAGGGATTCTGATCTAGTGCAAGATTACCTGACTGAAGTTGATCATTTTAGTACTTCTTTGAACAGGAGGAAGTTTCTGCCTTTCAGACTTGATTTGTTAAAGCTCTGAATGGAAATAGATTAAAAACTGCAACCAGGCACTATGACAAG
Source organism: Certhia americana (assembly GCA_018697195.1). Classification (NCBI taxonomy): domain Eukaryota; kingdom Metazoa; phylum Chordata; class Aves; order Passeriformes; family Certhiidae; genus Certhia; species Certhia americana. The sequence continues at coordinate 7,810,124 of CM031857.1, read as the reverse complement.
GCTTTCTGAGCACTCTGTGGTGATCTCACAGGTTCTGACGTGAGTCTCCAGGAGGTTAACACCACGCTTTCTTTTCTTTTACTGGACTTAAACCAAGGCTTCCCACTTGGAGGCAGTAGGCACTGCTGAGATACAATGCTCCAACTTCCATCAGTGGAGGGTTTCATATAACCCAATAGCAGTAGCCATAACTGTGAAAAAGCAAAGATCTTTTAAACCCTGCAACTTATCACAAGAGCAATCTGTGCCATAAACAGTGAAAGCAGAGATTTGATAAAAAAAAAAAAAAAAAAAAAAAAAAAAAAAGACCAACACTGAAATTTTTGGGCTGGGGTTTAATTTAGAGGAAAACAAAATGTAGAGATGCCTCAGCAAAGCAAAATTTCATCATTAATCATCATATCTCTTACAGATTCAAGATTCAGTTCAAGAAAGTTTGTCATCTTATTTGTCTTTTTCCCTTTATCTGATGGAAGAACACAGAAAAAAGGAAGTTTTGTAAAAAGATTTCTTTAAAGTTGATTAAATGGCTCAAATGTTCAGTGGTATACAAAGGAATAAATTTTTCCATTTTAATTTAAAACAATGAGAAATGAGACCACTAAACTGATTAAACTTTTTATATTTAAATTAAATGAAGAACTTAAATGACAAGGCCAAGAATGAAGCACCATTGAAACAGCACCCCAAGCAGAATGGTCTGCTAAAAAGGGTTAGGCAAGAAATTCTCTAAATATTAATAAAAAAGAGAAGTTACTGGAAATTATGTGTCTTAATTGAACACCATTTATTCCTTATAAATATTTTCTATTTAAGGCCTAATATGCATTAAATATTCATGAAATCTTTATTAAAGGAATTTCACAGTGGTGCAATAATTTTCGAATTGCTGAAACAATAAGGCGAAGAAGTCCTAAGTTGGCAGATCTGATTTCCAGGGAATTAACAGTTCACAGGGGGCTCCTCCCAGACCTATGGACCCAAAGAATTTATGCCCCATGGCCTGGTCAGTGCTGACCAAGGAAGGGCTGTACTATGGGAACATGGAAAGGGTCACCCTGCTTGCCTGTGGGTTTCCTGCCAAGACACGTTTGGTCACCCCAGGAAACCAAAACCTATTAGTGCAATTATGATGAGCACTGTGCTATAGTAAACAGGCTGTAGGATGAAAAATGCACACTATAGGGAGCTTGTGCTACATCAAGACTTTCTTCCTGGCAATAATATTTCATCAGGAAAATATTGTCCGTACTACCCCTCCCTCTTTGCTTCACTTGAAGAGGTTATAGCTATAGTTATGAAATGTGTAAATGTGCTTTCATTTTACATCTTTCTTTTTTTTTCTTCCACTTCCCCTTCCTTCCTAACATGTTTTTATATCTCTCCATGACAGTGATACTGTCCCAAAGGGAACATGTTTTGCTAGTGTTTGTTATTGTTACTATCAATATATTCAGCCAATCGGTTTATGTAAACTCTTTTTCTTCAGCTTGGAGAAACTTCCTATTTTAAAAACAATGAAAAAATGTACACTATTTTCTTATACAAGTATTAAGGTAATATGACGCAAATTATTTTAATTTCTTCTGAGCTTTAATAATCTACATTTTATTCTGCTTCAAAACTCATAGAACGGTTTGGTTATTCCTAAATACTTGTAAGCACTTCTTAAGCATCTTTCAAGCAAACATGAAATCATAGCCAATTGAAGTGGTGGAAAGAATGTCAAATTTGGAATTTCCAGAAAGATTTCTTATGAACAGAGAGACATAAGCAGAATAATGTAGCTCAGTATTTTTTAGTGTGTTTTTGCCTTACAGGCTTTGCAGTGGAATAATGCAAAGGATCTTAGCAAATGCTTAAATCACTTTTGCTATTGACCTTGTCCTGCTATCATCCATCAGAGGGAAAGTTTTCTTTTGATGTACATATCATAAGCTTGCCTTCAATTTTCAGTAATATATTGAGAAAATGAAGGAAACAGAGGAGTAGTAACAAATGCAACAGTATTATTTTTCCCCCTTTTGAAAATTCCTGGACTGCAGTTTTCTTACAAAGCAGCAAGATTTCTGGGCATATTTTTAGAAAATACCAGAAGATGCGTACTCATAGCCTCAGAGACAGGTTTTCTGTCTTTGTACTGGTCATACAAATGCGGGCTGGGTTTTATCCTCACTCAGCAATCCCCTTTCTCCCATCGCTCGTAGCCCTGTGATGCGCGGGATTATGTAATTTGCACACAGGGGGAACAGATCCCGCATGGATGACAGAGCATTTTGCTGCAGTTATTAGCTTAAAGTGTGTTTTGTCCTGCCTAGCTGACCCTGCTCCATGTGCCAGAGCATTTCAGTTTGAGAAAAGGAATTGAACCTCACCAACTCCACTCCCATTTCACACAATTTCTCCTCTCTGGAAGGAAGAAGATATTCACTGAATTTAGCTGTTTGTAACTACCAGTGAAAATACTTTTCCTGACACTGTCAAATTCTTTCTGAAAGCAAAAGCTGCTCTTCTTCTGACCCAAAGAATCTCCACACTTTACGCAAAACCCACATTTAGTATTACAGAGTGGAATTTTAAATTTCGACAAACTATTTTTCAGTCCTTAGGCTCTCATCTCCATGGCAACCAGGGACATTTGGGAAAATCTTGAAACTATGGAGTAGACACACACTTTATATTTTATTAATGCAATATTTCCTAAAGAAAAGTACAGGTGACTGTGAATTCCTTCTTTTCTCTATACCTAACTTGGCCTTATTTTCTAATGTTTCCTTGTTATTGCCCAGCTGTCCTCCAACCTCAGCACAATTCAAACAGAGCTCTCTCACTTTTCCTTCCCTAGATATCTTTCTCTTCATCTAGTCTCAGATTGAGCAAAACTTTAGATTTTCTCCAACTGAGTTACACAATTTGAAATCTTCTTTTACCTGTTCATCCATATAATCTCATGCAAGATAATCTAGATCTTGAAGGTTCTTCAGGCACTTGAGCTGTCCAGAATGAGAGGAGAAATGAGTTTTCATTCCTGTGTGCCTCAGCTGCTGCAGTTTCCACCCCTGTGGCCTAAATGCTGTATGTCTTCACTTCTATCTGTTCAGATTTTTCTGCCAAAATAACTGTTTTGGCTCATAGATTTCTGGCATCAACTCCCTCATTTATCTCAGCAAGCTTCTTTCTGAGTATAAGGTATTTTATGGGTTTGCCATTTTATAGCTACTTTCGTCAGCAGTATCAGTGCTGAAGGCTGGATGGTAAAAGTGACTATCTGAATAATATGAAGGAGAACAGCAGCACCATTTTTAATGCATATTCACTATTCCTGCTTCTGTTTTGTTTGGAATCAAATGGAGCTGCAGGTGTTGCTTTTCAACCTTTTCCCTTTTTAGACCTGTGAACACCTCAAAGGCATAAAGAAGATTACATGCAATTGACCCAGACTAAAAAATATTTTCTTTTTCTGAATTAACTCCCAACTTACTCTTCTTTCCTTACTTTGAAATATCAAATACCTTTCACAGTATGTACATTGGAAGATCTGCAAAACAGAAATGTTTTTCTTTCTATGCTTTTGCAGGATAAATGTACAGGATGTGATGCAGCAGTAAAGCTTAAACCCTTAGGTGTTAAGGTTCAAGATAAATAGACATTCTAACCAAGAGAAAAGGGATATTTGCATCACTTAGGATTTGTGCTAGGGAAATGATGCAGTCAGACTAAAGCAAATCAACAGAGATGGATTCCACAAGATAAAATTTTGGCTCATTTATCCAGTTGCTCCCTGGTGTTCCACACACTCCAGGATAGCTGTTGGTTTTTAAATACTGATGTAATTCTTTGAGGTTCTTTTGTTTGTTTGTTTTTTCCTTTTGTCTCCTCTGTATATTTGATTTCCTTACAGAGGACAAGGATTCATGGCTGGGAACACATATTCTGCTTTTTAACCCATTCATGATTCAACAGGTAAAAAAGAAAATGAAAAAAGAATCACTTAGAGGTAAAGAAAATTGCAGAAACACTGGATCATAAACATTATATTTTTCCATAATATATTACATTCAAATTTGGAGCGCAGCTCTGCAATACTGCTTGGGGCTTTCAGTATTAACTGATGTTTCATGTGATTGCATTAGTTATCTTTTTTTTTTTTTTTAATAAACTTTAATATATTTTTGTTAGTGCACCATCAGACAGCTAATAGGGTATAAAAAATGTCATTAACTTAACCTCAGAAAGATATCTTAACTAGTGAACTATAAAATTCTGAGCTCTTTTAAGCATCACCTGGAGAACTGGGAGGCATCTTGTCTCTCCTTAATTCACAAACCTGAAATTGAATATCCTGAACTACCTGAATAAGAAAATAACGAGTTCTGTTTATGCAGTTAGCTCACAGATATGGTCACGGCCAGGAAGGGCAAGAAAGAAGCAGCAGATGTGAGAAAAAAAGTGAAAAGATATTAATGAGATTTCAAATGCAAAGGGAAAAGTCATCATACACTTAAAGTAAAACTAAGAATTTGGGGTTTTTAAAATTTATTTCTCTTTTTTAATCTAAAGTCATCTAAAGATGACTTTATCTAAGGAACTGTGTCATCTCATTAGGTAACTCCAGCCAAGAAATTTGACCTGCGTAGCTGAACATATGTATCCAAAGAGACTTCCAAGCAAGCCCATGGGATTCCATATAGGTTTTGCAAGAAGAAAGTTAAAAGACAATTAAGTTTAGGTTATATTCCGTATAGCTTTAGAATTAATACTGTTTATTATATCTATCTCTACATATGGGCACATACACAGCCATACAGATAAAAGCTGATCATTTGTAATGGTTCCTTGTTAAATAGGAAAAAAACAAAAAAAATCAAATGTTAAGAGCAAACAGAGTTAGAGTGCTTTGAATACAGAAGAAACCTGTTTCAAGAAACACCAAGGATCAAAACTCCATTTTATGCAGTCCAACTTAGTCTCCTTTGTTTAGTAGGAACCACCATATGAAAAGTTACAGGGATAGCCAGTGGATGAACAAAAAATTGCAGGATAACAGACTTTTAGACACAGCTGACATTAACGTATGAAGTAAGAATATATTTTCAAAACTTTGACCAGAGATCTAACCAATCAGAATTTCAAATTTATTGAATGATATGGAATAAATTATGCCAGATGAGGATTGATATTTGCTTGAATTTGGCCCTGCGTTTCTGTATCTCCATGTCTATTATTTACAAAAAATCTTTCTTCATTATTTAGGCAAAGATGTATCAGAGACAGGGAGGGAAAAGGTATATAAAATCTTTTGTCACCTTTACAGTAAATCTGTATGATATTTAACAGTCCTTATGCAAAAATAGGCAAGTTTCTTCTGCTTCTTAAATAAAAGTAGGAATTTTTACTTCCTCTGCTCTTCAATAATCTATTGTTTTCTTGTCCATTTTAACATATCTCAGGTGAAATCTCTATTTATCCTTCATGCTCCTAACTCATTTTTTTGCCATTGCAAGTGTCTCTCCAAGTACATTATATGTACAAAAAAAGCATTTTTGCAGTGAATTCTTATGAAAAGAATAAAAACAAGAAAAAAAACCCAAAAAACAACAACATATTTTAATCTGTGAGCCAGATCCTCCACAGCTACATCACAGCAGAGCTGAAGAATTAAATAATAGCAGTGCTGTACAACTGGCAGCATAATTTCATTTTTCCCCTTTCCTTATGTTTTCCTCAACAGAACCATCAGCAAGGATATTATAAGCAGTTTCTATGAAAACTGGAAAAAACAAATAAACAACCTCCCCTCCTCCAGCCCTACAGAATTTGTTAGAATTAAATACAAATTAAAAAAAAACAAAACAAAACAACAACAACAACAACAAACAAAAACCCCAAACCCCTGTCTCTCTGTATATTGATAGGGTCACACAAGTTATCCCTACTTCTGCCTTTGGACATAGTCACACATTCTATGCACTCCTTGCTCTCTGGTCATAGGCACAAAGTGACTTGAAAAGGAAGGATGTATTTAAACTCTGTGACTTCACAGCTCTAGGGTGCATGTCCAAATGTATGCGGACAGCCCCAGTCACATATCTTTTGGCTTTTCTGCTTTTCACGGGCTTACATCACTTGACCATCACAGCTTGATGAATTGCATTTCAGCTTCTTGAATCTCAGATGGACAAGAACCATCTTATTTTTTGGAACCTCAGCTTAGTATTTGAATAACTTAAGATCAGTGTATTTAGCGCTGATGCTTTTTATCACTCCCAGCTAAGAAAAAGTTCAGCTGCATAAACCATTCTGCTGCAAGAACTGCTACTAGGTATTGTAATTGAGACACAAAATAAAATGTCTCTACTCTCTGTGGTAGGGACTAGCAGGTTGCCACATCAACCAAGTGAAAAAGAAGAAATAAAAGCCTTCTGTTCATAAAAGATTGTGGGATTCCACTCTTCTGTCTTTGGCAAAAGTATCCTGGAGTGATTTTTCTGTGCTTGATGATGAGAACTTGGCCATACCATCTGCTTGAGAACACACTCCAGCCAAACACAGACCTATGCAGGTAAAGAATATGAGCAACCTGATCTACTCAGCTACAGTGAGCAGTGCTGAGAAGCCATCTGTTGGTATTTTGCTAAAGGCCTGGATGTCTGTATCTACCCCATGGCTTGTGGTTTTTGCTCCCCACAGGGAAAGCACCACCTCTCTTGACCTGCTGGCAATGCTCTGCCTCATGCAGCCCAGGAGGCTGCTGGCCTTTGCTGCAGGAGAGCACAGTCAGGACATGGTCAACTTGGTGTTCACCAGCGAGCCCAGGTCCTCTTCTGACCATCTGATTTTAATCCAGCCAGCCCTCTGCCTTTATTTGTGTTTCAGTTTATTCTTGTCCAGGTGTGGCACTTTGAATTTCCTTTTGCTTGAAATTTTCCTCCCACTTCCTTCACATGCAGTAAACTAGTAAATTAATTTTTACCACAAAGACCTGTGCACAAATGATGAGCTGAATATAAGAAACAGTATCATAGCCATGCATGAAGAAAAAGAAAGAAATTTTGGAATAGCTGTGCAAAATGACAGCAAAGAGCGTGTTAATGTTACTCAAAACAGCGACAGGATATTCTTCATTCAGCTTATAACCTTCTATCATAAAGTAATGCATGTGCCAAAGGAATTGTAGGACACAGGCCTGCAATATTCCTTTTATTTGCAAACCTCATCCTTGAAGTATGCTCAGATTTTAAAATGAGGGGTACTTATAAAATGTTCACTTCACCAACTAAGTGTTCATTCATATATTACATGTATTATAAGCACAGCTGACAACAAGCAGCTAGAAGTAGAATCTAAGAGTCACTTCCTGTGACAGGACTCTCTCTTCATCTGACTGTAGTTATAAGACTTTTTAGCCTGAAGCCTCAACTTTTTTCTTTAATTTTTTTATTTCTCTCTCCTATGTCACTTAACATATTCCTGCTTCTTGCAAGAAATAAACTAATTTTGACAAAGGTTTCATCCTGATATGAGAGAATTCAAATTGTTCTCCTAAAGGATATCCTCCTATTCTGCTAAGTTGCAAGCTTCAAGAATCTCAGTTCACATGTGTCCAGTAGCAATGTGTTAGAATTTGGATAATCTCCAACATTAGATAATGCTCAAAGATATTCCTTGAAATTAATCCTCTTAGATATGATGATGCCTTTGCTACAGAGTTTCAGAACAGGGACAATGGGAACACAGACGAGAGAATGAAACATTTTCTGGAGTATAACAAAGAAAAATATTTGATCCTAGACATCATCCCTTAAAATAATCATGTAAACTTAAAAAGTGCCCTCCTTCCTGTCTTTATATCAGAAGTAAGCAGACAAAAGATATCTGCAGTTATTAAAGAGGTATTTTTTTTTTCCCATTTGCTGTAGTCACTTCACATCTCTGAGCAGAATGAATGTCAGTTGACACTAAGCTCTACAGAGTAAGGTCCATTACAGGAAATAAAGAATCCCATATTGACTTCAGGTACAAAAGAAGAATCATCAACAACTAGTTTATAACAGTTATCCAGACAGTAAATATAGAAATGCCAGGCATTTCCAGGTCAACATGAAACTTATCTACACAGAAACATACAGGGATTTAAAAAACAAGAGTAGCACAAAAAAACCCAAAGCAAACCTAAAAAAAAAAAAAAAAAAATCAACAAAGTATTTGCAGATTCTCTTCTGAATACCTACAAAACATTTACCCTTCAGAAAGTTTCAGTCCTTCAGTCCAACTCAAAGATTTTGGGTTCCAGCAAGCACTGAATTTCTTAATGGATCAAAGCTAGCAAAGAATTATGGCAGCCAGTCCCACTGACAAGGAGACAAAGAACCACAGCAAATGTAGTATTTGTGCCCATGAGGACAAGTTCACTAATTTCCTTCATGATTAGAAGGCAATAAAAGAGATGAGATAGAATCCTAGCTGGATGTTTAAGAGTTCACACTTCTAGTGCCTGCTGACTTAAAAATAAAAATATTGATCGCGAATATTCCACAGGAATCATGCTGAAGTTCTAATGCACATGAAGGAAAAACAAGAAGCAACTTTAATGAAGTTAAAGTGCATGTTACCACAGCTACCTGTAGGGGAGTTTAAATTACAAGCTTCTACCTAAAACATAGAACTGTCCCTCTAAATCACTCCCAGTTCCACACAACACACAGTGACATGGCCAATATGTCTCAATATATTTCCTGGAGTTGATTTAAAAGAGACTGCAGCATTCATTTCAGGAGGCACAAAACCAAAGAGAATAGATTTAGGGTGCTCAAAAGAGTATTTCCCTCTAAACTCCCTCCCTGCATTTCTCTCTAAACTCTGTAATGCTTTGCATTAAATATTTAGGCTGTTGGTGGCTCAGAACACCTGGAAAAACGATGGCACATGTCTTAATGTGAACCATTGCCTATCAACAAAAGAAACCTCCAAATTCATCAGGTATAAAATATAATTCACTAGGGAAGGAGCCATATATTCAAAAAACAGTGTTAAGATTTTTAAAGAAACAGAAATAAAGTAATTAAAACTGATCAGAACAAAAGAATCAGGCTCTTGAATTTTCTTCTCTATTTTGCTGCTCTTTTCATCTTCAGCTTAGTTTTCTTAATAACTGTTTTGCCAGTAAAACACAATGATTCATTCTGGCTGGTACAGATTAGGAAATTTTTCACCTAGAAGAAAGGATGGTATCCTGTGAAACACACTCATGGGATTTCCAGTAACACTTTCACTACATTCACTACATTGCTTGTGTTTTCTTTTCTTTACTGTCTTTTAAATAATTTTCAGTCTGAATTTCCAGGGCAACATAATCTTGAAATTTAATGAAATCTCATAGAAAGAAGTTTCTTGTCAGAACTCTTTTCAAAGTACTACAGGTGTGAAGAACAGAATACCATCTAAATTGAGTCAAGATATGAAGCCAAAAGCAGTTTTCAGCTTCAGGAAAGGGGAAAAAAAAAAAGCCCACAATAAACAGAGAAATGTAGCAAATAGCTGGAATAGAAGAAATAATGATGGAAAAATCCATCCTAACTTTAGTTTATATCCAGCAGCTGTCTCCATATAAATCCACCTAGATACCTGATGCAGCTGAAGCATCTGGAAAAAAAAGCTTGGCCTGAGAAGGGAGACAGAGCTTTTCTGGAACTTTTCAAATAACGGATAGCAACAACTTACCTTCAGTTCAAGCAGCAGAGAAAGCTTTGATCTCTGCTAATGTCTGAGTTTTGGCTTCTCTATTGTATGTTGGCACAAGCAAAGACAAGGATTTTTTTCTTTAAAGAGACTGTTGAGGTCCTTGAAGGGCATCACACTGAGCTACCAGCATGACTGAGCAAGCAGAGCAAGCCTAGGGACTAATTCCTTGTTGGGATCTGGAAATGGGAGCTAAGGGGAACCACGGATCACAGACCACGATGTGGAAACCAAAACAAATATTGTTACATGTAGGCACTCATTCCAAGGTCCCAATAACATAGCAAAAACTACTGCAGCTCCAAGAACCTCATGGACTATAGCAGCAAAGGGAATTAATATTTCCAAACTCATAGGAATTGTCTAAAATGTCTAGGAAAATCCCACATTTCCAGAATTGGCCTCGGAGAAATTTTATATGCGATATATAAGGGCAGAAGAAATATTTTAGTGATTAAAATTCCCTGGAAAGATCAAAATCTAAAAGTTGTACATATGAATGATTTAAAAGGTACAGCCATAAAAAAAATTAAAAGTTATATTTTAATTTGCAGTATTTGCTAAAATAAATCTACTTTATCTGCCAAGTTGCAAAGAAGTTATATAGGCTAAAGATCTGAGAGTCCAAAGAAGAGCTTCACTTTTGGCTGATTTGTGGCCAGAATTTCACTCACTGGGTTGCAAGGAGGAACTTTCAGAGTACTGTACACTGTAGTGTAACTAAGTCAGGCAGCCACATTTTCCCACTCCTCTGCCACTGATTTCTTACATTATCACTAATATTTCCACCAAAAGTTTTCCTGAATCAAAGTTTCCTCTAACAACATGACCCTGGTTGAGTATGAAACACATCTAAATAAGATGAGATATTTAGATGGTAGGTAAATCCTTAATGCCAACACAAACAGCTTCAGAGAAGGGAAAATGTCATTTTATTCTTAAAAGGAGACCAAAATACCAACTGATAAACTGGTCAAACAGGGCTGGATCACAATTTATTTCTGACCTTTTAACGTCTTCAGTTCTCAATGATTTTCTGTCATTTCTGCCTAACTTGGACCCAAGACCTGTCCCAGAGGTGTTTAGCTTTATGTGGGTACTAAGCTTTCAACCTCCATTTTCAAGATTTGAAGATAAGTAACTAATTGTTGCTGAGATACCCTAGGGTTTATCAGCTGTCCAGATCTACCAGGCTGGAGAAAGCCCTACAGCTGGAAATTCTGTTGTGCTCAATCTGCATGAGACAGAGTTTTATATGATAACTTGGTTAGAGCCTCCTGCTGTTGGTGTCATTAACAAAGGTCAGGATAAGCCCCTGCTTGGTGTTCTGCTAGGCAGCCATCAAATCACTTTCCTTTTAAACTTACCACTCTATCCTGAAATGAAACAGAGTAGGCTCATTTAAAAATCTATTAAATATACACACAAGTACAAACTTCCATATTATAACGTTCCTCTAGAAGTTTGACTGGTTGTTATCTGAGGAACAGATTCTGTTCCTGTGTGCCCACCTAGAGCACACACAATGCTGGTAGTGTATGGAAAATTCCTCCACTGATGTTTATGCTGCCAAGTGTTTTATCTCATATCACTTTGCTTTTTATTTTTCTATATAACATCTCAGCAGCTGACAAAGCACAGATGCTGCAGGAAGGTAAAAAAGAACTATTTGAAACAGAATTCTGCATTTTTATGTGCTTTAAAACAGCCATTTGTAGGGAAGCATTAAACACTGCTAAGAAAAATGCCTCTTTGAAAGACAGACTGAAGCCCATACAGGTACAGGTGTGTACAAGGATTACATCAAGATAACAACAAAATGCTTCAACAGTATGCTCATAGTTTAGAAATAGGAAAAAAAAAAAAGTCACACATCCATCAAGTCTGTTGTTTATCCAAACCAGTTATTGCCCTTGAGTTACGTTTCTAGACCTTATTGAAGAACAAGCGATACATTGTTAACGTTTAGATCAATAAACAATTATTGTTCTTTGTGAGATGCTGAAAGGGGATTTAGAGACTTTACAGGTAAGAGGCATAATTTACCAGAGGCTGTCAAACAACTGCAACATGTTCTTTCTCCTTCTCTCTTTGCCTTGCTCTGGCAGAGGCCACTCGTCTGATCTCAGCCAGCTCCTTGCACCGTGGTGTGAATTCCCATGGGATCAGCGGGAGCCTCAGCTCCTTCCAATGGCAAGTGTGGCTGTGGCAGGGGCTTGGAATGTTTTTTTCCTGCAGCTCCCCAACAGCCATGATTCACCTGAACTAATGAACTGAATTGCTTCATCAGTTGTAATTGTTTCAGCTTTTAAATCAAATAAGGAGATCAACTGACAAGTTTGCTTCCTTGCAAGCATATAAATAATGCTGTGTAGTAAAGAGCTTCTTCTCAACCGAAAAGAACAAGCCCTACACTTTCTTTAGAAGTGAAGCAATTAACGCTGCCAGCCACAAGCATTTTGTAAATAATGAATGGCCTGAAATCCCAAAGACTGTGTCTGTTTCCCTCCCTTATGCATCCCCCCGAGCTCCCATTTTCATACTCGCCCACTTACAATGGTGTTTGTACAAAAGGCTCCCAGAGTGGGACATTTTAGCCTTTGCTAATAAGAAGGTTATCGATCAGCTGGGTTTACTAACCAGCATAGTGTCATCCTGTTCCTTTCTCCTCATTTTCTCACTTGCTTAAAGAATCTTCTAAAAACCATCCCCTCCCTCTGCCGTGTTACTGCCTTTAAAAGGCTTAGTTTGATCAATTGCATGAGGAATGAAGCTTAGATGCATGAGCGTGGTAGGATCTATAAAATAGATCATAAATTATTTCTGAGGGAGCTTAGCAATGATAGTTTGCTAACACCTGCTACTACTAAATACTCTCTTGTCTGATTTTTTGAACCACAAGAACAACTGAATCCCAGAAAACCTTAATAACAATGTGTCATCAAAACCAGTTATTGTGAACTGAGTAGAGTATAAGACTATTTGATACTCTCTACAGATCACTGGTGCTATTAAGATAGCAGCCAGTGCCCTCAGACCAGATTCTCCTTCCCCTTGTGATACAATTCTTTGTACTCAGGTGCTCCAGGGCCAGTTCATGCAAACAAATCAGTATCTTGTAAAGATGCAGCAAATTTCACTTGAAACTGATATCAAAGTGCTATACAAACATTAAAAGCCCAGTAAATGGTATGTTGTGTGAATAAAGGCTCAAAAGAGCATGAAGCTCATGTTTGGCTGTTGCAAATGATTTTTCAAAAGCCCTGGATAAAAAACAAGGAACCCTCAATAATATGTCCCCGACCTCTGAACATGGACTGACAACTGATACATGCTTCATTGTTAGCTAAGAATTATTCACCTTGCATCAGTCTAAGCACATGAATCTCTTACACCCCGTCTTGTGAGATTTAATACATTTCCTATCTGTCTTATATGTGCAGGTAACCTTGCACTTTTTCTCAGTGTGTTTCATGGCAATGCAGTGTGGAGCTACCAGATCTATATCAATACTCAGTATCTTTCACAGAAATGTTTATGAAACAGTAAAGAGCAGCACACTCTTCACTACACAAAAATATGAATTTGTGGTAGGAATTATCTCAATAAATAAATACAGAGCAGAATATGAACGGAATTTCCCCCCATAAATATTTTTTATATATCACAGGTTAACATCAACTTCCCCATCTCTCTACTTCTGTCCTACTACAATCAGTTAGATTCACAAGATTAAAAGAAGTTTAAAAAAAAAAATCAATTTTACACTGAGGCTTTAGAACCCTTCCTTGTAACATTTTAGAGGTTCAGAAAAAAGCAGTAAGAACTCAAATGATGCAATTTCTCTACATGGTTGTGAGTGCTCCTCATGCAGTCTCTGGAACTGATGAGTGAGGTTAAAAAGCAAGCAAACAAAAAAACTAAAAGTACTTTTAGATTTGATAAGAGATCTCAGATGTTACTAACACCATACCACAGAATTCTGTTTGAGCAGGCTACATCTTTTATCAAAAGACTGTAGATTTGAAATTATATTGATGATATTGATGATGCAACGGACTGGGAAGAGACCCAACCTTACTCCTTTGCTAAACCAAACATGCACCAGCCTTCTGCAGGGATGTCTTTCCCTAACAAGAATGCACCACAAAATTGTGGATCAAAGAGCAGCTTTCATTCCTCTCCACTTCAATTTGCTCTGAGTCATCAGCTTTCCAATCCACTCCTCTTCCATATCAGAGAAGAGCCAGAGGTACTTTGGAAATATCCTTGTGGTGAACTCAAAGAAAGGAGCAAGGATAAGCTAAGGTAAATTACCTGAAAAATTCTGAAAAGACAAATAATCTCACTAGTGGAGTTACCTCACACAGTTACTCATATCAACTCAGGATAACATTACGAAATTAAGCAAGCCGAAAGAATTTTAAAAAGGAGAAAATTAAAAAAAAAAAAAAAGAAAAAAAGGTAAGACAGAACACAGAGAAGACCTACATAGTATTCTCTGAGGCAGTATGCTTTTACTTCATAATTTACCTATGAATTTTATCTTTTTAATAAATGCTTTCTATGTTTCTGTAGAAATGCAGAAAATTCTTGCATTTTTCCATATTATCTTCCTGACAAAAATTTTTCCTTCCTAATTGATCTGCAATAATCACTTCAGAATACCTTGATGAGTGATAACCTATCACCCAGACATTAATTCATTTGATATATCACTATAGAGTTCTAAGATGCTTTTTGAAGCATGAAAATAATACAAATGGGAAAATGATCACTGAGAAGTACATTCAGCACTTTAGGGTATGACACAGTATTTGTTTCTCAACAGTCACAGAGAAATTGTTTCCAAACGAGTCTGAGACTTGCAACATCTCCTGTATATATCAGAAAACAACTGAACTGAAAGATTTAGTTTCAGGCAGATTAAAGAGTTCTTTTTCAGGTTTTGGTGTGCATTTCACATATGCTGTATATGTACCTCAGAGCAGATTTGGAAGTGTATTTCTGCTTCTACTAGACAGTCCTTTAAAACTTTTAACAGCCATGTTTTCTACTGTGACTGCTGTCAAGTATTTGGTTTTCTGTCAGCTAAGCAGATCAAGTGAAGATTCCTTGCTTCACGAGGCTCTATATCATTTATACTCCATTTAATGTCTTTTCTACTTGTCAATACGATAAGTGGGACAAGAGTGAATGAATGAGAGTGTATGCCTGATGTTTTTTTACAATGGATAATTCAGAGTATCTTAAAACATTTTAGGTGCATCAAGTATAGCTTGACACACTGCAACATAGTTTTCTTAACAAAAGAGAAGTCAGCAACTCAAAGATGCTTCACTAGTGTAAAAATATCTATGACTTCTACATGGTGAAGTTGGTATTTTTGTATGGATGACTTTTGGAAGCATATTCTTCAATCCTTTCCTTTTCTTCATTCCTTTTTAATCAGGCTTAGGAAAGCATGACTGGTTTATTATACTTTATTCACTACATGCATAACTGACGGTACCATTTCTTCCTGCCTAAAGAGAATTCATATGGTACAAACTTCATATTTTCATTTTCAGAAAGAACAACTATTTCAAAATACAGACTTTGAACTTATGATTTTTTGGGGTTGCTATGAAATCTCAAATGAGGACTGTTGAGAAAATAATCACGAAATAGTTTTTTGCACATTGCTTTAGCATGGAACATTTGCTACAAGTGTTTTTTAATTACCTTCTTTTCTAACTTTGGACCGAGACCCTTTCCAGCTGCCACCTGCCTGTGATGTGTCACCAGCAGGGGACACCGGCGGGAGAGCAAAATGCCAGCTCTGCTGAAATCACTGCCATCAGATTTAACAAGGGTGTAACATAAGGTCGTCTCAAATAGCTGTCACAGCTGCCCTTTTCCTACTCACAGGCACGTGTAAGGGCATGAACTGTCCTGATAAAAACCCTGCTGTTTCAAATGAGAGTGGGAATGTAAGTTTCTACTAAGTTATCCAATTCTCTTAGTTGAGGTCTTTGGTTTGCTACTTGTCCTTTTTATTCTTGCTTCTCTGACTTCTTCTCTTACAGCGAGACTCATTGTAACAAAACCCCGACACCACTACAACTAAGAGATTTGTGGCATTTCCTTTACTCTACTTGGGCTGAGTTAAAGAAGCTTCGAGGTCATTTTCTTGATAAACCTGATCTTCCCCTACTTATCATTAACAGGGATGGTAATTGGTTGTGACAGCAAAGTGCCTGTGATAACCCCTTGCAAGATAAAATGCCCACTATGTATTTCTTGCTACTGTGACATCACAAAGATATGCCTACAATGAAATGTACATTATTAAATTTACATAATACCACCTACTACTACTACTACTATAGCTACTTAATTTAAATTAGTATCACAAATTCAAACAACATCAGTAGAGGCAGGATTCACAAAAGAAATTCTTATAAATTATGCTCGTAGAAAACAAGGGTTGTTCTTCTGTATTGCTGTTTTTCATTTTGAAAGAAGAAATAGGTTTAATTGTAGTTGTGAAAATATCTGCTGTTTACAATGCTTATAGTTTATGAGTCCATTTTTCTGACTTGGAAAATTCTACCTTTCTGTTGGTGTTTGTTTCCACAGTAGGTGAATATTGTGCATTCATCAGTAGAACATTCATATGTTTATTTCATGGAGCAGTGGAGACACACTTCCCTGACCTTAAATGCAGGGAAACGGTGCATTTTTCCTTGTGCAAGATGGGATTAGGCAAGAAGATAAGCAAAAAGCATCAAAATTTCTACAAATGCAGTGAGAAAAGTACTGGAATAAGACTGAGTTCCCAAGGTTTAGGGCTGTTCTCATTGCCCCTCAAATTGATATAAGGCTTTTCAAAGAAATAAGAACTGCTGCTAGAAAAAGTATTTTTCTCTTTAAGGGCACAGATAGGAATTCAGACAGATGCCTTGACATTTTCTTAAAAATCAATGGTAGCCTCCCAGACCAGGTTTCTTTATAGTTACACACTGGCAGAAGTCTTCTGAACAGTAGAAATCTAAATCAAGTGACAGTATGTTGTATTATGACTAATACAAATGTAATGACAGCCTATGGGAAAAGAGAAATACATAAAATCATTTTTTACAGATGAATAAAACGTTCAGTTTTTCCCCAGCCTTTTGGAATATGCATTTGAGCTCTTCATCTGGAATTTCTTTAAAGGAAATTGCAAGATCGAGGGATGTGATTGACCTTGACTTAGGGTAGGCATCTAAAATAAATCAGACTAATCACAGTCTGCATCTCTCAAGCATCCAAATAGGCAATCAAGGCAACTAGCTAACAGAATTAACTGATATATTTCAAGCAATTCAAAAGAAAGCAATTTCACTGAGTCTTAGGAGTGCAACCTTTTCAACTCAGTAGTTGTATCAGTCGCAGTTTGGGCAGACTTACAAACATATTTCTCAACTTCTTATGCCTGGAAGCAGTCCTAAGAAGTCTCAAGCCTCTCTCATACATTATTATGGTACTGCAAAAAAAAAAAAAAAATTAAAATATTGAGATTAATACCTGACTGTTTTGAGCCCTTCTTAAGAGAATGAAGGAAAAGTGTGCTGATAGACTGAACTTGCTACAAAACACAGATTTTTTCCTTGTCACTGAAAAATTAATGGCTATTCCTAATTTAACATTGATTTTCAACATCTGCAGACAGCCACTCGATGAAACAATCAGCAGCCATACAATGGCTCAGAAAGCCAAAACTTTGGTATATTCTCCCTGCCATGCATAAAATGTTTAGGGTTGGAAGGGTCTTTAACATCCATTTCCAACCTCTTACCTTCTACCAAGACAGAAGAGCCCTTGAAACTTGCTCTAAGCTTAAAAGTGAGTCTCAGAAGACAAACAGGACTTTTAGGCAGATGGGGATTAGAGCTCTGAAAATCTTGCAGTAGGACATGTGCTCACATTTATTCTTTTTTTTTCCATACTGCATGAATTAATTCTGATTTCTCTGGGTTCTCTGTGTCATCTATATGGGTTACCCTTTCCTTCTGCATGGTTTTCTGGATCCCGCTTTTACAAAATAAACTGGATATTTGACCTCTGTTTTGCTTCGTCACAAATTTTTGGTTACATTACAGCAACATGTCGGTGGGTTTATTTATTTATTTATTAAAATAAAAATCGCCTCCTGGGAAGCTCTGTCTGCTGTTGCTGAACTGCAGTAGATTTCATCTCCCCAGTACCACAAACTTACGAAGACACATACTAAAGTTTCTCTTCCACTCTCCACATGAGAAATAATCGAAATGAAAAGTATAATTGCTCTGAACATTTAACAGACTAAGGTGTGAAAAATTATCCCCCAATTTCAGAGTGCAAACCAATGACTGACAGGCTCTGCTGGCTGAGCCAACGTGACCCAAGCTGAAAACAGTTTTCTTAGGCCCTGAGACAAGAAGTCCTGGATGGAGAAAAGACTATTTTTCCCTTGAAGCACAAAGTACATTTTTATGACCTTGAACAAACTAACAGAAATACAGACCAATGTGTAGAAATTAAAAAAACCTAAGTCCCAATCAAAACATAACACTTTGCTGCCCTGAACATAATACTTCTTCCTCTGAGGAGACAAAGAGATAACAGACAGCATCTGACAGATACTTAGCCACATTGTGTGATATGTAAAGTCCAGCAATAGGAACGTACAGAAATAAGGGTGGTGTAAAAAGAGCAAGGCAGATATTTCCAGCTGTTTCTCTAAAATGGAAATCTGGGGGAAAGAGTGAAGAGAGGGAAAGAAACTGGTTGCAGTGAAAAGTTTTGTAAAATTACAGTTTTTAAAAAAAAAAAAAAAAAAAGAATAATAATGTCTTTTTGACCTGCAGTTAACAATGATTACATAACTTTGAAAATGTTATGCTTTTCTTTAGAGCACATTCTACCATAAAAGACACTGTAAAAGCAAAATCAAAAGAAAGCCCTGCAAAATCAAAACAACCTCTCCAGTTTATTTCCAAAATTACTTGCCCTTATATAAACTTCAGCACTAAAAGGTTTCAAAGCTTTTGCAAGCCCTTCTTATTGCTTTTTTCCTTCTGCAAAGTGAAGAAGTAAAATTGAGGTAAGATTTTGTTTCTCCACAACAGAAGATTTCTCCAAATCACAGTTTGTTAATTGTACTCAGCTCTGTAAGATGGACACAAGACCAAAGATAAATCAATCTTTGCTAAAAACTATTTTTATACTTCTCTCTCAATCCTGGACAATTGCAGACACTGATATTTAAAATATATACAATATTAAGTAGAAAGAAAAAAATTAAAAAAGAAAAAACCTAGTACTATTCCAAGTAATTTACAAACATGGAAAGGGACAATGAAGAGAAAAATAAAAGAGACTAAAGGCTGTGAATACACTAAATTTTGGCAAAAATATCCAGCAGGGCATCAGGTTTTTTTGTGTGTTTTTTTTTTTTTTTTTTTTTTTTTTTTTTTTTTTTTTTTTTTTTTGTTTTGTTTTGTTTTGTTTGTTTGGGTTTTTTTAATTTGTATTATGAGGAAAGAATTATTTCCCTCACCATAAAAAATAATTAAAGTTGATGCCTTCCAACAAAGCTCATTTTAACCTACATTTGAATTTCTTATCTTTTTTTACTAAAATTTGGATTCTGGTCTCTCTCTTCCTTAAGAAACATACCAATTTACTGTGGGGCACAAAGATACATCCCAAACTTCATTTGCCGGGCTCTCCTCCCCAGCTCAGTCCCAGTGTGGAACAATTTAGTCTTCTGGCTGCATAAGTCATGCCAAAGATTAGTCACTTATGATGCTTCAAAAGAACCCCAAAACTGCCCAACTTTTTGCTCTTTCAGGGCTTAAGCATTCCAGACTCATAAGCTGTTCTGGACTTGGCAAACTTCCTAGAAAATAAATGGCATTGTCTCACGTAAGGCTGAGCTGACCAAGGCAGCAGGAAGGGATTTTTGGCCAGATGGGATTTTTTGCAAGGGAGGATCCATTAAAGACCATCCTTCCCTTGTCTTGGCTGCTCTTTGCAGGGAACAGGATTCTGTCCCAAAGGACACAAAAAGTTCAACTGAATTCACATTTTAGGGGAAGGCAGCCAGAGGCAGGAGAGTACAAAACAAGAGAAATTTTCTTCTCCCTCCCCTTCCTCATGCCCAACAGGAAAAAAATTATTTCTGGCAAGAAGAAAGGTCTGCTCTTACTGGGCTATTTCCAACACATAAGTGTTTGCAATGTGGACGAGAATAATAAAATGCACTGTTTGGAAAGAGATTCCTTTTCCAGGTAAAAAAATATGATTTTTCCTGCTAATTGCCCACGTCATGGTGAACAGTGTGAAATTGCCCATCAATATCTGGTTTTCCTCCCTCATGTTTTATTTTACTGCTACTGCCCTGCAGTTTTATTAACACAATTCTGGACACATTGTCACAACATTTTAAGCCTGTGTTAAACACACTGAAGACCTGTTGATGCCAAACACAATCCAGCCATTAAATTAAGCTGAACACTCAAAAAGACAAAACCCAATAAAATAATCATATACTTCTGAGGCAGTCCCATATTTCTGCTTTGCTGTACCAATAACAAGGATGAAGTCCTTACCTAGACTAAGTGGATCCAGATTCTGCAGCCTATGGAATATATGATTGTATTTTTTTGATTTTTCAAGACAAAAGCATTCCTGTTACAAAGTGTCAGCTAAGAAATAGATGAAGAAAAGTGACATGGCAAAAGGGACACAGCTGCCAGGAATTACAACACAGAGCCAAGTGTCCTGTTTGACTTAACTGCTTTTAATTAGAAATAAGGTGGTATGAAGTGTCCATGGATTCATGGCTTGTAAAGCAGAAATGAAAGGAAAAAAAAAAAAAAAAAAAAAAAGAAAAAAAAAAAAGCAAATGTCATTTGCTTCTTTAGGAGAGCAGTCTAATTCTTTTCCAGGGTTGTATTTCATATTCAATACAATGCTAGGAAGCAGCCGAGCCTAGCAACTTACAGACAGCAGAAATTGCTCTCCTCTATATTCACTTTTTTAAAAAAAGAAGATTGTCTATATAAATGCTGCTCCTCATTATCAAGAGGATGATAGCTATTTTAAAACAAACAGAAAAATCCCCATGTAGGCATCCTACATGCTTATTTAAAATAATATTAGGTATATCAGAATGTTAGGTATTAAAGAAATTTCAGCAAGCACCACTAAAATTAAAAGAGGAATATTAAGTTCTGGAGTTAAATGGTTTTGTAAGATATTTTCTTGACACTTCACTTTAGGTAAAGAAATTAGAAAATATGAATGCCTCTGAAGCACCTTAATTTATGACAACTCATTCATGGAATTTAACAAAGACTCCCTGGAAGTACCACCCCCGTTTGCAGTGATACAGCGTACAATGAAAGCATAAACCAATTTGGAAACTCTGTACTTTCCCTTAGATGACGAGTATGTATCAGCTTTTTCTTGACCATGCAGCATGTCAGAAAGCACAACAGCAGCAGAAGAAAATGAAAAATCTGTCATGGTGGTTGTAAGTCATGCAAGAGTAAAGCCAGATGGATGTGAGCGAGTCTCTTTGCAACGACCCTTCTTCAGACCCTTCTGCCACCATCACTGATGCAACTGTATTCTGACCCAAGATAAATGATTGTCACTGATAAGATAAAATAAATAGACAATCAGCTACCTGATTGAAATTCCTGATTGAAATTCCCTCTACTTTTCTTTTTTTTTTCTTTCTTTTTTTTTTTTTTTTTTTCTTGTTTGGTGGCACTGCTTAATCACTGATTGATTGACTGATTTGAAAGCAGGGTCATTTTCTATCTTTTCATGGGGTTATCTTCCTGACAATGTGGGCTCAACCATAGCTGGAAGCATCTGAGATCTTCTGACCTGTATTAAGATTTGAGAGTCTTGCATTCCTGATTCTCATAGTAATGAGCTAGCTAGACACAAACAATGCTCATTTTCTGTACAGATAGATACACTCCACCCTCATTATAAAACTATTTTCAAAAGCCAAGCATATTGAACGCTATAACAGCAATGCCAGCTCTCATGATTTAATCATGAGGCACACGAGTTTTTTGTTTAAATTTGATGTTCTCATGATCTCAATATTTTTCATGCAAATCTTGTTATTTCTGCATCCTTTCACACTCTAGCTTAAATTGCTTGTCAATTGTATTGCTTTCCTTGAGTGCAGTGCTTCCGAGATTCAGTGGCATGATTTTATACATCTATTTATAACTATTACTTTAGCTTTTTAACTCTTAAAAAAGATGTAATACATCATCCAGAATCTTTTAACCGAGCCAGATGAGTTGGAAGCAATATTTTGGCTTTGTTTTGGGGAACATTAATGCAGGAAGAGTTTAATTATGAGTATTGAAATTAGCCCAACTGCGGGGCTCAGAGCTGATAAAAGCAAACAGAACAGAGAGACAACACATAGGAAGTTAATAACAGTGTTGTGTTTCAAATATATCTCACTAGAAAGAGAGGAAAACACATTTTTTCTCTACTACACCTCAAAGCAGGAGGGTCTCTGGTGTTTAAATTAGCAGCAACTCCTCTTGCTCCCCCTTTTGGAAATTCTGTCTCCCTACCCACCCATCCTGCTGGGTTGGCTCCTTTACTCTGTAACATCTGAGTCTTTCATGTCTGTGAGACTAAGACCACAGCCCATATGCCTAAGTCATGCCAATAATTTTTCCCTCTCTAAGCAAGGGGTCATTGAAGGACTCAAGGAATCTGCATGTGTGTTCACATGCTCAGGCTGAGTCTAAGTTAACTAGAGCTGACCAGAATGGCTTCAAGAACTTGTTCTACCAAGAAAGACTGACAATCAGCACAGCTCTAGATTAACAAAATATCTCACTAAAAGAGAAACAGATGTTTGATATACCCACACTCATACACACAGAGCCCCCAACACACTCACCCTCTTCCACAGAGCAAACAATTTTTTTTTATTAAAAGTGCTATAAATTAATTAAATCATTGATAAAGAAGAGGAAAGAGCAAAAGTAAAAAGCAGCAAAATTGCTGAGCATCAACAAGAGGTAAAATATGTCTTGTTTACATATGGGCCAGAACATTTATTCCACAGGCTGCTTTTAGTCTTGTCTAAGCACATTCTTTGTAGAGATAGAGAGAAAGACAAATAAAATATCAAAACACACATCATACCACTGTTTAGGGGCAGATTGTCCACTGGATAAGCCTAAACTTTAGGGGCCAATTGTCCACTGGATAAGCCTAAACTTTTACTAAAACTTGAGTACATCAGGAAAACTCTTTGTCTTTTACTGCAGTTATGCAAATAATGAAGGTTATAAATTGTAAACCCAAAGAAGTCAGAGACCTGCTCAATTTGTTCCTGAGAGGAAGGAAAAGGCACAAAATCTGAACACATAAACTTATTTTGAATGACTTCCATCAAAATGTTTTGTTTGGAATAAAGACACCAATGGTCCCTCCTCTAGGGCTTCTCATATGTGCAGGCAAAAATTATTTCTATTGTGGTACACTCAGGGCACAGAGCACAGGCTTGAGACAGGGATTTTTCCCCACAAGAAAGGGAGATTTACAAGGAAACAGCAGAGGGCAACAGAAAAAATAGGAAAAGACCTTATAAGTGTCAAGAAGATGTCTCCTTCCACCACTGGAGCTACAAAGGGGTAAGAGGGGTGATGGCCCTGTCTCTCCTTTCCTCAGGGCATGTTCTTTTTGTCAATGCCAGCAGTGCTATAAGCCCAAGGTGATGCTGTTCTGGCCTGTGACACCTTTGCTGAGGCAGAGGGATGGCCCTCACAGACCCCTGGATGTGTGGCTCTCCTCTGGTTCTGCTGGAGGAGAAAGGGAGGTGAAAACCCAGCTGCCTTCATCATCCAGGAAAGAAATAGGACAAAAGCAGAGCAATGTAGCGTGACGAAAAAGGGGTGCCTGCTCAGTGAGCTGGGACAAAGGCTTGTAGAAATCTGTCAGAAATATCATAAGGAAAAGTATAGAGTTATTACCATTTCTATAGCCCTTAGGATCCTCTGGTGGCAGAACATTTTCAATGATTGTTTCTGTTTGGTGGAATCAATTATCTCCTGATAGATTCTCCTTCCAAGCTTAAGATTGCATTTAAAAACTCATCTGCTTTCTGAATTCTAATTGGATATGTTTTGAACTGCTGATTTTTGGGGTGAATATTTTGCTTACGAATCTCTTTATATTTCAAAGTGGTTGCCAAGCCTATTTACGTGTCTGCATGGTAAAAACTGTTCTACATGCAGTACACAATTTAACTTGGGTATCTGGTTTATTAAGCATGGTTTGATATGCTATCAAAGTGAGAAACAAAAAGACAAAGCTGAGAAAAACGAAGATCATTAATGTTTATATATTTTAAAGTCACACTTGTGCTTTGGAATTTTGATTTATTATTCCAATAGACATTCAGATGTGCTAGAAATCTTGTTATTATTAATTTCATTTCAGACAACAAAATGAAAATGGGGAGGGGGGAACTGGGCAATAAAGAATGAAATTTCCCTGTTTATTTTTTTATTGTTGAATCAAGCAGTCCTATATGTAGCTGATACGTGCATAATACAATTCCTTCTGAAGGACACTTAAATGCTTCATAAAGCAGATATAAATCCCAAATGACATACTAAAGCCTTCCTTACTCAAAGATATTACTTTGAAAATTAGTGGGCACTTGTCTGGCTAATTAGAGAAAAAATACAGCTGATCAGGACTTTATTGTGGATGAGGACACCAGGCTTGGCCTGTTTGTGTAAATGTGGCTCACAGGAGATGCTGTGACACTGGAGTGAGGTGTGCCTGGCTTTGTCAAAGAGTTCTGACTGAGAGGCAATCTGGAGCCCAGGTGCAGCTGCAATTGTGGACAAAGCCTTCCCACCATCTTCAAACAAAAAGAAAGTTGATTGCCTTCCTCAGCTCTGAGCCTGGCTCCTCTCTTCAATGTCTCTGCTGACTCACAGAGAATAACAAGAGGTACATCTGTGCGAGTCTGCTCGTGAAGGCCGCCTTGGAGCTGGAGTGGATTTAAGTTGAGGCATTCAGAGAGTCTATTGGCACCATCTGCAAGGAATGTATTATGGGGAACTCTCAATCCTTAATTAATGCTGTAGGTGCATTTATTTTACAGCTGCCCGATTTGTGCAAGGATTGAGGTACTTTCAAGCAGGGATAACGCAGAAGTGAAAAATTAACATGAAGATGGAAAGCAGGTTTGGGGTTTACAATAGGTGGCTGAGGACATTGTGTGGCTTAATTTTTCCATTTCTGTTGATGCAATTGTCCCCTGGGCCACCTGAGCTCATATTTTTCTATGATGTATTACCAGTAAGCCCTTAAAGAGTTTCAGAAAGATCAGTCCTGGCTGAAATCACTGCTCTCTGTAAATACAGTCATTGGTACCAATTCTGCTTCCAGATCTTCGTCTCATGGGCATTTCCTTGATGCTGCCTGTCCCCAGAAAACCCCATCCATGTTAGAGGACTGCAGCCAGCACTCCAGCTCCTCCAGGGAGCCTCTGCCCTCATGCAGGTGGAATTGATGTGGGCTAACTCATTGTTATATGGGGAAACCTCTCTGTTATTGTGTGAAGAACCACTGCCTCTACCTCAGTAGCACCACACTTCACCATCACTGCTCTCATACACATACAGGCAGGAATGCAAGAGAAGGTGCAGTTAAATCTAAAAAAAAAAAAAGTATTATTTTTGTTGCTTAAACAAAAATTACACTCACAGTATTAGAAATCATCTTCCTTTACAAACTTTTTTTTTTTTCCCTCAAAAAATTTTTCTCCAGGCAAACATTAAGCTGTGAAGGGCAGATTATTTTCAAAACGCAAATACAAAAGGGAAGAAACCACAGCTAAGCAAACTATTTTATATAAGTTTTTATAAGTATTTATAAACTTATATTTTATATAAGTTTACTCTGGAATGGCTTTTTTTTTCTTTCTAGTACCTCTCTCTCTCATAGAAACCTTTCAACAGCCCATACTTCAGAATTTCATAACCTAACACAAGAATTGCAACACTTTATTAAGGGATAGAGTGGTTAGTTTGCATTTTTAAGTCTGGGATTTGAATTGGAAGGTCTGTTTCCAAATTTTCCAATTTTCATAAACGAGGCACACTTCATAAAACTCCTAAGTGAAGTACACTTTGCAAAATTCCTGTAAGCCAATGGCAGTTTTAACTTCAAAATCCAAACTGACAGTACAGGAAAAAAAAAAAAAAAAAAAAGAAAAAAATGGTATTTTTTAGGAAGAAAATGAATACTCCCTATTTGGAACCCTAATCTGCTCTTATTTATCAATCTATAGCTGATTATGTGCTAGGCACATTACACGTTACTTCATCTCAAAATAACAAGTAGCATTGATGACACATTTGTTAGCAAACATCTGAAGAAGGAAAAAAAAATCTCTTTATGCAAAAAAGTGCTATAATATTTCTGACTTGAAAAAATTCATTTAAAATTAATGTTCTAAACCACCAAAAAAATCAATATTCCAAGCATATCAGAAGGTCAGAAAATATTTCTGCCATTTGAATGAAACCTTGTCCCAGTTGCTTTAGGTCCCCAACCCTTCAGACCCAAGGACATGCCCTCACCACTCACTGCCTCTTCTTCAGTGCTCAGGACAAAATTGCACCTAAAGGAAATGACAGTGAAGTTGTTTGCCAATTATGAGGTACTCTGGCACATCTCAAGATGAGATGAAAATCTTCCAGTCCACCTGAATAAGGGTTTTATTATTTCCCAGGCTTTTCCTCTATAGCATAATGAGAATAAAAGCTTCTGAGATGCACTGATTTTACCTAAGATGACATAATGCAGAAAAAAAGCCCCTCTTTCTTCAACAAAGAACCCAAAGATTTCACAAAAAAAGAAAAAAAAAAACCCTAAAAAAACATAGGGATTGAAACTAATATTAGACAAAATAAGCTATTTTCCTTGATAAAAAACCAAAAAAAAAAAAAAAAAAAAAAAAAAAAAAATCTGAGTTTGAGCCCACAACAGATTTCAGGCTTGAAAAATACATATATCTGGTGAGACATGGAACCTCTAAGGTTGTTCATTACTGGCATTTAAAGCTACTTTCAAGCAACACCTGGACACGAGTAAGCACTGTGACCATTGTTAGCAGGGGTGGGTAGTTCTACAGAAAAAAACAAACAACAAACCAACATTTTGAAGGTACAAACTGCATTATCATCAAACCAGTAGCAATATCCTAAGTACCCCAAAATATTTATTGTTAATTCTAGAGCTCTTCTATAGGTATCAAATGCTCATTCAGTCTAATTCCAGATACAGTTTCTGTTCTTTAATTATCACAATATTATTAGCATCTTTACCATCCATTACTCTAAATAAGCCTTTCTACATGTTCCTCTTTGTCTTGCAGTATTTTTAAGAATGCTTATACCAACACTTGCTGAAAGTCATAATTTCCCTCTACCAATAATGTGAGTCCCAAGATGCAGTCATTTGTCTCATGCATTAAATTTGAGGATGAAACACTTTGTTTGCTTTCCCATTTGGATTATTGTTTTAAAAACCCGAGTGTTCTGCAGTGTTACTGAGACTGAAGTCACTGCCAAAACTCAAAGAAGCTGTAACGTTTTCTATTTTCCATGTAGCCAAAAATACCTGATAAGCCATTTATTCCTATATAGCTGTCATTATGCCCAGGAAGAACTTGCACTGGTCTAATTAACATCACTGCTTCCAGATAGTGATGCTTAAAATTGCTTAAAGATGAGTATGAACATTATTTCACAGATGGGGGGGGAAAATTATTTGATTAATTGGTTTGCAGAAGACTTTGCAAAGAGAAGGAAAGATGAGATTTATCTGATTCGGATCCCAGTTATTTTTATATTACTATCATAGTTTTGCCTGCAAATATATCCATGCATATGTATTATACACACACATAACCATGTATCTCTAAGGATCATTTAAGCTAAAAAATGTGTTCCAGGAAAATACTGTTCTGAAAGTGACTAATGTTCACATATATATCTTGTGTCTCAAACTGTGGGAATAATAAGTGTTATTTGGGAATTTAAATATCATAGAATGGCTTGAGTTGGAAGGGACCTTAAAGCTCATCTAGTTCCAACCATCCTGCCATGGACAGGGACACTTCTAACTAGACCAGGCTGTTCAAAACCCCATCCAAGATGCCATGCAGTAACAAATCTTATCTCATGGGGAAAGAAATAAGCTCATGGCAAAAAAGAAACGCAGTCCTTTTAGCAAGTAATACACTCCCAACACTCCCCATTCCACCAGCCTCAGATTCCTGTTGTGCACCATATATATCTAGGCTATATTTTCAAATAAGGGTACACAGAGGTACAAGTAAGGAGAAAAGAAGAAAAAGGTACAGTCCAAACTTACCTTTTCCAAGTCAGAAAATTGAAGAGCATCTTCATGATGGAGATAAATCCCCCCAGAAGGAAGGAAGATAGTGCACGTGGCTCTTTGTGCACATAAACACATATTTCTGCAAGTATATGGAATGAGAGAGAGGAGCCAGTTCAGCCATATTGGCATAGCCAATTTGGTACCAGGAATTACCTGTTAATTGTTTTCATGCTTGCAGTCTGGGGAAGGGTCTGGAGCACACATCTAATTATGTGCAGCTGAGGCTAATGAGCCTGGAGAAAAGGAGGCTAAGGGGGGACCTTATAATTCTCTAAACTCCCTGAAAGGAGGTTGAAGTGAGGCAGGATCGGCCTCTTCTCACAGGTTACAACTGACAGGACAAGAAGAAATGGCCTCAAATTGCAGCAAGGGAAGGTTAGATTGGAGAGTAGAAGAAACTGTTTCACCAAAAGCGTAGTCAGACTCTGAAACAGGCTCCGCCGCATTTGAAAGATGTGAAGATGTGCTTCTTTGGGGCATGGTTTAATGGTGGGCTTGGCAGTATTATATTGGTGATCTTAGAGGCCTTTTCCAACCTAAATGATTCCATAATTCCCTCCATTATCTTTTTTAATAGACAGAGCGCAAAGAAAAAAACACTAAAAAGCCCCTAACCTCTTTCCAGCCCAAAAATCTTTGCATATAAAATGAAGTCCAGCATGTAAGAAATACAGATGGAAAACAACAACAAAAAAAGACAAACTCAACCCTACCTCCCCAACCTCAAACAACAACAAAATGCTGAGTAGCTCCAGAGGAAAGATTGAATTTCCCATCTATGTGACTGCTGAGCTGTTGTATCTTTTACTGTCACGTAACTGTTTGTTTGCCCACAGCTTCCAAACATCACTTCGTTTTTTAGTCAATTTGTCGACTTGGGTCAGGTTCAGACATAAATCTGTGTCCTATACCCACATTGCTAATATGCTTAAAGGAAAGTAATGAATCTGCACTTCCAGATAAGTATAATGAATACAAAACCCCACAAAACAGCTGGATGTGTGTGTACTTGATGAGAAAATAATGCTCTGAGACACAATAATCTTTCCTGTTAGTAACTTATTCCACAAACCTCTTGAATTTTGACTAGTCCTTATTTTTCAGTGTCTTTTCATCTGTAATGCACAGAGAATTCCACGCTTGAATTCCAGATGGACATCCAAATCATCTGATATATTTAAGTCATAATTTTGAGTTTCTTAAATGAGCTGTTCCACGCTATGAATTTGTTTAAAATGTTGCTTAAGCCTTGCAATAAACTCCAGGACATATTTTCTAAATTCAGAATGTAAGCTGATGTCACAGAATGTTCTTGTAAAAATTAACATGCACAAAATAAATTTGTGTACTGCCTTTTTTTGTTCAATACAAACACGTATTTTGTACACATAGAAAATCATTAGTCCACAATTTGTAGGGGAATTTTCAGTTATCACATCAAAAAGTTACCAGTTGACATAACTGCAGCTTGTTCTTCAGTTAATGAGTCCTAACCTCTATTATTCCTGTTTATTAAAAGGAGTATTCTTATACTTTATATTCTTGAAGGCACATCTGAAGCAAAAGCTGGCATAACTCAATGTCCTGGAATATTTGCAATATTATCTTACAGCCATTACATTTCAGCCCTTTGTGCTTATCATAAAGTTTTCTGATTTAGGGCTCGAGCTGGAAGACACATCACTGGTGTCTCACTGAAACATGCTCCTCCCAGATTATGCAGCCACCCAAACCCTGCCAGCACCATTTAGGAAACCCTCAGAGCAATGTTGCTGAAGTGCAGTGTCACAGCACTCATGAGATGTGCACTGAAGGGAGAGGTGTGCCTGGAGACTTTTGTCTTGTTTTACCAAAAGGCTTTGATGCAGTGGAGTGGTGAACTAAAGGGATCATTACTTTCAAATGCAAGTGTCTGGCCCTTAGAAAGAGAAGACAGAGAAACTGGGTGATGGATGGCAAATCTAACTCCTGCTAAGCAAAGTAGGTTTTTGAGATTCATCTACAACTTGTAGTCTGAGGTTCTGGTTTTCATGTTCCCAACTCAACATGAGAGAATCTCAGACTGCCCCAAAGTCTGCTCCTTCTGCTGTAATCAGAACAGAGCCCTAAAGAGCTTTGGTCTCTGTGGAGGAGTTCATTTCTGTCCTTACAGATCTTCAACCCCTTTGCACTCTGGTAGTGTATCTAGTGAACTGCAACCTATAACAGTTTCAATAGATGCAGCATAACAAGACTGAGCAAGAGGCAGTGTTTGAAGCCATCAGGGAATTAGAGGAAGGCTAAATATTACACTGGGATTAGACTGCAAATAAAAATATCACATATAAATTATGGGATAAATTGAACATCAAGGGATTAAAAAAAAAAAAAAAAAAACAAAACCAACCAAACAAACCCAAACAATTAAACAAAAAACAAACCCAACTTTTTTTCCCTCCAATTTTGTTTTAAATGGAAAAACAAATAAGTCCTGATTTGACATTTAGTTCTTCACCTTCACCTGAGTCATAAATAATTTGCATCTTAGACTGAAGCCATGCCCTTGGTACTCTTTGGAGCAGACATGTTTCCCAAAATGGTGCCTAGTGATTTGTTCCATGTATTTCTATGATACAAAACTTGCTCAAGTCCTTACTTCAGAGACATTGGAAATATTGATCTTATACTTTAGCATTCTGTTTTAACACACATTCCCTTTGTCTTTTAAATAAATGCCTCTTTTCCTAACATGAATCCACAGGAAAAGCACAAAAACAGCCAACCATATAAACACCATCCAGACATGAAAGTCATTGTTCACTTTGCTCCTACACGCCCTGCCTCTTAATTGTTCCTCTCGCACCTTACTAAAAACTCCATGGGATCAGATCAGACACTGATTTTGTATTTGTGATCTGCTTGGAACTATTGTTTTCAATTGCTCATTTTGCACTAATATAATCTCCCACCGGCTGAAAGATCTGTAAACTCAGCATAACAAAATTCAAAGATGCAATCACTAATCTTCTCCATTGCAATATTCTGCATTTCTGTGTCTGGAGACAGGTACTGGCCTTAGCCACCTTATGAATGCCTCATCTTTTCAAGCACAGGACAGAAAATCAATGTCAATGCTGCTTTTGATGTAAGAGGGCTCAGAAAATA
The DNA here is from genome assembly GCA_018697195.1 of Certhia americana. NCBI lineage: Eukaryota > Metazoa > Chordata > Aves > Passeriformes > Certhiidae > Certhia > Certhia americana. The sequence continues at coordinate 7,778,753 of CM031857.1, read as the reverse complement.
TTTTCACTACTGATATCCCCATATATACTATTGTGGACACCCACAGCTGCTGAGTGATCTGGATAGTCTCAGAGAAAGCACACTATGTATTTATGCCCTGAACTTACATTAAATTGATATATAAATTCCTGATAAAATACTTGCTTGGTTGACATTTTTCAGACAGGCATCCATAGGCTTTTCTTCCTTTGCAGCTTAGCTGTGTAGAGTTTTGCTTCAAACACTATAGTGAAAACCTGAATATTCTGTTAGGAGGACAGAAGTCCACTAGAATCATCAAGTCACTGCAGTAGTTGCAGAAAAAGAAACGGCATTGTGGTACACTGTCTCCTCTTCAGCAACCGCTTTGTAAAAGGCCCTCATGACAATTTCTAGCATAAACAAAGGCTCTACAAAACAAAAAAAAAAACAGAGTTAAACTTTCAGGCAGCAAGGTGTGCTGTTGAAGCCTTGTTGTGTACATCATTTACAATCAGTAGGTAAGGTTATCAACCTGATCCATGAACAAGAACGGGAACTGTTCAATAGGATTACATTCCTGTCTTGTGCTGTTAAAAACATCCATTACAGAACAAGAGTTTTCATTGTCACATAAGGACTATAGAGTACAAGGAAGATTTTCCATATCACCTGTACACCTACAGCAATGTTCATAATCTGACCATCATTCTACAATTCATGTGTCTTGCCCAATTAACTATTTAAATACATTGCCAGAGCTGTGTCTGGTGTTTTGAGGACAAATGTTATAATTCTTAGTAACCTTAGTCTACCCAGCTAATCTTGTGTAAAACAGATGTAAAGCATTTTCAAAAGATAATGGTATATGGTTAGCATTTCTGTAAGAAATAGCCAGACAAAAAGCATTGGAACACCTAGCACAACTTTGTTTTTTCTGCTCTGGAAAACACCAGCAGTTTCCAAGTCAGCAACATGCTGACTGTAACAAAACCTGAGCTGGAAGAGAAGCCTCATTGTTTTCATTCAGATTATTGCACTAATTAGAATTACATTTTATGCATTTACATTGATTAGTTATGCACATCTATTAGAGACAACAAACTTTTTCTAACTAAATACTCTACAAGCACTCACTGACTAAAGAAAACTTGAAAGGACTGTCAAGTTGGACAATAAATTATTTTGCTGAGACAAGAAAAAAATGAGGAATACACCAAAAGTAGGAAGAAAAGAGCTGAGAGATAAGTAAGAGAAAGGGAACAAAAGACTGAAGGCAGCTGGAAAAAAGGAGGAAACAAACAGTCAGGATAAGAATGAGGAGGAGGAATAGGAAAAGCAAGTACAGAAGTTTCTCACAGCATTAGGAGAGCAACAGTGAAAGAAGGGAAGATTTGTGCATTTGAGTTAAGCACTTCTAATCTGAAAACTCATTTTTCCTCAGTGACTCTAGGGGCACCAAAGACTTAAATGTTATGCCCAGAGGAGCTCTGGCAAAAAGAAAATATAAAAACAGCACATTGCTCCAAAGCCCTGCAAAGTGAGCAGCCATTTGATAACAATGAGTCTCCTGACTGAGACGCTACACCTAAATAAATAAATAAATAAGCAAGTTATTATATTTTAACAACAACAACAACAAAATCCTATGGATGCAAGAATCTTTTGTGTTTAAAGGGTGTCCCCAAATTACCAGCTCTGTATACAGCTGGTTGAAACATCTTCATAGGTCAAGTCCTTAAATGACCTCTCCTGAGAGAAAAGAAGCAACAGTAAAGCATGAAGCTTAAACATCTGCTGCATTCCACATAATTATACTGATGATACCATGAAAAACTAGTGTCTTATTCTCCCTTCAAAATTTCTCTTGCCTTTTGCTGATTTGGTCTCTGTTCAGCTTGTGTATGAGATGGACCATTACAAGAATCTTTGCTGTGGGGCTCTTCAAAGCACAGCAAAATGTTTCCAACTTTATTACAGTTACCTCTCAAAGATTCATGAGTTTTCTGCAAAGCTTTTAAATATAGAATTTTTCCTCCCTAAAAATTATGGATGAAACTAACTTTCTTTTTTCCTCTCTCCAATTGACATCTTCAGTTTTCTTTTATAAAGTAATTTTATTTTACACTTAAATACAGTCTTCTCTAAAGCCAGTTGTAGATTTGACAGGAAGCCTGCCAACTCAATTTTTCTAGAAACTTGAACTAGCAGTGAATATTGCAGCAAGAGTAAAAAAGTATTGCAGTAAGCATCCATTCTTGTCAGACCAATTTTGCCCTTCTTTTCCCTTTCCCCAAATGATTACCAGTTTACACTTGACAAATCTGCAGCAAGAGCAGACACACAATCAGCTGAATATATTATTCTGTCACCACACAAGGCAGGGTAACATACCAAGGACTATCTAGTACAACCTAAATATTATAATCTGCTATCCCACTTAGATATTTTACCAGTATTTCACTGTGGTTGCTAGAAGCCAAGAGTAACTTGCAGAAAGCTGTGGACACAGACAGCTAAACTGGTCTTCTAGTTTTCTTCTGCAGGTGAATAGTCCACATCATCCACAGAGTAACCAAAAAAATGTGCACAAACCTATCTGATACAGTTTGTCCTGTGAGAACTGGAGAAATTGTCTCAGTGTGTTGTGCATGTGTGACATCTCACATCATGCTCTCATGACCCTCATCCTAGTCTCAAAAAGAAAGCTGAGATATTGCAAGCTGGGCTGCTGTCTAAGCTTCATTTCTCAAACAACTGGATATATCTGATGTTTCCAAAGGCTGAGTTGAATATAGTGTCATAATCTTGCAAATGTTTCTGGACTCCAGTTCCAATTTACATTCCACAGACAGCATGAACAGCTCCTCTCCTCTCCTCTCCTCTCCTCTCCTCTCCTCTCCTCTCCTCTCCTCTCCTCTCCTCTCCTCATAACATTAGTAACACTTTTGTTTTCAAACAAGACCTCACCCAGGCAAAGCTTTGTGCTTCTGGGGCTGGGAGCTTCCTGTGAATTCTTATGTTCCCTAGATTAGGTCACGTTAAGGGGCACAAATTTACAGAGCTGGAGTTACAAAGGAAAGTCAGGAAAACAGGAGATGGATACAGTTCAGGAAACAAAAAAACACAACAAAGAAAACCTACAGACAGGATTAATAGCTGCTTTCTCCTCACAGCCTTGAAAGTATCAGCACATGGCAAAAAACATACTGTACTGGTATATTTTGTACTGATGCTTTGGAAATAAGAAAAAAAAAAAAAACCTCTATAAATACTATACCTCTCCACCCCCACCCTCAGTTGTTACAGAAATATCTGCAAAACATAAAGTGACAGAAATATTTTCCAGAAATGCATACATTAATGGCTAACATTCACAATGCCTGTGCTTATTTTTCTATACCTCTCTTCCCACTGCCATCTTTGCTATACTGGTAATCATCAGTAAGGTAATCATCATTCTATTTTTTCTGGCAATGTTGCCACCTCTTTATTCCATCAGATGCTGAGCAGCCACTCCCAATCTCCTCTTTCTTTTACTGGCACACTTTGATAGCAGTTACTCCTGTCTTTTCTGATGATAGTAGGAACAGTGCTGTTAGTAACCTGGCTATGAGTTAAAGAGGAAGAAATAATACACCTTATAGCAGCAATTTATTCACTGCTATGCCATCCCAGGTCCCTGACATGCAATATGTAGGGTTGCTACGTGGACAAAGCCAAAATCCCATAAAATACATCAGTGGTTAAACACACAAAGGGAATAGAAGAAACAAAAAGGACAGTTCACTGTCTGGAGGTGACTGCTGATCTTAGTCTTTCAGGCTGCTTCAGATGGAGAGACTTCTGCCTTTTTGAAGTCACATCACTACAATGATTCCCCAAATACATATCCTTGACAGGTATAGTTTAACAAATTTATTTATCTAGGCCTGAGTGTTTTTATTAATGACTATGGAGAATTGCAAGAGAAACACTTTCTTTACCATTGTGCCATGAAAGCAATACATTCCAGCTTAAACCACATGATCACATTGCAGAAAAGGACCACACACTGCAAAATCTGTCACTTATTTGGTAGATTGAGTCTGTAAAGTACCCATTGCGAAAAAAGTATAAAAAACAACCACAATCTACTCTTTTATGGCTCGTAATCCTTGTTTGAGTTCATTGCTACAGGCCTGCTTCACACTAATGGGGACTTCTACAAATGAGCAGATTCTCTGAATTCAAGAGTAATTAATCTAATGGGACTGCTAGTGGTGGTATTAGAGCAGTAGCAATACAAGATTTGCACATAAGCCGTACATTTCCCTGCCATTCTATGAGCTACTTGTTCCCAAATGAAAACTCTTGGTAGTCTGTGTTTATTTTTGTTTTGAAGTACTTGATAATTTGTTTCATTACAGACACAAAAGCTTCCCTAGAAAGCAAAAACATTTGTTTATTTTAATTGACCCTGCCTTGAAATCATCATAGGATTTGTTTGTTGGCCAAAAACATTTCAACAATGTGTCTGATTACAAAGCTAGCTGAAAACATGGATCTGAGAGCTTTTTCTCCAAGGAAACCTTTTTTATTTTAAAAAGTAGACTCCTGTCCTCCATCTTCCAAGGTCAGGTTCTTTGAAAATTTTACTTGGCCCCCCAAAATTGTTGCTAAAAGCAAACAGTTTACTTCATGGTGCATGCAGTAGTTTTCCAATATTTAAGAATTATATCTTTCATGTGAAAAGTACATGTGCTGGCTACAGCTGTGGAAACAAGAAACAAAACAAAAAAAAACCCCACATCTTACCAAATCAAATCCACCAATAGACTCATCACTATTAATTGGCTCTGCTGTGCATGCAGCAAGTAATGCAACTCTGTGCTACTGCTCTGTGAGGGCTGATTGTATACTGTGACACACTGAAACACTCCGCTGAAAAAATAGAAATCTAAACCAACAGCAAAGCCCAGTCTCACCAGCCAGTTCTTGTCTGCCTTTGTTAGCATCAGGGAACTCTAAGAAGGACCGACACCTTTATGTGATGCAGAGAATTAGGACCAAAATGATCCTTCCACAACCTGACGTGGTTTTACACTCTGAAGTACATTGACCTTTTTACATTTGCTTACCATTTTGACCTTTCTAAATCAAGCCCCTGCTATTCTTTTTTTCCTGTGGACAGTAAAGCACAGGAAAAAATGTGAACTAAGTACAAATTGATCAAAGTTTCATTAAGAGCAAGACAAATAAGATATCAAGTTAAATGCACTGTACTGTTAGAGAATTTAAACAGCTGCTCCAGTAAATTGTACTTCACACTGTAAAACTAAGACACTTAATAGATAGAACCACCTCCTTAAGAAGTCAGAGCAAGCCAGGTTCTGTATAGCTGATATTTCTGCATTTGAGACATTTCATACTGATGTAATGCTTTAAAATCTAAAACACACAATGCCATCTTAAAGCTATAAGAATAAGGAAAAAAGGTAAAGAATGAGACATTTGTTTAAGAGAGTCAATAAAGGTCAGAGGTGTTTCATATTGTTACTGATCACCATATTATCCCTGTAAAATATGCAGAAATAAAGTCACAGTTTGACGAAATGTAAATGCAACACAGTTGGTGGAGATCCCAAAGAAAGGGTTGCTCTGTAACATGTTTTTCCTGTTCTAGGAAATGAGAAGCCAGGTGCTAGCATTAGCTTCCTGCACTTTGTATGCATAGATGGAAGCAATCAGGAATCAGAAATTAGAGTTCAATTAATTAAAGAAATCAAAATCAGGACTATAGGGTCCAAGAAGGATCCCACCATCTCTTTGCCATTGCAAAGCATTCAGTAGTAGAGGCACCACCCCAAGGCCATTGTTCCCAACTTCCTATGCCATGATTTAAACAGCAAGACTTGGACAGGGCCAGACCTTGGATGTTCCCATCAGACAAACCATCACAGAGCACACAATCCTCAAGGCACCATCTATTGAAATGCAATGAAGGAGGTACAAAATGCAATGAGATAAATCCATTTGAAGTACTGTTCCGGTCCCTTGAAGATTAAATCAGTCCAAGTTTGAGAAATTATAATGGATATATAAGGTCATGGTCAAACATTTATCCAAACCATATTTGCTTTGAGTATGGGAGTGGTCCAGAAGAACTCCAAAGGTCCTTCCTATCTAAATTAGTCTATGTATTTATGTCTCATCCAACTCTGCAAACAGAGTAGCAGATCTGCTACCTTTCCTGTGCCATATCTGAACTGAGTCTGATACATTTGCTCCCCATACTGGTTTAAAGAATAAGGTCATTCTTGAGAATTTTTTCATAAGCTTCCCAATTTCCCATCCAATACTCAAAATGCAATAAAACAGAAACTGTAGCACAAAATTTTGACAATTTGAAAAAAATATTCCTTCACAATGCTTAAATCCTGAGAGTTTCTAATTAAAAAAAAAAAAAAAAATGATGGAAACAGCACTTAATGAGATGGACAATGACAATTTCAATGGGCTTTGCATTCATGAGTCAGTGATTTCGGTATGTCACAGACTCTCATTGCTTTATCTGATTGCTCATTATTTTTATCAATGCAGTTTATCCTCATGACTTTTTGCAGGATTGATAACAATTCAAAGGTAAATGGGCTTGAAACAGGAGGGCCCCATTGCTTTCCTGCCTGCTAGGACAACCTCAAAAATAACATTGCACTTGCCTATGAAATTTGCCTGCGCTGGATTTGCCAGCAGAGGATCATACTCCCTAATTTTCACTGTCACTGGCTTCTTTGATAATGTGGTGACTGCCAGCATACCCTCATGGTCATATTTTCCTCAGTGTAACACATTTCTAACAGCTTTTTAGATGCAGGATCCCCACAGTCCAAAGGCTCAACCACTCTTCAGTGCACAGACAAAGCATTTGAGTGTACACAGAACAGAAATGAAGATTTCTATGGCCGAGATGCTCTTGGATTTGAAATAGGAAGCCCTGCTTGGAAGTGGAGCTTATTGTGCAAGGTGAAATGCCATTCTAGTGTGGCTGTCACACTTCCTGGACTGGAGCAGGTACTGCCACACACTCCTGTGTGTGAGTGTAGGCACACCTACACTAGGTGGTTCCAAAACCTTGGAACTAGCCCAAGACTGCTTTTGCAGTTCTTTAGTACCCACTGTAAAAACACTACAAGCCACTTCAGAAAAACACGATTTCTCAAGATGCTAAGCTTTCACTTTTTAAATGCAATTCAATCACAGAGAAATATCAGACAGCATGATATTTCACTAGTATTAATAAAAATATTATGAATGAAGGCACTATTTCTTTTAGGAAAAGACTAACAGGAAAAAAAAAAAAAACAACAACTTGTGACAAGCATGTGACTCATTCCTTTGAATGAAATGCTAATGGTCTTGATATCAGCATTTCTTTAATAATAAGGATTCACCTTATAGAGACAAACAACTCCAGTTGTCATCCTAGATTTACAAAGTGATGTGACCAACATCAATTCTTTCATTTTCATAAAGAGTTTCTAGTAACATTACTCAGAGTGAGGTTTTGACAAAAGCAATGTCCAGCAGGAGATAACAACTGCAGTTAGAGAAGAAGGAAGCAAGAAGACTGAAGTGAGTAAGGCATGAGATTTGCAGAGGTATTTCTAAAAGAGAAGGCACTGGAACAGATTGCCAAGAGAAACTGTAGATTTTCCATCACTGGAAGTTTTCAATTTCAGGCTGGATTGGGCTTTGCTATAGTAGAAGATGTCCCTGCCCATGTAAATGAGATGATCTTTAATGTGCCTTCCAATCCAAACCTTTCTGTGATTCTATGATTCTCTTACAGCTGCATAATCCACTTGCTCTGTTATGACCAGTCACTGTTTACTCATTTTTCCAGTCACAGCAGCAGTTTTGGTGGATGTGCCAGCAAAGTGTCATGAGGACAAACAGTAAGATGGATACGTAAAATTTCAATTGGAGAGCTGTAGAAATGTTACTTTTTTTTACTTTTTTTTGTTACTTTTAATCCCCTATTATTAAGTGTGCATTAATAAAGTGCATATTGCCATTGCATTCAGTACTTTTAAATCCCTTTTAAACATTTATTAAAATTTTAAACATTTAATAATTTAGAAGACTTTTTCCAAAGGGAGTGGCAGAGTTGCAATGGCAGGCTGATAGTACAAAATGCACTAACAGTCAAGAAAAAGAAGAATTTTATACATGTACAGACAAAGTAAAATTGTTTTTTCCACATGGACTTTGCAACGTACCTCACTGAAGCATTAGAAACTTTACTAACCATGGGGAAAGAAAAATAAGTATCAGTTGCATCACTGAGGCTGGAAGGAAAAAAAAAAAAAAACCAAAAAACAAACAAAACCCCTCAAAAAATCCTATGAATGTTTATTTTCAATTGGTCTAGCACTGGCTTCATTTTGTCACTGGATGTTGCCTTATGCACTTTTAATTAATGTGAAGCATTTAACCTGGCCTACACACCCATGTACTTTCTTGCCTCTAAAATGTTTCTAAAAAAACCCAAGACACCAAATTAGATCAAACACCCCCATTTAAGAATTGGTAACATTAACAGGACTTCTATTGAAGTAAATGAGGAGTGAATAGCAATGGAGGAATGCTGAATCAGTAAAAAAAAAAAAAAAAAGCATTTTTTTCTTTTGTTTAATAGATACAAGTAAAATATTAAATATACAACCAGATTAGGTTGTGACATACCCTCCTCAGCTTTAAAACCATGGATCCAGCACACTCCAGTTGACACCTACTGTGTGACATCTTGTTTAATCCTGAACGGCTGAGAAATTGCCACTTCTGCTACTCTTGAGCCATCAGAAATGCAGATCTAAAGAGTTTCATAAAGTCATTGGGAACAGATATTTTTCTTCTGGTTTATTTCTGCTTGACAATGACTATTTAGAATGAAGTCCTCAGAACAACCCATACTATTTTCAGATCTCAGTTCAGCATCTATTTAGATGAGAATCTCAAGAAAAAGGGGGCTGCCTACAGTGAACAACAAAGTCCAGCTCCCAATATCAGTATGCAAACCTGATATGAACATAAAGTATCAAGAGTAACATATTAATTTAACACAGACAAAAGAGTAATAAGGGAAAACCTGGAAAACACCTGCCAATTTTCATCCCTGACTATCATATATGTTCTATGTTAATTCCACCCCCTCTGTGGTGATCATAACAGTCCATCCCATCCACGTGTGTGGTCAAGCAATACATTGGGATGGAAATCCTTAAGAGTCACTATAACCGTTATTTTATTTGTAATGAGAAATATTTGTTTTTCATTCTGGTGTCAGGGTTATATCAGGGGCAAATCCTCAATATTTTTTTTTTTTGATTTTGAGCCTTTTCAAACACGGGAGACTTATGCTTAAAAATGTAGTAGTTTCTATGTACTAAATACTGAAAGAATCATAATGGCCTTGGCTCATATTTTGATAGCAAGGACAAACTTTCTTTAAAGAAAGAACTAATTACTTTTGGTTTAGATTCCAAACTCCCTCCAGGTTGCATTGCAATGAGATTCAAAAGACAAGCCAGAAGTGAGTTGAAAACACAGTTGGCATTTTTAAATATGCATTCAGATAAACTCGATAAATCTGTTGATACACTGGTATTTATTGCTCTATACAATATCCTGACATGTTATTTTTTACTGAAAGTCTGCCATGAAACACACTCCATTTTTAGTGAAAAAAATGCAAAGTGTTCATCAGGGACTAACAATATATGAACGTGGAGAAGCTTTTTCTCAACAGCAAAAGAAAAAAAGACAAGAGCAAAAGCACAAAAGGCAGTTAAAAGAAAAAAAACCCAAAACCACAAAACCAAACACAAATGAAAATGCAAAAGAGGCAATAATTAATGACTTCCATATTGCATGGATTGAAACCTCACCTGTTGTGAGGACATGACAGCATTAAAAGCTAAATTTGAAAGAGAAAAGAAAGACACACTTCAAGGCTTTCTTGATTGTATAAATATGTACTTCTATGCTGAAAGCTCTCTCCGTGGCAATGGCATCTTTATTTTCAGCAGGATTGCATCACCATTCACATCACACAGAGTGTTTTACTAGGTTTTGTTCTCATTAGCTCTGTGCAAACAACTGAACTAAGAGTGAGAATACTGAATCCTATTCTTTCTTGAGCATTGTTTACCAGATCTCTCACTAACTTCCAATCAGTTCCACCTCTGCAATTTTATTGAAGGCAATGAGTTTCCACAGGTATTGTCATATACCATAATTAGAAAGCAGTCTCAGTTCAGTGAGACTTTATTGGCTTGACAAGCCATACAGAGCTTATAAGTGTGTAAGAGGAGAGAGAACATTGCCAGCTCTGCCAGAAATCAAGTAACATCCATCTAGGAGAAAGTGACTTTTTGAGCCTGAGCTTTGAACTCCTGTGATGTCTGTCAATATCTGCAGTGCATGGGAATTAGACAACCCCCCCTCATGTGTTTGTGAAAGCTTAATATTTGTGTTTCATGTTCCAACTAAAAGAGCTGCCATATAAGTTCTGGTTTCATATTCCTTAGGCACATTTAATTCATATGATTTTTTTTTTTCCTAAGCAACAGCATGCATTCTATTCTCTATCATTCTTTTATTGCTTTGTAAAAACCCTCATGAGTAGTGATAACACACACACACACACACAAGTGTTGTTCTGCCTCTTTGTATTTTGGTTAGCAAAGCAGATAATCTCAGCAACCTGCCTGAACGTTTGCTGTTGCACTCCAATACTCTCCTAATGTCAATGACAAGCCTGGGGCTCTTGGAAGGAAAATTAACATCTCACTTAGATTGTCTGCAGGGATTTTCTAAGAGCTTCTCAGTTCCAGATCTCTCTTTGCTATTGTTAAGGAAACTTCCCAGAGAGATCATTCACCCGGCTCTGTGGCTGCCATACTCCCAGTGTCACTGACTTTACAGGGGTGGCTCCAGTGACCTGACAGGTCCCTGCTGGACTCCCTGCACTCAGTCAGACTAGGTTTCCTCATCAGCTCAATCCTGGGATTTCCATAGCAGTCTCAGACATCTCATTCCATAAAGCCATTTATCCACAGTGCAGTAACACAGAAACAGCCTGAGCTGGTGCCTCTGAGGAGGGACCCTGAGCAAAGGAATCCCTGGGCTCCTACCCCTTCAGAGTCCAAGCACACCAGCCTTGCTCTTCCTCCCAAGCCATCAGCTCCTGCCATGTCTCAGTGTCCCTCACCTGGCTGTGCCACAGGTCCCTGTGCCCTTTGCTGTGCAGTTCACACCCTCCTGTCTCAGGCTCCCACGCAGAGCTACCTTGCTTTGTTCCCCACACAATAAATTCCTGTCCTTGCTGCTACAGTTGCCCCACATATTTTTGACTGATTTAGATCCTTTTGGGAATGTGGATTTTTTTTTCCCCAGATGCAATAACCTCCATATGATTAGCTTTAGTTAAAGCCCTGTCAAAAGTTGTGTCTTACTACTGGTACCTGCATTTATCACATTATTTGCATTCAGTTAAAAAACTTAAACACATATGCATTAAAACCCTGGAGACTTACTTTTGAGAAAGCATGCTATGTCCATACTCAGATACTATGACTGTGCATCAAAATATAGGCCCTAGCCTCCACTAGGTTTCAGAGAACTCTGAATTTCCTAGAGTCCTACTCAGCTGCATGAAATCATTATAATACTGTAGCCTATGTCAATGGATGAAGGGGACACTGATTTTCAGCAAGGTAAACTTTACTTTTAGAGCTAGGTAGAGTTGGAATAATTTCTGATGTTCATGAATTCAAATGCAGGTTCCAATAGTTACTTCCCTAAAGCCCTAGAAAAGTAATTTTACCTGTGTATTTCTTTATGAAACTATTATTCCATTTTGTACTGAAAGAATTAAGTGTTTTAAAGCATGCCTTTATCATGGAAATGCCTTATTTCTAGAAAGAGATGGTGTAACATCTCTCAGCTCTTTCTTTTTCTGTACCTTCCCCAAAATCTCCAAACCACGCCATATGCCATCAAAATGCAGGAGAAAAGTGAATGGGTGTGTAGAGATTGGTAAATCTGTCAAAACAGAAGTGAAAAAGGAAACAGCTGAGCAGGTAATTTACACCTACAGTAAAAAAAAATCTAAACAAAAATACAACAGCAACAACAAAACAAACAACAACAACAACAAAAAAGTAAAAAGTGGAATAATTCAAGGAAAACTCCAATCTCTCCCTTTTCCATAGGGAATATATTTGTGAACCTTTTAAAAAAATCAGTTATTGGCAACAAGTTGACCTCACCATGAAAGAAAAAAAAAAAGAAAAAAAAAAGAGATAATTCATTAATAACATAAGTAAAGAAATAAACCAAGACAACCTCACCTCCTTCCACTTGCAGATTTCCTGACCCATCCAGCTGCCAATGCACTCTGAACAGCCAGAGCTACAGAACCCTCCTGCATCCCAGGATCCCAGGAAGGAGGTGAAAGCTGGCAGCTCAAAGGGAAGCAGACACAACCCTTTCCTACTTTGACAGCTGCTGCCAATCATCCCATCACAGGCATGTGAGGAATGGAAAGTATCAGCTCAGTTTGCCCCTTAGAGGTATAAATAGTTTACAAAGTTCTCTGTAAAAATGTATTTTCTCACAATTATTTTTTCAGATGCTGTTGAAAGTTTCTGTCAAATTAAACAGAATGCAGGATTTAGAAAAAAGAAAAATAATACTTGGTCGAATTTATAAAAGAAATGAACAAAGAAGTAGTGGTTCTTTCATGAAATGACAGAAAGTTGATGGTGTTCCTCTAGGTCTTTGCTTTTATTTTCCTTCAAAGTGGGTTGAGATGCAAAAATAACAAAAAATTATGTAAGATGAAAACCAGAGGAAATCCTTACCACAAAGATCTAGTAACTTCCTACCATCTTCCCACTTAAGAACTTGAACCTTGTTTCATATATAACTTTTATATCCTCAAGATACCTTTTTCTCCTTGTAAAAGTCAATCACTTCTCTAATGTAAAATATGCTTAGGTGCAGCAGATTGTTCTGTAAAGTAACACTAAGTAAGCCAATATATTAAAATTGCTAGCTAGAATTTTCTACTAAAATTTACAGGAAAAATAGCATTGGTAACATGCAAACCCTTAGATACTATTGTGGTTTGAATGACAGGTGTCTGCTAAGGAAGGCAGGAACCTTCCTTGGAATGGAGAATTTAAACCCCCCTCCCTCCAAATTATTATAACTTTGAAATTAAGGGGCTTTCAGGCGAAGATATGGGAATGGGAATAACAGTTCTTTATTAGGGGAACTAAAATAAACAATGAACCAAAAACACATGCATTATTACAAAGGAGAAAAAGATACAAATAAACAAACAAAAACACACTGACAGAGTCAGGATCCAACCTGACACCTTGTGGGTCAGGGTGTTGGTGGCAGTCCCATTCAATGGTGGCTGCAGTCCCAGTGGCAGATGTGGCTCTGGTGAAGTGATGCTCCTGGAGAAAGAGTGGAGTTTTTCACTGAAGGTCCAGTGGTGATAGATGGGCCTGATCTTCCTCTGAGAATCCAGTGGAAAAGGCTGCTTGGTGTTCCAACTCCCAGATTTTTATCCAGGTAGGAATTCTTGGCTCCTCCCCCTGGCTGGAGCATTTCCCAGTGGGACGATGTAATTCTATCAGTGAGACTCACTGGCCCATGAGCAGAAGATCTCTCCCTGGAGGGAGGCTGGACTGTGGAAGAGATAAGAAAACTGCCCCAGCAGGTTTATTGATAGTTGGCCATGGATAGATGATTACAGCACCCCACACACCCCAGTTTCATCAGATAGTGATAGAATACACAGTTTGGGTTACATTTTACACTGCAACCCATGACAAATACGTATTCTGAAATCCCATATTTCACAGGAATTCAGATCTGGGATTTTAACTTTTCATCCCTCATTAGGCTTCCTGTGTATTGAAAGATGACATGTTCTTCACTGATCCTGGGAATAAGTATGCACATGCTAAAGTTAATATGCTGTAAGTAATCATTGCAATGACCTTTAGTGCATATAAAATTAAGCAGGCATGTATATCTTGGCAAGTTTTAGGTCACAGTTTGTTTTATCACACAATTTCTTTTTCAGTCACTTTTTTTATATTGGTAATGGAGAACAGTAAGAGAGGTTTTGTGAAACTTGGAGAAATCAGAGACAACAACAAATTGTGGGAGTCACCAGCATGGCCTGCCTCTTTTCTACCGTGTCTAGATATTAAGATTTCTCACATTTCTAAGTAAATTTTCATCATGTCTGAAATGCTGCACTAGGAAGTGTCTCTGGCCATTTCTTCATGAAAAGAATTCACAGGGCTAAGTCCTTTGCGCTTCATTGGGAACTCACAAATTCAATCAGTCTCTGCAAACATAAGGATCTCCTTGTGTGAAACTCATTGCAAGCAGGACCTTTGGAAGGAAAATGGTTCTGTCTCTCCTTGTAACCATGTCACCAGAAAAAGACCTGAAGGCTTGGCTTCAGGTTCCTGAGATAGATGGCAGCCAAGAGACCAGCTTGCAGCTTTCTGGTTTCATGAGTATTTGGAAGCTTAGATCCTGCCAGAAAAGAGATTCATCACAGGGAAGTCTATGATGCTCTGCAGCACAAACACCTGTAGAGTAAGAACTTATGTCAGGAATGCAAATTGAAATACCTATTCTCTAGGACAGCTCTCAGGTAACTAGAAATAGCGTTATAAAGAAGAAATATGTGACAAAGAAAAAGAGCAAGAAAAGTTTCCCAGAAACTTTTGTAAAGAAGAAATAAACAATGTAGTTCCCTGTTCACTGAAGGATATAATGGTGACTGGAGAGATTGAGAGAGACAACAAGGGATAAAAAGGAGGAGAAAAGAAGCAATGCAAAGGAATTACAAACTTAGTTTTCCAGTTCTGAAAGGCATTGAAGTGTGGCCCTTTTGGCTTATTTGCAGAGCAAGTAGCAAACACAACAAAACAGTGTGGAAGTTCAGCTGTGACTCACTGTGTATGTAGATTGCACAAGGACTTGACCTTCTTGAAATAGCAAGGTAAAAAGCAACACTTCTATGAAAACAGGTAGCTTTGCATCTGCATCATTTTACTTAAGTATCCATTCAAGTCTTCCATAAACTTGTGCAAACAGAATAGACACTGTAGAGAATAGCAGACGTCAGAATTGAGTGTCAGTTCTCGAAATGAAGAAAATTCTTAAAATCACTGTTCATTGAAAGCAAGACTATCAAAGGATTCTTAAAGACTCAAGTACATCTTCCTTACAGTCCAATCAAGAAAAAAAAAACCCAAACAAGTCTTCTCCATTTTCCTCTTATTTACCCTTTAGAAGAAAAACTGTCTATGTTTTTACCAAAGAAGAGTGTGGGATTGTATGTATGGGGCTAAAAACTCCAGGCTCTGTAACAACCCTTAGTGACAGGGGCAGTCCAGATCACCCCCTCAAGGTTCTCTACTGTGACCTTCCCTCCAAAGTTACCTGTGCCTTGGTTTTAACAACAAATATTCTGTTCCTAGCAAGTCTAGCCTCCCCATCTTAAGATCATCACCTTCCAGTCTTCCACATTTACCCCAAGGCAAGTCTCTTTTTACAGGAATTAAATAGTTAATGATACTTCCCTGTCTTCTCCTCACAGCCTCCTTTGTCATCCAAAGGCTTGGAAGCATCTCCTACATGTGGCAGCAGCTAAGTATGGTCTAATTTAATGTGTGAATTTCAGCTCATTCTTATTCAACAACAGCACTCAAGCATATGTGAGCATTTCAGCTTGTGGGTAGGTTCTCCTGAAGTCAGCAGGGTTGTAAACACAACTTTTATGTCTTGCTGGATCATATTTACTTCAGAGTCTTAGTGCCTGGCCACGGTGTGAGCAACAGGAGTCAGTTCAGTTCTGAGCAGCCATTTCCCTGATGCATTGAGCAGGGGTTTACATGCATATTAATATATGCCTGTGTACACACATGCACAGATATAGATATATGTGTGTTTGGGATGCATGTACATCCCACACACACTGCTTCTGACAAGATATGAACAGTGTAGCTCTTCTTCCAAAGTCCCAGCTACTTTTATATTAAGATACCATCACACTGACTCAGATGGAAAAATCCCAAAAGCTTTCCAAGCCTAGCCTAATTCACCAGGATTGTTTCAAAGACTTTGGCCTAAGATGCAAGGTCTTGATTTGGACACTGATGGACTTTCTGATGGACGCCTGATATGGACACTGATAGACTTTCCCTGCTTTACAGTCCAATTCTTCCCAAGCATGTTGTTGTGGTCCTTTGAGTATCTCTACCAGCTAGACTTTGTTCTCCTGTCAGGGCCAGGAGCCCGCTGTCTCCAGACTTGGCTGGCAGCCTGGCTCCTTGCTGCAGCTGCCTGGGAGCCTTCAGGCAGCCTGTGCTCACCAGCTGCCTGTGCTGCCTGCCAAAGCCCACGAGGGAACCATGTGCCACTGGCCACCTGGCACGGGAGCCCCGGCTGCCTGCCACCCCCTGCCCATGCCCAGAGACCCACCAAGCCTCAGAGAGGTGCCAGCAGATCTGGTTTACCAGAGCTTCCTCTGCCAAAGCCTGCCCAAGCCCTGCCCTCACTTCAGCCTGTCTCTGAGACCTTGGAGAGCCCTGTGCCAGCAGTCACTTCTGCTCTTGATCCAGCAAATGCTGGTGGCTGCTGGGCACTGTGGAGTGGTAGCCCTGGTCTCTTCCAAGCAGCTCTAACACCTGCCCTTCTCCTCCAGCAGCTGCTGAGCTATTCCTGCTCACCTCTCTCCACCTTGGGTCTCACCCTGCATGCTAGGTTAGAGTGAGTGACTCTCAGGTCCTACACACTGTGTCCACTCAGTCTCCTCTCAGGGATAAGGCAATGGCTGCTGCTGCTCACCTTTGCTGGGATTGATTAAAACCTCCACCTCCCACCACTGTTGCATTCCTCTTCTGATTTCTTGCCCCAGAAATGTCATATATCCCAGTGTTTAGTCCATTTCTTCACGTGCTTTGGACACTTAGAACATAAAGGAAGGGGCGATCTGTCAAAGGAAGGGCAGTCACTGCTATTGCTCTGTGACATTTGTAGCTTCAAACCTTGCCATCTTTTCAGATGTTGCAGAAATACTCAAACAGCTTCTAAAACAGGAAGAAAGAAATTTAGAAAAGTTTTAAATCTATTCTACATGACTACTCATGACACCAGTGTTATTTATTCTAATAAACTGTACTTAATGTCATGCAGAAGTAGAGTCTGCATATTGAAATGCTTTGGGTGATCTCTTGTTTCCTAGTCCGTACAGGAAGTGCTACAGTCATAACAGTAACAAATCCTCCTCTCTAAAGAGAAGATATTTCTAACCCTAGATGCCCTGGAAACCAGATTCACCAGATTTATCTATGCCCACGTTCCCTGGCAGCTGAGCATTTCTCACTGCTCCCATGGTGTGAGTTGGCTTTGCAGGCTTCTGGAAACTTGTCCCTTGTGCCTCATCCCTGAGACCCTGCACTGGAAATCTAGAAGGAAGGATTTGCACTCAGCTGTTAACATTGCTTCTCAAATTTTTAACCTGAAGTATGTGCTTAATGAAATATGAAACGGATGCAAGAGCAAGCAGAGGTTAATGCAAATTAATTTGCCAAAAAACGGATCATAGATGCCAGGTTCAACTATGAGGTTAGCCATGAAGAAGGTAATTTCAAAATAAAAAATAACTAAGACAGGAGAAAGAGCTGCATTGGAGAAGGAGGAAATAAGGTAAGAAACAAATAAAGGGAGAGACATATTTGTCCTGAGTAGTCTTTTATCTGTTTCTATGATTTCTCATGCTCTTGAGTTCTAAGCCAAGATCAATTGGGATTAATCAGTTGTATAGAAAACACTGAGAACTCATTGAAGGCTTTTAGAGTTTAAATTTGTTTATTGAGCACAATTTGGTTAGCATCAGGTGCTGAAGTTACAGACACCAACACTAGCATAGAAATTACTTTATTTAGCTCCCAGTTGGAAGTTTCTATAGCAACTGGGTTCTATAACAGAAAGCTGAGTTTCTGGCACACGAATACTGCTGCTGCTAGAGATTGTTAATACTGTATTTTTGGAGCACTCAGCTGTTCCTTAATTCTTTCTAAGCCCAAACCCCCCTTTTTCTGAGGTCTTTCTTCAGCATAAATCTGCATGCTTAGTCATAGTTGCAATTGTACCTTTTACTCTTAACTTATCTTCTTTGGCTGTAACAGAATAATTTTTTTTTTTTTTTTTTTTTTTATTTCCATCCAGATTCAGCTTCCTTGGAAGGGAAGCAGAGTGCCCTGTCCTGCATTCTCCTACTGGGCAGAGCTGAAGGGAGAGGACCGGGATGCTGAAGTTGTCAGGAGTGTCCAGATTAAGATGCCTCTCCTGGACCTACCTCTCCTGGTTGTGAATTTATACTTAAGGCAGATCCTGTGGATGTAACTCATATCCCAAATTCAGAACACAATCACACCTTAACCTGAAACCTGCTCGTGCTTTTAGGTAGGGTCAGAACAAAGCTGTGACACTGGGCTTGCAAAGATTAGAGAGCTCATTGCAATTCCTCTATGCATTGGAAACTCATGGCTGAGTACCACCTTTAGATATCGAATTCCAACTGTCAAACTCCTTGATGCACTTTCTGTCTCATCTCTACGTTATTGACCTGTGCTTAAAAGCTGTGGGAGTACTCCATAAAGAGAATTGTATTATTGCAGAGTGAACACATGTTTCTTTTACCTGTAAAACATCTTTATTTATACATCTTTCACAACTGTGAATCAATAGCCTTTCTTAGCTACTGGATTTATTTTGAGGGGACACAAACATTTGTATGTGGTGTTGGATGGAGACGTAAAACATTGTTAGGAACAGAAGAAGGTGTTTGGTTGACTCAGCAGTTAATGGTCATTTTGAGATTCCTTTTTTAGAGTATGGGTTGCGTTTTTGGAGTTTGTTTGGGTTTTTTTTAGTTTTTTTTCTAATTACTTTTCATGTTGTCATTTATTGATAAAACAATGGCAGTTTGAATCATTAGATGTTTATACTCTCTAGTACAGTTTTTAATTTATCTGGTTTAATTCGCTCTGCATCAATGAGAAATATATTTTCTGCTCAAAACCCTCTGGAGATGTTCCTTATGTTGTCCTGGAGACCTCTGTCCCATGAGAAAAAGTATCAGCTATCTCAAAGCCACAGAAAACAAAATCTCATATTGACGAAATACAAATTTAAATTTGGTGACTCAGGCACAGCATAGAACATATGTTTTGAATGACAATAGCTTCAAATATCCCTGTGCAGGTGGCCACTGCAAACAATTAATTCTTGTGGTTCTTCACACATGGCAGAGGCTCACTTTACAACTCAGGCAGCAGCTCAGAGAGGCCCTAGAAAGTGAACATTGCAAGCTGACCTGGCTGTGCACTTTAGGAGAGCTGTAAGAACACAGAGTTGTGTGGGCTTTGGGGTTTTATTTTTGCAGAAGGAAGAAATACAACAAACCTGCATTAAGTACTGTCAGGTCCAGCCCCAGTCTGTGTTGGGAAAGTCTAGGTGGCTGGGATATTGGCTTTTTACTTCTGTTATCCTTCCAATGCTATTCAGTTTGGCTCTTATCATTCCTAATAGGGGCTTTTGCTTTTCCACCTGACCTTAATAAAATGGGATCATCCTTGCTAAGGTCTATAGGATTGCTATTTTAAGTGCTGGCAGTTTGAGAATACCTGTCTGAAGAAGTGTTTTCCTTTGCCAGAGCCCTGATTTTTGATGCTCAGTCCTGGGGTTGTTTCCCTGTCCTAGAATATTGATCTGAGGCCATGTGTGGGATGCTGAAGCCTGTCAGGGGTGTCCCATAAATCCTGGCACATTCTGCCTCTGGCAGCCATGGTCATTTCACGTCTCTTGCAGATCTCTTCCAGGCAATTTAAATCTTGTTCTCTGAATTCTTAACATCTCACTGCTGAGTTGCTGGGAGGGCCTGTTTTGGAAAAGGAAATCAGAATCTCAGAGAAACCTGTGTTTCCACATAGTGCTGAAGGCAACAAGAGTCTCTGGGAGACTGGTGAGAAGATTAAAATGCTGGAATCTGTTGCCTTAGAATCATTCCCTTTGTCTCCAGTGAGTCATCCAGCACCACAAGCAGTCTCAGCATGAACTTCTGCTGCTCCTTGTGCTTAGAGAGACACACAAATCCAGCAGAGGATGTGCTCCCACCATCTTTTGGCAAAACCTCTCTCCCTGCAGCATTTAAGGTTTTCATTCCCTGTTTTGCTGTCCCAAGTTTCTGGCTTCTCTCTTAAAAATCTTTGAAGAGGTTTTTTTTTGGTTTTTTTTTTTTTCAAAATGGCAGCTGCAAAGGTCATCTCTTTTTCTGTTTCTTGTTTGCTTGGAAACAGAAATCGTGCTTTAGAATAGAGATGCAAGGCAGCTTTCCAGAGCATGAAAATCCAGTAACCTAACACATTGTCTCCAACCTGCAAAAAACAAAAAACCCAAAAAACCCCAAAAACACTGACCAAGAAAGAATAATTAAAAAAAAGAAAACAACCAAAAAAAAAAATTCAACAGAGGGACTGAAAAATTATGAGCCTATGTACTGATTTGACTTTTCTGTACTCTGGTTTTTTTTCCTTAAATAGGTGTGTTAACCATATCTTAAGTTTTCTGTGCTAGGTATAGTTATTGCAATTATATTTTAAAAGACTAGAGGAGGTTTACTTTAGAAGAGAAGGAAAGAAATAGTAATTGAATAGCTCCAGCAGTTTTTTCTGACTTACATATTTTTCTTTCATTAATCCACATTGATTTTTTTTTTTTTTTTTCCATTTGAGGTCATATTTATGCTATGAAATGTGTGATTTACCCCATAATGTACTTTATATAGGGAAAAAAAAAAGTAATTTATTAGATGTATTAATTCCTTCATGTAAGTCCTCTAGGAAATCACTTCAGTAATAGATTACAGATAAAAAGTGCATGTTTTATGATAGTATCCACTGTAAGGTAAAGAGTTTTCTTGATTTTAGGCTGTATCCTAGCATACTGTGTGGCTCTGCTTAGAGCAGATAACTTCCAACTTTGTTGTAATATTGAGCACATAAAAGCACAATGGTTCTGATGATTATTGTACTTCTTATATAAGCAAAAATCAATAATTCTTAATGTTTAAAATAGCTATTTAACTCAAAATTATGATGAACACTGGAGTTGTTTTCTTCTGAAAGATGTTGCATTTTATTTATGAGAAGAAGTAGAATCTAGTTTTTGCAGCTACAAAAATGAGCATGTCTCTTGATGGGAATGTAATGCCACTTGCCCCCCAAAAACCCCCTCAAAACTATAAGGATGGTAAAAAATATCATAAAAATTCTCTAAAGGAGAATTTGAGGCATTGAGAGATTATACTGGTTTTCTTAATGAACACACAATTTTGTCCCGATTAAATTTATGTGCATTTAAAAAAAAAAAAAAAAAAATTTAGTTGCAATTGTCAAAGTGCAGCCTTACCAAAACTGAACTAAAACTATACCAATCTTAGTTTCAGAATTAATATTTACACAGAGATTATCCTTGTAATCTGCGCTTTTGGGACTCTGGGGTAGTGGACTGAGCTCAGCATGGCTCATTTAAAGAAAAAAAAAAAAAAAGCCTCTTTTCTAACTCCCTAATATTCTCAGGCGTATTTATCAATTAAGAGGACCAACAACCTCAGCTGATTCTAGATTACGAGCATGCAAATTTTGAATAACAAAATATATAAAATAAAGGTTTACAATGGCACTAAGAAAATATAAACCAGAAATAAAACCTGAATGTGGGAACAGCAATCACACATTGACTCGGAAATTAGTGGAGGTGAGGGACATCATGGACAAATTAAAGTGGAAGAAGATATTTTGTTGAAAGGTCCAAAAGTACAACATAATCAAAGTCTATTGACAGTCATTGTCCTGCTTTGAACATTACAAAATGGTACTTGGAATTAAACTGACTACATGGACATACCACTTTCAGTGCACTGAGTATTTTCAGTATCGTGGAATTACTGACAGCTAAAATATTGTGGATTTGTCCAATTTAGGCAAATCCTGTGCTGAAGATGCTGACCTTTTGAAAACTGATTCCTTCTGCACATTTGGTTTTACTTCCCCTATCTTGTTTTTCCTTTAGCAATTATTCATTTTTTATGGCTACCTACAGCTAAAAGCCTCAGCAACTGGAACATTTATTCAGAATCAGAATGGAAGATCTGGTACTTTTCTGTACATTAAAGGAAAAGAAAGTTCAATTTTCCTTCTGAAAAGCACAAGAAAGGCCATTACACAAGATGTAAAGACAGAGAGAAAAAGGGGCTGAATTCCCAAAATATTTGATGGCAGAAGTAATAATAGCAATGAATGAGGCCACATAAATGATTCATGAGACTCATTTTTTTCCTATTGTTACTAAAAAGAGGCTCATTATTACTCAGAAAAAATGCTTTGTTGGTGATGTAAAAAGAAATCAGTATTTGCTATCAATTACTTTCATTAACACTGGGCCTTTGTACACAGTTTTAGAAATATATTTTATAACAATATAATTTTGTAATTTCATCCCTACTGTGCTTTGAGCCATCTGAGGCCCACAAATCTCTTTAATACCTCCACTCTTGCTGATAATAAAAAGTCTTGTGGGTGTAGTAACAGCTAAAAATACAATAGTAAATGATTCATATATTACCATTTCAGAGGTCAAAATGGGTAACAAAGAGACCACAAGCACATAAAATAAACATCCTACAGTAAAACAGAGGCAAGTTGTAGCTTCAGGATGATCACTTTGAAGAGATGTGCCTCCTTTAAGGACATTTTCTTCTTTAGTTTGAAGGCTGTTAGAAATATCTGAACATATGTTCTGAGGCAATGAAATTTCAATGGGATATTATTTCCTTTTAAATCCCAATCCTTAAAACACTGACTTGCAACATGAGACAGCAACAAAAAAGAGTCAAGCTAAGTGTGCATATTTAGCAGAGAGATATAAGGAGCAAATAGAGCTAAAACTGCTCTTTTTGATTTTGTAAACAATGTGTCATTAGAAACCAATGAAGACAATAAAAAATGGGATTACTATGCACCCATTTGAGAGATCTCAATCAATATTTAAATAGTTTTTGAGAGTTTAATATAAAACAGGGAGCTTTCTCAAATAAGCAATCAAACCAGACCATTAAGGCTGTAATCACCATTATGCCTGGGTGTTCCTGTGCTTTAGAATAATCTGATTGAGGAAATACTACTGAAGTGGTACCTCTGGCATTTACCTTTCTATTTTTTATGTGTTATTTTTTGGTGGTTTATTTTGGTTTTTTTGTGGGGGTTTTGGGGGGTTTTTGTTGTTGTTTTCTAATTACTGTATATTATCTTGCTTGCTCCTTCAACTTCTAAATATAATAAATCCTTCCTAAATCAAGCTAACAGTAACTGAAGGGGAAAAAAGATAAAATTACACCAAGACATAGCATTCTTGATAAGGATATATATATGTAAAAATGACTATGAGGCAAATGAGGTCAGCCTCACAATTGAAATACAGAGATTGTGCATCTGTAAATGTCTACTTACCAGTAGACTGTAGAGATTTGCTATGAACAATTAGTCTTAATTTACTATAAAAATTTCTTATTGAACCTCCAGAAACAGGAGCTAGTATAGGACCTGTTGTCCATTTATGTCCTGCCGTTGGAATAATTTTTTTTTTAGTTGAAACTAAAAAAAATGGGCATCTGAGTAATATGTGCTTTCAAACCATGCTGGGGTTACAGACTTAACTGATGAGGTTTGTTTCCACATAAACTGCAGAATAGCATTGCAGATGTTTGATGAAAGGAAAGGAAAGAAATGTGAGAAACCTTTGCCTCTTTCAGAGAAGCCAGAAAGTTTAAGCAACTTCATTTTGATTAATCAGATGAAAGAAAACACTTGCAGGCAGAGAGACTGATGTAGGTTGTACCTTCACATGTTCCATGGAACATTTTGCACTGCTCTGTCATGAACAATTTTATAGCTCGACAACAAGGGATCCAGCACTGGTTTTATAGATTATCTGTAAGAAGGAGAAATGCAAACCACAGTGAAAATAAAAGGATTCTACAATATTCATACCTTTTTTTTTTTTTTTTTTTCTATGAGGGAGGGGTTTTACCTGCTTTTTTTGAGGCAGTGGATATACTGAGGAAGAGGGATGAAAATAAATCAATAGATGGAACTCTTGCTTTGAAAGTAGCAAATAGGAGCAAAACTATGTGCTGTTATAATGCTAAGGGAAATGGTAAGCAGGTTTCAAAGCAGGAGAGAAATGCAAATTTGACGTCTTACATAACTTCCTACTTTGCACATTAATATTAAAACTGTATAAATGTGATGCAAACTACAACTACTGCTGGGAAAAGGCACTTCCTGCCAGGGATAAGTATATTGCAAAACCCCCTTATTTTCTGCTCAAAACTTCAACCTTCACACCATAAAATGTTCTAGTCACTGTACTGTCCTGATGAATTCTCAGTTTGGATGAAAGTGGTCTTCCCTGAAAGTCTTCAGTTCAAAGAGACTGAAATACATCTACATTTGCCTAAATTGCTGGACCACTGGAACTGTAGGTCTAACAGCTGCTTTTCCCATGATATATGCTGAAAATCTTCCCAATCAATGGATTGTCCTACCTTGATGCCTCGACCCCGAAAATTTTGTGATAGCTCAAATACATATTTGAAGTGAATGTCAATTAAACATGGAGAAACAAATTCAAGATAAATGAGAAGTCACAGAAAATTTGTCTACAATTGGAGATCACAGAAAGGTTTCAAATTAAAAAAAAAAATAAAGGGGTGATTACAGAAAGGATAAAGCTGACCTCATATCACCAATTTTAGCTGACAATTGACATGCAGCATGTGCATTTTAAACACACTGCATATTAGGTTTTGGACTTCCACAGAGCCAAGAAGTCAGGTAAATGTCAGGTTTAGTGCCTTGGAACTCGGTGCTCAGCTCTGTACAACAGTAATCTAATGCACAACACTAAAAATGTGACAGTCGACCTCTTAAAGGTTCACTATTGGCACTGCTAGGAAAAGTTTAGAATTATAGAATATCCTGAGGTGGAAGGGACCTACTCAGTTCACCAAATCCAGCTCCTGGCCCTGCACAGGGCAGCCCCAAGAATCACACCATGTGCCCGAGAGCATTATCCAAAGCTTACTAAGAATGTTTTCCTGTAGAAAATAACAGAAATATATTTCATGTAACATTTAACAATATTTTGCAAGATATGTTAGCCAGAAGATGTGGTTCAGTTGCTCTGTCTTTCCATTCTCTCTCTGCTGGGACTGCCTGTTCCAGGAAACACAATAATGTTTCCATTTTTTAAAGGAAGACCTCTAATTACATTTCAAGTAATTGGAGGAACTAAAGTAATACTTCTAATGGAATCTTTTACTTTGGATAAACAAAGTCAAACAGCATAAGCTTACAAGTGGAGAGAGAAACAAATTTTCGTTTCTATAGCCAGACCCTCATTAGAAGAAGCTGTTTTTAATGAACTCCAATCTAATCCTTTGTCTTGGAAATAATGAAGCTCATAGTTCTAGATCCTGTGACCCAAATGTCCCAAGCAGTATTGATTCATAAGGCCATTTAGAAACTGAGTCCCTTATTGGAATAAATGGCATTTTTAATAGCATATCTCCTGTGTGTCTTACCAGAAAATACTTGTGTAATGGCCTAAATTATGCTGGACATAAGGGGCTGGATAATTGAATATTTTATTAGGACATAAATATGTAACCCAATTCCAAGAATTGGCAATAATGTATATTCACATCCCACTGATTCCTCACCCCTCAATTACTAGAAATTGCTAATACAATTGCAGCTATAGTTGAAAAGAAGAAATATATGGACATGACTCTTACCTATACCATCCTTGAGCATAATTTGTAATGTTATGCACTAGTGTTCAATATCTACAGAATTGAACTTAGAAAACAGGAAGGTTTTATGAAGAAATAGAAAGCTGACCAAAAGGAAGCAAAAAAGAAGAAAGTAGAAATTGAAGGTGGTGATTGCATTTACAGCTTCAGGTAAAATACTGCACAGGTGTAAAAGGTAAGTGTCAGGCATTAGCTTTTATTGTTCATTTAACAGAAAAAGGAATTTGGAAATGGAAAGAAATGGCAATTGTGAGTAACGTAGTCAGCATCAAAGACAGCTTGCAAGCTCATGGTAGACAAAGCATTGTGTAACAAGACCAGTTTCAAGTTTATGACTGAAAATATAAAGCATGAGTTTGCAACAGAAGAAAAGACCAGAGACTGAATTACCTAATGCCAGGGAGGATTTTTTTATACTGTTATTTGAAGTCTTATTGATATAGTTTCTGTTCAAACTGGAATATAAATTTAGTGAGCCTAATTCAACAATACAAATGCAAAAGGAGGTGCTGCTTTAGCTACTGAACTTAATGCCTAGAAAATTATTTAAAGCCACTAAAACCTCAGTTAGAGATCCCAGATCTGAAAGGCAATCAAACATAAATTGTAGCTTTAAACAAAAGCTATAAATTCAAGAAGTTTCCTTCAACAGGAGAACTGCACTATCAGTTAGTAGTAACTAACTTACCAGGTTAGTCAATCAGTTTACCAGTTAGAATTAACAACTGTTTTTTTTCTGAGGAGTTGGACAAGAGAATCACTGAAATCTAGCCACAGTTTCCTATTCTGAAACAACCTCAGCACACATTAAAACAGAACTTAATGGTCAATTGTTTGTTCACACTCTGATAGCCACCATTTTCATAATACTAAACATTAAAAAAAGCAATTTATTTTGAATAGCTCTTAAGTCATGATCATAAGTGACAGCAGTAGGATTACCTATGAAATCAGTTAAAGAAAAACTCATGTTGTGTAAGATGATAACCTTTATGAAAATTTTATGTCAATAAAATCATTTGCAAATTAAGTCATACATGATGGAATACAGTCTTTCACAGAAATATGGATAGATTTTTAAAATTTTACCTTTTTCCCAGAAGACAAAAAAAAAAAAAAAAAAAAATCCAAAGTAACACAAGGAAGAACACCTTAGGTGCTTTTATTACTAGAAACTACAAATTATAATAAAAAACATAATCTATTTTATGTATCAGAATAATACAACATAGTGATAATCATGACTACCAGAAGAGCAAAGTAATAGGAACTTAAAAAATTTAACCAATGTTTACTTGCATTCTGCTCCGAGAAAAACAAATCCTGTGGGTTCAGAGAAGAAGGAGGCAAGCCTGCTCTCCCAAGAAGAAAAATAACTAGCAATCTCTACAGAAAACCACTGAACATTTAACTGATATTTTGATAGTTGTGGATAATTGCCAGAAAATGAAAATTCTATGAAAATCAGCATATATTTTCAGGCAAAATTCAGGCCAACTTTGTCTCAAGACACTTTACGCCTCATTTCCCCCCCTCCCTTATCTTTCAGAAGTGCCCTTCCTGTAGCAGCAAGTTGAGAGATGAGGAATGTGTATGTTACACTTCTGAAAATACTGTGAATCTCCTGGGAAAAATCTGTTCTCATGAGACATCCCCACAGAGCAAGATACTTTGTCTAAACTTCGGTGGTTTAATTAGGTTAATTTAAGTTTTAAATCTTAAGTCAAAGGTTCATTCCCAGCTGTGAAATGTTTTTACCAACCCCCACTGAAAGCATTCAAGTTGCTGCTTCCTAATAGCAACATTTGTTCCTATCCAACCACTGCTGTGGCAGACTGTGAGAAATTACAAGATACAAGCGGGAATTAATATTGCAATTAAAGGTTTTGAGTTTTGAAAAAGATTAAATAAACAAATTTAATCCACATTTTTCTTAATTGAAAACAATTAAAAAGCAGAAACAAAAATTAAGGCAAAATTAAGAACTGATGATAGCAAGAATTTGTCTCTCAAAGGGGACCAAGTGCAGCAAGAAAATTACTTTAAAAGGGGAATTGCAAAAAGAAATAGATAAATTAGCAAATGGAGATGTGGGATAAAAGCTGTAAGAAACAGAACAAAAAGAACTCCTATTTGTTTGTTTTAGAGGCAATAACTTAGATCACGGTTTTGTTGCTTTTGTATCCATCAAGGAAGTGCTCTGCTCACTTTAAGACAAATATGGTGAATAAATGGACTGCAGAGCCTGGGAGAAAGAAGTAACAGTTTGTTGAGAGTAACATGATCTTACATTTGCAACAAAAGTCATCTGTGTGTGGAGTGTTGGAAAGCAAAATAGTCGTGGGGCAAATTCTAGGTGGGAGAATAGGAACTGGTTCGGACCACCAATCTGGCAGTCAAGCACAACTGTGTAAGGCCAAGGAAGGAATTGTACTCCAGGGAGACAAAAGCCTCTCTGACTCCTACCACAGAAGTAAAGGGAATGACATTCTCAACCAAACTGATTGCAAAACTGAAGTGTAGTAGAAATGTCACCAAAAGTAGTTTCCATCTTCATATCTTCCTTCACTTTTAGAATTCTCTTTCTGTCTCTGTTTTGTCATCCCACTATTGAGGTAATTTGCTAATTGCAATGGGGAGTCTGAGCAACAGTAATGCCTGATGTGTTCACCCAGCTTATAACACTCTGAAAATGTTTACCAAAACAGCAGTATAATAATCCCTTCAGGTGTCTGACTTGACTAAACCTGATTAAAAATTGACACATACTTTGCACAAAATCCTTAGCAGTGTTGAGGTTCGTATTACATCAGGTCCAAGAAACAATGAAGCACAAATGTGCACAAACTTCAGACTCAACCATGTAATATCCTCCCAGGTAGAAAGCCAGAGGTAAGACAGACAACCACGGATGCTGGCCCAGATAGGATGCTGGGAGCAGGTTCAGAGGAGAGCTACAGAACAAAGGAACTGTTAAACAATAGAGAAAAATTCTGTTAACAGAATTCAGATTATGTTAACAAGAGAGTAGGAGGAAGAACAGCAGTACTGGGAAATGATGTTCACTGGAACACTAGAAAGTCCAGTTGTCTTTACTCATGGTCTATGAACATCTGTGCTGATTTGAAATCATGTTGATTTAACCATGCATCTTAAATATAAGTAATTCTGCAAAATGAATTAAAATCATGGAATGGTTTGGGTTACCTTCCATGGTTACCTTCCAAGGTACCTTCCGAGCTCACCTAGTCCAACACTCTAGTCAGGGACAGTGACACCTTCCATTAGGCCAGGTTACTCAAAGCTCCATCCAACCTGGCCTTGAAAACTCGAAATGATGAGACATCTACAACTTCTCTACAACCTGGGCCACCATTTCACCATCCTTATGCTAAAGAAATTTCTCCTTAAGTTCCATTTATGCCTACTCTCTTTCGCTTGAAATCATTGTTCTTTGTCCTGTCATCACACGCCTTGGTAAAATCTCTCTTTGTCCTCTTATAGGCCCCTTTTCATATTCAAAGGCTAAAATTCTCCTATTTATATACTTCAGGTATACAACCATAGTGCCCCACCAATGTTTTCCTTCAAATGATGTTCCACAGTCTGCCCAAATTTCACTTAGGGAAAATTGAGCTTGTGAGGGTTAGTGCTTCGCAAGAAAATAGTACAGTGACTTATATCCTTTCTCAGCATATTGATTTCTGCTAAGAGTTCTAGAGAGGCCTGATATGCATTTTTGATGTTTATGAGTTCTCTTGGTTATCTCTTTTCTCTTTAGATCCCTGATTCTATTAGCATCCATAATTATACATTGTCATCAGGCTTTTTAGCCTTTCCAAATATTGTTCTGTAAAAACTGCATTAAAATACTTATGCTGTTGATTTTTTTGTTTGTTTTATGGCAGAAAATATCTGAAAAAACCTTTTAACTTTGCTCTGCCTGTGGATTGACTTTCACTTAAAAGCAAAGTTTAGGATATATTTCAAAGTATTAATTGCAATCACAAGTTTTCCATTTTACTTAGAAAAGCCATAAGAAAAGGAGATAATGGTTACCTTAAATTTTCAATTAAATATAGCAATGACATATGCAGACATAAATGTATAAGATATACAGATGCTAGAAATACTAATTTATCTATATTTTCCCCACTAGAGGATTACAATCTGTTAAAATTAAAGACTGAAATCAGGAAGGGAAAAGGACACATGGAACCATCTTTCCCCTGC
Organism: Certhia americana; assembly: GCA_018697195.1. Taxonomy (NCBI): domain Eukaryota; kingdom Metazoa; phylum Chordata; class Aves; order Passeriformes; family Certhiidae; genus Certhia; species Certhia americana. The sequence goes on along the minus strand of CM031857.1, from coordinate 7,748,536 downwards.
AAGGAGCAACAAGGCAAAATTCCTTATCAGTACCTGAGTTTGGTAAATTATTCAGATTCATTCTTAGGTGTTACAATGCAAAGTTTCTGCTCCTTTTTCTATGTACTGAATCCCATTCATAATCAAGGGTTAATTTTCTTTAAAAGTCTGAAAAATAGCATGATGAAGAAAAGCCTTTCCAGTGGCTGGGCTGTAACTCTCAAGGACTCTTATCTGCTTCAAACCTTTTCTTTTGAAATCTTCCTTTTGTCAAGGTCTCTCAGCAGAAATCTGCCAACAGAGTTCCTACCACTGAAGTCATGAAAAATGGCAAAAAGCTTCAAAACCCAAACACATTCAAATCACTGGTATACAAATTTTTATTTTTAAAGCATAATAAATTTCAGAGCAACTTCTAATGATCTTTTACAACCAACTACATTACAAAATGCCACCATTAAATCTTTGCTTGTGATCAGGCTGAATTTAGTGGAAAGTTTACTGTTAGGGCAGCCTAAAATCTCAATGCTTTTCCAAGTGTCCATGTTTTTGGAAAAAAAACCCAACCAAACAAAAATATTTCTTAAAAAACACAATAAAATGTCTCCCTGCCATAGAGCTTTTATTTCAATAATATTACTAGAATTCCCTTGATCAAAACTCAGACTGTTCTGTAAGATGGAATGTAATATTATTACCCTCCAGATGCAGCCACTATTGCTGCAATTTGGAAGTCAGATTATATGGTGTATATCCTGATGAAAAGTAAGACCAATTCCCTTTCAAAAATATAATGCATCTCCTTAAATATTTATCTTTATATCATATGTAGAGAGGAGAGATGAAGAAACAAGCATGGTGTATCCAAATCTCGATGAGTCAGCCAGAGTTTGTTTCATTCTGTGACTGAATAGCTCAGTAATACAAAGCAAATAAACTAAAAGGCAAATTTTGACACTGACTCTTCTATTCCTGCTAGATTTCCCTGCAACCTTGTAAACTTCCACGTGAAACTTCACATTTGGCTAGGCTGAAAACGAGCAGATGACAAGCTTGCTGGAGTTTGGGAAGAATAGGCTGCTGAGCAAAATTAAGTCAAATTTCCTTGCATCACAATAGAAAATACGTAACTGACAAACTTCCCCTCTCAGACAAGGCCCTGCCACAAACTATCCAAGTGAGAAAGAAAGAGATTATTCTTAATTCTTTACCATATTGTGAGGAAGAGAAAAAGGGTAACTAAAACAGCCAAGCCTTTCAAGAGTGTTAATGAGATTTTTGCAGTTTTACTCTTCTGCCTGGGCCAGTAGGTTTTGGAAATTCGTGTTGCTTAAGCAGCTGGTCCAGAAAGCATGAGAGAGTAGTTGACAACTGGAAATCATCTGAAACAAAGGCTGCAGGAACACTGAGAGGGACAAGCTGAACCACAGCTGTTCTGAAGTTGGTGTCTAGTTACTCCCAGGCCTCAACCTGAAAGCACCCACATCACGTGTTAGTTGTGTATATACCCTTTGTTTTGCCATTTTGTTCACCTGTCAACAAAATCCAAACATCACTCAAAGATTTCTTACCGTAGGAGCTGCTAAATGGACAAGACAATGAAACTGTTCCAGGTTTGGCTCTCTCCACACACAATACATAACCCTCAGAAACTGTCTGATCAAGCTCTCCAATTTCAGGCACTTCCATATGCCATCATACTACCCCTGAGCACATATGACACATGCTGAGCTTTGTGCTGTGACACATCACTCTGCTGAGCTGCAGCACAGCCCTCATATTGTTTCAAAAGATTTGAAAAGTAAACAAAACAAAAGCAAAAGGCACACAGAGTATGAAGTTAACTTTGAGGCTGAGAAAGGGGGATGCAACCAACACTGGATGCAATTAGCAGTTTCTGTGTTGCACCAGATTGCCAATCAGGAATGCAATGTACAGTATTAAAGGCCACTATCACATCAGACACCAATGTTGTAGAGATACCTTGTCATTTTAGGGATCAGAACTGCTTTTTTCTTCAGGATACTAATTCAGTGGTGGTTAAATCTTTTCAGGCTGGCTCAGGGCTATCAGAGTGCCTGCACTACTTTGTGTCTCTCATCAGAAAACGATTTCTGTAGTTATCAGAGATTTGCAGTAGTTAACACTAACAATAGATGAGGTCTAGAACAGAATTGTACAAAAATTCAGAATTTTATCCCATTCAAAAGAAATTTACCTTGATTTTGATACTTCTGCTGGCGAGGTTGTTATAGCAGTGACATCACAGCAGTGTAAATCCCTGTGCTGTCTTGGTTGGGTGGATTAGACCCCTTAATCAAACCCAGGTGGGATGAATTCTGGCTGTTCCACACATCCTTGGCAGCAATTCCAGCCAATCCTTCCTTAGTTCACACAGGTGGGATGAGGCAGGGGAATCCTCAAACCATCTCTTAAATCTTGCCTTTTACAATAGGTCAGAACCAGTGGGGAAAATCCCATCTTCGATAAGTTTGGACAGTTCTGTGAAACCCAAAATTTGATTTGATTGCTTAAAGATCCATCATACTGAAAATGAAACAATGATGTAGTTTACATTATTTTAAAATTAGAAGGGAAAATATAATTAATGCCTTATTATTTTTTAATGTCTTCACTGACTTTAGCAATTTTAATGTCAAAACACTAAAATTGCTAAACTGAGTTATGTCCACAGTATTTGTTTGCAACAACGTTAGTATTAGAGATCCTCCTTTGATTATTTTTCCTTAAAGAAAATTCCGATATGTGCATATTCAATAGCATTTTATTTTGCTTTTTATTTCCTATTGAAAAATGTCTGGCTTGGTCAACTGGAGGTAACAGATTGGCTGACTTTTAAAGCATCTAGAAAAGTAAAGAGGAAATTATGTGCTAATCTTTGGAATAATAAAAAAAGAGGAACACTCAAAAAAGGATGAGAAAAAATAGTAACATTTAAAAATGAAAAAGTCAGATTTTTTCTTTCACCCACTGAAACTAAATATCATTTAAACCAGAAAATACTGTATCAGTGTATATTTTAGAGCACAAATCTACAGAAGGAAGGAAAACTGGAAATAATTACTTTTAATGAGTGAGTTGCAACACCCAGAGACAAGAAATTGCACAAAAAAATTATCTGCCTGGGGATACATTTATTAATTTCAGTTTTTGTTGAGAATTCAGTGAACAGAATTTTCTTATATAGTTTGTTTGGTTTTAGCTGACATACATAGAAATTTTTATATGCATTCTAAAATGGAGCTATTTGGACAAAACAACATATTGATGCTATCATATTTTGTAATGATTCTGTGGTCCCATGACCAGAATGAATTAAGAAAACAACAAAAATGTCAAGTGTTTATTGTCTGAAACTTCCATGGGAATTAGCAGCCCTGAATTTTTCCAATAAATCCTTTAAGGAACATGAAATTTGCACACAAATACAAACACACAAAACTCTACTAACTCTGAACAAGTTAGCCAAACTTTCTTTAAATTCTTTTGTAAACTTATATGAATAAACTGATTTTTAAAATGAAAGAATGAGGAGGCAATGAGACTGAGAAAATGGAGAACAAAAACCTATATGCATTTTCTTCCGAACCTTAGATTTATATAGCATTTTAAATAATCACTCAAACACATGGGAAGGTGTTTCTCTATTCTAATGTACTGAAAAAAGTCTATCTATAACTAGGTAATATAAATTCCTATTACAATGATACTGGAGTATGATGATTTCCTTCCTGATTTTGTATAAATAATAAAGGTCTTGCTAGTTTTCTTGCAACTAGCTCAAGCAAGAATAGCAAATAACACCATCTAATCTGGAGAGAAATATTTCTGTTCTGAGTAGGTGCTTAAATTTTTTTAAAGATCAGTTTGCTTTTATTATAGGATTCACTTTTTTGTGCTGTATTTTGAATATATTGCTTCTCGGAAGATCAGAAAAAACCCCGATTTATATTTATAAGTCTTTCATCTGCACTAAAATCCACAGCACAAAGTTGTTATGCTTTCTGGCTGAGGCAGGTTTTAAATCAGTTTATTCTGAATCTTAGCAGACAATGATTTATCAAGCAACACAGTGGGGCTGTTATAATCTGCAACTGTGCTGACAAACTCTGTACTGCGAAATACAACTCAATTATTTAATGCTTTCCAATTAAATTAAGATACTTACTATCACAGTGAAAAATAGAGCAAACCCACCCAGATAGTTTCTTCTGACTACAAGCTCCAGTTTAGTTCCACCTACCAGCTGGTAGGTCCCAAGCAAATCCCTTGTGCTTTACCTTGAGTATATGTGAAAAAAAGTGCATGTTTTCGACTGAGCTCGCTTCAAACTAGAGAAACATGAGGCCACACACTTATCCTCACTTATAACTGGCTTCACTGCTAGGTTAAGATGAAAAATATTACATTAAATCATCCTATGGTAGAAACCTAGTAAAGATAAGGCTGTTTTGCTTTAATTTGAGGCAATCTACTGGCAAACTAGTTTTACTCTAAGTATTTAACATAAAACTACAAGAATTTATCTTAACCAGCATTTTGGCATGAACTAGATGTCTGAGTTTTTATGGGAATGAAATACAGCTTCACTGGGTGACAATCTCCTTTATCTAATTTTAGCTAGTTGTCCAATAATCCTCCATAAAACACAATGGAGGAGGGAAAAAGGATACACTTTATTTGAGGCTTGAGGATGGGCAGCATGGGGCAACTTTATTAACACAGGTTTATCTGTCAGCACTTATCAGGAGAGTGTTTACACTGATAAGAGGTTGCACCAAAGGGAGAGAGGGGCTTCCTCTCCATGTGTAGGAAAAAGAAGACATCAGTGCTGAAGATCTGACAGGAAAAGAACTGCTTGTGTGCAATTCCTTCTTCCCATTTCCAAAGAAAACGTGAGCCGAGCACATTTGAGTCATACACAGCATTCACACCCATTTCATGGGCCACAGGACAGTGGTGATCCCCCCACTGACGTTTCCAAGTGCCCTTAAATTCCTCCAGCAAAGCTCTGGTTCCTGTGTGTAACCAAGGGCACCTATCAAACACCAAACTGTCAGCCCATTTCTAAACTATCTCTGTGATAACAAAGGCGAGCAGAGTGTTGATCTGCTTCCAGGGTGAACTGTTGGAAGCCTCTAAATTTTGCCTACCTCCCATAAACAGACATATGGCAACCTGAATATTTAAGTGTATGCATTTCCTGTAAGCTTTTTCTAAAGAAGAAGAAGAAGAAGAAGGAGAAGAAGGAGAAGAAGAAGAAGAAGAAGAAGAAGAAGAAGAAAGCAGTTTTAGCATGATTTATTTATTTATTTATTTATTTATTTATTTATTTACAGATGGTGACGTTGAAGCACCTGACTGCTATTGAGTGATTTGGCATTTTGGCATTCCAGTTTATTAAAACTTTCCTTAACCTTTAGACATTGAGCAGCAGACTTATATTCCTTAAGACAGTTTTCTCACCTCCTATCCTGCTTCCTGTAGAGCCTAAATAGGTGTAAAATTCAAATGTCGGATAAAACTATATATTTATAAATAAATAATATATCTTGCAAAATTCTAATATCATTTATATGGGCCAGTCAGTAAATCTTATTTGAAAGTATTTCCAGTCATTAAAAATATATCATGGAAGATAGAAAGGTATATGATTTCTGAATACTTAGGTTTAGCTGCTTAATTAATTAGGAAAACAATTATTATATATATATAAACAATATTTTATATATAATATATATATTTTTTTTTTTGGTTTTTTTGTATTAACAGTAATGTAGCCAGAAAATTATAAGGTTAAGTAAACAACAAGAAAGTTGAAGTATTTGGGTCTCCCAGTGACCTCTGACTGGATACTGGTCTGGGAGGTTTATATTTTGCAGCCTGAGACATGAAACAATATGTTTTTTTTCCTCTTGTGCCTGCAGCTTGGGGTTGACTTCCTTGGCTTGTACTTTTGGTACTAAAATGCTGCTTCTGGTTGTCAGCAAGACCACCTGCCTGTCTCACTAAACAGATGTTCTCCATAGAATAGGAGACTAATGACTTCTCTGACCTCTATTGAATGCAAATATTATTGTCAACATTAATGGGAGCTAAATGACAAGTTAATTTCTGATACCATTCGGAGAAGGATATAAACACCTAAAAATAATTTCTTTCAGACCCCTTGGCCACATTCACAGGGGCACCCGTACTCAAGCATGCCCCTTGATCACCCCATCATTCTTTTTGATCTATATAAGTAAGAAAGTTTCTGTGGAAGGATCTACACTCTTATTCAGATTTCATCAAAGACCCATTGGCATTGTCACCAGTCCTCTTTTGCCAATTTTTTTTTGAAGTCACTAAGGAAAAGCTCCAGTGAGAAGGAGAAGTTTTCTGCTCCCTATGATACTTTTGATGACATCAATCACTTAAACTATTAAGGTTCACCACTTAAACACAGACCATGAGATTACAAAGAAGCTCAGAATTAATAACCAGAAAAAACATTTTTGGGAGTACATAAAATCTCACTGACCCTGTTAAACCCAGGACACACATGCTTGTAAATTAATCTGTAGTTAATTTAAAGCTTAGTGCATGAGTCATGTTAACACCTAGGCCACTCCTCTAACATGCTAGAGCAATCCATAGAATTCAAATACAAAATCATACAGAAATCTTTCTGCTTCCCTGTCTATTTACCATTTCTGTGTGTGCAGTACCTTTTTCTAGTACCTTTCCCTAAAAAGGGTTTAATGTCAAGAAGTCCTAAGCAAGAACACATCCAAAGGCTGGCCTTGCTGAAAGTGCATAAACTTTCATATAAGGAATATATCATATAACTTTCATATAAGCTAGTATAATCAGGAACCTTTTAATTAATACAATTCCAAGTTCTTTCTCTGTGTCATCAACAGATGTTGTTTTACTTATTGTTGCTATAACATATAGCAATCTGAGTCAAAGTAATTAACAGCATGTAAATTATTAAGTACTGAAGTGAATTGTCAGCATTTTCCACCCCTATCTTTCCTGGTGAAAAATTGAACAGCTGACTTGTAATTAATGACATCAGCTATAAAATATAAAATGTATGTGGTTGACTAGCATTGCTTTCTTTAAAATGTCATAGCTGAGGTAATTTAGCTATGGTTTTAATTTATTAATAGAATTATAGCTCTGATGCAGTGGTTTTTTGTGTGCAATAGTGCATGATAATAATCCTTGTTATTTTCTTATCTAAACAAGCAACATTTTATAGTCATGACCAAACTATCCTAATTTTTTATTCCTCAATTTACTTTTCATTATAACTGAAATGATGAGCACTTACAGGCATATTACTAAATAACAAAACAAGTTTTTAACAGACAGATATTGCAGAGATTTCTTTTCTAGACCTACTTCACATTAATTCTCATTTATTTCTCCTGAGTGCTGCTGCATATGCAGAGGAAGATGACAGGTTAAGGCATTTGATTCCTACACCCTTAGCAATACCATTGCCCAAAGAAGTTCAGAATATGTGCACTTAGGATGCATTGTACTTAGAGCTGTTGTGTGAAGGAGAAAAACAGTTTCATTACTTGGAGTTGTTCATCTGACCAAATCTGGTTGAGAGCAGTAAAATACAGAGAAAAAACCACAAGTATACAGAGAAAAAAACAACTTGTGTCCTTGACTTATTTTCTAAAGGGGGTATCTGACACCAACAATATATAGTTAATGGAAAATGAAGGCCTAATAATTAGGTTTTGATTTCAGTTTTATTCTGTCATTTAATCAGACAGCTCCTCTAAATTGTACAGTGGATTTTCAAGCTTTACATCAATTTTATCTTGCATTCACAGCTGAAAAGAAACTTTGTTCAGTATGCTATGACAAAAAGAATGGATGAATGGATTATAGATAAATACATATAGGCAGGGATTAGAGACATAGATATGGAATATTGTTGGACACAGGTAACAAACCCTGTTATGCCTAAGTCATTCTGTTGAATGTTTGACAAAAGTCAAAACTTTTCTTGGCCACTGTATGCCTGTGCTGCAGAGTGGTAGCCGCTGAGCATTATTTAGGCTCTTTAATGACTAAATAAAGAGCGTGCTATAAAGATGTAAAGTGTTTCAGTTAGGGGAATCAGCATGTCTACCATGTTTCATTAATCAGGCTTCTTAAGCCTGATAAATTTCTCCTGGTTCAAAGGCCCAAATGACTACACCATGACAGCACTATTCTCCTGTGATAGAAATCTAGACACAGACATATTTTGCTTTTTACAGCTGTAATAGTCAGTTTCCTATGAGTAGTAACATATAATTTTTTTCTTTTCCACTACAGACTGACTTTATCAGTTCATTTATTAATCATTGAAGCATCCTTCTAGTGCAACAGTGTACACACAGGCACACACCCCCCATAGAGGAAACCCTGAAAGGTATTTACAGTACTGCAGCATCTACAGCTGCTGCTCTGAGAAGCAGTCAGTAACTGCAGCTCAAACTCCCTTGCAGGAGGTCTGGAAGCAGAGGAATCCCAGAAGCTCCTCGTGCCATTGGATCTGTGCACATCAGACTTGGATTCTAAAATTACACGTGCAGTTGGTTTGGAGCCCCCAGGGCAGCAGTGTGGTTAGGGGGATTTCAGGCATTAATTATGAACAGCTTCTGTTGTGCACAGTTGCACTGCTGAGAATTTGGGATTATACAAGCCAGACTAGCAGAAGCAGTGTTTTACACTGTGCATATTTAGCACACTTCATCATTGTTCCAGTTAACATTATCTTAAGGACGATTCAAATTCAGCAGAGAAAAAAATAGGATACCCAAAAAGTTTTGGCAAGCAAACCCTCCCAGTTTCTCTCACCTTTAACTTCAGTAACTCCTGTCAAAACCTAAATCCTTGAAGCCTCTCTATTGCACTAAGCTTCAGGTGAATTCATAGAATGCTTCAAATATTTACAGAAATTAGAATGACTATATCGGTGTTTCCTTTCTCTGCTACTGAAATACAGTCCAAGGCTCAAAGACAATGTCTGACCAAATAGGAATTGGTCTGTTAAGGGAAAAAAAAAAAAAAAAAAAATTAAAAATTGCTGTTTAAGGACCTGAAATACATTTATGACATGCATAATGGGAGTTTTAGTTCAGAATAATTGTAGTTTGAAGACTCATTCACATTAATGTTTGGAGAAAATAGACATGTTCCTGGAGCATGGCTTCTGGCTTATTTTAACCAAAAGGATTCTCATTTGCATGCCATCAGGCTGCTCTGTGCTGGAGCCAGTGCACAGAAGGAAGGGCAGTAAGGAGATGAACTTCAAATCCTATGCTAATGCAGGCATACCTGGTAAAACATTTAGATGGGTAGAGCTGGAATGTAGGACACCCAAAATGTAATAAAGTTGCTGTTTGCTTTCCTCTTGACAGCCAATGTTCTTGGTTTCATCCTCTCCATCTGTGGTTCATCCCACACACTTCCTGCTGTTCAGTGTTTTGGAGTTTGAGATATTCACAGCCACATTCCCACAGATAGCATCAGATACCTGAGATTTACACTAGAAACTGTGAGGGGGGAGGGAATGAACAGTCTGTGTTTTCTGTGCTTCTGCCCTGGCCACTTCTGGCAATACACACGCTACTGCTGGCCCATTCTCAAAAGTTTCAAGGGGAGACTTTGGGCCAATGAAATAATTATTTTTGCACATGATTTCAAGGCACAATTCGGTGAACAATCAGCATGTGATCCCAGCAAAACTCTTTTTCTTTCCCTTGATTATAGTAATTACCATTACAAACAGCTCTGTCTATTTCTGTTCCAGGACCATTGATTCTATTGTTTTGAAACAGTTATCTATTGATTCTCACATGGGTTTTAGACACAATATATTTAAAACCACATTACCTCAGAAACTCAAAATATTTACTAACAGTTACATCAGAAGCTCATAAATATTTAATCGCTAAAATTTTACTTACTGCAAATTCCTTTGTATTTCCACATTTTTCTTACTTAGCTATGCTTTAATTTGGTGTCTTTAAAAGCTATTTATTTGATTTCTAGTCAAGAGAGTGACACAGAGGAGAAAAATCTTATTGGACTGTGTGCTGTAAGCTTAGAAGAGCAGATTCCAAACAAAATAAAGCTGCATCCTCTGAATTATTTTCCAGACTGTTTACTGGCACTCATTGTAAACTGTATTTGTTTAGGTCAATATTTTGTATTCATTGGAGTATTCATAAAACAAAAAAATCTTAGAGAGTGTCTCCTATCTGTAAGAGAAATCTGTTTATTTTGCTATACAACAAGAGCTTGCTTAAATTTTTAAACAGAACATCTGATAGTCAAAAGATTAAAAAAAAAAAAAAAAAATAACTAGGAAAGGGTATTAGCCAAAATATCTGTCAGCTAAACAGAACTTGTAAATCCAGTCAAACAACTAAAGGGCATTGCACTGTCAAATCATCAGATTGCAGATCCCTGCCCTGTGGTTTGCTGTCTTTTAGAAAAGGATGCAAACTGTTTAGCTTTCCCAAACCCTCCCCCTTCCATCTGCCTGCTGACCCATGCAGCTGCCTTAGCATTCGCATTCGCTCCACTGGAAATTTCATGCCTGCCTTGATAGAAGAAAGTAAAACGTTGCAATGACAGCAGCTTCAATGGGACTGAGCAAAGAATGATGGAGAAGACTAAATGTGTTATATCTATGGATAGCTGAGAATTGGGTAAGAAAACTTGGTGAATCACTGGGCACCAGAACTGTCAGAACAGAACGTTTAAAGAGAAAAATGAAAAATACGAGAACGCCCCAAACCCTAAACTGTAGTTTGTGTCACCATCAGGAAGGGAAGGAAATATATGTAAAGAATATACATTGCACAGAAATTTAAGTGGTCAAATGCAGAATGCAAACATCAATGCTTAATCTGATAAAAATCATATTAAATTCTACTGAGACCCGTTTATAATAAAAAGTCTTGTCTATTCTTGACCATCATTTTCTTCCTTCTGACATTTAGTAAAAAATGCACTCTAGAAGGTAATTGAGCATGTTTTCTTCCTCTGGGGCCCATAAGTTTATTTACAAAGGAATATTTAAAACAGTAACAATATGATGGATCTCTACAGAATAATTTCCTTAAATATTCATGGAGGTAATCTTCTGAAGGGGCAAACACTGGTTGATAAGCTTCCACAGGAGTCACTGAGGCAGGATACCCTGTAGACATGGTAAGCAAAAGGAATCACAAGCCATTATACTTTACTAGAGTGCAAAATAAGCTTAGCCTAAGTAAAAAAGGACCTTCTCAGTAGAGTCAGCACAGCAAAAAATGCTGTTTCAGGTAACATTTTACACAATTAACCAAACTTTTGGATGACGTGGAAGATATTGTCTGTGATAGTCTGTTGCAACCTCTGTATTTTCTTACACATAATATTTCTGTTTTGTCAATCTGTAGGCAACCCAGGCAAAGTGCCAGACACAACGTCTCAGGAGGTAAGGTTGAGACTACAAGATTTTAATAGAATTTCCAGGCAGTGTTGCAATTAGCTATATCCAAATTTTAAAAAGTTATCCAACCACAAACCCTAGATTCATTTCAGCCTGAAGTAATACACTTTATTCCCCATTTTTAACATACAAAGCTAGCTCTGTTTATTCCCACAGGCTGTATCACTGGGCAAGAGAGATCAAGGGCTTCTCATTATTTTTTGTGAAACTCAAACTTTAGGAGAGATGACTACTGTACTAATCTCTTTAATTACAGTGAGTTGAGTTCAGTAGTACAATATTTGCTGCTGATGTTTTAGAACAATTTGAAGCCTTTGCTTTTGAAGACAATGATAATCATGGGGAAACTGGAGCCACTTTTACGAATAAATTTCACTACGCTGCATTGTCCAGTGACATAGTTAAGAACCTGTGAACAATGAAATTATAAAAGCTATTGGAAATTGTTGTAACGAAATCATTTGGTAATTGTTATCTGAGGAGAAAATTACCAGAGAAATTCTCTGCATAGCACGTGGCACACCACATACATCCAGTTTCTCTTCTGGAAACAAACACACATATTCACTCTCTGTGTACTCTAATACAGTTTCACAGGATCTTATGATTCTAATAAATGGAACCAAAGTACAGCCAACAGGCCATTAAAAATGGAGCAATATCAATCCTATTCTTTGTCTGTACTGTTCTTCCTGGGCTTCTCCTCTTTCTCCCTGCAAATGTATTTCTTCTCCTGGGTCATTTGAAATAATGGTGACACCAATTCTGGCAGTTAAAGGTTCCAATCTGCGAAGCCACCTCCTTATCTTTCAGCCAGCCCATGAAAGAAGCAGCATTTTTGCTCATTTCTTCAATTAAATTTCTACCTGGAACATGCAATAACTCTTTTTGTATCACCAAACAATGTTCCTCAACCAGTGAAGATTTGTCTCTGATATCCCAGTAAGAGAACTTGTTATTAAAACTGGTAAGTACACTCACATCTCACAGCCTCCTTTGTCAATAAATGAAGATCATATGGTTTTGGTCTTTCTACTTTCCTACTTAGCTAATACCTCTTTTGGTTAAATAATTTCTCCTTTTTCTTGATAAACTCTCAAAGTTCTAGACACACACCAGTGTGTTTACCCATACCTTTCTCAACCCAGCAATGATGATTCACCAAACCTACATTATTGCATATCTGTGTGCATATATTCCACCTACCTCGATATACCCTTTAGCACTATTATGATAGTGTTTTAGATGGGAAAATTATCTGTAGAAATTTATAGACCGGTATTGACTTTTTTGCATACAGTAAATTATTGATGAATTACTGAAGAAAACAACCTTAAGGTTTATTACAGTACTTATTTGAACACAACTGCACAATGAGCCAATCACAGAAATTTTCTAGCTGCTCTTCATAGACAATTACACACATTATCTAAAAGCAAGTGCCATACAAACAGAATTCCATTTCCAAATTGATGCAGTAGATATGGCCCACTGCTCAAGGTGCTGTATCTCAATTACCTTGAAGGACAATTTTAGCAAATGAACTTCATTAAGCCTAGGTTTTATCAGTCACAACCTTGGCTGACCATTGCCATTTTCTAGGTGTGAATTTTGCTCGCTAACACTCATAGCATGGAAAAAACCCAAGACAACAAAAAAATATTCCTGACGTTAGAAAATATAATTTGTTCTTATCACTGAACATCTCAATGAGAGCACTGTGGTGAAGCACTGCACGTAGAGTTTGCTGAATCATGAGTAAAGAGAAATTAACCTCAAGCAATACAAGAGATGGCTGTTTGCATAAATAAACAGTTAAAGCTGACTTTGCTCCTCTTTACTTCCACATCCCTTCCTCCTTAACAAAAGTTTGTGGCTCCTTGGCACCCAGTTCTGCTGGGTGTTTCAATTACAGCACAGTTCCTCTGACAAGAAATATAACTTCCCAGTTCTCAATACTGGTTAGTAGTTATAAGTTACTAGTCTAACTAATTGGCCTCTATTTCTTCTCCCCTCTCCAATTTAAAAATAAACAAACCACTATTTATGCTCCCATTTACTTTTTTTTCAGGTAAGATTTTAAAAGTTACAAAAATATGGGTGTTTGGGCAAAACAAGTGCCTGTAAATTCTGATCCTTTCTAACTCTGATCTGAACTCTTTCAATTCCATCAAATATGAGTCAGAGGAGGAAAAAGATTAAGATTTAATTTTCACTAGCCCAAAACCTAGAGAGACTCCTCACTTTCTTCTTCAATGCTAGAAAGGATTAAGAAAATATAGTATTTTGAAATGTTAAGAAATAAAAGCGAGATCAGATTCTATTGATATTTCAGTCAAAAACGCGGGCAGTGGTAGAAACAATACAAACTCCTAATGCTTGTGTTTTATCTAAACTGACTCAGCCCTGCTTGGTCTTGAAACCAAAGCCTCAATCTTTGACCTTGGTTTCACAGTGAAAAATAATCTGAAAAAACATCTTTCATTTCACTTGTTCCCAGATACTCATATATTATTCATTTGTGCCCAATGTTTTCTTGAAAAACAAGTGATCTGGAATTCAGTTAGTTACTCAAAGCTCCCTCTTTTCTTTCATCTGATGAAATACCTCAGACCACCAGGGTAATAGTTCTATGCAGTGAGAAGTAAGGAGGCAAAGACCTGTGAACGTCACCTAAGAAAACAGACTTTCCCTCTCTCCCACCTTTAAAACTGCCAGTTCTCAATCTGTAAGTTGCAGATGACAGAATGGGAAGGGCTTTGATGAATAATTACTGCTAGTAACTTTCTCCTGTTGCTTTATTCCCTTCTTGTTCCACATTGAAGAATAGAGGTGGATGTGAGGAGTAGCTGCCTAGACAGAGATAGGTTTGGGCAGGTTAAATACCTTTGTGAGCTTAGATTGCTTGCATTACCTGTGGCTAGCTGGCAGCTTGCTGTGAAAGGATAAACTAAACACCATGTGTAGGCATTAAAGATTTCTAGTATGTCAAAATTTCCCCCTTTAATCTAGAAGGTTCCTGTCACAGACAATACACAGACCAATCTCTTTTTTTACCAATCAAATTAACATATGACTCTAATTAATGATTTTGTGCTTTCTAGTACCCGGAACTATGATAAGATGGTTATTTTGAAATCTTCTGCAAAGACTAGGGAATAAAAATATACAAATTCTCTTCTGCTGTGATGTGTCCAGTTTCAATTTTTGAAGGCCAGTGTTTTGCTCCCAATTTCATTTGATTAACTGCTTCTTTTATTGAATGACCTTAAAAAAAAGTGAAACTTAGTCCTAACATGAGGAAGGACTTTGGGACAGAGAAATTTTTACTACTTCACATTAGTCCACAGTTATCAGAATTTTCTGCCTATTAAAAAAACAAACACTAGGGACAAAAGGATTCCCTTTACTCTTTTCTTCTGCTAAGGGATACACTCTTTCACATATTATACCTATGAATCATTTTGAATGCTCAGTTATGGGAGTAATTATCAGAAAAAACTGGAAGTGTTGAAAATTGTTTATAAAGTAAGAAAAGTATTTTCAAAGTCAAAAAAGTTGAACATTAGGGAGCATGAAACATTGGGATTCAAGAAAGTAAGCAGTATTCTCCGGCGTAGCTTTTGGAAAGCAATTGTTTTTATCAGCATATATAACCTGCTATTTTCTGTGAGGATAATTAACATGAAGGCTTCTTACAAATGCCACTCCAATGCAGAGCTTATGAGCTCAAAATATTTTGCTGCACAGAGCACCAAAAGGCACCAGTTGGACTTCACTGAAGTTGTCACGCCGCGCACAGCTCTATCAGGCACACAAGGAAAGCTCTGAGGGGGTTAAAAGTCAATTGCAAGACCTGGGACCACTGCCAATAAAATTGTACCTGGCCAGGCTTAAATTGAATTTTAGCTGCCAACTGTACATTTTCAGATCTCCAGAGGAAGCTGGTTCCTCCGTGTGGGTGAAGTAGACAGAGGCAGCTGTTGAAATGGAAACCATTGCATCAGACAACTTGGGAACTGATTGAATTTAAAATTGGACTTTCTTATGCCTTGATTTTTGCCTCAGAATGCATTGAGGAGATGCAGGTGGCTGATAAACAGAAATGTATCACTCAGCCAAGAGGTTAAAAAACCCTTCCAAACAAACAAGAATTTTGTCTTTTGGGAGAGGAAAAAATCCCCTCAATAAATTCAACAATAAGGTATAGAGCCAGGCTCTTATTAGGTGTAAATCAGATGAGTTATTCTGCTTTACACCAACATTAGTAGACTGATGCCTAGATTACTTAGTTAAGCCAATGTAAAATTAATACAAAAATGCATTAATTTCAATATAATTACATAAAATTCTTACCCCAATATTATCACAAGCCTAGGATTACAGCTGGACTTGAAATAATATGTACCTATATGCTATATATGTGTGTATGAGTATTCCCTAACAAAAAGAATAAATTGTAATTTTTTTAACCTGCACATAAACAATAAAATGCATGTAAATGCTTCCACCTCCCAAACTTCACAGTAAGAACTCCTGGAATATAATTGTTCCTGTATTATGAAAAAAGCACTGGGTCACTTTTCCCTTACAGGATTTCAGATAATTCTGACGTCGAGTCCTCAGGTGGTGTGATTTCTTTCAGCATCAGTGGGAACTGCATTCCATTTACACCAGTGAAGGATCTAGTTTAGCAGGTTAATTCAAGTGAGTCCAAGCTATAAACACCCTGCTGGGTGCACCTTTCTTGTCACCACTGATGGCCTTGGTGCCTGCTTCTAGTTCCTACACAGGAAAGAGGACGTCTATCTTTTTATGTGACAATTTTTCCTTTTTAAAAAGTAGAGAGAGACAGAACAAATAAGGAAACTATCTAATGCCTTCCAAAACAGGTAAAACCTGCAGTGTAACAAAGTTTATTGTGACTCTTCCTTATACATTAGTCGTTCTTGGTGCTGTGCAAAGGGTTGCTCAGTCTTTATCTTAGCTGGAAGCAGGAGGTTAAAGTGAGCTTATCCTGATATAGTATCATCAACCATAGTAAAAATAGAAATGTACATATAGAAAATGGTTGTATTTCACTAATTCCAAACCCACAGATACCATGTTTAAGTTTAGTGTTATATCATATTTCCTAAAACCTGTTTTCATAGCGAGAATATAGAATTGGTCATTACCCATTGTAAAGTGCTGTAAACCAAACTAATGACCCAAGGTCTTCAATGATTTTCCTTTGGTAACATAACAAAACACTTTTTTTAATATAAACCAGATGCTGAAATCTACCTCAGATTTTTTTTTTCTCCTTGAAATGCCCTTTTTTCTACAAAATTTGAAATACAAATAGATGGAAGACAGAGGTTAAAATCTAACCTTTCTTTACAAAACCAAAAATACAGTATTTATGTAGCTCTAGTGATAGAAATTCCTAGCAGGATGGTAAAAAAAAATTCTTCTTTCCTCATCATGTCCAAAGTGAAGATAGGAAAATGAAGCAAGGATTCTTGGCCACCATAACATTATTTTAGAAAGTATCATAGGCAGTCCTTAAATTATCAAAGAAAAAGGACTTAGAGAAAGATGTTTGTCTTGGTGCTCTTTGTTCATGTTAGCATTGCTTTAAAAAAGGAGGAAGCATTATTGGATCAATTCAATTCATATTGTACCTGTCTCTCACAGCCCACATACATAACTTCAGCCTAAAATAGATCAAAAAATAATGGCACAAGTGAAAAAATAAATTAGAATAATAACTGACCTGGTATTACTTTAAGACCTGTTTGACTTTCAGATAAAATTTAAAAAAAAACTATGATAAAATGAATACACTCATTTTTATATGAAGCTTATTTTTAGCCTCAGCAGAACAGTGATATACTGCTCTCTGAGGAATAAGAAACAAGCATCATGGTTAACTTAATAGGGAATTTGACTTTGAATTTATTTCCTATTCAAGCATCAAGAATTTTTCACAAAGACTGGAATGTTTTGGACTGTTTTTAAAGAACAAACAGAATTCTCTCTGTCCGCGCTCTGTCTACAAACTAAAAAGCCCTCTCTGACAGCTGAATTAAATCCTCTTTGAGGTGAAAAAAATGGAACCCCAAGTACAGTACTTCCCTGGCATAATATCATTGAACAGTTCTAAGCCCTTTGTTCTTTCTAAGCCTACTTTGAAAAGGAAAAGAGCAAAGATGTGCATGTGATATAAGGGGGATTTTTCTTTGGTTGAATATTTCTTTCTTCCTTTCGCGGTGATTTATGTGAGTGCATAGGAAAATTTGCAATGGTCAGAGACCAGAAAGAAGTTCCCCTATTGTAATTCTCTCTCTCTCTCTCTTTTTTTTTTTTTTTTTTTTCTTTTCTTTCCTGACACATTCATCCTTTTTCCACCTCCAGATGCTTTCAAGCCCCTATTTAAACTACTGGTATTTTTTGTTCCCTCTCCCTCCCTGCCTTCATGATACTTTAAATGTTTTGTTCTCTGTAAATGCAAAGTAGCAAGTTAAGAATGAAAGGTGACCTGTAGCATAAGCAAAAGAAAACTAATAGATACTCATTGCTCTGAAACTAGATACATAATTTCAAAATCTCAACAATATAGGTAGGTAACATTTCAAAGGGGAATACTTAACTTGTGTCCTCAAGACAAACTAATATATAGTTACACCATTATCTAATTTGGTGCATATCCAATTTGCAGTTTACAACCATATATAAGCTTATCCCTCATCATAACAAAGTGGGCATTTAATCAGGAAATCCACAAAGAGCGTACATATAGCAGATTAACCTCACCTCTTTCAAGGCAAATTTAATTAAATTTTGGTCCCACAGAAATCAACAAAAATCTTCACACATTATAAAACAGGTCTAACTGTGATAATTTATAAGGGATTGTCATATTGCTGTATTCCTAAATGTTCTAGTTTTATTATCTTGCAAAGAGTTTGGAGTTATTTTGCATTGTAAAGTGGTGATTTCCACCTGGCAATGTCACTGTTATAAATTTTATGCGCCATACCACATGGTGCAACAAAGTGTTTTGGAGGCTTTGTTTAAGTTATGTTTTTATCAGAAACCCATCATTTAGGCTATTGTTCTGTAAATGCAAATGATTACATCAGTGTTTTACAGCTATAAGTTACTAGAGAACAGTTTTCACTTCACAGTGATGTGTTTTCATTGGCATTTTAATAAAAGGTGATTATCTAAAGATAGAATTCTAAAAAAGATTTGCCAGCTATATTTTCTGCTCTTCACTCAATAATTTATCACAGTGCATCATTTCTTAAAGTGCAAGCAATATGCACAACTTAATTAATTTGCATTGGATCTGAACTAAAAATTGCTAAAACTAGTAATTGATTTACCATTCCGGTAATCCTAAAGGAAATAATAAAAATACATTGAATTAGATTTTACCTCTAAAGGCAAGGCTTAAGTCTGATTTTATTTGGTATGTTAACAAATACCCGCTTACACATTTATCCAAAATAAGAGGCAAATAAACAGATACACTGGGTTTCATAGAAGAATCTGTTATGGAATAAAATCAGGTCACTGGAATTCTGGGACAAACCTTTAATCCAAAGTATTTAAAAAAAAAATAAAACCAAAACCAAAAAAACATCAACAACAAAAACAACGAAACCCTAAAACAAAACAAAAAACCAAACACACCCCCTCTATAAAAACAACAAACCAAACCAAACAATTACAAATTAAACAAACAAACAAAAAAACAACCAAACAAACAAAAAAATTGTCCCTCCAATCTAGTTTTATTCTTGTATATCAAGGAGCAGAAGCAGTTATTTTAATAAAACCCATCACTCTTGGATTGTACTTAAAAATTGTGTTTGGTATTTTTTCTTTCTGTAGTTGTCATCTCATGCTAATTGAAATTCTAGCTTAGTAGACAACAGACATTGCAAAACCTACAAGAACAAAATGTCCCTGTGGGTCACGAGCAATTTATGGTAAAGCGGCACAAAAAGGTGAGTTTCGGAGAGAGAATTAGTTTGTAGCCCACCAATAACTGTTTCCAACCAGATGCCTGTGCTGCAATATATCACACTCAGAGTATCTGTAGGAGCTACTACTATCTCTGAATTCCAAAATTCACTGCAGTTCCGTGGTGGATGGTTATGTATAAATTATTCCCTGTTACTGAGCCTTTTTCAGCACCATGGATAGTAGCAAGTCCTGACATTCCTGCGTCTTCCAGAGCAGTTACTGTTTATTCTAGCCCAAACCATGATAACATTTTATATACATATATATAGTTATATAAATACATATATATATATGATAACTAGTAACTAGTAGATGGCCTGAAGAGAATCCCAGGAAAAGCAAAAATACTGATGACATTTTAAAAGGCCTAATCTATGAGGAAATTTTAAACAAACAATTTACAGTTGGAAATGAAAGATAAAGTGTTTAGTTTATTTTGAAAAAGAAACAAACATGCACAGAAAGGGGAAAGGTACTTTTCACCATTTCTATCAGGTGTAGGGCAAGAAGAATCAGTTTCATTTGCCATGAGTATGATTTAAGTGTAATACTAGGAATAGCAGTCTAACTGCAATCAAAGATACGTTGCTTGGCAAAGATATCAATATGATAATTAAGCTGAGGCTTTCAGAGATTGTTGGCAGCAATATGTATTCACTAATATGTTATGCTTTAACTAATGGTAGTGGTCTCCTTTAATATCCCTTTAATTCTAATTTTTTAATGTTAAAGTCTACCTTTTGGTAGCCAAAACTCAAGTGTTTAAAAACTCTCTGATTTATGACATGCTGATCACATAAACCACTCCAATCAAAATCACAGATAATTATTTGGGTCACCTATTCAGAATGGAATCAATCAGATTCATCAGTTGCTGTCTTGATCTTATAATGGAAACCAAATCGCATAACTAAGAAAAAACCCTAGGAAATAGACCAAAAGCCAGGGTGTGTTCACTTTCATTTTAAAATCTAGGTATTTACTGAAACTCACACACATATATGGAGATTGCATTTGTTAACCCAAACACCTAACATTTTCCTTTATACACTAAATCAAGGATAGTAAGCGTAAATAAAAAAAAAATATTAAAAAAGAAAAATTGAAACATTCACTGCAGGATTAATCACTTGCCAGCAATTTTTACTGTTTACAATAAGTCACACAGAGCAAAACATATTTCTATGTAGAGATTGAGAGTCAAAACCACTAATGAGCAACTCTATTCCAATCTCAGTAAGAACACCAAGTTACTTAGAACGAGTGATTTACATAGTAATTGACTAGGTTTTTTAGCAGTTTAAAGGGCAAGAGATAGCACTTTCCCAAAACATTCCTCAAGAAGTTAATGACCCGAAAAAGAGCCATGTAAAGCAGGTAATCACTTGTTAATTGATCTTCTAGTAGTCCTGTATGAAACATTGAGCAATGCATCCTCTGTGGAACCTTGAGAATACATTTGCTGGTTGTGTTGTACCTTGGGACAAGCTGCAAAGATGAGCACCCGAATATTTATTGCAGGAACAGGAACTGTTGACAGCTCATTAATGAGATAAATATACATTTTCTGTAAACCTAGAGACACCTACACACTTTTTAAGATCTATGAATATGGCAAAGACCCCACCAGATAATCTATCACAGTGCCCACTGTGCAAAGCTTTGTTCTTGCTCAGAGGATGCAAACCACAACTTTCAGATGGTTGGTTATGCAGCTTTTTTTTTTTTTTTTTTTCTGTCCTCTCAGATTTCTTTGTTTTGCTGCAGTTGATAAAGGTTATTATAATCCATTTTGCACACTGGCACGTGTAATCATTCCTTTTAATTTCTCAAGGCTCAGACCCCACTCATTTCTGTAAAATGATAGGAGAGCATAAAGGGTATTTTCAGAAGCAACGTGTAAATGTTCACGCTGTTTATTTGCACATCATTCTCTGGCATGTTTTTAAAACACATTTCTTCATAACTCAAGCAGGATCTGAGCATGCAATAGTAGAGAGGAAAGAAAAGGAGGAAAGAAATACTGAGTGGCTTGAGTGAACATCCAATGGTTTGTTTTTTGTTTTCCCGTTCTTGTCAAACAAGAATCTCAGAGGCTTTTAGGAATTTTAGTCTCTGCATTAGACCTTTCCCAAGTGACTGTGCAGGAAAAGTTTTGTTCTGAAAAAAACAAAAGGCATTGTGGCTTGAGAATGCTCTGGAATTTGAAAAAGATGGAAGAAATTGAAAAGGCAAAGACTCCATAGGACTCAACCAACTCAGCCATTCTGCATTCTTTGAACATACCATGCTAGAGCATACATTAATCAAGTAGTGAAGAGGTGAAGATGACACCCTGAATATATTTCTAGCCAGAATTGATGACTGTAGAGGAATTTGGGTTTATGGTCTACATTAGCAGTAGTAAATGATTTCAACATTCAGGGACATATGATAGAATTTAGTGGTCTATCATTAAGTCCATTTTCAATTAAATAAATTCTATCCACATTTACAGTCTGAGCTGGAATACAAAATAAGGTTGCCAGATGCTGAATCTGATTTAAAGCAAATACAATGGAGAAGCAGCATTCACAGGGAAAATATTACAGGGAAATTATGATTTTCATATCAGTCTTGGTATACACCTGATCAGAGACAGGGCAAATGATACAGAAATGATTGTGACTTCCCCAATAAAACAGGAGGAGAAATAAGGTCTCTTGAGTTGCACTACTATAAATGGTGTGAGAAAAGAATCATGTTGTCATTACATGGCTGATAACCAGTTTACCTGATCTTGGCACACATATATCACAGCAGAAATCAGCATCATAAGAAAGACATGACAAAAAGACCCCATCAAACCAACAGAAAGGTAAAAGATTGAGTAATATGGATTATTTATTTTTTTTAACCCCTGAGGGGCAAAAGGGAAACAAAGAAATATTCAAAATGGATGATACTAATGAAGAACTTATCTTTTTAGATATAACATTAGAACAAATTCATAGGACCATTGAAGCTTCCAGCCATTTTCGAAGTATACAATAAAAAAGAAATCCAGTTGATCTGAGGATATCCTTTATAGTTTGCCCTTGCTTTTGGAAGCAGAAGTCTCCAGATACTTGGGGAAGCTTCAGTTCAAAACATGCTTCATATCTGTATTCTCAATTACACAGGGAATGGGGACAGCAAAGATACCAGAACAAGAGTCTAGAATTTTTTTCAGTGAGACATAAATGCATATTTAACTCCATTTCTACTAAAGAGAGATTTCAGAGATTGAGGCTAAAATTTCAGCTCTCCATTAATGAAAATTTCTTCTTCTCCTTTATGATTACCTCAGTGCTAAAATTTCACTTTTATTTCTTCCTTCAAAGACACTAGTAAATGAACTATACTCTGTCATCAGCTGCAGGCTCTTTTTCAATTTTGTTTTTCTCCTGGTTAATACTTCTTTGGACTTTTTCCATTATATCAAATAATGTGTGGGCCAGAAGGATGCATGTGGCATGATGAGGTTACTATTCTGTATTTCACAGAGCTTTACTAATTCTTTTATTTCATTATATGATGTTTTTTCTCCTTTCCATGGACTTCTACATAAAGCTCCCCAAATTGCCTTGTGTGGCAAGAGCTTAGCTGATTATTTTGAAAATGAGAGAAAAATCTATAGAGACACTGACAATACATACATTTTTCTGGCACATGTAGATACACATGTATTTCATTCTGCAATTTAAAAATGAGCTTAAAAATTAGCTTGAAAATGTTTTGTTAACAATATCTTGAGTAAATGATGCAATTAGCTATTATTTAGAATGAATTGTATATGCACTATACAATATTGAGCTAAGTTTTTTTTCTTATTACACATTTCCAAACCCTGAAAAAATCCAGTTTCCAGTTCTTCTTTTAATTTCCTTCCTACTGTTAAGTGTGAAATGGCCAATTGAATATGTCTTTCTACTTGTCTGAGAGAAAACATTTTCATCTACTCTGTCTTGACAGAAGAAAAAATAAACACTTGCATCTTTTCAAAACTCTGCCAATGAAAAATGTTGAGACAGAAACCATAAGAAAGCAAGCTGAAGACAGATCAGAACCATCTCTTTTTTAATGTATTCTTTATTATTACTACTTGAAGGGAGATCTTAATCTAAAGATTGAGTCATATAGTAGACAGGATGATACAGAGGTAGTAAGAAAATTATTTAGCTTCTAAGTGAATTTAAGAAATCTGAATGAAAGTAACGTTGCATTAATGTAAGGAAATGGAATCAAAAATTAAACTATATATTTATTGTATTTTCTTTCTTTTAACATCAATGAAGCTACTAAAGATATGGGAAGATTGTGTATGTTGAAAACCTTCACATTTTTGTGCAATCATTGACATTCTTAAACTTCAACATCTATGAGAAGGAAAAAAGCAAACAATTTTACATGAAGAAATTTCCTTCCTGATACTTCCTCAAACTGGTCCTATAATGCAATAGCTGATTAATATTCTGTATTGGGTTTGCATGACCAGGTTTTGGTAGTGGGGGAGGGCTACAGGGATTGCTGCTGTGGACAGGTGGCTCAAAGATGGACTTGCTGCAGGCCAAGGCTGAGTCCATCTGAAATGCAGTAGTGCCACTGTAAAAACAAATTTAAGAAGGAAAACCAAAAAGGAATGGTTTGGCTCATCTGTAATTGTGGCCAGAGAAGAGTGGGGTGGGAATGTGTGAGAGGAACAGCCCTGCAGACTCCCAGGTCAGTGCAGGAGGGACAGGAGCAGCTCCAGGCACTGGGGGATGAGATCCCCCTGCAGCCCCTGGGGACACTGAGCTGTGCAGCACATGGAGGGCACAGGGGTGCAAAAATCCACCCACAGCCCAGGGGGGAGACCCACTCCAGATCAGGGGGATGGATGCCTGAGATGAGGCTGGGACACTGTCTCCTTGTGTTGTTGGGGGGAGGTGGTAGAGCTGGGAAAAAGGGGGTGGTGGGGGAAGGACTTTTTAAGGCCTTATTTTACTTCTCATTATCCTGTTCTGATTTTCCTATGGATTAATTCAATTACTATCTCTAGTTCTAGTCTGTTTTGCCCATGACAGTATTTGCTGAATGTTCTCTCTGTCCTGATCTCAACTCATGAACCCTTTGTTATATTTTCTCTTCCTTCTCCAGTTGCAGGGGAAGATGGAGAGGAGACTTTTGTGGGTGCCTGACATCCACCCAGGGGCAACCCACTATGTATCCCTACCTGAACAGGTTTGTCTGTGGTTAAGGACTCCAGAGTACCTTCCCACATCTGAAATCACAAGGATTTGAAGGTACAGACATTTAGTTATACCATCTCTTATTCCTGGAAGCAATTTAAGCTCTACTATGCACAGAAAAAGAAATCAAGCCATGACTAACATGAAAATGTAAATGCCTGAGGAGTATATGACAAACTCATAAGCTGACATTTGTTGAAGTCTCATGTTCATATTGTCAGAAATAGCTATCACATCTGCAGAAATTATTCACTGAAAGAAAACACTCATATTAAAAAGGTCAACATTTCTTAAATGCATATTTCAACTCGTTCTAATTATTATGTAAGCCACAGTGAAAATTAATTTTCTGACACAAGTCCTAGAGAAAACAGAGTGGAGCAGTCGTTCATTTGCCATAACACACGAGAGATCACATTTGGCTTCTCTAGAAGCAACAGGTTTAGATTACCTCCAAATGTAGTATAATGGACAGGATAGTCTGTTTCAATCTGGCAATTTTCTATCATCCTTTGTTCAGAGTGGGCCAGATGTCTGTTGTTTTCTTAAGAATTAATGTTGTAATTGTTTTAAAAAATATACCTAGCATACCAAGGCCACACGTGTGGCACAGGTGCATTTTAACTGCTCTGCTGTGAGTTCCTCTAATTAATGACTAGGACTCTGGATGTTCAGCCAGGTTTCTTGTTTTGTTATGGGGATTGCTTTGTTTTGGTTTGTTTAAGTTGTTTTAGTTTTGTGTTTGGTTTGTTTGTTTGTTTGTTTTTTTAATGTTACATACCCACTGTATTAAAAAGAAGAGGCAGGGAGCAAAATAAATGAGTAAGAGCTGCAACTATTAAAGCATCAGACAAACATTTCTATGTGTCTGTGCTGGTTTTGGCTAGAGTAGAGTTAATTTGTTTCACAGTAGCTGGTATGGGGCTGTGTTTTGGGTTTGTACTGAAATGCCTGTGGATAACATAGAGATGTTTTTGTTGCTGCTGAGCCAAGGCCTTTCCTGCCTCTCACACCACTGGGCTGGAGGGGCACAAGTAATTGGGAGAGGACACAGCCAGGACAGATGACCAGAATTGAACCCAGGAATATTTCAGGCCACATGACATCATGCTCAGGATATAAAGTGAGGGAAAAAAGGAGGAAGGGAATGTGGAATGATTTGTCTTCCCAAATCACTGTTATGTGTGATGGAGCCTGCTCTCCTGGAGATGGCTGAACACCTGCCCAACTGTGGGAAGCAATAAATCCATTCCTTGTTTTGCTCTGCTTGTGTGTGCAGCTTTTGCTTTCCCTATTAAAATGTCTTTATCCCAATACATGAATTTCCTGTCTTTC
Organism: Certhia americana; assembly: GCA_018697195.1. Classification (NCBI taxonomy): domain Eukaryota; kingdom Metazoa; phylum Chordata; class Aves; order Passeriformes; family Certhiidae; genus Certhia; species Certhia americana. The sequence goes on along the minus strand of CM031857.1, from coordinate 7,722,433 downwards.
ACACATCTGATTCTACGTTAGTGGGGTAATGTGGTGCTTAGTTGCCAGCAGGGCTTAAACCATTACAGAGTTGTCACACACAAGTCCATGAGAGGATTCTGCTGATTATCAGGGGACAGCTTCTGTGGTTCCAAGGTGAGTCTTTCCCAAGGAAAAAAAAGTATAGAAGAAAACCTTACACTGTACAAAAAGCTTGTGTACATATAAATTATCATTATTCACTAAATATCTGAAAAGAAGAGATTGACTTCTATGTATAAGATCAAAAAAGGTGAAGATTCCTGTGGAAGGACAGGCACTCAGAAAAGGAAGAAAAATATAAAGTTAATATCAATCACCTTTCAATCAGACACTCACAGTTCTCCAAAAGCAGAGAAAACTTTTATCTCTCCCATGTTTGGTCCTACCTTGCTTTTTTTACCTGTACTCTTGGTCACTTCTATCTTCAGTACAAAAACCATAATTTGAGTGGATGTACAAAAATATATTTAGAAGTTTCCCTTGGTGCCCTGAGCCCAATTATCACCTGATGGGCTAACCTCAAGCAGCAGATTTGTATAATTTTATTGCCTTTTTGTCTGATGAGTTCAACAGAAAAACAAAAAAAAAGTGCACAAAATACAGAAGAACAATCTAAAGGAATGCTTTTGTTTTTTTTTTTTTTTTTTCCCTAGTACATTACAAACTCTCTTCTTCTAGGCTTTAGTTTTTAACAACTTATTTTTAAAAGACAAAGAGAAAAGCTTGCATGTACAACCTCATTTTGTGGTTCTCTTAACTTCAGAATATTTTGCTTTGCTACTCCAGTGTATTCTTAATTTACATCTAATAAGCCAAAAGAGTGAAAATGTTTACTGTAATTTCTACTAATTGTTTAAATGCACATTTGATATATTATGACAACAGAAATACCACTGTAGCTCAGTAGGGTAGATTTTTGCTCAGTGGTGGCTAAATCTTCCCTAATTGGCATATCTGTTTTGAGGAATAAATACACTACTCTAGTTACAGGAGGAAACACAAGAAAAACAGTAACAATACAGAAGGAATCATCTCAAAACTAAACCCATCATCACTCTGTATCTTTTAACTCATCAGTGATTTTATGTCTTTAAAGAGGACTTTTATATACTGAATGGCTGTTTAATTTATGCTACTCAAAGTCTGTATTTATCACAATAAAATTTTACATTTTAAAGCCAGGCAGGAAAATACAAATAATATGGATCAATATATACTTTATGATCATTTAAACTTCAAACAGACATAGGCAGGTGAAAAACGTATACCATGGATGTCTGTCATAACAAAGTGTAATTTACATTTCTAATTCCCTTTCAGCATCATAGGCTTCGTGGGTAAAGTACAATTTCCAGAACATGATGCTGCAAAAATTGAATGGTAGTTCCATACAAGTTTTTCAACACACAGTAGTACAAAAAAACCCAGTAATACTTTCTCACATTGAATATATTCTTTGGTGCTTAGAGGAATAATAGGCAAGGCTTACCTTCTTGATAAATATGACAGCCACATTTTACATCACCAATTCAAAATGAGGTTTATGAAGATACTCTTTCATACTGCCTCAATTGAAAATTCTCTGTATTATCTGTAAGACCCTGCTCCTCATTCCCTCAAAACACAGAAACAAAACCAGACCTTGAAACAACTCCATGCAAATCTACTGCTCCGCTTTTTAACATCTGTCTAAAGGAGCAATTAAGCAGCTTAAGAAAAAAAATAATTTAAAAAAAATTATTAAGACTGTGATAGAGAAACTTCCACCAAAAAATGAAAGGAGCTGGAGATTTTATGGGATTTTTTAGAGTTGATACCACTGTACTTAATTTCATATGAACAACCTTGAGATTCTCTATAGAGAAGGCAATTTAGGGCGATAGAAAGTGAAGTTGTATCTGTAGCTGCTATCACCTGACATTCAAAACCCAGTGAAATTTGCAGGTCTGAAGAGATTCCTGTGGTTTCTTGCTAGAGCCTCATGCCCATACCTCTCAAGAATACAGTATAATTTCGGTGAAAGTAGTTCTTACCTGCTACCACCTTCTGTTGAGCTCCTCTCTGAAAAGCACCAGCTCAGGATCCTTGCAGACTCCAGAATTCACATTTGGCATCTATTTTCTTCTGCATGGGCAAAGTCTGGGCTCCTGCTGAAATCTCCACCCTTTCATCAGCAAGGGATGTAGTCCCTCACTGCTTTCTCCCCGAGTTTGAAAGTGGTGGGGGCTAGGAAAGGGAAAATCCTGCATTTTGCAAAAGGGAAGTTCCTTTATTTCACAAAAGGAAAGTTCCTTAACTTCATCTGATGAGAGCCATTTTGTTTTCTTGATAGCACACCTGCTAACTGAAATTCATTAGTAAGATATTAAAAACCCAACCAACAGTGTGAAAAAAGAACATTATTTTGAAAAGGAAAAAAATATAGAAAGAAAATTGGGAGATGTGCACTAGATGTGCACTAGATGTGCACATGTGTTAACTTTAACAATCAATAACTTCTTCTCCCCACAAGGCATTTCAAATAAAACAACATATTTCTTTAACACTTCCCTGTATATTTAATGAAAATAATGGATGTTACAAATTCATTTACCTTCAGGGACTTTATTTATACCAATAAGGATCCACCTGATATCAATGCCAAAAGATCTGTGTAATCAGAAGACCAGATTTTTTTTTTTTTTTTTTAAATTCCAACTCGGAACTGAATACAGATATGCCCCATCTGCTGCTGGTTCTGTACTATCCTTGTGAGCTTCAGTGAGTGTCTCTGGTATCTCAGTGTCACTGAATCCCTGCTGAATCACAGCATTCTGCTGTCTTATCTGGGTTCTGAGGGCTTCTGAGGTAAACTGCTATAAAATCCCTATGGATCAGAGCTGACTTCAGAGCTGCTCTGAGTGACAATCTAATGTCTAGTCCAATGCACAATATGAATCTGAATAATTTCTGCTGCTTTGGGTTCACAAAAGTGGGAACACAAAGTCTTGATTTGAAGGAAAGTGCATTCTAAGGAAGAGGAGGTCATAACAGGAAAACTTGAAAATATGAGATAGAATCTTTTATCTGAGTAAGAATCAATGATATTGAGGCACTGTACCAAAGAGTTATAGCATGTATGAGCTAGAAAACATTGAACTATCATTTTTTTTCCCCTTTAAAAAAAAAAAAAATAAAAGAGAAAAAGAGCAAAAAGTAAAATGCAGTTTGAAATTACTTCTCTCCAAATTTCTCCTGCTAAGACTATGTCTGACAGAAATTGTGGTGGTTTCACTACACAAAATATGTGACCTTAGTATATTATTTTAAAAGACTCTTACACACAAGTCTTGGAATTACATAACCCTTTTTCTAGAACTTCTCCTCAGTAATTCTTAGGGTTTGGTTCTTTGCCCAGAAACATCCTCTTCCAAGAGTTAGTGTTAACTGTCTCACAGTGTTTTCCCTTTTAGTCCTGATGAAAAGAGGGTTTTGCCCTGTCTGAGTTTTCAACTTCATATTTCCAGTAACTAATACAGGTATCAGAAATGCCACATGGGCTCACACCTTTTTTCCTGAAAATCTTTAGCAGGTAATTGACTGGAAATTCCCTTGCTGCTTTAGCTTCTTTCTATGGCTTTTATTTCCAAAACAGGGAACCATGTCTAGCTTTTGGAAGAAGATTACAACTGCTTAATTCTGTTGCTGGAGCTGTCTGAATGCTTTCAGATTTGTAAACATAAATCTTTATGTTTCTTCTGTTTATACTGAACTAAGCATTGATTTACAGATGCATTTTCAATCTCTTATTTCAAACAAGCCTTTCTGCATAAGCACGGCTTCTTTTTCCCTACTTGGACAACAGTCAAAGTCCATACCCAAAAATTCCAGTTCTTTAAACTGAGTAGTGTATTGGAAAACAACAGCGTCAAGACCGGCTGTATATTAGTAAATCTTCTAAAAGTTAAATACAGCAGAAGAAAATGCAGTTAAAACAAACTTATTACAAGCTTCAGTGGTTTTTCCTGTTGGTCACCCTCTTAATTTTTAGCAGACCTTAATATACAACATACAGGACTGAGCAAGCAGTACTGGCTCATTCTTGCAAGTGATTTGCAGCTGAAGAATCCTAAACCTTTTCAGTTACCAGAAAATCCTAAGAAAGCCTAGAGAAGCTGAAGGATCATGTCTTTGGATCAGGGGTTTTCATTTGCACAGATGCTCGTGCCAGGACAAAATCTTTCAGATTTTGAGGCTTGTTAAGGCATTAATGGCTACAGATAAAGGATGCCAGTCCTACTTTGTAATTTTTTTTTTTTTTTTTTTTTTTTTTTTCTGTTCTAGAGAACTCTAAAAAAGGCACTGCTTTGGCATGTTCTTAATTCTGTGCTCTTTATTTGAAAACTTATTACTAAAAAAAAAGTGCTCATTTTGGTTTTCCTTTCATCGGCATTTTCTGGAGGCTGAAGTCTCATGTCTGGATCTTTTCCAATTTATAAGGATCTGAAAAGGTGCGAGATAAAAAAAAAAAAATCAGGTTCAAGTGAATGAAATCTACCTATCTGATTTATACAAAGCAGTCACTTTATTTTTGTATGAAATTGGACAACTGCAATTGGGTTTTTTTTGTGTTTTTTTTTTTAAATAATTGTGGGTGAAGAACTATGTCAGGGCCTATATGTGTACAAGGCAGCTACGCTACAGAAATTGTGGTATATGCTATGTGTTTGTTTTGTTTTGGTGTTTTTGTTTGCCTGGGTCTTTTAATTAAAAAGATCCAAATCCATTCAAATTTAGGTAGGGTTATCTGTCTTTGTGACAGACTTAGATAGGAAATGATTCTAAATTGGAAATGGCATTCTAAATCCTGGGGATATCTCAAATTTTTACTTTTTTTTTTTAATAATCTGGGCAGTGAAGAGATGATTCCATCAATTAATGGAAAAGCTTTTTAAGGTATCAGAACAATATACCAGTAAATGGCCTGGTTCAAAGTACAGAGGTATTTTTAAAGATTTTCATCTACAAATCATTTTCATTGATAGAAATATTCCTGTATAAGTAATAGTAGGGAAAATCAGTGAGAAGTGTTTTTTGTGGAGACTTAAATGGACTTTGTCATCTGCTGACTTGATCACTGAGATCTTTTGGATACTGAAGAGGCCATAGATCTTGTCAGGTTCATGGAAAGAACAGCAAGTCCTTATTTAGCTTATTCATAGAACAGCAGACTGTGAACAAATATGAAAACAAGCAATACAAAATAAGCAGATTATGCCTGGAATCAGTCTAGAAAAAGATAAATTAGAAAACAAATTGCAAGTGTAATTACAAGTGTACCTTAAAAAAGAGAGTATTTCTCAGTCTGCAGGTGCTGCAGCTCAAACTTCACTCATTCACTGTACTGGATGCTTGCCCAAGCCAAGTACATGAAGCTGTTGTTGATCCTGGAATTGCAGCAGAAAATTATTTTATTCCCAATTTTTTTTTTTTTTTTTTCTCTGCACAGATTTGTAAGGATTAATGTCTGATATACACCAGGGAATTTTCGTTTACGTGGTAAAGTGTGCAGACAGCCTGAAGTGGTCCATGAAGAAAATGAAGAGTTATACTTCAGATCAGATAGTATTAAGTGTCATGTAATTTCTGGAGAACAAATGACAGAGAAAATGTGCAGAGAGGCTGGGAAGGCTGACAATAGGGAAAGCAATGGTGGAAATAGTAAGACAGGTGATGCATAACCAACATCCAAGGGAATCAATGCTTCTTGAAAATCTGTACTACCTCCCTCCTCTCTGTCACAGAGCTTTGTTTCCTAAATTTGGAGCAGCATTGCTTGACACATAGCAGTAATGTAAATTACTGATACTTCTTTCTACCTGGCTGCTTGATACAGATTTTACAGAGGATGAAGCTAAAAATCTCACCAGGGAGAAATTGCTTCATTTTTTTTTTCTGAAAAGTAACATATTCAGAACTCAGGAACTGAATGTGAAAACGAAATATGCACTTCCCTGCAGGTTCCCTTCTCTGTGGTTACTATTAGCAAGGATCCACTGAGAATAAGTTGTTGAATTAGAAGGATGAATGTTCACTTAATAAGAAAACTATGGAATTTTATTAGTATGGCAATATCTTGATGTTGCTGCAGATATGAGAGAATGTGTCAGGGTTTCTTTAGCAGTCATCTTCTAGAGGATTTAAATGTAACATGTGTCATTCAACTAAAGCAAGGAGTTGCTTTGTGACAAACTGTATTCTAAAACTTCTAGCTAGGAACTGACTGATTTGATTCTAATGGAGAAATATAAGATGCATATTAATATTAATGAATAAATAAGAGGCCTGAGCTCAGCAAGGTTGTTTTTTTCCCCTCTTCCTTTGGATTTTTAAATATCTAAATAATATTGGTATTAACCCAATAACCCTAAAAACTTGTCAGAGCACCAAGTGACTATGTTAAGCATTAGTTTTCTTGCACTGGTAAACCCTTGGGAGACTCAGCTCCAAAAATTATGAAGGAATTGGGTACAATTTGTGCATGCACATCTGAATCCTTAATAAATGGTCATGAACAGAGATTTAGGTGTTTAAATTACAGCAAATTGCAAAAAAAATTTTAATCTGTGTTTAATTACATCTTAAATATTATATCTGCAAACCCATAGTTCAATTTAAATTGGAAATGAGTGTTTTCAGCAGTTTGGAAAACAGAATAAGATTCACTGTTCAGTACTCTAAGTATCTAGTCTAGCCAGATCCTGTAGAGAGTAACCATTTAAAGTTATTTCAAATAATTAAGGAGGCAGTTATATGTGTGTCATACCAGGGAAAGAATTCCAGTGACAACAGTGGGTTTGTAACAGGATTAAATCATGAATAAGTATAAAAAAATGTACACTTAGGTTATAGAGAGTTCGTCAATAAAGCCAAACAAAAGCAAAACTGCTCCATGGTTTAACCTTGCGAAACTTCAAACAATGACAAATGAGCAGCTGAGCACTGTTTCTGCAGGATGGACAGATTACAGAAGGATCAAACCACAAATCTGAGAGCCTCAGGTTCCAACCCAATCTCTACTGGCTACCTATACTCTAAATAATTAGGACTAATCACAATTCCAGGATTTGGAATGGACTGTTACCAAAACAACTCAATATTCTTCATGTTCACTGGACCTCAGTGTAGAGTTCCTAAGAACTCCCACATGAAGGACAGGAAAGTTCTGATGATCATTGACTGGAGAGAGCAGTAACACACATATCACTGGAGCTCATCAATGCTGTTTTGAACCAGAGGTCAGTAGCAGCAGATATCATCAGTGAATGCACATCTATACACAAATACATGGTGTCTATATATAAATATTCTGTACATACTACATATATATATATATATATGTGTTGGAGTCTGAAATTATGAGAAATATTTCTTTGCATGTTTAAGAGATTTTAAGATCTCTGACAAACTGTTTTAACCTTTGTTCATGGAAAAAGGGCTTTTAGGCTCTGGAATGAAGAGCCTAAAACCAGAGTTTTCAAGAGAGTGTATTAGATAGTAGAATAGTGTGTAGTTTTATCACAGGGTGAGAATTTTAGATATATGGGATTTTTAGGATGGTAAGCAGGTGATGACAAAATGGAGAAGTCCACATGGCTTCTGGGCTTTCTCCTTCTTCCTCATCTGCTCCAAGGTGGTACGTTATGGTTGGCTTAGAGTCTAACTTTCTAACATGGATAATAGTTATAAAGAAGTTATAAAGAGAAGTATTACAAATATTATGTGGATTGTAATATAAATGTACACACCACCCTGTGTGGGGGGGATTCGGGGTTTTGTGCCTTGGACTGACCTACAGTGAAGAGCGCTGCAGGTCAGGAACAGAATGTATTGATAAGAAATAATAAACTATGAAGAAAACATAATAACAGACAACTCAAGGCCTTTCCTTTTCAAGATCTCTGGCTGGGGAAAACAAAATTATACATTCTCCGGGTCAGCAAAACAGCTAGCCAGCAGAGACACACAAAAGTTTTTTTTATAAACCCAAGATATATGTTTATATGTGTTTTGTATATATTGTTTCACTATATTTCATGCATATATAATATTTCATACGTATACATATATATATATATTATCCACAATATCCAAATCCTCTTGAACACTTTGTATGCTACATATACATAGAACAAATACTGAATATCTATTCTTCAGGATTCTGTAACATCCACAGGAAGGAGGAAATGCAGAAGACTGTGTGGGCTGCAAGCAACCATTATTTTCTCCAGCAGCTTCTGTCATTCCTGTCATATTTTTCCCTTCAACTTTTAGGAAACAGTTTGACATCACTCTGAGGAGGCTTTGAGGACAGAGAATTAGGAAGAAGGTTCATGCAAGTGTAACTTGGCAAACATAGGTTTGCAGTTGAAGAAAGAAATAGAATATTCAGTAGATGCTCAGAGTCAAGAGCAGTGGAGTGAGGCTACAGAACTGAGAAGGAAATGTTCCTCGAAGTTTTGTACTGAATTAGCCCTGACACTGGAGGGGTAGGTCACCAACATGAGAATTATTTGAGCATGGGAGAGCAAAATCACCATTAATTATGAAGATACACTAGGACTACATGTAGTCCAGGACCAGTAAGCTGATTTTGGTTTGGAAATTAGCTTTAGGACATGAATAATAATGCAGGAGGATTTTTAGATTAAGAAAATGCCTTTGGTTGGTTTAGACAGATCATCTGTCTATTTAATGCTTTATTAAAAACTTTATCCTCTTCAAGTCCTTACTGCCAATTAGTGTCAATTAACATAAATTTAATCAGCCTTCCTCTGCTCCCAGTACAATGCTGTAAAAGCAGTGTAGTTCTAGCAATTTCAATGTGATTTATACCAGCGTAAATGGGAAAAGAATGAGCCTTAATAGGTGAGCATTTAAGTGCATGCTCTTAAACCACAGTTTGTAATGTGCCCCAACACAGGTAACTAAATTCCTGTGGGGCACATTTGTGATCATAAGCTAGACTTTTACTTTAAGTTAATCCAAACAATTAGCTTCTCTGGCAGAGCCTTGCAGGCAACTCTGAAGAGGTAATATTATACAGCAGCTTTAATTATGAGTAAACTAGATCATAAAATTGCATTAGTAATTCTGAACATAACTTAGTTTAGTTAAAGTATCCAATCACATTTCATAAAATTTAAGAAAATAGAAATCAGCATATATATTAAAATAGTGGTGCTGGCATGGCAAGTGTTGCCTGACTGGAGATTTGGAAGATGAGCTGCTTACAAAATAAGTAATCATGCAATCAAAAATTTTTATACTAGAGAATTGAAATGAAAACAGAAAAAAATCATTAGAAAACCTTGGTAAACCTCAATTGCCTGCTTTCAACACATAAATATTTTCTTTTCAATACATATATTTTCTTCAAAATTTAAAGGAGGTGTCTAAAGAGTAAAATATGTGGATTTTAGCAAATCTCAGTTCATAAAAAAATTCTTCTTTGTCTTCTCCATGTAGTCCTCAAAATATCACAAAGCCTGAAGGGAAAGCACTACAGAATTAAGCATCAATTAACAAAAATCTAACTCTAAATATGCTTCATTAAATGACACTAATCTCTGAAAAAGGTACCTTAAAATACCATAGAATGAGCAACATAAAATCAAACACCTACATAAAAATGTACATAAAGGAAATGTATCTAAAAGAAAGATAAACTATAAAAACATATAAAGAAAGAAATGGTTGCAACAATCGGGAATTCAAAATTAGGAACATCAAGGACTGAACTGTCCTATGACACTATAGATTTACAATCTCCCAAAAGGCATTTTCATACAGCTTTTGGATAAATATATATGTATCTATATATTTACACACACACATCAACATGGCACCTGTTGAAAGACATTCAAGAGAAAGAAGTTGTTTTCAGTATATCCTCTTCACCTTTCATTGCAGCAGCTGGTAGGTGCATTATGAGCAGGATGGTGTCAGAAGGGCTGGTAGCATGGTTAAATCAGTTTTCTCCTACCTTGCAATACTGGATTATGCTCCAAAGCTTCCTTCAAAATATGTCTGTAATGCTGGCCAAAGCAATTAAAATAATTTTTTTTTTTTTTTTTTTTTTCCACAGGTGTTTGCAAACTGTGTGCCTGAATACATCTTCGGGGCATCTTGATACAATCTAAAAAGCCAACTGCAAATAAACCCAGTGGGATGTCTGCTTTCAGCATGTTAAATACAGAGGTCTCTGACACCACAAACTCTAGAGGCCTCAAATAAGAATCAGATCCTTAAAGAGTTTATGCAACCATTTCCTATGTAGCTCAGAGTTTTTAAGTGCAGTACATCCATTATTGTCTTTGTAGCACCTTTATATTTCATAAAAATTGCTAGAGAAAAGACACAAGAAAAATAAGACTCTATATCTTGTGTAGTCTTTGTATCCATTATTAAGTAGAATGAGGCTGAATAGTAAATAAAAATGTTATATGTTATAAATACCATAAAAGTGGACATGACCATGTCCTTAATATTGGGTACTGTGAACGTACAACCAAAGCACAGATGACAGAACAAGTGTCATGCTTTTAACTTATTAATTAGGATCACTTGACTTTTCAGCCCTGGGACTTCTTTATCTAATTCTGAAAGTATTAACTTCTCAATGAACTAAATCTGATTAAACCAGAGAAACTGCAAAATTAAAAGGCTATCTCCTTTATTTTTCTGTTGGCAATTGAAGGCATACAGCCTCACCAACAAGAGACTATTTTTACCTTGGTAAATGGTAACAACAACAGCCAGGAGCACAGAAATTGTCAGCAGAGGGAAGAGAGAAATATTTTCTTATAAAAATTAAGTTATTTTTTGAACAACAAGGAAATGTGAAGATTCAGTAATTTTTTTATTAATCCTGGGTTATGGCTGGGATAAATTTAAAGTCACCCCAATTTTTTCCTCATGGGAAAGCTGGTGGAAGTGGAGTCTTACAATCAATTCAAAAACCTCAGGCTCTTTCCAGCACTCTTTTTTAATAAAACACACAATAAATTGAAGAAAATTTGTTGGAAAAATCCTGGAGAATCTTTCCGCGACGGCCCCACAATTTTGCTGGAAACAAAAATGCTTCACATGGGGTTTCACTGAAGCCACAGTTTAGATACTTAAAACTCATACTCTTCTTGAGGGATTAAGCTTTCCTGAGAGGATTATCTGCAATGATTAAAGCAGAAAAGTTTCAAGGGTAATTGTAGCTTATACTGGCAATGCCACCAGCCCTAGCTATAGTCACCAAATTTTACAAAGAGCTCTACTCCCTTTCAAAAGCATAAATGAAAGATCCAGGCTCCAAGAATTACCTAGAAATCATCATCATTTTATGGTTTCCACACTCAAATATTTGACAGTGAGCATCTCCGGGTGATGGAATTCTTTTGTTGGCTGTATAAACCTAAAAAGAAAATAAATTAATTTAAATTTACACAGCTGTAACAGAGTAAAGAGAAACAAGATTATGGCCTTTCAAAGAAGGAATGAAATTAAATGTACTCTGAGACAGGCATCTGAAGAATGCATCAGAAAAAGGGGTTGTTTAGCAACACTAATAGGAAAATATTAGATGGCTAAAAAGAGACCATCCTTGTAAAAGAACTGGCCAAGTTACAAAAGCAGTGCAGACATTCCAATGATCGCTCAAGGTCTGGCCTCACATCCTTAGGTGTTGCTAAGTGATTTTCTTTTTGTGCCATTGTGATTTGAAGAGGACAAAATATTTCAAGTACTCACATGATTTACCAATAGTTTAGCCTTAATCAAGCTGTCCTGCATTCAAAATACTTCCCTCTGGTTCAGCCAAAAAAAGAAAAAAAAAGAGAAGCTGTTATAGTGATAAAACAGAGAAAGATCACTGCTGTAATTTACCCCTTGCCCAGAGACAAGTGTGTTTATTAGTGTTCAACTTATTTTCAAGGATATTTTATTAAGATGCTTGCTTTCTTTGGACTTTAATACCTTAGGGGATCATAAAAAATAACTACTTCAGGTCCTACTGCTTTATTACTTTTTTTCTAATTTTCTTTACTAAACTCATTACTAAATGCAAAATTCCACTAAATTTTAAGATAATTAAAACATAAAGGAGCTTTCAAGATGTTTTGTCATCAATTCATTGTTTCAGTAAAAATGATCACCTCAATGTAGTGAAGAAGGACAAGCATTTCATATTTTAACCTCTGATATAAAAGATCTATTAAAAATGTTAAATATAAAATCCAGTATTATATTTTTTTTCTTCTATGTCTGAACATCAAGTTGGGTTTTTTGGGTTTTTTTTTAAGTAATTCGCATTACTCACCCTCAGAAAAACCTGGTAACCTGTATTCTAATAGGTTTATGGAATAGTGGGCAAGCATGAAAAACCTGGCAGTCTTTTTACGTGTCACAAACAGTCATGAGCTTGACAGCAAAATTTGCAAGTGGAAACCCTTATTTATTGCCTTCATTCTGTGTGGCCTTGGCAGCTGCACAGCTCAGGAAGGTTTCATAAAGTAGAGCAATCAGAATATTTTTGGAATGCAGTTGATAGCATTCTTAACAAGCTTGCTAGGTCTGTTTTCTGTACCCACTGCCAAATCAATTTGTAGTAGAGTCATGACTGTAACCAATTTCTTATAGTTAACAACTAATCCTGAATGAATCAGAACAACACAGCCCATTAAATTCCTAATTATACATATGTACATACATTTAAATAGGCCTAGATGTAGCCCATATTTTCACTGCATTGAAGTAGGGGGAAGACACTGAGTGATGTTAAGACTGTGCATGAGCCCTGCTCACAGGTTTGCAGGATTAGTTTAGAAAGCTTGAAATGTTTCTTCTTTTATGGTTTCTGATTCTCACATCCATTTTTATTAAATATGCAGCTCTGTCAAGTCTCTGACATGCAGCTCAGGTAGACACATTATAAAAATCACAGGGTGAAATCAGGACTCCTTGGCTACCTGACTACAATAAATATGGGAACTGACTATTTTAGACATGTCCCTATTGCCTTACCTTACAGAAGATTGCTGACCTGGATAAACACCAGCACTGCATGCCAGAGAGCATCAGGGTTTACAACCAAAGAAGAAAATATTTTATCTCTTATGGAATAAAATACTCTGAGTTATAGTATTCTGATGGCAGTCTTAGAAGTGTTTCTTTTAGATTACAGCTATATTAAAAAAAAAAAAAACAAACAACAAAACCAAAACAAACAAAAAACCCAAACAACAAAAACCAAATTCAAAACTTTACTCTTTCCTCACACAAGCATCCGGCTTATGTTTACTTATTTTTCTATTTACATATGTCCTATTCTCCTTGTTTCTGTGATAAAACTTTAATAGCCAATAAATTATAAATCATATTTATGTATAATTTATTATTTTAAATACATATTTTATCTTCAAGCTTTTTAAAGAGGGAACTATTTCATCTTTTCTTCCTTTAAGGTCTCAGTAGTTTGAAACATTCATAAATAAAGTATGCTTCAAGCTGCATTTACATTTTTATAGTGTGTGCTGTAACAGTATAGATTTTGTTTTCTACATGCACACTTTTAGGTCAACACGACTGTCTTGAGGACAAACCTTACAGAAATCTCTGGGATTTCATAAAAATATTTCTTTGTTATTTCCCAGCACCTTGGACACCTCCCTAATGTGCTCACCCTTCTTTGGTCAGAAAGTTGTAGTGCCTTGTGGATGCACAAACAGATCTGTGCTGGTACAACTCAGATATTTCCTGTGCTTTTTTCTTTATCAGAGCCAGGAAGGATTTAGCACTTTTGAAACAGAGAAGTCTTAATTCTACTACAGAGTAATTCAAAATTCTTCTGGAGATGGATTTGTTTATCAAGTAAGTTTAGCTAATTCCTACATTTAAAAGGCAACATTATGGTTTCTGTCACTACAAAATGAAAGGCATTTCTTTATTTTAGAACTATGTGGACCTACACAGATGAATTTTAGATTAGAATTTGATTATTTTTATCTTGCATCTGCCACACATCTCTCAGAGAAAAATGCAGGTGGTATATTGACATTAATCTACCCTGGGAAATATACCATATAATATTTTTTTGTTTTGTTTTTTTTTCAATAAAGACAAAGCCCTACAGGCACTGGTTTGATTCAAATCCCTTTTAACTTTCCTAAAAGCATAGTGCCATCCAGCTTACCCTGCAATTCAGCTATGGCTTTGTGTCAGGACTGAAGTTTGCCTTGCATGAAATTTCATCTTAGAAACAATCTTATCTTTTCATGTATTTTCCCCCCAAATTTCAAAGTATTTGCACAATATAAAAAAAAGTAAACAGAAGATATGCATTTAGGGGCAATTTAGCTTCTAATACAGAGAGACAGACAAAGATGAGGCAATAATTTACCATTAATAACAAATAATATCCAACCTTGGTACTGATATTTTTGCCAGAACTCTACAAGGAGGCAAGTACTTTATCCTTCTCTAGGAAGTTACATATACACAATAAAAGACAGGAAGTTTTGAGAAAAGAAAGTACATAAAAAATGAATGGATTATATTGCAAGAATAGAAAAAAAAAATGAAGACAGTGTCAAGTTGTTTTGCAATTCTTCCACAAAATTAGGTCTCTCACCAGTGCTATAATGTCTTATAATGTCTATGCAAAAAGGAGCATAAAAAAAATTAAAATTAGTTCTGTCCTTTTCCTACAGAAATGCTTAAACATGTTTGTTTAACTATTGTTAAAATAATGCATGTTTTCTCTCATTTGTCAATTGAGGCAACAAATTACTAGCACAATTAATTTTTGATGAGTCACCACACGCTGTGTGAAGTGGTAAACATCAAAATATTCTGAGAACTAAAACTACAATTTTCATTCTCAGGGCAAGTGTTCTGCAGCTAATTCATAATGTGAGCACTGAAAAAAAAAACCAAAACAAACCAGCACCCAACTCCTGTATCTCGGGCAAACTATTCACAGCTTGAAGCACCTGCAGTTAGCCAAAGATGTCTAGCTTGCATTTGCAGTCTGTTTGTGCAAGGAGGATTCAAAACAAGCTCTGCCTGAAATCCCATAGCTAAATAACCGAGTTCATTTGCTGCAAGCTCTCTGGAAAAGGTGCAGTGATTAAAAGCAAAACTGTGCTGGTATGTTGTGGCATACAGAGCTTTCAAGGTTCTCAGTGGGAGGCAGAGATTTTGGTACTAAGGTCTATTTTCTCTCCAAGCTCTGGTTCAGGAATCAACTACTTTCTTCACAGTCTTGCACTGCACCAACTTTGGAATTTACCATATGGGGTTTTTAATTGGTTATGGTGGGTTTCTGTTTTAACCTTCCCTTTTATGACAAGAGTATTGTCTAGTGGGAACAGAGCTCTCAAGATCATCTGTATCCTCCAACTCATCCTTCTTTACTGACTTCTTCCAGAAGTCAGAAATGAGATTTGTCTTTTCTCCTGTTGTCTCCTCACTTTTCTTTCCTTCAGACTATTCTTCACAACGAGTGAAAAGAAAGCAGCAAAGTTCAGAAAGAATGCAACTTTTGAAAAGAAAAGTAGGTTGGATTACGATTTGCTCATTATTAAATTATCCAGAGGACTCAAATATTTCTAAACACAACAGGTCCTCACAGCTGTAGGGACAAATCCAGCTTTACACAGCCAGCCAAAACAGACTGTTGAGGTTTCCTTTTCAACCTTGTCACCTGCAAGAGAAAATGATTCCCTTTATTTTGCTGGACAGACAGGAGGCAAACAGCACATGCCATTGCTGACTGAACTGCAAAAGCAAAACTGACAAATCCTGGAGGAAGAAACTGCTATTATAAAGCCAGGCACGACTGCTAATGCTACCTTGACTTCCTCAGCTTATACCTGCTGCTGCTGCTCAACAGCCCCTGAGGCCCAAGTGACATTACTCTGGAATCTAAGACAAGCCAAGAAAGAGAATTATAATTCCATCATAAAAAAAAAGTAAAAATAAAAAGAGGCTCCTACAGAAGACTCACCATCATTGCAGGTTTTGTGCTGTGATAAAGAAGCAGAGAAAGGCGACTGCGTTAAAACTCTGGATGCTCCTTGCAAGTAGCAACAATACTGTTCATGACAGCTAAATGAAGAAAAAAAAACTGGTAGAAAGTTCAGGGCTGAAAAATCAAAAAAAAAAAAAAAATGACAGTGGTCCCTGGAATCTTCTCCTTTCTAATTTGTCACAAAACTTATCATTATTATTGAAAGAAATATTCGTACTCTCTCCATGGGAATAAAGCAAAACCTTAAAACTGAAACTGCTTTCCAATTCCCTTTAAAGTGCTGCAAAAATGCCAATAATCATAAAGGGCACTTTGTAGACTTAATCTGTGTGCGTGTATGTATATTTAAATATATATACACATACTCATGCATATATATATATATATATATATATATATATATATACACACCCATCCACACATACAGAAGTGCATAAATGCACATACCCAGAAAGCAAAAGAATCCATTATAGCAGTCCCCTTTTCAGAATAGAATAACTGCTTTAAGAAGTCTGGACAATTTAAGGAAAATAAAATTAAAGGGAAAAAAATTAAAGTATGTTATAGTCTGTATATTTAACATTTATACTTTTTTGTCACAGAGTCATTTTGTTTTGAGGAAGAGCAAACACTTCTCCAAAGTTTAAGAGTACGTTTGTACAGGCATCCTAAATTTCTAATGCTCTGCCTGGGCTGGTTTTAGATTAAAAATCCAAGCTGGCCTTGTAACTGTAACTTGCAATATATCACTATGAAAGAGAAACATAAAAAGCACAGCCATGCAAGTTAAGATTGGCATGTTTAGACTTCCTCTTGATCTCAAGGGTTTGAGGAACAGACCTGAAGCATTAATATTCTGTCTGTGAACGTGCAAAGCTCATTTTTTGCTGATTTCACAAGTAACTTTACAGAAGAGTTTGATATTGCTTAAAGTCCTTGTAGCTGTGTGAGTTTTCACCAGTAGAGGAGGTGCTGCTCAGTTCACAGGAGCTCAAACTGAACTGCTTTTTTATGATTTGCAAATCAAAAAAGAAAAAAAAAAAAAAAAAAAAAAAAAGAGAAGCTGAAGTTTCACAAATGTAATATTCAAAATCTACAAATATGACACTTGGAACAGAAATGTTGAAAATGCTATAAAATCAAGCTGTTTCTGAAAAACACATACTAAAGTTAAAACTGTCTTCTCTCACTCTAAATCTCACCAACCCAGTTGCTGTAAATTTGTATCAAATATTCCAAATTAGAAGGAACTTAGTAAGCACAGAGTAATTTTACTGTTTCTTTTCCTTTGTAATTATTTTCATGATGTTATGTATAAATAGCAATTGATAAAGGAGTGGCTCCCGTGTCTGCATCTTTACATTGGCTTAACTGAAATACATTTAAGCATTCTCTTTTTGTACCATGCATTAACAGAATTAGAGAATTATTTTATAAATAGAGTTCTGTCTTTAGACTGCTTTTGTCTTAACACCTTTACTCAATAAAAATGGGTAACATTCAACACTGTCTATTGTCTGCTTGGTTAAATTGAGAAATTATGAACAGTAGAAAAAAAAAAAAAAAACAACTCTGTCTTTAAAATAATGCTAAAGCACAAGGGCCTCGTTCTCACCCAGTTATTTCTGGCTTGCAAAATCTGGCAAAAAAATTGGATCTGTCACATGAAGATTGGTTGCCGTAAGTGAACTGTGAGAAGTTTTTTGCGTTCTTCATTTCTTTCCGATCTCTAAACCCTTCCGTGTACTGGAACTTATTTGGCAAGAGAGATGTTTTGACCTTTTTGGTGTTGTTTTTTTTTTTCTTTGGGAGTTTTTTGTTTGTTTCTGGTTCTGGTGGTTTTGTTTAGGTCCTTTTAGACTTTTTTTTTTTTTAATTGTACTTCAAGGAGGAGAGTCAGAGGGCTTTCACACAGGTTTTCTGCACTTTAGTTTTTAGAAGAAAATGGCTGCTCTCCCCTGCAGTCTTTCTCAGTACTACTATCATCAAATAAAAATTTGATGATTTCTAGAAATTGAAAGTACTAATAAGACAGAAGTTGGAATCTTGAAAGGTTACACAAATGTAGGGATGAAGAAGCAAGTTTACTGAAGAGCTTTCTGCCTTCGTTATTTTTCTCAACTGAGAGTCAGTTTTGTAACAGGAATAAAATGGATTGAAATGTAATGCATTTTCACTGCAAGGTGAAAATGCAAAATTTTTTGTGGCAGGAAAATAGAATTCTATGCATAATTTTTATGCCATTGTTTTGTGATTAGTGTAGGTGGTTATAGCTGTTTTTATTATCATCAAATCATTCACCTACAAGTTTGGATAGAAAATGACTGTTTATCTACTGTTTACCACAGTTTTCTGCTCATGGCATTTCTTATAAACTACATTACTTGGAGTTTTTTTAAATTGATATTAATTGTGGCTGTAGTAATGCCTTACCATATTAAAAAAAAAAAAAAAAAAAAAAAAAAAAAAGTGAGCCCAGAATCACAAAGGCAAATAAGAAAGCTCCTGATGATTGTAATTAAACAAGTTCATTTCTTCCAGGATTTTCTCAGGCTGTCTTGGCAGTCCAGTAATACCTGACTACCATTTTCATTTACTTTTAAAAAAACCCAATAATTTCTGTGAAGTTAAAGTAGTCATTTGCACTAGGGAAAGTATTGCTTGACTATACTCTAAGGAAATAATCCCTCCAACAGTCATCCCCATAATCTTCAGAAGCAGGTTAGCCCCCCAAAAAGCCATTACACTTATAAATAAATTCTAAAAAAAAAACCCTAAACATGCATAAAAGTAAAAGGAAAAGAAAAAAGTCTTCAGATCTCAACCTAAAAATCCTTTCCGTGCCAATGGGGATTTGCAAAACAGAATATTCAACAAATCTGTGATGAGGACCAAAAATACATTTAGTCTGTGACTTCAGAAGAACCAAAAGAATTAATTCTTCATTAAGATAAAATAATTTTTGAAATATAGAAAGTATTAAGTATTGCCAGAATGAAGACACAGTTTCTCACAGCTATATACTGTTGAGGAAACTCCCCTGTTGTAACATCCAGGAGTCATTCTGGCAGCCACATCCTCATCACCTGAGATTGGACTGAGGACACACAGCTGCACTCACACTGTTCGACCAGATTTTCTTTCCAGCTTGATACCAGGTGTCCCATAGCAGAGGCTCAGACATCCAGATCCTTAAAATAATTTAATCTTGGTGAAATAAACAAGTAAATAAATAAATAAACAACAGCTGAGTTGGCATCTCTGAGAACTAAGAACAAAGGAACCCTTGGGCTTTTATATCTTCAGAGTCTTAAGCGTGTAAAAAAATCTGTAAAAACATCAGCTCCTGATGGATCTCTCAGTGTTCTTCACCAGGCTGTGCCACATCCCTGTGTCCTTTGTTGTGCAAAGGGTCAGCATCAGTTCACAGCTTCTTGTCTCAACCTGGAGTTCCATCTGCAGCTGCACCCCTGAGCTGCCACCACAGGATGTGTTCCTCAACTCTCAATGCCTTCCTCAAACACATCCACCGACCCCCAAAACAATAAGAATGCCTCTAAATAAAAGGCAAGCAGGTGGTTGGGAGAGAACTAAACAATAAAAATAGTTGCCAGGGCCCAGCCCTAACATATGAACGTCTCCTTGTTCCCATCCCATGGGCTGTATTTCCAGAAGGACCTGAAACTTTGGAGGTGCCAAGCTGTCCCTGACCCCCATTAATATCCCCAGCCCAGCCTTGCTCATGGCTGAGGGAATGGTTTGACCAGGAAGGGAGGGCACTGCACTGCCCCATGGCCCTCCATGACCTCACCAGGCCAAACCCAGACTGGATGTACTCTTTAAGGTGGTCCTGGAGGGGAAGCTGGTGTCAGAGCCCTTGTCACACAGGCCTAGAGAGCTGAAAAAAAAACAAGACATGAGCCATACTGAACAGGACTTTCCATTCTCTGTGCTGACAGCCAGCTGTGGTCAGGACCACAGGTCACAGCACAATGTGGCTTAACCACATTCAGGCTGGAAGGAAGCTTGGCAGAGTGAAGATGACTGTAATAGCAGTCAATAGCATTAAACACGTCAGAGGGCTACCTGAAGAAGCATGGATGTGATTGGCTCTCTTATCTAAGGACAGATGAAAGTCAGCAAAACAAATTTTGCTTCAGTATTATGCCCTAGGTTGCCAGCAGGTCCTGGTGCCTGCCTCAATAGCTTCCAGTCATGAAATACAATAAGTGAAGTAGGGCATCAGCAAAGAAAAAAAAAACAAATCACGCAACACACTGAGGCACTTAACTTCCCAAGGAATGAATTGAGAATAAAGAACAGAAAAAGTTAGATTCCAGTTTTTATTTTCAGTCAAGTGGTTTTTTGTTTACCTTGAATAAACCTTTTCTTGCTAGATTTGAGTGCTTGTGAGAGTGAAGTCAATCTTGGAAAGTGAAGTCTTTTATGTACATACCCTGGGATAAAAAACTACTGCTGGGTGGGTGAACTGAAGCTGTACTGGCCCATTGAGGAGAAGATTAGGAATCTGAAATCAAAAGACTCTTTCATCATTCTGTATTTGCCTTCTATTACTTTTCCATGGTTGTTAGAACTTTAAAAAGATGAGAGCAAGTTTAGTATAATTTTTCCAGCGTATGATTACTAGCATAGCAGTTATTTTAAATTTATGGTAATGTCTGTGCCAACTTTGTTTCAGTGCTGACATACAATGATACATATTCTGTCATTACTGGGACACTCTAGAGTGGTGAGGCTCCCTGCCACATCTAATTCTGGGCATAGATGTGTCCATATGAAATGGATAAAGAGTGGAGTGATGCCAGCAAAATTCACTTTAGTTATGACATAAACAAAATGCAAGATCAGTGCTGTAAGTAATCTTTAGAGAATTCTTTCTGTTGTGGTAAAAGCATGATGATATATTACAAATTATATTGATTTGTGGTTCAAGTCAGCTCAAAGCTCTGTTTCTTTGTATAATACTTTTGAACTCCACTATGTGTGGGGATTAAGCAGCAGGAATTAATTAAAAATAATTTCAAACAACAAATCTTGGAGGTTTTCTGAATATAGTAGATGATCTTTTCAGAAGACCTGCTTGCTACTGCAGCCACAGTTGCAAGTTGTGAATAATGCTTGCCATCAGTGTTTCAGAATGACTGGTGATCTGCTTATCTATAGGCAACTAATCAGCAGTTTACAAAGTAAAAATGCTCTTCTCAAGTTACATATTTTTCTCCCTTTTCTAAGTTATCCTATTTTTTTTTTTTTTTTTTTTTTTTTGTGCTATGGTAATTAATTTCTACTCTAAAGGACCACAAAATACTGCGTTAGGTGAACAACTCAATTCACCTGGGCCCTGACTTAGAGCAGGCCATCCATGACAACCCTAATAAATTGTGCATGAAATTGATTTAATCTATATTTGAGACTTAATTTGTCCTGCAGAATGTTGTGTGTGCAGTTGACTCATGGTTTTATTTCAATTGCTGGGTTTGCATTGCTGTATATTTACCAAAATAACTTGTTTCCTATAAGGAAAAATAAAAAAAAACAAAACAAAACAAAACACCAACAAAACACCCAATTTTTTCAGTGATTATTTTTCTGATCATTTTACTGAGGGCAACACAAATTGCTGAATTGGAAGGTCTTTTATAATTCTTTCCATACCAACCACTCTAGCACCTGAAGTCCTCCACTTATTATTTTGCTCCATCTATAGAACATTCCCAGAAGGGCACTCAGTTGGTCTCAAGTGAAATTCACTATTGCCAACAAGAATGTCCCTACTAGCTGTAGTTGGTGATAACACTGGATTTCTTTGCCACAGTATAGTTGGTATAGAACTAAAATAATAAAAATAACACAATAGAGGAGAACATCTAAGGATTTTATACTCTGCTAATCCTGCTATTTAAAATATTCAAAATGCAGTCACACACATATATATATATATATATATTATATATTTTTTTTTGTTTTGATTTAAATCTGAGTAACTAATGTTTGCTACCATGGACAGAAGGGAATCCATACATTTGACTAAAGAAGTTGCAAACCAATATACAACAGAAATCATAAAATAGATTAAATCAGAAGTTCTATAAAACTCAAGACAAATGTTAAACAATCCTTATATTTGACTTGACACCACACAGACAACACATTAATAAAGAAAAAGTAACTTCTACCATAGGAAATAAGGAATAAAATCGCAAAGCTTTTGTCACACAGGAAACCAGACTAGCTGATAACAATTCCAGACCATTCTTTCAAGTGCTTATTTTTTTTAATAGTAAAATGAAATTTCAATGGGATATATTTGCTTTTAAAGCAAAATTCTTAAAACACTGACTCTGAGCATTGCATAATGTGAGCTTCCACAGAACACAGCTATTTCAACAAGTGTATGGGAGATCCTCACAGCTCTTATTTGCAGGCAATTAAAAGACAAATCATATATTTAAGGAATATAGGAAACCTGGTACAACTGCTAACCTGTCTATTTAACGTACCAAGACATGCAGATAGGTTAAATTAATTCCCAGTTCAGTTGCATTCCATATGTTTTAGATCAGTTATCATGGAAACATCAATAGATAAATAAAGATTACTGATTGGATGCTCAAATCTACTTTGAGACTTAGCTAAAGATGATATATTAATGCAAAATATGTATTTCAAATAAAGACCCATATTTGATTCCTAAATTTTTAAATTTAAGAAAGCTTTCTGTAAATGGACTATTTTATTGAGAATTATTTGCTTAAACAAATCTAATAACTTTACCTTTTTCTCCCATTTGCTAGATGTAGTTATAATAATGTAGGAAAATATAAAGAGACTAAGACTTCATTGTTACTGGGGCTTGGATTTCCCTTTTTTTCCTTTAATATCTTTTTAATATGTGTATTAAGCACGTGTATCTGCACATGCGTAAGTATATAAATATACATACAAGCATTAAAAGTAAGAATTCTAAATCTTTGTGTTAATCAGTACATCTGGTTTTTCCATGCTATCTGTTTCAGGTTAAGGAGGTAGGATACACATATGATGTATCCCAAATTTTAATTTGTGTTTAAATAAAAAAAAGTTCTGACTTAGCAGCTAAGTTCCAATTTGATTCCAATTCAGTTACAGACTCCTCAGTTGCAGGCATTTATTCTCTAAATCCCACCATCAGGCATGCCCAGCCACTTCCCAGGAATCTGGGCTTTGGAAACTCTTGTGGTTGCTCTGGAAGACAAATATCAGAATAATGAATGACACCCATTCTCCTGTTTTCCCCTGAGTTTGGGTCAGCAGTCCTAGACATGCCCCCTCCCCAGAATCTGCCCACCCAAAGCCATCAGAGAGGGGGGATGCAGGGGAGCAAGTATGTCTCCATCAGCACCAAAAATTGGTGTGTTACCAACACTTTTCCAGCTGCCAAAGCAAAGCACAGCACCCTGAGTGCTTCTATGGGGAAAATTAACCCCATGCCAGCCAGAACCAACACAGGCTGAAATGTACTTTCCCCTCTGAAATATATGGTTGGGTTCAGTGCTTTCAATTTGAAGCAAAAAGCTTCACTAAGCTTTCATAAAGCTGCTAGCAGAGCTGAGTTGAAAATGGTGCTTACTTACTTGTGTTGGCACCTGTCTGCAGCTGAAACTTGGAACATGATAAATCCCTGAAGCTTGCACCAGCAGGGGAAAAAAAAGGCATAAGCAGGGTAAAGTGAGGAGATAAAGTGATAGGCAGAGCAAGGGAGTTCTGAAGACACACATTAAATATTATCTGATATATATTTGCAAATGATTCTCTTGAGTTCATCCATGTGGTAAATGCTGATGTACTGCCTTGAAAGTTCCTCATGAATGCATTTTTTAATCTAAGGTAAAACCGCACACCAGTAAAGCTCTTATTTAGAGCATGAGAAAGTTTCTCTTTGTTCTCTTTGTTCTAAAATAAAACTCTTAGCCTTCCCCAAGAAATATTACCTCAAGAAATATTCATTTCTAAGAGAGAGTTCAGGAGCTGCCACAGAGCTTTCTGGCTGTTTTGAGGTTGTGACAGTGTTCAGATGTTACAATGGTTCTGTATTGTATTCCAACAGCTGAATGTATTACTTACCCAACACGAAAGGTAGAGTTGTTTTTCAAGCTGCAAAAACATCTTCTTCTGCTGACATAAATAAATAAATCTTACAGCATATTTTTTCAGATTTTCTTCAGACTACTTTTATTCCAAAAACAATGAAGCAGACTTCAAGCAATGAAGGTGCTTCAGGTCATGAGAGGCACATGTATCTCTCAGACCCACTGTCATTACAGCACACACTCTTTTGGCTCCTTGTGTTTGATGCTCTTTTTTTGTTGTTAAAATACCTACCTTCTGGTAAGCTTACAATTCTGGAAGGGTGTTGTTTGCAGGTTTTTTTTATTTGAATTTTTCTTCTGTCTTGACATTTATTTTTCAGCCCTTTCATGCCTCAGTATGTTGCCTCTTTTTTTTTTTTTTCCCCGAGTTTCCATGGCTGTATACTTTGAGAGCAGTTAAGTTTTTTTTTTTGCTTCTGTTCTTTTTATTTTAGTGTGAGTGCTTCTCACTTCCCACATACTTTCAATTTTTATTTATGGTGTCCTCTTTGTTACCCATATTTCCACCACACCAAAGAATTCCCCCCACCCCCCTGCCCCTTACTACCACTCATCACCAAAACAACACAGTAGCTTTCAGACCACATTAGTGAACACACCAAATAATACAGGTGAGAAAAACTTATGGTACATTACATCAGCTCCCTTGAAAATAGGAACTGGTAAGTAAGTTTAAGGGAAATACTGTGTTAGCGAAAAGATTCAGGATAACATAACATGGTCCTTGATAGTTTCCTTATCAGTAGCTATGACAGACATATTTTAAAACATTTTTAAACCCTGCTAAGTAATCAGGACTGAATTGTTTTGCAAGCTGGGATAATTCCACTTCTGAGAGTGCTGAAAAAACCAATATTTCTATCTTCCTCCTCCATAAAACAATCTGTTGCAGACTTTCCCCAGTTCATCAACATCTTCCTAGGAGGGTATCTTTAAAAAGACATATTGAAAGCTTTTCCCTGAATTTTCTGTTGAGCAGGTGGGCTGTGGGATGGTTTTTGCTTTGTAGATATATTTTGGATTGTTTGTGATAGCTGTTTGTTACCATGCCATCTGATGGACAATTTCTCAATGTGCCATCATGACTACAGCATCTGCTCTCACCACAATGTTTCTTCTAATGTGAATAAGCCTAGGAGAAATTCATCACTGCAATGTATTATTCATGTTGATAAAAAGGTTGCAAAGTATCTCAAAAGGTAAAATGGTGATATTGTCTACAAAAGCACCATTTTGCATCTCGTTACCTATGTTTATCACTCTGTTTCCTGATATATCTTTTTCCTTAAAGAAATCAGCATGTGTCAGTCCTCCACAGCTCAGATTAAAACAATGAATAGAAATTATGTCTGCTCTCTATGTCACCATGTTCTGGCAAAGATTCTTCAGGACTTGTTCTCCTTCATTTGATGTAGCAGGACAGTTTAAATATGGTAAACATACCTTTAAATGCTTGTGTTTATGGCACACAAATATTAGTGTATTATCAGTAAATGCTAAAAGTTGTATTGCAGGTGACCATCAGGGATGTTGGAGCCAGACAACAACAACATGAAAATTCAGCGTTTCTTCATTTCTTCCTCATAGTGTTTTTTTTGTTTGTTTTGGTTTTTTGGGTTTGTTTTTTTGTTGGTTTTTTGTTTTTTCAGGGGTAGGTTACAGAGTTTCATCACCTAATATTTTAGTATCTGACAGCCTTCTAACATTTCCCCTGGAGCAGAGAGGAATAATTTACAGAATCACTTATGTTGGAAGGGACCTTTTGAAATCATCTAGTATAAAAATCCTTTGCTCAAGCAGGGTCAGCTGGATCAAGGTGTCCAGGATAACATGCAGCTGAGTTTTGAATACCTTCAAGGACAGAGACACCTCCAGCTCTCTAGGCAATTGTTTGACCAACCTCCCGGTTGCAGTTTTTCCATGCTCAGGTGGAATTTCATGTGTTTTAAATTGCGTCCATTGCCTCTTGTTCTGTCACTGGGAGCCAATGGGAAGAGACTCTCTCCCTCATTTTAGTTCATTCTTGTCAGATATTTGTTCACGCTGTTAAGATCCCTCTGAGTGTTCTCCAGACTAAAGAACTCTCCTTTTCTCCTTAGAATTCCAATAGACTATTTGCCTTTCTAAAACCATTATATCTGGAATTTGTTAACAGCCCAAACAATGGGTTTTTTTTTCCTCTACTAGCAAAAAAAATCCACAGATCCATAGACCAATGAGTTTAAAGCTTACAAATCCAAAT
Organism: Certhia americana; assembly: GCA_018697195.1. NCBI lineage: Eukaryota > Metazoa > Chordata > Aves > Passeriformes > Certhiidae > Certhia > Certhia americana. Next base: position 7,695,960 of record CM031857.1, on the reverse strand, counting down.
CTTATAGCTGCATATATAACCTTAGAAAGATAATCACAGTTAATAATATTTCTTTCCGTGTTACTACATAAAGGGCAAAGTACTACAAGAAATCCATACTGCTGCACACTGAATGATTGTTGCAGTTTTGACAGTGCTTTTACAATCAGCTTTGAATGACTTTTAGATCCTAAATTCTGTACTGTCCTCCTGTAAGCAACTCTCTGTGCTCAGATAGAGCTTAAGCAATCTTCTGAAATTGCTTTCAAAACCAGACCCACTGTCCTTAAGAGACTGACCCTTGTAAATGCAACCTCAGGCACAACTGGAGAGAGCTTCGCAGAGCATGAGGTGTCCTGTGCACCCAACAGGGCAGCTAAAATTCCACGAGGCACTCCCAGACACACCATGTGCACACTGCCTGCAGGTTGGCACCACAGAACGCAGGGGAATGGGGTGGGCAGTCACACTCACATCTCCCCTTTCACAGGGAAACCACTCCTGGGATTCTGCACAGGCTTGGGGGCTGCCAGAGCCACAACACCCTGCAAGTTCAGAGTATAAATAACTACATTAGACATGATCCATCAGAGATCTCAGATTCCTCATGAGGGGAAAAAAAAACCCTCTTTGTGCTCTCACATGTAAAGAAACAAAACACCGTCCTGACAACTATCAAGATTTTATCATGAGTCTCAAGGTACCTGATTTTCTTAAAAGCCTCAAGTCTCTGAAACAGGTATTTTATGAATGCTTCCCTTCTGTCTCTCTATGTATGTATAGATATATAAAAGTAAATTTATGTATAGATATATATACACACACATATATATATACATGCATGTATATGTATGCACACATGCACACACATATATGTGTGTGTATATATATAGTGCATGTATATATATATATAGTGTGTATATATATAGTGTGTGTATATATATCTACATATTTTCATATTCATATTCATCTAATCCCCATAGTTAAGGAAGAAAGTTTGGAAATTCATGACTCAAGGTCAGTCTTGCAGCCCAAAACCAGAGGCCAAAAAAAAAAAAAAAAAATGTAGAGGCAAGCTGCTTATTGCTATTTTTAAGTCTGCTGTTCTGGCACTTCTGCATCTTTTGAATGTTTGGGCTTGACAATACTGCAAACACTTCACCCTTTTTCTGTCACCACAGGATCCAATACACTTTCCAATTTGGAACTTGAACTAGGGAAAATGTTAATTAACAATGGTGCCCTCAGTTGTTAGCTGGCTCTCAGCATATTGTGACACATTGCAGTTCACATGCCCTTGTTTAAGCAGATTTACAGCTTGTATTATCTTGCTAAACCTACTCTCACAAAATGGACACACTTCTCACAATGAAAATAATGTTAATGGGATGACAAGCAAACAACAAGAAGATGGCAGAGGTGACATTTCTCCTACTCCTAGTAGCTGACAAGTTTTTTCTCAGTCATTCTAGAAGGTAACAATGATGACAATCAAATCAGATGTAATCAACAAAGTCTAAATTCAGGTGATATTTAACCCTGTGATTCCCAAAACTTACTAATGAATATTCAGAGGCCTCTTCTGAGGTTTCTTCTTAAGAGCAAAAGACAAAAATCTGCCATGGTGAAAATGGCTGGAATATGCAGAAAACAATATGGCAACAAACTAAAAACATTCTTTTTTTCCAGAATATACTGGTGAAATATGTTGCAAAATATTACTGAATTTTTTAAATAGGTTTGTTATACATTTGGCTGAAAGTGCACGTGTTTCTAATACATCTTAATTTATGGTATTTACTTGATTCTCTTTCAGTAATGATGTACATTGATGTACATTAAGAACCACTTCTTTATGAGCCTCTAAAGAAAAGAAGTACTGGAGAAAACATATTCTCAATGGTAAGTGATTTCTTTAACAGAAACACCCCCCCCCAAAAAAAAAAAAAAAAAAAAAAAAAACTTTGCAAGTGAAACCACTGACAGAATGGCTGTTTTTACTAGAATAAAAAAGGGCTCTCAGAGTAAGGTTACAGAGAGAGCACCACTCATAGAATTCATTCACTAAATCATTTATAGAGAAACTGCTGCAGCAAACAAACAGTAGCCAGAAGTGCACAAAGTTCTACAGTATGTCACCAGTGAGGTGAATACTATAAAGATATTTAAATAATACAATCTTTACAATATTTGTGTTGGGGTGGAGAGTGACCATGAAAATCTTTTGCATCACACAGTGGTTTCCTGGTCATCTCACATAAAAGTGCTTAAAAGAGTTGTCAAAATTAAAGATAAGTTATTCATTTTTTCTTCTGAAAAGGACAAGTGTTCCTTGTTTGCTGAGTCTTTCTGTGTTGATGAGTAGGTGCCAGCAGGTTGCTACATAGCAGATATTTTCAAATAAAGTAAACAAACTTAATGTGTCCCTTCAAGGTAAAGGTGACGTCTTAACAATGAGTGAAAAAGTAACTGTTTTTTGAAAGTGCCTCATGCTAAAGGGAGAACATTTTGACAATAATTTTGAGGTTTGAAAATAATTTCATTGTTAAGGGATTTTATCGCTGAAAAGAATGTGTCACTTATAAAAATTTTCATACCTGTATACATAAAAAAACCTAGAAACAGAATTTTTTAACATGTTTAGAATTTCTCAAAGAGAAAAGTGTCGATGTTTTTGAGGCCATTTGTTAAAAATATAAAAATGCAGTACCTTTCGATTAAATTGCAAGAAAAAGTGAATCCCATTGGGGCGGATAAAAATTTACTAGCCGAAATTCTATAAAAATCTTGATTAATTCGGGAATGGGACTGAAAAATGAGTGTCATTATTTAGCAAGCACAGAAAAATGATGCATCCATGCATTTTTGAGCTATCTTTTTTCAGCTATGACAATCATTAAAAAGCCTCAAAATTTAGAAACAGAGCTTCAAATTGCTCCAGCAAGATGTTAAACCAGAACACAAAAATTAAACATATTAAACCATATTGTTTACAATACTGACTATTAAATATTTTTTCAATTAAAGGTTTTTTTGCACTGCTAACAGAATTAGTAATGTATCATTAATCTTTACCTCATCTCTTTTAAACTTCTATTTTTGTGTTGTGTTTGTAATATAAATAATTACTGCAATTAGATACATGTATAATACATAAATAACTAAGTATGCATGCATATATATATGTTTATATATGTATATATAGATATGTATATCTATATGTATATATAGATATGTATATATATGTGTGTATATATATATGTGTATATATATATATATGTATATATATATGTGTGTGTGTGTGTGTGTGTATATATATATATATTTAATACATGCAATCCAGGGTGTGTGTTTAAAAATATTTTGCTGATAGGGGTATATGATCAAAAATGTTGGGCTACCATTGTTACAGTCCTACAGTAGCACACCTCACCCCCATATTATTTTACTGTTAACTTTGATATATTCTATGTAGTGGCCATATTTCATAATTATTTTCTTCCTGGCATATTTTTAGAGACTGATCACAGCCAAAATCTTTACTCACATGAATCAGAAAAGGAATTAGCATTTTTAGTACTTAAAAAAATTGTGTAATGGCTTTGCATCTTCCTGACCTTGATTTTTCATCCACCTTCTCTGCCAAAAAATCCCAAATCAAACTTCAAAAACTACCATCCTCCTTTTCCCAAAACGTCCCTTGAAAGCTCCTGAAGAACGACTTTGCGATTCTTTATGTACTTTGAAGTTTTCCCTGACACAGAGGTAAAGTTATATTTTGTTTTAATTTACAGTCCAAGTCATCACCCAGATTTTTTTTTCTTTTTTAAGACTGAAACCTTCAATACAAGATAGCTTCATTGGCTACTTGTGTTTATGTTGTGTCTTCCAACTGAAAAGGGTTCTTTCTGGGTTTTGTTGCTCTTTTTTGCTTGTTTTAAATTTGCTCAAGACATCTCAAGAAATGATCCTTCTAAAACAATACATTAAACTGAAGAATATAGTGAATACAACAAACCAATACAGAGGAAAGCTGTGAAATTTTTTTAGATGAATAAAAACTGTGATGAAATCATCTTGCCAAAAACGAGTGATACGCAGAATGTTAAGAGAGAATAAGAACCAGGAATATAAAAGAAGAACTTGTTAAGGGAATATTCCAAATTCCAAACTTCTGTAATATATTTTGTAAATAGACCAAGAACTATTAAGAAATTCTTTGTTGCAGAGCATTATCAGCTTGTATATTCAAAAGATTTCTGCTTTTACACATTGATAAATTGCAATATATCAGAACACTTCAGGGAAGAAAAAAGAGAGATCCATTTAATATAAAAGATGATAAAATTAAAAAAAAAAAAAAAAAAAACTAAAAGGGAGACATCTAATCACTGTGTTTCTTTTTCTCAGGGTTCTCAGTTACAAAAGAAATTAATTTTCTCTTAGGTAAATTAGGTAAACTTACTATGTTCCTCCACCTTTTTTTCCCTGATGATTACTTCATGTAAGAAATTCAATTGATACCACTTTTTTCACTGAGCTATGAAACTTGGCCTGTACAGCATGAGTGAACACAGAAGAAAGTAAGCAGTGAAATGTCAAGTTAATCAGGTTTTTTTTTCATCTTGCTTATAATAATGTAGCTTTAACCAGACATGCAATAGTATTTTACCACAAAGCTCAGAGAACCACTAAGTAAAAAAAAAAACTGCTTTTTTTTCTTTTTGTTCCTTTTGTAAGAAAAAAACCCCAAAACAGTCGATCAATTCTCTTTTCATGTTTGGGAATCCACTTTATCACTTTCAGGGTGAAAAATGCTAAAGGGTCAATATAAACCAGGTTAGATGTTCTGGCAATCTGTGGAGGATGCAAATCCTGCTGGGCATTACCCAGAACAGGAAATACTGCAATGAGGGAAACAAGCTGGAGCACAGCCTCAAACACTGAAGTTACACCTGGCCCTCGGGGATTCAATCTATCTCCTGTGAAGAAGCAGCACCACTCCTCAGAGAGAATCCTTAATATGAAACTGAAAACCTTGCTGTTGGAAAGACCAAGTTGGGTATCTAATGGCCCAGAAATTTTCTTACAGGACAAATAATTGTCTTAGGGAGAACACAATGGTAGCCCTTTATAAATATGCATTTTAAGGAGGAGAATTTTGAGGACAAAAAAACCCTTATTCCCTTAAAAAAAAATACATAAGAAACATCAACAAACTATTCCTCACTAAAAAAACCCTAAATTAATAGATGTCTATATTATTATAAATTAAAACTATTGTCAGCTGAAGATATATACCGTAAAAAATACACAGAAATATTTCTTGATGCAACAGGAGGTTGCACTAAAGAACTATTTTGAACTGAATGCCTTTTTGGTGTTTGAAATGCCATTCTTTCCTAATACTCTGAGATCAAAATCACATTACTCATGAAGAGAAAGTCTTTCTGGAAAACAGGTTGAACATTACCAAAAAATCAAGTCAGATTTGACTTGCTTCATTGTTGTCATTTATTCCAATATTGTCTAAACACAAATTTTTAGATATTTGCTTCAAAAAATAAATCAAGAAATGAGACCTTGAAAGATGCTCTCAAATTAAAAAAGGCAAAGGATTTTACTGTTTTTATGTTCCAGGAGGAGAGGAGTGAAAAAAAAAAAAGGGAAAAAAAAAGTGGCATTTTTGTCAAAAGTTGAATTTACATTAGAACACATAACCAAAACATAAAGGTTTGAGTGGCACATATAATTCAGTAACCCCCTCACTTCAGCTTCAACTAAACCCACATTTTTCTTGACTATTTAAATTCCTTTACTGCTCTTATGAAACTCTCTCTGCCCAAAATCTGGGGTAAAATGAAACCATTTTCCTCCACCCTCTAGAAAAAAAGAGGTTTATGGATCCTGTCCCTTTTTATGCTGTGTCTGATTTTTGAATGCACTGACACATCATTTTATATAGTGTCTAATTTGTATTCATAGAATAAGCATCCTATTGTTGTACTACTGTTTCTTAACCAATAACATATTTTTGAAAACGTGGGGTTTTTTTGTTTTTTGGGGGTTTTTTTAGGATATTCTCCTTACCAGGACAATAAACCACTAAAAATCCACTGAGCAAAGGATTACTTTTGTTTTTATGCTTTAATATCTGACACAACCTGAAAACTATTTCCTATCAGCATTAAAAGAAGTCAAAGTACTATTTGCACATTCTTATCAGGTGTTATCAGAGTAAGCTTTTAAAAATTCTTTTTCCATTTTCCACGTATCTGCTGATTTCTCTTTCATGGTGTACCTAACTATCCTATATGTACACAGCATACACAAAATCTGTATTTTTTGTCAGATTCTGGAGTTAAAAGTACACTTAAAGCAAATTTCATTTTTTCTCTCTTAGGAGGGAAACCAGTAAATCAGAGACTGCTTCCCTGTTGTTAATAGCTCTGGGCATTCCAGTAGATTACCGTCACACAAGAAACTTGACTTTTTTTAAAGCTATAAATTTCTTTATGCTGGCTTATTTTTTTCCCCTTGATTATAGTTTTAAATTTAACCAAACAATCTGCATTTTGGAAGATACGCAGAAGATGACTGAAGGAGGGGAGGAAGGAACAATTTTCAGGGCTATTCTCACCTACTAAATGCACCTTCTGAGTTAAATTATCAGACCACAATTCTTCCTTTTGCTTTATGCAGAATACAAAAAAAAAACCCAAAACCCAACCAACCAACCAAAAAACCCAAACAAAAACCCCCCAACCAAACTCAATCAACAAGCAAACTATGCATTATATACTAATTAGCTCTTCAAACTTTGCATCTAATGAAGAAATATTTAACAAACCTTAGTTAATGGAAAGCTCCTTATAGACCACCATATTGTGTAAAAGAACCTCTCCATGCATCTAAAAACCACAATAAAATTTGCTGTCTTTTAGGATATTATGATGGAAATAATATGAAAAAATATATTATTCCATTTATATGGAATTTATATTATTACATCCATTTCATTCCAAGTGCATTTGGAGTACTCTACAAAAAAAGAACAAACAAACAAACCAAAACAAACTTGGTAGTTGCTTGGTTTCAGAAATGCCCAAGGCACCAAAGGATTTTTAGATGCTTAAATTGAAGAGAAAGCTGTAAGAATGGACCACCTCTGTGTCCTGCATAACTTGTGTCTAACTCAGATCCCAGACTTGATGAACAGACTCAGTTAATTCTTAGTGGTCTTCAGCAAGGTAGTGATGAAAGATTTTGTAACTTTTGAAAACAAAGTTAAAATCCTTTAAAAGTACTTTTTCCTACCCAGAATTCCTAGTCAAGGAAATTTTGTCTTGTTTTGGGTTTTGTTTTTGTTTCTTTTTGTTTGTTTTGGTATTTCCTTGCTTGTAGTTGTTGTTGTTTTTAGTATTTTCTTGTTGGTTTGTTTATATATTTTTTTACCTTCTTTTTCTCCCAACCCCTCACCCCATCCCAGGGAAATGGTGCCTGAGATATTTGAGGCATTTAAAGCTAGTTTTCATTTTCTGGAAGACTGAAATAAAATTAATTATATAGTTAAAACAAAAACAAAAAACCAAACAAATAAACAAACAAACAACTTATTCCAGCTCTCCTGGCAGGGACCTGAATTCAGAAATGGGGAAAAATAGGTATTTCAGTGGGAGAAGGGTGTATGAGTTCAGATAGATAATGCAATAATGCTCTTACTTCATGTGCAGCTGCTCTGCTAAAGGTTGAATGTGGAATATGTTGCTCAAGAGAAGCACAAAGTCCTCACAGTACTTCTGTGAGCTGAATGAAACAATTACAGTAAAGTATGATTTCAAAGGAGTATTGGAATTTCATATTGTAAACCTGACAGTTCAAGCATCAACTACAGCAAACAGGAACACAACAAGAACTCTTAAGTTTGCTCAGAATTCAGCCTGATTCCACAATCCCAACTAAGTTTTGAAAGTTTCAGGGAAGAAAAGAAACAAACGATAATTTTTTAAAAAGAATAAAAATACAACAAATGCCCTTATACTAACAAGAGTGTTTAAAGGCAATTCTATGTACACTGCCCTTTCCTGTGCAGTAAAGACCTTTAATGGCAAAAAGAGCTACCCAACTGTGAACCAGCAAGAATGAAGGTATCACTCCATTTACTAGTAATATGTAGAAAACAGTAAAGAGAATAAGGTAAATTCAAAAGAACTTTAAGGCTACAGACTAAAAGAAATAGGAACCCACACCGATCAGAGCAGGATGAGTGCAAGGAGGGGAATTGACTGGAGATGATTGATGCTAATGACCCAAAAGTAAGATGAAGAGACAAACAACCTGCCTGGAGACTACTGCCCAAAAATAACTGCAGGAAATAATCAGTAACAGGAAAGGAAAGGGATAATGATTGGATTAAATAATTGAAAATAATGCTTTGTTCAAACCAGGGGATTGGTGACAGAAAAAGAGCATGAAAAAGAGAATTTGCTATTAATTAGAAAGATCCTCAGAGGAACAATTGTCCGTGGGTTCAGCTGCTGTGCAGAAAGAATTGCAGTTTCCAGGGAGGAAACACTGAAGTCATGCCCCATGGCTGGACCCTAGGATAGGATAAGGTCCATGCTATACTTGATTTGGACCGTGATAAACCCAGTATCCTCCTTATCAGTGATCTGAGCCCTACTCATGTGGCTTTCAAGTGGGTTTCACACCTTGCAACTGTGAGCAGGAATTCTCAGGGGTGGCTGTAGGTAACAAACATGCCACATGTGAGATACATGTGTTTTGGGCATTTTGTTTGAATGAGGATTTTTTTTTTTTAACTACTATACCTACTTTCATTATTTTTTATTAATTTTCTTGAAATGGTTGAATTAAGCAAGGTTTCAACTATTCTCTGGCATGTTAACCAAGGCAATAGTGAAATTAACCTCAAAAATCTTAGTCTATGCTTTGGTGGGGCGAGAATAGGACTCAGCACATTGTAGTGGTACCAAAGATGGAATAAATTCCAAATGTTCTCTTTTAGGAAAAGTGAAAGAACATATCATTCCCATGAAGCTTTGCACCTCAAGTGCAGAACTAGATAAAATTATTGAAAATGAAAGAGAATCAGATAATAGTTAAGAGAAAGCAATGAAAAGAATTTGAAAGAATAAAACAGAGGAGAACTATGAATTTCTACACGGCACTGAATCACTGTTACTGTTTCCTGAATCATGTGTTCTTCTGATGAATATTTCTTATGACATGAGGAAAAAAAATTAACAATGGATTTCAGTAGTACAGCATAGTTCAAATTGTGTGAGTTTACACTAGGTCAGATATACATTGCTTAATATACATATTCATTTTTCCTAGACCTAATTAACATTTGGGTAATTAATAAAAACATCTTTGCCTGGTTAATAGCAGAGCTGTGATGTTCTCCTGGTTTATTGCTGGAGTAATCAAGACCTAAATATACATATGCTTTTTGTTGTTTTCCTAATGTTTAAAAAACTAGAGGTGTACTTCCTTTTATCCTTTGAGCAGTACTGCATAGACATGGAGAACTAACGACAACTTCATCAGGCATACAAAGTTACTGTTCTTTTCTTTGAAAGTTACTTATGCAATTGGACAATTCCAAATTAGCCTTAGACCAGAAACAGGAAGCTCATCTTAAGGCTCATTTAGCTGATGATGTTTCATCAATAGCAATTAAAAAAAAAAAAAAAATCTTGCAAGTTGATTGTCTCTATTTTTCTTTGCTGGGGATCTGGTATCAAGCTCACTGAAGTCACATTCTCAGTTTTCCAGTTAGCAGATGAGACAGGAAGGAAGACACTTCTAATTCTCAATAAAACAATTGTTCACTTTTCATGCAGTCTCACTGAAATCACAGAAGCTATTCAAGAAATAAACTCTCCCTGTTATTTTATATCTTGACTAAACATTGACTGTCATTCTGGTTTTCTGAACTTAGTTATTGTGTCCACTTCAATTTCCATCAATATAGAAATATTATGAATGCACTTACTCAGGTTAAGATCCAGAATTATATGTTGGTTTTGGATATTTCTAGGGGCTAAACTCTAGCTAAAAGCAGTAGTATTCATCTTGCTTGCCTGCAAAGCAACAGGAGAGTAAAAAGAAATGCGCAACCACTCTGCCTATAATAGAACATGATTATAGTGCAATTATATACAAGGTATTTTAAATATTAGTGGGTGTTATGTTAGTGATGCTTCAAAACCCATGCAGATTCATGAAGAGAGGGTTTTTTTTCCCCTCCCCTTTCATTTATTCAACTGTGGATTACTTACATTCCACTCAATAGCAATCACACTAATAATAATAATTCCTGCATAAAAAGTCAAAATGCACATTGTATTTTTTTGCCAAATATCATAGCAATTGAGCAGAAATAATGCAGAAACTGGAAACTGTACTAAAATAGGCTTATGTAAATGTAAAGAAATGAAACATGATCATCTATGCAATTTTACAAAAAATATGCAGTTTTAGGTGATATGCTTGAAAACTATTGTGATTTTGGCTAGCTCTGGCTCTTTGTTTCTGTCTGAAAAGTGAAGCTATGCTTATAGCAAAGAAACAGAAGCCCCAGTGATCTGTTCTTCTTTTCTTATTTTTAAGGAATTAGGTCAGTCTGAAAGTCAGCTCACCAGAATATGAAATACAACCTAAGTCCCAGGCTGAGACAGTAGAAGCTGAAGTTATCAAAGGTGAAAAAAGAGAACTCACAATACAAATTATATTAATCCAGAGCCTTAGATGTGTCCTCTAAACCATTTAAAAAAAAAATAAAATTATTATACTCTAAACAGACTATAATACCAGGAACACTGGGTATTTCTTTTTTGTCTGTTTCCATGTGGGACAAAACTGACAGATTATTTTTTTTAAATAAAGAACTGGAAAAAAATAAAAGGGAGAATTTCTTTTTAGGTGATGTCTGGTTCTGGAAACCAACTTTGATATATTTTAGATCAAATTTGAGTGAGTGCTGAATGTCTTGCTGACATGTCCAGCTTTTTAAGTCATATGGAAAACCTCTCAATAGCCAGGAAATGATTGACTTGGCTGTTCCATATATAGTGTTCAGTTCTCAAAATGGTGTATAATCTGAAGGAACCCTCAGAGAATTATTGCTTAGTGCAAGTGGCAAATGCCATCTCAGGAAAAATAAATGTTGTGTTATCTAGATAGCAATAATACTCTCACGAAATCCATTAAGCCCCAATATCAAGTCTTAAACCAAATCTTCAACCCATCGGAGCCCTGCTGTGAACCACAATTTATTCAAATAAATTAATTCAGAAATGAGAAATGGAAGCTCTCTTTGACACAATAAATGGAAATGAATATAGAAACAAGATTCTGTACCTGTACTCAGGTTTAGCTGTAGCTGAGCTCTAAGATTATTTGAGGAACGAAATATCACTGGCAGCATGTCCAAGTGGCAGAATAAGGCCACATGTCCAATCCTACTGCCCATCAGACAATAAATCATGAAAAGTAGAAGGGGTAAAAGGCCTCAGTGCAAACTTCAGGTAGCAGAAGAACAATGCATATTTATAATGAAATATTTGATAGTGCAGTGTAGCACCTAAACCATAGGAATATTATTTACCTGACACAAAATGAGCTGATGTATATACATGCTTCAATGCTGGATTAGAGAGGACAAAAAGAAAACAAGAATAGATATGGAATAGATAAAAACAAAAGCTGGAACTAATATCTTTCACACAGATAGAAACAGCAGAACTTTAAGCAATCTTTAGACAAAACCAAAAGACAGCAGCATCAATTATTCAGTAATTTTGAAACACGAGTCACATCAACACAAGGCTGATATTTTATACCTGTACACTTGCACAAAAAGGAAATGTACTTCTGTCCCATTCTTTTAATTTATATGAACTATTTTACTATCTCATATGTGGTATATATTCTTGATAGTGTATTCAGAAACACTGTTTCATGGGAAACAGTGATTAATATTTTTTCACCAAATGTACAGCAAGGATAGGCTCATTAATTTAGAAGATTTAGTATCCACTGCTGTCGTGGAAAACTACAGACTACTTCTTTGGAGTACATGGGAAAGCCAGTATGCTTTTGAGGAACAGACTTCACTTGAGGCAAGATCTTTTCATGTAGATATTTGTGGATAAATAGGGCTGAAACAGCTTTAATTAGGCCTATCCCTCCTTTACAATAACTCATGAATAAAAATGAACACTCTTTTTTTGGTCTCCATGGCAACTCTCCTTTATGAGACTTCTCAAATACTTTTTGCAGTAAGAATTTGTTACTCAAATATGTACAGAATGGAAATCCTCAACTTTCACACTCTAAGAACAGATCCGCTTCTCAATGTCAAGCTCCATGATTTTTGTAGACATGTCTGACAAAAAGCAAAACAAAACAAATATTTTCAACACTAAACAAAACAAAACTCCAACTGTATTTTACATGTCAAAAAAAAGAACATCTAAAAGGTTGATCACAGAAGGGAATATTAATTGGAGATCATGGCTAAATCTTCTCAAAGCCTGGAGAGGGATTTGTAGACTAAAGTGCTTTCTAAAAGAAGAGCACCTGCTTCAAGCAGCCATTTAGTATTTAACCCTCCTACTGAATGGGTTTCTAAGGTCTTAACCCTGATACTGTGACAAGTGCTTTTGCTGATGATAATTCTTAAGAGCAGAATACATTCTGTTCTACTCCCAATAATGTTTTATAGCTCCCCTTTTTTCAGACATTTCAAAAGAATAATTAGGCTTGAATAATTGAGAAAGGATAGGTGAGGGACACAGGAAACAATGTTTATACAGAATTTAGTTTTTCAGAACTTTGGTGTGCAAAGTAGCAGCATTCCTCTTTGGTTCCCTTTCCCACCAGATTACTCAAGCCTCCTGTCTCATGCTCTAAGCCACTTCTTTCATGGATTTGAGCTTTATATTCTTTTTCATTAAATGCCAAAATAATAAGTTTGTTGAAAACTTGACAGTATTTCTAAACATAAGCAACTACTGTGTTTTTTTACCCTCCAAAAGTTATGGGTAGGAAGAACGCAAAGATTATGGTAGAAATGGTGGAAAATGTGGTGAAGCTGTTTAAGAGGACAAATTCAAGTAAGCATTGCAGACCTGAAGCAAAATATAATATATTTGTACGTGCAGAACTATTTATAACAAATTGTTCTTCAGGTTATTTGGTGATCAAGCAATTTAGTAGTTTGCTGTTGCTTATAAAACTAGCACAAGGACAAGGGTGATGAGGAGGAAGGAAAATTGTTACCACATCATGAGAATATATTCTCTCCCCAACAGAGCTGCAGGACATGCACACAGAAAACTAACTCTGCTAGGAAAGGGGAGAGAGATGATAAAGAAATCGTATCTTTCAAAACTCTCCAAACAAATCCCTCAGAGCTTGAATATGCTGACGTTTATGCTGAATATGCACCTACAAAACAAAAAGTCATGCAAAAAAAATACTGTGTAGTAGCTACAAAAGAGTTCAAAATGAACCACTTTGGAAATGCTACAATAGAAGAGTCATCACCTCTTCAACAGGGAGATTTTGGAGATGTATTCATCCATTGTTTGGTTCTGCTGGAAGGTAAAGGGCTCCCAAAGGAAAACAGCAACAGATTTCAAGATTTTTTTTCAGACAAAGACTGCTCCAGCTCCAAGGCAGTACCACCTGTAACATGCCAGACATCATTTTTACTCCTGCTTCAACATCAACACACATTGCCCAGGTGGACAGCCCAAGTTTCAACTGCTGCTGCTTTAAAAGATCAAAGTGCTTCTAAATGTCAGTGTTATACACACTGTCAGGTGCCTGAAGTTTCTCTCTGGAGCTTCTGGCATTTGAACCTTTGTATGGCAGGAGGGATTTAGGGGGTTTCCTCCCATTTAAATTGCTACTCTGGCCGTAAGTATTGTCACCTCCGAATACAGCACTCTAAGAGAGATAATGTTCTTTGGTTAATGGAATGCTTAGTGGAAGGAGGATATAATTAGCTTTATTGTTATTATCTTAAAGATGACAAAAACTCATGATTGAACTATATTTAAAATTATTGGCTCGACGTACTGAGGCACACAGCATCTGTAACTCCCACTGATCTCCAACAGATGTGGCAGTTCAACACCTCTGAAAGTAAGACTTTTATAATATTTTCCCATTGTTTCTAATGCCTCTTGAGAAGCTTGAAAGAGAAATCTGTTTGAGCTCTGGAGTGTTTTCTTTCATAGCTCACATGTTCTGCTTTGTTATTGTCAGCAACCTCATGGGCCTTTCTATGCTGATAATGGTTCATATAATGATCTTGGGGAAAATTAATTATTTTTAATAAAGGATTACACTGAGGTTATATATAGATATAAAAAAAAAAAAAAAATCAAATGGGAATCTTGCAACTTGACAATACCTCTTTAATTTACCCAGCTTTTAGAGATAAGCCAGTTGTGGATGTATTTATGGTAAAGGCAAAGGATGAGAGATTTAAGCTGAATTCCTTATTCTCAGATGACTTTTGGTGTAAGTCACCTCAGCTCTCTGTGCCCCAGTCTAATTTAGCAATTTTGTTTCTTTAGGACATAAAATACTGAAAAGTGGTCTATAATGTGCATTAAAAAAATCCGCCTCCTTTCAACTGTACACTTGGCTACTATTGTAACACAAATGTTATAAACCCTTATTTGGGCAGTGAAAAAGCTAGAAATTGAGAAGAGTATTAAACTGAAAAACTAGTTTATTTACTGTCAGTTTAATAGTGGTAGCATCATCATAGCCTCTTTCTATCCTAGCACAGCTGCTGCACTTGTTAGGCAAGCAAGCTGTAATCAGCCACTTAAAGTTGTCCGTACATCACAGTTGGGCCCAATTTATCTGTTTAAACTCATTTTTAACTGTGCTGGTCTCTTTTTCTCTCTCCCCTAAAACATTTCAGATAAGAGCTACATATACGTCAAAATGGCAGTATTACACAAAATTAATTCAGCGATGAGAAAAATGTTTTCTATTTTGAGGGGTTTCTGTTGGTTTGTTGGTTGGTTTTGTATTTATATTTGCAAAGGGAAAATTAAGTATGCTGAGAGGTCATTAATTACAGTTCTCCAAATCTTTCCCACTCAGATAGGACAGAATTGGCATAGGCATGTGGCCCTCTTGAAAATATTTTGCATTTTCTTTGTCTTTATGCATGCTGAAAACTCATACAGTCACAATTTTATTTTTTTTTTCCCAGTTGTGACTATTAAAAGTATTTGGGGTATAGAGAGCTAAACTAATATCACTGCACTGTTAAATCTAGAGATGGGAGCATGGAGTAATGGTAAGAAGGAAAAGAAAATCTCAGAGTTAAATGACTAGTTTGTGGGCTAGCATGTTCTTCCTTTAGCAGTGTTAATACCAATCATACAGCAAATTTAAAACAGAATAAAACCCCAAAAACACAAAAAACCCCACACAGAAATTCACATATTATAAAATAATCAATACCTCCCAGTGACATAACTACTGATATTAGTCCTTCCATGATAGGCTTGGATATTGTGCTGTCCTGAATATAAAGGTCTGAACAAAAAAAAAAATGAAACAAATTAAACTTCTACTAGCTCTCGCCAAAAGGAGTTTTACTCTATTCCTAGCTCAAAGTTTCATTCTCCAGCTAAGTATCCTGGAAATATCAGAAAGGTTTTGTTTACATTACTAGTTTTAGGAGGGGTTTGTTCATTTTTCTTCAATTAACTTGAGCCCCAATTATGCACAGGTTCATGACACTACCTCTTCCAGCATTTCTATGTCAACGGATTTTTCTCTGCTTTAAACCTTAACAAAAACTAGTAAACCTTAATAAATATAGTAACATAAGCCATCACACTTAATCAACAATGCAAATGAGAAAATTTATAATAAAAAGTTTTCTACATATAACCTATAAAGTGATTTAACCATGAAAGCATACTACTTATCTGCTGAAATGTACTCACCTTTTGGATATTGCACTCTTTCCATTATTTCTTAAACATAAAACTATATAAAAAAACAAACAAAAAAAAAAAACCAAAACAAAACAAACCCCCCAAAATCTCACACTGTTTTAGAGAAGAAGAATATAATAATCCAGGAGAACAATTCCTGAACCTGATAATGCTGGTGCATTATCATTTTCTTACTTAGTTTTCAAGGGGTTTTTTTGTTTGTTTGGGTTTTTTGTTTTTGTTTTTCCACAGCCTATTTATCAAGTTATGGATTGGTTGTTTTGGTTTCTTCCTTAGTATTCTTTCAGCATTTTTTTGACCTACTTCAGTTGCTTTGAAAGATAGCAGAAAATAAGGAGTGAATGAGAATATATTTTGCTAATGAAACTCATCTTGGCAGTTAAAAATTTATCAGTTTATTTTTTGTAGGCTTTGTTTTCACTGTTGCTTCAAAAACATGTAATGAGTGCTCTTCCAGCCTCCAGTGCTTTAAGGCTTGGAGATATTCAAAAGCCACCTGGATGTGATTCTGAGCAAACAATTCTTGGTGACCACTTCTCTCTCTTGGGCCCAAATCTTAACATTTATGAAAACTAAAGCAAGGCAGGGAGGAAATTTCACTTTAGTGATGCTAAGTTTGAGTAGAAGTCTCTCAAACACGTGGATGACATCATTCCAGCAAACTGAAGGTGCTAAGAAGAATATTTCCCACCAACACATCTTCTGAGGGAAAAAGAACCCAACCCAAACCCATAAAAAAACCCTAATACCAAAACAGGATAAAGCAAGATTGGGGAAGAAAAACATCCAAAAAAATCCTCAAAATAGTTCAAAAATCTAGATGGAATGTTGGGATTTAAAAAAAAAAAAAAAAAAAAAAATCATACTTTTGGCTTGCAAACTGTCAGTTTCAGCTTTCTAACAGCAACAAAAACAAAATAATGTCTGTGGGATAAATTAATTCTGTTTACTTTTTTGCTCAGAACAATAAATTTCTGTGTCATGATCTTCTACCTAGATCAGTGGTCCATCACCCTAAACATAACTTCTATTATGCAACAACTTTCTGGGTCTAAGTATTTTCATGTTATTAACAATGGTTTTCTGCAGATGAAGAATTCATATATTTTGTTCCTTCCTTAGTATTTTTTGTTCCATTTAAAAACAGGATTATATTTCCCTGAGGACAATAATACCAAGAAGGAGAACAACATGACAGAAAGGAATTTTATGCTTATCTAACTTATGTTGAAAACTGAAATCACTGAACATGCTGGGAAAAAAAAAAAAAAAAAAAAATCCATTGAGAAAGAGGCCATTTCCATGCACATTCAATTTTGAGTCTAATGTACTAAAAAAATGAAAAATAAAAATAATAAAGAAATAACCACACCAGTGAAGAAACTGCAAACCCTGTCTTTTTGTTTTGTTTGCTAGGTTCTAATGTAGTAAATATCTGTAATGCATTTAAAGAGAACACAAAAGGGAACAGAAGAATAACCCTTAGACACAAGTGAATGATGCACAGTCCAACAAATGATCTAAATTTGAGCAGTTCTATTGAAACACATCCCCTAGAGATCACTTTCAATCTATACGAAGAGTTTATAGAGGCTGAAAATGTGAAGAGCTTCTTGTGAATTTGACACTATTGCATATTTGCTTTTGTATGCTCTGCTCTTCCTTTAAAAAGCAGAATGTAAGAGCTTTCAGTGAGAAAATAGTATTTCCATATTGGTGAAGATGAGGGAGCAAATTAAAATGGAATAATTTTATATCATTGAAGTTTAATGTTATCTCACTGGAGAAAAAAGGTAGGATACTGGGGTTTTTTTTCCTCATTTGCATATGAGTCAGATGGGATCTACATATCTTTAGGCTTGACATTTAATAATCTTCAGCAAATAGATCAGGCTTTTTTTTTTTTTTTTTTTTTTTTTGGGGGGGGGGGGGTAGTTGAGGGGGTCAGCGTCACATTCCTGCCCTACTTGTACACTAGAAAATGTGTGGGAAGAGAGCAGGGAATTTATTCCAGTACAGTACTGACACACAGCAGCTACATTTGAGCAACTGCTTCAGGATATGCCTCAAGCAACTTTCATATGTTAAATACTCATATGAGGGGAAAAGCAATTTTTACAGCCGAAAAGGCTTATTGGATTCTCAGCTACGGTTGCTCCGAGGACTGACTCAGCAAAGCACATATCAGGTAGATGTTTTCAGGAGCAGATTAATTTTTCGTGGGTTTAGGAATAGCCAAAAAACCCAGGATGTTCTGGTTTAGAGTGTAAGTCATACACAAAAAGTGTGCATTCCAGGTAAACAAAATGCATGAATATGTAGTGAAAGAGGAACTGAACTTAATTTGTTTCCTTCATGGAGATAATATAAGAAAATTCGAAAGGGGAGTAGGCAACACATTTAGAATTTACATAAACTAAAATATATGTTAAACTAGATTCAAGAACAGCATGTGAAATTGATACTGAGTGTGATAAATGTAACTGAAGATCCCCAGAAGAAATGACAGCAAATTGTTTTCCTACAGTAAAACAAGAAGTTATCCTTTAAAATAAAATCATATGAGTGCTAATGGGCTAGTTATCACATTAGTACAGTCCAATCCTCTTAATCAGGATAAACCCATTCATGACTTATTGTCTGTACTTTAGAGAAGTAGTTCTTAAATCAGTTGTGCCACCTCCAAAAAAAAAAAAAGACAATTTTTTACTGCCTAGCTTATTTTTACACTTTTACATCCCATTCCTTAAAGTTGATGTGCCTTATTATTTCAGGTCAAGGTGAAATATATAGATTCCTTTTTGCTTTAAGACACAGGTAATTGCATTAACACATGGAAGAACAATTATGCTATGTTGTCCAAGATGAAAAACACTAAGTTGCCATTTTCTTCAATTAAACAGATTACTTTTAACTCAAACTTAATTTTATAATGTATAAAAATAACTTAGAGTCACTCAATAAAACACCTATGTTGATTTAGCCAGTTCAATAAACCATAAAACCACATTAAAAAAACAACAAAAAATGCCATCATGGTTTAACCCGGATCTAAAACTGACACAGACGCTCCCTCTATCCTTGGGAGAGAACTGGAAGAGTAAAAGTGAGAGCTCATGGGTAGAGATAAAGACAGTTTAACAAGTAAAGCAAAATCTAGGCATGCAAGGAAGGCAAAATAAAGGAGCTCATTCCCCACTTCCTGTGGTTGGGCAGGTGTCCAGCCATCCCCAGGACAGCAGAGCTCCATCACATGCAGTGGTGACTTGGGAAGACAAACACCATGAGTGGGAACTTCCTTCCCTTCCTGCTTCTTCCTCCAGCTTTTTACACTTATTCTGGTGTCATGTTCTGTAGAACACCTCTGGGCTCACTTGGGGTCAGCTGTCCTGGCTCTGTCCCCTCCCAGCTCATTGTGCCCACCTAGGAGGTTCCCTGGTGGGGTGGTGGAGAGGCAGCAAAGGCCTTGGCTCTGCATAAGCCCTGCTCAGCACTAAGGAAAGCTCCTCTCTATTACCAACCCTGTTTCCAGGCCAAATCCAAGATAGTACCCTACTAGCTACTGTGAAGAAAATTACCTCAACCAGCACAAACGTTTATTGAGTATTTTTTTTTTGCTATCAAAAAGCTGTGCAGATTTTCAAACTCCTCTATGCACACAAATTATTTTAGCACTCATTAGCATGCATCCCCTTTCAAGAATGAACAGCCATTAACCAGCATACGGTTATAAGGATAATTACCATATTTGCTATGCTGGTTACAAAATGCAAAAATAATGAATTAAAATTATTTTATGATTTAATCTTCTGAGTGAGCATATTCAGTGTGAGACAAGTATCACATATATGCTTTCCATGAGCTATTCAGAGTAACCTGCAGCTAGTAAAAGTACTGAACCTTCTGTTCTGTTCTGGGCATACAAACCATTACAGCAAAAACTGAAAGGCTGTGATACTATATACCCAAAAAAGGATTTAAGTAAGCAGATTGCAAATAAAAAATAAGTTTGCTACTGAGGAAAGAACCTAGAGTAATAACAAATACCCCTACTTGCAGCATGACTTCTAACCTTCTCTGAAGGACAAGGTTTTCAGAAGTATTCTACCCCAAGAAATTCCAATGGAAAGCCTGTGGCTAAGCACAAACTCAAATATTAATCTGTATTGAACATCAGTACCTCTTTCTGCAACAAAGTTTTCTTTGCATGTTCTTCTCTCCCTTCCACACATCAATTTATGAAATCTCCAAGTTTGCAAAATCTGACTGGATAATTTATTTGAGCATTAAAGCTCTAGGGTGGACAGAAGTACATAGTTATGAATAGCAATGATCAGTGAATGTATTAGCCAGAAAGAATTACCCATTTAAGAAAAAAAAAAAAAAAAAAAAAAAAAGGGAACACAACTTAGATGACACACAATATACACACATATAATAATCATGATGGCTTTTGTCCAGTGTATATGATGGTGGTCCTGGACTTACAGAAGATGCCTTCATTAAAACCCCACTTAAAGAGAAACAAGTCTATCTTGGGCTGCATTACCAAAATTGTAGGCAGCAGGTCTGTGAGTGTGATCCCTCCCCTCCTGAGCACTTGTGAGGCCACATCTGAAGTACTGTGACCATTATGGGCTCCCCAGTGACATGACTGGCATTGAGTGAGTTCAGTGGGGTGTCATGAAAATGCTGCCCTGGGTAACGCTGTCCCAAGAGGAAGCTGATGACAGACTCTTCTCAGAGGTACACAGGAGGAGAATAAGAGGCAATGAACAGGGTCACAACCAGGGTAAGTCCTACTGGCTGTTTGGTAAAATATTTTCACAATGAAGGAGGTCAAACACTAAAATAGGGACACAGAAAGTTTGGGAAATTATAACCTTTAGAGGTATTCAAAACATAATAGATGAGGCCTAAGCACTGATCCTTTGACCAAGTAGTTTCTGGTGATTCTTATGAAACAGATTAATTTCCCTTTGATCCAGTCTTCACAAAGATAAAGTCTGCAATGGCATCTGCATTTAAATTTTGCTCACCTAGAGCAACATAATGAAAGCTCTAATCTTGAGGCAGAAAAATTCTTCATTCCCCAAATGTTCTTTTACCATAATCTTTTTATCGCTTCAATGACAAAGATAAAATATGCCCATAGAAAATGTCTGATTTAACTAGATTCTGCCTGTTAACATAGACTTATAAAGTCCTTTTTCTTTTTAAGGTGTCCTGAGTTCTATTAGGTTTTGATGTGATTTTGGGAATCCAGATTATCTAAGAAATTAAGTGCCACTGTAGGAGATAATCAGGAAATACTTGGTTCCTGTTGTAGTTTCATCACAATGAATGAATTTAGCAATCCTTGTTCCCAGTTAAAATCTACTCTGTTAAGATGAAAAAATATCTTTATTTTTTTTAAAGGCAGCCATCCTTTTGGTATTCTATGAATTAAATCCAGTAGATACAAAACTTGGGTATGTCTGACTGCATGTCCAAGGGTGTATATCAGGAAGAAAGAAGCCATGAGGATGTGAAGGTGTTACATGTGCATTAGAAGATTGTTGCTTCAACATTTTACTGATTAGAAATCTGTCTGCAAGCCATGTTTAAACAAGAACCAACAGATACTTTAGTTGTAGACACAAATTTAGAAGAAGCTTAACTATTCTAATTATTGCAGAAATGGGCTGTTTCTTTTGTCTAAACTAATGGAGAAGATCACACCTTTAGCTAATACCCTTTCAAGGTTGATTAACATTCATAGGCACTATAATTCTCTGTGAAGAGAAAGATCTGCATGTTTTTAAACTCCCTTAAAAAAACACTTTCTAGGCATCTCCCTTTTTATAGCCATTCTTTCTTTTCATGAGAATACTAGGGATGCACATTTGAGGCAAAGGCAGTAAGCACCACCACCATGAGGTTCTCCTCTCATCTTGGAAACAAACCTTATACCAGACACAACCAACAGGAAAATTATAGTGCAGTGTTGGGTGTCACTTAATCTACTTCAAAAGAGCAAGGTGATAAAATTGCAGTTAATTTGCTAACAAAACAAACCAACTTTCAGCAATTTTTTTCTCCCTGCTGCTGCTGTTTCCTCTAGGAAAAATGATACCAGTTGTGACTGCTCAGTGGACAGCTCTTCTATACCTACACTTCACCATCTGGGCTCCCACTCCAGGTGCTTGTTACCAAAGCTGTGGCAACATTACCCTAGTAGTTATAAGAACCAGATATCCAACCAGCAGGAAACAAAAGCTATTTTTCAGACAGCTTACTTTAAAAACTTTAAAAACCTCTACAGAATATAGCACTTTCATGATAATCCAAAGAGATTGATTTCAATTCTACTGTCACAGAATATTTCTTCTGCAGTACCTATTATGTATTGCACGTGATTGTTATGCAATCTCAAAAGTTTCTCCAGCATGATAACACTTCAGTTCTAATCTGTATAGATTCTAAAATTCTGCTACTCTCTACAAAAGAATAGAAAAGAATCTCATTTAATTTTATATCACATATATTCTGTTTACAATGTTTTCCAAACATGGGCCATTCCCTGGTCATTAGAGCAGAATGTTGGATACTTTTAAATATGAGACAACACTATGTTTATTCCACATACAGGAAAATCGTCAAATACATATGTATCAAATTACATTGTACAAGTATCAGTGTTATATCATCTGATTAAAAACTGTGGGTGGTAAGTACTGCACTAACAACTAAAACTTTCATCTTTAAAACTCTCTAGTATTTGGAACAAGGAAAGTGGGAAGTCTCCTATTACACACATTTTTGATTTGGAAGAAAGGCAATATGATACAGCAGCTCAACTGCCTTGTACTTTTTCTGGCAATCAAACGCTTCCTGAATATTCAGAAAAAAATATTTTGAATAAATTCAGTCACAAGTTATTAAAATAATTACTTATCTCTATATAGAAGTGACTTTTTTTTCCCTCCTAAGGTGACAGTAAACTCTAGGCTAAATAATAGCAAAAATGCAGTTCAAATTAAAAACAAAAAGGTTTTGAGATACTAAAATCAATGTATATTATGCAAATAAATAATTTTACAAAAATGTTTGTTAGGCATTATATACTATTTGATTTTTGGCATCATGTGCATTTTCTTCAGACAGGGAAGCATCCTTACAGCAACATGAAAAAGGTATATTGAAAGTTAAAGCTTGCAAATCTTTATCACTTTGAATGATGTATTGCACTTTCCATGCATCCAAAGAGTTGTAAACAAGACTATATGTAAGATTCTACCTCTGAATTTTCTTATTACCAGGAACACACCCATTTCTTTTCACACACAACACCGTAGCCTGCAAGTCCAGTAAATAAAGCATTATTATGGCTAACAATAGGATTCCAGGACTGCATGAGCCCTGCAAGGTCTCAGCCTTAGGATTTGTCAGGTTTCATTTGGCTTGACTTGCCTGTGGCTTTTGATTAAACTTGTTTAGCTGTGATAGCAGTTGTTAATGACCAGGTGAATATTACCTAATTACTTTTAGTTTTATCTTAGCTTTGAGCAATCGTGTTGTATAAAGCCCACTGTTATAGTAATTTTGATACTTATCTGTAATTAACAGATAGTAATAATAAGTAGCCTTCCTGTGCAGAGTTAACTCTGACCCTGGACAAAAATGAGCAACAGAGATGTGCAGTTAGATAATTATAAAGGCCCTAAAAGTACCAGCAGATGATGAAACCAGAAGCCCTCAGCCAGATAAATTCTTCATTGGCCAATTATTATTCATTAAAGGAAAGCTGCCTCGGGAGCTGAGCAAAACCAGTTTTAGGGATATTAAAGAACATACATCCAACACATGTAAAATACTGCACGTTGGGCAAATTTTGCCTCTGTGGAATTGCAGACCAAGAAAGGGAACACAAAGCATAAAGTTCTGGAAAAACATGAAATAAGTATGTTCTTGAATTAAATAATTTTCATCTTCAACACCATACTCCTCCTGGTGAAGCACTCAGGATGATTTATCTTAATCCTCCTGGACTAGGAGGGAGATTAGCAGCAAGCATTTTGAGATACAGAAGGAACATAGTGTGGGTAAGTGGGAAAGCATCAGTTCATTCCCAAAAATGCTACAGGTGTTAAAAGTGTCTCATCATAATGGACCAAAAAGTAGCCATTTTAAGAATTAGCAAAGATTTTTAATTAGACTCACTATACCTGCATACACACACAAACATTTGATATTTATGGTGTTTCTTTTCTTCCTTGGAAATTTTGGAGTCTTTGGTTTACAGAAAATGTTGTCAGAGAGGCAGGCTCACAGGTATGAACCAAGCCTACCTTTCCATTTCATTGTGCTAGGAAAACTGCCACACCTGCATGGTCTGATTTACCAATGGGTCGAGGGGCAGAAAGATTCACTCTTAATCATAGAGTGGGTCTTCCTCTCTCACCAAAGATCCAAGACCATCACTGAGCCACAAGAGTTAATAGCTCAATTGATTCAGAAAGCCAGGATGAGGCTGTGTGAACTGGCTGGTTGTGATTTTACATGCATTCACCTCCCAGTTAAGCTCTCAGAGGAGGGAAGAAACTCTCCAAAGAGACTGACCAAAGAGATGTTTGAGCATTTGCTCTGGGGCAATGCCAATCTCCAATTATCTCTGGACAGCTACAAGGGACAAATATTGGTCCATACCCCATCCCACAAGCTGTTTAATGAGGAATTCCACCTCATTCCTTGTGAGAAAAGGAGTCGGAGACCACTCAAAGCTCTCACAGTGTTCACGGACGCATCTGGGGCTTCCCACAAGTCGGTGATGACTTGGAGAAACCTGCAAACTCAGCATTGGGAAGCTGATGTGGAGTTTGTAGAAGGGTCCCCCCAGGTAGCTGAACTAGCAGCTGTGGTAAGAGCCTTTGAGAAGTTCTCAGAACCATTTAATTTGGTGACTGACCCTGCATATGTAGCTAGAATAGTGTCCAGAGTGGAGCAGGCTGTGCTCAGAGAAACTGAGAATGAGTATCTCTTCAATTGCTCTCAAAGCTAATTTATTTGGTTTCTCATCGAGAACATCCATTCTTTGTGATGCACGTACGATCATACTCAGACCTTCCTGGTGAAATTGCAGAGGGGAATCGTCCAGCAGACTCCCTTGCTGCACCAGTTGAGAAAGCACGCCTCCCTGATATCTTCCAACAGGCAAAACTGAGTCACCAACAATATCATCAAAATGTGCCAGGTCTGATCCGTCAGTTCCAGCTAACACGGAGTCAGGCTCGAGCTATTGTGGCCACCTGTCTCAATTGCCAGTTCCAGGCCATGCCATCAATGGGTATGGGAGTTAATCCCCGAGGCCTTGGCAGTTGTGAAGTGTGGCAGACTGATATCACACACATTCCTAGTTTTGGTCGCCTCAAATATGTTCATGTGAGTATAGACACACATTCAGGTGCAATGTATGCCTCTGCCCACGCAGGAGAAAAAGCTGTGCATGCTAAAAAACACCTAGTGCAAGCTTTCTCAGTGCTAGGGATCCCAAAAGAAATCAAAACTGATAATGGCCCAGCATACACGTCCAAGGAGTTCCTAGAATTTGTCCAGCAGTGGGGAGTGGAACATAAAACTGGCATCCCCCACTCCCCCACAGGCCAAGCTGTGGTTGAGCGTGCACATCAGACGCTCAAACAGGTTTTGGCTAAACAGAGCAGCACAACTGTGTGGATGCCTCCACAACAGAAGCTCTGCAAAGCCATGTTTACCATCAATTTCCTAAACTGTTCTTTTGAAAACATAAATCCACCTGTAACTTGTCATTTTAACAGTGGTAATCAGTTCAAACCTTCTCAGCGTCCACCAGTCCTGATTAAAGACCCAGAAACTTTGGAAACCAAGGGTCCCTATGAGCTCGTGACCTGGGGTCGTGGCTATGCGTGTGTAGCTGCTCCCTCAGGCCCTCGATGGATCCCCCGGAAGTGGGTCAAACCTTTTGTTCCCAAAAACCCAGCTCCTGCAGAAGGAGATGAAAGGCAAGTAGCCACTGCCTCCAAGAGAAGACGCTGTCAGATGGAGGAAGAATAATCTTCCTAAGTGTGGACTCCATCCGGCAGAAACAGAGACTTTTAACATGTTTTAAAAATGTTTGTTTTCCCTTCAAGAAAAAACCTATTTCTTGTTATCCTCACTGCATGTAACCCAATATTTTTCCTTTAACTTTCTTAAACAAAAAAAGGGTGAGATGTTGTATCCCTTTTGGGAATGCTCTCTCCCCAAAACCCCTCCCCCAGAAACTGTAACCTGGCCTGAGTTACCTGTCCCTTGTCTCTTGACCTATGGCTTTTGGCCAGGTAATCTGACCCCGACCCCAAAAGAGATAAAAACCCCTCTTCCTCCATGTGCTCCCTCCTTGCCTCCTGGGATCCCTTAATTGAGAATAAAGCTTTGGAATACATCCTGAGGTAAGGGGCCTCTTTTGAATCTCTTCTCCCTATCTTGAAGATCCCCTCTCCCAAAACTCCCTAAATCTGAGCTAGCAGCTTGTGGGGGGGTGGAGGGAAAGGAGACTCATCACCTTCCCCTTGACATTTAGTCTGAAAAGCAATAGCTCAGTCAGGAATTCATACAAATATTCTACCATAGACTGTTGATTTTTTCTGTGTACAGCTCACCATGCCCTGAGATTCAGATCATGGATATTGCTGATTTAGTCCTCCACACTAAATGTACTGCAACTCATTTTAATCCAATTGTTTGACTATCACTAGATATATCACGTGACTTTTTTTTTTTAACTCCAAAGTCCCAGAAACCAGGAAATAAATGTACAAAAGAGTTTTTTTCCAAAGAACAAAAACTGAGGATTTTTTTTTTTTTTTAAAGCATGTTGATGAGACTGTCATACAAGGAAAAACAAAGCAAATTCCAGTATTTTGTTTCACATTATCAACTATTCAAAGCAGTAACAAAAAAGGAAAGTCCTCCTCTATGAAGCAAAATGTCAGTAGGTTTTGTATAATAGTTAAAGAATGTACAGTGAGGCACTCAAAAATCCACAATAAAATTACAACACAGAAAAGTTAAGTGAAGTGTTGTGAGCTCATGAGAGTAAATGTTCACTCTGACTATTGGCAGTAAGTGCATTTTCAGTAAAAATATTAGGAAACAGGGAGGGGGAGAAGGGTACCTATTTTCATCTTTTTATAAAAAATTATAATCAAGCTGTTTTTCATCTGATGAACAGTATCCTGTTAAGGATCTTTACACTTAGAGCATTCTTGAAATCACAAAGTGAGAAGAGTAATATGAAAATTTATATTCAGTTGTAAATAATGGATTTTTAAAGCTGTAGGTTATCTTAGTACCTACTACACTACAGATACCTTAATGAGGTAACTTTCTGAATTGTGCTGCTAAACTGCCAACAAGAAACACAAGAATTTATTTAAAAACTTCTCAGGAGTTCTTTAATTTTAGAGCAAAGGTAAAAGCAATAAATAAATTTGAAGAAAATTTATTAAGGCAAAGGCAACCCCAAGGATTTGTTTAAACTTTATAAAGCATGTACTCGAATTTCTTTTATAACAGCACAGGAATGTTGAAGTATCTTTAAATATGAATTGCTGATATAGCACCTATACTAAAAGAACTAATTGCCTCAGTTTTTTGGGTTTTTGATTTTTTTTCTTTTTTTTTTTTTCCCCCAGATCTCTAGATTTAAGCAAGTGGTAAAGCCATGAGGGCAATACATTCTGCTTTTACCTTCAAGCCTTATACACTGCTTATAATTTACATTCCTGCTGGCAGTGTGATGGATCCCTGACAGATTTCTTGGACAAAATGAGCAAGTCCTTTCACCTGTGCATGCCATGCAATGCATTTTCACCTTCATGGACTTCATCTATGGATCATCCCTCTATCTCCTGCCTCAAAGAAGCCTATTTCTCTAACATCTATCAGTAAGGTAGGATCATATGGTGTCAGTCTGACAGGTGCTGAGAAGTTCGCTGATATTTAAATGAATTCATGATCAGTTAGAAAAAGAAAAACCTGCACTTGATACAGTCTGGAGTTAACAAAACAACAGCAAATGCTGTGAAGGAAAACCAGTTTGTTGCTGCTTTCTTTTTGGATTGAATTTATAAAGGCTAGATTTATTTACTGCCTTTTTTTTTTGGGGGGGGGGGGGGTTTTTTTGGGTTTTTTTAATGATAAAAACATCCACTTTTTCCCTACTTGACAAAGGTCACAGAAGGCCCAAAACAAAGACAGGATAAAAAAAATCTCCTTGAATGGTGGTGGCAATTTCCTATAAGTGCTGTAGTATTTCAAGATAGAAAGAAGATATGCATAATCTGTATGTAAAGTAGTGGTTTGAGGGAGCTACCTTCAGATTTTAGAAACCCAAGTGAAAGAGGCCAGCAACTGCTGAAGCAGAACTTGTGCTTGCTGAAAACAGAGAGCCCAGCAGTACCTGAACAATACACTGCCATGCTAGATGTGAATTTGAACACTCAAAAAGGAGAAAGGTACAGAAAGTTTATAAGGTCATTGCTACATGAGTGCTGTAAACTACAAGAGGCTGAATACCACTGATTCAAGACACAAAGGTTACAAACAACTGGCCCAAGGCTAAAAATGAAAAAGTAATGGCTCAAAGGCCAAGCCAGTGCAGGACAGAAGGTTACTATTGTAAATCAAAAGCAGGTCTCTCTAGAAAAGGGGAGGGAAGCACTAATGAAACAAACGTGAAGCCTGAGGACTAAGCACAAAATACAGACTGATTCAGATTTTTATGGTAAACTGATTTACTGGTGGAGTAATGTATTTTGCTGAACATACTTCTGTTTAAAACTGACATAAATGATTCCAGAAACAAGCCCCCAGGAAAAGCAGATAACAGGTCTTGAAGGAGCTGGTGGGCTACAACATATGCAAGTCTTGTTTCATAAGATTTGAGTAAAAATAAGCAATTTTCCCTAAGGGGGAGTTTCATAGTTTTTCCAGTAACCTTAAATATCAATAACAGTAAGTTGAACAGTACCAGAGAGATGATGAAGTTGTTAATTCTTTACAATGCATTAGCCTGATTAAAATGATGACATAGGCATGAATTCTCCATCCTGGCAGGCTGCTCTTGACGCAGAGGTCAAAAGAGTTGGGCAAGAGATACATAAAGGATGAAGCTGTCTTAATTAGAATCATCAGCAAGCATTGCTATATGTGGGGGAAAAAAAAAAAAAAAAAAAATTGAAGCTGTTCTGGTTCCAGTGCCATTATTGTGGATTCATGGTTGTATGGCTACTAGAACTCTCTGACTGTTTTATTCACATATGATTATATTTTCCAAGTGGAATTAATATTTTCCAATATTTAAGAATAAAAGGGACCATAACATAAGTCTGGATGCTGTAGGGCATTAGATTAACACAATTAGTCCTATATAAAAAGTTTAACAATTAAGACTATGCTAACGAATTTACTATGTACTTACTCAAAGAGATTAACACGTGTATAAGGGTAGTACAGCCTAAGTAATTCAGGTATCTTACTCTCCCTTGCAGATGAATTGCTCCTTGAGTTTCAGACTCTGTAATCAATGTCCCCAAAAAATCAAATATATTTTGATCACTTAAATTCTGAGAATAATAATTTGAAGTAAGATAATAGGTGATTGATCTTCTACTATAAATAGATAAGAGTTTATTACACGTAACAGAGTTAAAGAGAGGTATTTTACAAGCTTGCCCTGAGAAAAATTGTAATCTTTTCTCTCCTTGGAGAGATATGCAGGAAAACACATGATAAAAACAAATACGTAGTTACATTTAATATAAGCATTATTTTTGAACTTAATTTAAGATCTCTTCCAAGTCATTGGGTGTTATAATATTCTAAGTAGCCTGATTGTCACACAAGTAGAATTCTGACTGTAAACACATGATTAGGCACAAAGTACCTTTATCAGTAACTCTGGAATTCATTGTTTCCTAGAGGCTCTGATATATCTCATAGTATGACAGATTGTCAAGGTTCTCTGCATCAGCTGAACTGTGGAAATTGCATACGATGTCTTGGACTGAGGCAAGCACAAGGTGCTGCAATTCAGCTTAAACCTCTTTCCATCAAAAGTTGCATCAAGTCATGCAGAAATATCCATAAGATCATCAACAATTGGTCATTAAATGTAATAGACCATTGTGAAAAAATATCCAAAAGAACAGTTTGTGTCAACAATATCAGGCTACTGAGTACTGAGATTTTTAGGATGATAAAACAAAACCAAGTTATTTTTGTGCAGTCCATGCTTCATCAGCTAGGCTGTCAAAACCAGAATAAGAGTGCTGTGACATTATTCTCACAGCAGGGAGATGCTACAGGTCTACAGATGTTTGCTGCAGCCACCATCTCTTGACCAGTTTTTTCCAGTTTTGTCTCCTTGCAACTTCCATTAGAGAGGCCTCAGACAAGGCTTCTCACAGCTCCCACCATTTAGGTGATTTCTAAAGCACTAAGGAGAGCTGATCTTGAACAGAGGCAGCCTAATCTATAGGAATAGAATATGCAGATCCAGGTATTGAACTCAAGACCTTGATGCAAACTGTCCCCACAATTTATCTGGACAGCTGGCATGGTGTCTTTCCTGCCTGCTGGTCATCAGCATCACAGCTTGAATGCTTTTAGCTTAAACACCTCTAATTCTAATGCAAATTTATATTGTTGTATATGATGTCCTCTACCTCTACATAATCTCTATATCAGATAGTTTGGAAAGAAATCCAAAATTAATTTCCTCCTGCATGGGAAAATAATGTTCCATCTGTGAAAGATTTCTTCTACTATCCTTTAGAGGTGATCTGCATTGACAACTGTGATTTCTTTCCTTATTTTGAATATGTAACTTTATATTTGGGCTACAGAAAAAGGGGCTTCTAAATCAAAATGGTCTCAGACCAGAACTACAAGTACCAGAGACATACATAGCATGACGTGAAAATGAAATAAATTGCTGAAGAAATTTCCACATGTCAGCTGTGAGATAGTAACTGACCTTGCAAATTCTGAGCCAATTTCAAAACACATAAAGCAGATCAGGATAAGCCAGTAAGGACAGAACACGAACAAAACTTTCCCAGTTCCCGGAATAGTTGTGTATATTCATGCTAGGACTTGACCATTATTTGACCTGTACACTGCATTATTCATACAAATTTCCTCAGGATACACGCTTCCAGTGTGTTAGAACATTAATACTGCAATGCCTCTCCTCTTTTTTCTTTTGCCTAACATCTGTGTAATCACAGGTTCTCAGCTCACAAAGGTATCCTAGCAGTCAGCAATCGGAAAGTACTGAAGCGTCCTAGCTAGGCTATTAGTGTTGTACTTACACGGATTGTGGCATCGAGTTGCAGAACAGGCCAGATTCGGGAGCCCCCTCCAGTTGCTTTCCGCTGCTTTGGTAATGGAAAGCAGCCGTAAACCCACTTTAGCTGAGCATTTAAGCTGGGTCTATGGTTATTTTTGTGCCGTCTGAGAAGTACAAAGCAGCTGGAGCCCACTAACCAATCTGGATTTCTATTTATGTATTCTGGTAGTGAGGGATTAATTTTCAGACCATATGCAATTGCTTACTGGTGAGAAAGGTTTTTTGTACTTTCCACATAGGTATTATGCAATATAACATTTTAAGAGGGTGTATTAGTACAAGCTGCGAGTGATTCAAATCAGACACACGCAGTGTTATAAAGTCAAACACTTTCCTTTTCTAATTTAAAATTGTTTTCTCATAGAATAAATAATATTTTACCCTTGAAGGGTTTTCTTCCTCTCATTTGTGGAAAGACCAGATGGGTCTCACAGGTCATTCACAGTTATGAGAGAAACAACAACAAAAAAATCCCTTTTCAGAGGTGAGATCTTACATTCTTTACTGGAAAACAAATTATTTGCTTGGATGAAAAGCTTTTGTATTCCAGTGTAATTGCTAATATCTGTGGGGTGTCCTGGAAAATGAGATGCTTTGTATCAAAGAGTTGTAACTTATCCCTGTGCATAAAATCTAAATAAATAAATTGGAGCAGACCTTAAGGTATCGTGCAGGGAGGAGATACAAGGAATACAGCTGTGAAATCAGTGGAAAAACCTCAAGTGATAACAAGTGGACAAGCTAAAATTATTTCACAGTGGGACTGGAGTCATCTGGCTATATGGGTTCGTTAGGGGTGTGAAGGAAGATGGAGGGAGTGCTTTTCTCTGGACATTGTATTTTGTAAAAAATTTAAACCACCTGCTGTTGCAGTAAAAATAGCTGCTACTGGAAGAGTCAGTCAAGGATGAATTATTTTTCTTGGGCTATAGAGACTATTTTTCTTGATTAGTGCTCTAAAATTAAAAATCTGACAAGTTGTTTTGCATACATCAGAAGAGATTATGAGTGAAAGAATTACAATCTCATCAAGAAGATGTGAAATGAAACATTTGATGAAGGGATAAGTATCTTCACCCCTCCAAGTCTAAAGAAACCATGGTGAAAACTGACTAAAAAAGTTCATTTAGAAATAGATAGAGCTGGTGTGGATATTCTTTCAGGAATATTAACAAAGATCAATAAGAGTTTGGGCTGTGAGAAAACTCTTAGCTGATGTTTACTTTTAGCAGAATGTGCAAAGCATGAGATCAGTCAAGCCACCTAATTCATGAAGGGTACAGAAAAACATGTTTTTTAAATGGGCCTCTGCTGTCACTGGCCAGTGCTTTCAGCTGTGCAAAAAGCAGTTTCTTTGGAGAATGAAGGTTCATAATAACACTGTCAGTAGCACAAGACATGGGATTTGCTCTAGGTATTACAAGATTTATGTCATCTTCCCTGACACAGACCTGTGTAACACAGACTTGTGCAGATCGGGGAGACCAGGGCAGCAGAAATCTAATGCTCAGGATCACACCACAAGAGCTCTACATCTACTTAGGAATTACATGAATGGTGCCACGGAAGCATCTGCTTCAGCCTACCTGCTACAAATGAAACCTCTCAGCTCACCCTACATTCCAGGTAAGTGCATTCATCAGAGGAATATCACACGTGGTGGGATTCTCAGAGATGTGTCATAAGAAAATGTAAAAGAGAAGTGTAAGAGAGAAAATTGCTTCCTAAAAAAGGATCAGTCAATACAAGGAAACATCAGGAAAGACACAGTCAGGCTGAGCTTCAAGATTAGGACCCATAGAAATAATAATGAAAAGTTTAATGTGACAGATATTGGACAGATGAGCAAGAAGGCAGAAATTACCTTTTGAATGTAGAAGAAGAGAAACTAATCTCACAAGAATTTTGACAAAGCTGAGAAGACAGGAAAGGAGATGATTTAACTTTAATTACGCATTTAGAGCAATACACGTGATTTTTCAGGGATCCAAAAGTTCATGGTGTTCAGCAGGGACTTTGTCTTTTCTTTCTACTTTCATGGAGTTTCTAGTTTCTAGTGCATGGGAAGCTTAGGCTAGTGATGCAAAACATGAATCCTGCATTTCAGGAAGCTTATTCAAACTCACTATTATTCCTTCCAGAGCGAGAAAACTTCCATTTTTGAGCTAGGAGTACAAACTAATATTTAGTAAAAAATGTTCTCACAAACAAAGTGTTCTTGACACTCAATGCCACTGTACACATAGAGAAATAGTCCAGATATTCACATGACTGCTACTAAATTTATCTCTTCTTTTTAACCAAAGTAAAATTCATCTTTGCTAAAAAGTCTGCTCAAGTACATTTTATTTTTTAAAATTTACAAAAAAGAAATCCTAATTTGGATATAAAAATTACCATGATCTTGACTGACAGGTTGCATCAATTAAGTATTCAAAATACTCAACATGACTGGATAAGCCAACACACCATGATTAATGTAGTGAAGGTTTGTATTCAAGAAACAAGCATGTATCTGTTCTTTTACAGCATATTGAAGAGATGACTTTTAAAATACTAAAACATGAACTATGTTGCTTGCTGAATTTGAGAGACTACAGGATGGGGTAAAGATGACTTTATTAATTTCTTCCAATGTGCATTTTGTCCCTCTGATTGTCTCAAAATGCCACTGTTGTAATATATCTTGGTTGCTGCAGTAATACTTGTATAAAACTTTTCACTTAGATTTTACTCAATGTTTTCCTGAAGAAACTAGCTGTCTGTGGATTAGATCCAAAGCCCATTGATGTCAGAAAGTCTTCTGTGAGTTTTGCCTCAGGACGTAAGTGCATGGAAAGGCTCATGACAGTATCTGTCAAGAGTAACTTGAAAGAAAGATTAATATTTGTGGGCTGGCAGCAATGACCGAGAACCAGGAGTTTGACCTCCTGCTATTGAACCTTACTCAGACGTGTCTGTGTGAAACCTGTAACCTTGTGGTTAAAATTATACCACACCTTTTGGAAGCTTTCCAACTATTTTGTAAAGTTTGCATGACATAAAGAGTGTGTGACCTCACTTGAAAAATTATTCCAAGCATTAAGTGCCATTGTTGCTAAATGCTTAATATAAAAAATAATAAAAATAAAAATGATAATTTAAAAAAAACGTACAACTTGCAGCACTTTTAACATTTCAGTTTGTCTAGCTTCAGTAATGGAAAAGAATTTGGCAGGAAAAAAAAGATTTAGTAAAGAGTCCTTTACTGTCACAAATATTCCTCCTGTGTAGGTACTTGTAGAAGATGATCAAATTACCTTTTAGTTGTCTCTACAATAAGTTAAATGGATTGCAGCAGAAAGAGGATGTCCTTGTTATAGAAGGCAAAATGAAAGCATTTTGCACAAATAATTTGTACCAGAACAGCTGGAAGGCTTATCAGCTTATCCTTATCTCTCAAAATAGCACACAAGCTCCTCTGAACCAAGCCAGGATCACATGCAGTCACACAAAAGGGAATACTAGCAACAATTGTGGTAATTTTTTTTTAAGTAAAGTGGCTGTGTACTACAAGGAGTAAAACCACAGAAACCAAAGGCATTGAAGTCTTACTCTTTGACTGCATTCAAGGTAGAAAATGCTAAAAAAGACTATTCATATGCACATATCTATGTAAAAATATTTATACATATCTGTATAAATGTGCACAAACATGCATATACATATGTGCACATAAAGGCATAAAAAAAGTTTCCATTACTACGATCAAAAGCAAAGCAGGTAGCAAAAATCCTATGTGTCAACTAAGGAGATTTTTCAACAAAGGAAAGCAAGAGTCTTTTCAATTCAATATTCTGTGACATAAATATCTTCCTAGGTTATATAATTGTATTTATGCCCATTGAAGTAACAATTGTAATGCAATGTGCTATAGTGTTTACCATTTTGTGAGCAGATTTTTTTTTTTAAAGGAGTACTTTTAGAACCATTGGAACACTGAGGACATTTTTGTCTCTTGACATTAAAACTCTACTTAAAGCAATGCATGCAATTGCATGACAAAGAACAAAAATATTTTGGAACTAAGACCATGATTATTATCTTTGATTCTTCAGGACAAAATAAGTGTTAATCTTTAAATATTGAAATATTCACTCTTATTTTACCAGTCGAACAGTACCTTCAATACATTTATATTCCAAGACTAAGCAGAATAGAATAATCTAGCTATAAGAATTATTTTTATTTCAGCATTATGAAAAAAAACCCAAACCCTAATAGTCTTTTTAACACCAATGATGACAGCAGCTAGGGTGATAATAGTTTAACAGAATTATTATGTTTTATTTATGTTAATATAAATATATGACACTAAACACTTAAAACCCAAATGTTTAAAATCCAAGCCTGTTTGTGCATTTTAGTAATAATATAAGAAAAAAAAAAAAAATCAGTGTTTTGATAGAATACCAGCCATTCAATCATGAAACAACTAAACAGGGTGTATTGTAGTATTTTATGTAATTATGCAGACATTGCAGAATATTCATTATTTTGTTAAAGAATGCAAGATGGATTAAAGTTTAGTACATAAATTTTTTTTTCAGACTGTAAATTGTGATAAATTAAATTCAAATTACCACTCTAACATGTCTGTTTGGGGAGTTGTTTCTCTTTGTTTGGGGTGTGTGTGTGTGGTGTGTGCTCATTTTTATTTTGTGTCAAGTAAACATGATGGGATATTACAGAAGTTTTCTGGAGTACTGCCCAGTTAGGCTTTTCCCTTCCTGATAAAGAGAAAAACTCTAAAAGGAAGAGCATATCATATATTTAAATGGGCACTGTGCACTAAGAATCCATCCTAATTAATTATACAAGATGCATTAAAAATGGACTCAAGAAAAATGCATAGATTTCCTGAAACAGCAAAGTAAATACATATTTCCCTTTTAACACTTGCTGGTTTTTCCTGTTATTTGACTGTAAATTTAAATTCCCAAATTAATTGAAATAGCATTTCCATATATGCAATATATAAAACCATTGAATCTACAGGCATCAACAAATTTAGTCAATGGTTTTAAATAAACGTTTTGGAGATC
Source organism: Certhia americana (assembly GCA_018697195.1). Lineage (NCBI taxonomy): Eukaryota > Metazoa > Chordata > Aves > Passeriformes > Certhiidae > Certhia > Certhia americana. The sequence continues at coordinate 7,659,457 of CM031857.1, read as the reverse complement.
AATTTAAAATAGACAAAATACTACTTTATGATTTTCATATTTTAGATATGAAGCAACTGACCAACCAGTCGTGCTTTACTAGACCATTGCAATACTTGAATATTTGAGCTGCAATAACAAGTCATTATAAATAGAAATATTATTTCAAAATGACTATGCTGTGAAAGTGCTTTTAGAACATCGTAGCATCATGCACTTGCAATTCATTAATCCACATGCAAGGAAGATACTATGAATTTAAAATCATCATTGAAATATTTTCTCTAAGAATTGATGTGATATAGAATTTTATTCTTAAAGAATTAAAGTTTTTTTGGTTTTTTTTTAAACTCATGTCTTTCTCTTGTTTGAGAAAGGCAAGAGTTCACCTTAGTATTCAGGGCAGGGAGGATTGCTTTTATTATTTATTACTTCCCTCCTTTCCCGTCACCTCTTGTTACAAATGAGAGTTTTGGGCACCTCCATTATAGAAACATGAAATCATCTAGGTTTTACAGTCTGAATATAATCCTAATATATAGGAAGATTGCTATCATCTTAGTTCACAGTTTGCTCAGGGTGAAATACAGCTTTGGGCAAAAATCCCAGAGACAGCTATATCATCAGGTAGCTTCTATCTAAAACTACTCTGTAGACATAATTACACATTTAAATCATATCAGCTTTTTGCAGATATGATGCATCGGGGCCGCTCAAGAGATGAACCACATAGTTGTGCCACTCTGATCCATGTCCCATGGTTTGTTCTCAGTATCACTAAGGTTGGCCCAAGGCAAGATGAGCAAATTGCAAGTTTTTGGTCTTCCTTTGTACTGATTCAAGACATATTTCAGGAGCAGACTCTACAAATTTGGCTAACTACCTGAACAAACGAAATCCAGACTGCGAGAAGAACTGGCAGATTGACTGTCAGCTGCTTGGAAAACAGTCTCCCTTCCTCCTGGTATTTGTGTTACCTTAGTCTAACAACTTCATCAACAACTCCCTCTCTCTTTACAGAGGTGTGAACTTGGGAGAAAAAAATACCTCTGTAGTAAGCTGTGTTTCTGCATAGAGTTTAATACGTCTCCAAATTCTCCTGCTTTTGGATATTGATTCTCAGACTATTTTTGATATAAAAACTCATAAAACTTCTTTACTGCACTAAATTTTAATAGTTTGCATTAAGTTTGATACTAAGGACACGTGTCTGTGAGGTGTCATTGATCAGAACTTCCACAAACCACCAATATATTATGTGTCATGGGGAAGGTATTCTCTCTAAAAAAGCACACCCATATGTTCAAAGGAACTTTTAGAAAAAAAATATACATTGACTCTAATTACCTTTTAAGACATGGTTTGTATCCCTGCCAGAGCCACTTTGTCACACAGCTTAAAAAGGTTATCAGAGAGAAAAACATTAAAGTCCTGAACATTTTTCTAGAGCAGCATTTTGAACTCTCGACAGATGTCACTAATGTACCTGATTTACAGTACATGCACTTTTACATTTTGTCATTTATATTGACTTTCCATTTGACACTCTCTAATGGATAATCAAGGTCAACTAAAGCATAATCAATTAGTCTGCATTAATTGGTGGCCAGAACTACATTTTTCTTGTGATTTCCAACATATCCATGTACTGTACATCTTTCTGCTTTCCCCAGGGTCCCCCTCAAGCATGTTGCTTCCAGAGTAATTATAATGAGTTAGAATGTCTTTGTTTAATGATATTCCTGCCAATTTTTCTCCAGGAAAATGAAACAGAAGGTAAATTTTGCCTTAAAATTCTACATGCTTCTATCAAAAATATAATTTTCTCTTTTAGGGGCGCATTGACAGTAATGCAATAAAAAAGACCTTGACAATCAGAGTGGCAGGTAAGAAGGCAGACTGAAAACTTCCACCTCAGAAAATACACTTAAAGAGGGTAAGGGAAAAAAAAAAAAAATAAAAAATCAAAAGTGCTTCTCCCTGCTGTGGGAAAGTATGCGGAAAGGAAAAACCTGTTTACATTGCATCTCCTTTGCTCTTCTATGCAATGTTTTCTCTCTTCTTTTCTCTACCTACCCACATTAATCTACTTCTAAGTATCTTGTCCCCAGCATACCTATAAACTTTGGAAACCTTGAATGTTGCTTAGAGCCTTATGAGAATCACAACTAAACTTCATTTGATCCCAAGGAAACAAATTCCTAACTTAAAATTTTGAATGCCTTTGAGCCCTAATTTTGAGTCTTCTGAAAATACAAGAGAAAACCATGCAAACATCTGACATGCAGCTGCCCTATTTTTGTCTCCACAGACAGACTGGGATGCTTACCCTGCTGACAGTGATGCCATTTGAGTTTTGCCTTTTTTTCTTTTATATGTTCTCTGTATTCTTCACACAGATATTTGTAGCTCTGTAGCCTATTGTATTAGTGGCTAGTTTTCCCAGTACTTTTCCATTGCCTTTCCTTAAGCAGAAAGACAAAAATTCCAGAGCTCCAAGCCCCAGGAGGTACAAGTCTCTGTGCTGCCTTGCATTCTTCCTTGGAACCAAGGCTGAGAACAACTCTTTGAGATCCATTCTCATGGACAAAGCACAGCTAGTGCCAAAGGGGGGCTCCAGAGAAGGGGCTTGACCTGGGGGGGAAATTTTATCACCATCTATCCTCCTAATTGGTGCTTTTTATAAATTACATTAATTTCCTAAAACCTGTAAAATGTACTCACCCTTGGGTGTGTGTGTGCTTTTGTAGACATCTATACATAGCTGCTCTTGAAGGCCTTCATTAAAAATTCCCCTTACTGCCTTACTTAAATTATCTCAAGTTTCATTTCCAGGTTGGGAAAAAGGCAACAACATGTTCTATATATTCTGATCATTCTCTCATAACAGTGATGGAACTCTAATTTTTGGAAGGTGATGTCCAGGGAGAGGTACATTGTTGTTTGTGGCCTGTGACTGGACCCGAGAGAATGGCTTGATGCCGAGTCAGGAGAGCTTTAGGTTGGATATCAGGAAAAGGTTCCTCAGTCTAGAGGGTGGTTGGGCACAGGAACAAGTTGCCCAGGGAAGTGATTGCAGCACCAAGCCTGACAGAGTTCAAGAGGTAGGCACATGGCATGATTCTTGGAGGGTCAAAAGCAGGACTTCAGTGATCCTTGTTGGATCCCTCTCAGCTTAGGAAAGTCTACAATTTTATGATTGTTCTCAGACATCTTGTCCATGGTACTCCTGGATGGCACTCCTATACAATGATTCTTGAAGAGAAATGTAAAGTTTACCTACTTTCTGCAAGAAGAAACATCACCCTGGACAACACCTTTCAAAAATTGCAGGAAGCAGTATTACAATGACCTGAGACAGCTTGTGAGACCCCTTGAAGGCACCACACTGGACTGCAGGCTCAGCTCAGAGACTTAGAAAACATGGGTGTTGCATTACCAGGGCAATCCATGGCAGTGACATCTCAGCCTTTTTGGTATTGTCATTTGTCATATGTCTTCTGCCCCACTGACCAGTAAGCCCAGAGATTCCTTAGTCCTGACAGTTTCCAGGAATGTCTTCATTTTAATGGTGCTCTCTTTTAACTCAGCAAAGAAGGACTGACTTGTGTGGACAGCAAGTAACAACTTGGGAATGACCAGCAGTCACTTTCCTAAAAATCTCACTCTACAAGTGCAAAAATAGCATGCTAACTTGAGAACTTTCAAAGAAAAACAGGCAACTAATGGCCTCTGAAAGCTTGTCACTCAGAGGTAGTCTAAGATTCTAGTTTAAGGGCTTCATACAAGTACAACAATTATTTAGGTGGCTGCCATGGAAACTTATACTGCCAAGAGACTCATGGTAAGTGTCATGAAGCTAATGGAAACTTTCCACTAAAAGGAATTTGTTTGATCATTTTGTGACCTGGTTCAGCGCATTTTGGATTTTGACACCCAAGGCAGGAGTTTCATGAACGTCCACATCAGATGCCCTTCCAATACAGCTTTTGACACTGTGCTTGAGTATGCTGGGGGACCCAGTGCAGTGACATCTGTCACAGCAATTCTCTCTGCAGGTTAACCCCTTGGTTGACACTCCTATTTCTTCCATGTATTGAAATGTGTTAACATATGAAAGCATTTAGAAGCCAGCATGTTTAAATACAGAGGACATCAGGAGAAAGGCAATATAAAAATTACTTTGAGGTGTGTTTTGTGTCCTCCTTGCTGTGTGTCCCATTGGCAGAGCACTCCTAGGCCAGCAGCACCCTGTGGGACAGAGCATGGCAGAGTCCTTGCAGGTCTTGACCACTCGTCCTTCAATTTTGGACGTTTTGCTTCTTACCTATTTAAAATTAATAACTTCTTATGAAAGAGTGAGGAAGTCAATTAACATTTTTTTTAGCCCCCTAAACCAGACACATAAACAGACTAAAATGCCAGGCTTTACTGAACATGCAGTCCCATCTGAGACATACATCACCTTAACAACCCAAAATTAAGAGCAGGTGTCCTATTCACAAAAAGATAATGTACAGTTTCCCAGAACATCTCCAAACCTCACAAAGAAGAAGGAGAGGTTATGGGAATGATCTTTGCATATTGAGTAAAAGAAGGATTTTAATTATTTAGCTTGATTTTGTCACTATAGCAACAATGACTGTTCCAGATTTTCTGCTACTGTTGAGCTTTTTATTCTGACAATACAATATTGCCACGGATTGACCTTGGCTGGATATCAGTAGCCCATCAAGCTGTTCTATCACTCCCCTCCTCAGCAGGAGGCAGCAGGGGGTGAGATAAGATTAAAAAAAAAAAAGAAAAAACCTTGTGTGTCAAAATAACAAGAGCTTAATAAAGCAGAAGCAAGGCCACACAGAGAAGTAAAGGAAAACAAAATATTTTTCCACTACTTCCCATCAGCAGGTCCAGCCACTTCCTAGGCTTCAATACACATAATGGATGCTCCAGAACACAAACATCTTAAGATCCAATGTCCCTTCCTACTCCATTTCTCTTAGCTTCTATTGCCAAGCTGATGCCATATGGTATGGAATATCCCTTTGGTCAGTTTGGATTACCTGTCCTGGCCAGGTGCCCTCCCAAGATGTTGCCTACTCCCAGCCTAGTTGTGAGGGGGATAGGTAGGAGAAGGTGATAATGCTGTGCCAACATTGCTCAGCAGTAGCCAAAACACTGCTGTGTCACCAACACCTTTCTAAATACCAATGAAAAGCACAATACTGTGAATGCTGCTATGGAGGCAACTAAAGGAGCACTGCTGGGGAGAAGGTTAAGTCCATCTCAGCCAGATCCAATAAAAATATAGATGCACAATGCCTGTGCCCACACCCTTTAGGCCAAATAAGAGAAGGTAAACACTAAAAGAAGAAAAGAAATACAGAAATACACCCGTGGCTGATGGAAGACTGACATATCTGATAGAGTGTTATGTATTTTTTTACCACAACACAAAAACCAGAATGACAGCCCAGTCATACACTTAGAGCAGCTCTGCCAACAGTGGTTTTCCTTTTCCATAAACCTTTTGTGGGCCCTTTATTTCCTATGTGACATTGTAGGAACTGGTACTTCACAGTGGTGCCCACCAGCTTGCTGCCCTACTGTAAAAAGCTGAGTAAGGCTTCTTCAAATACCACTCTATACCAGAAGGAAAAATTCCTGAATGAGCCAACCAACCAAAGCATTGAGAAAGGCGAGTTTTGTCATCACAAGGCAGAAAGAAAACCAAGATGACACATCTGGCCATGAGCTGTGAATATTCATATCATTCAGTAAGGTCTAGGAGAGAGCTTTTAAACCTTTCACAGTATAAATCACCATATTTATGTTCCTCTTCCTCACAGTTAAGGGTGTCCATCTAGCTGCAAAGTCTCTCCCTAACAGAAGGGGAGAAAGGAAAAGAAAAAGGAATTTCAGCGTTTGGAAATTCAATAAGTATTAATGTTCAGAGTCATTAGGGCAGAAAGTTGGAATATGAAATTCCTGTTTAGATCATTTTGCAAATGTCTGCTCTGAAAAAAATGCCAGACTTGCCAGTATACAAGTTAGGCCTATGAACATTTACATTTATGCACAGCTTTTTGGCCTGTTATTTGCAAGTTAACAACAGGGTTTAAGTTTACACAGTTCTGTAGTTTAGAGCTGTAAGCACTTGGGCAAAGCTTTTTCCAGATCACTTCCACAGAAAGAAGGAGGACAAGTATAAAAAATATTTCCACCTGCTTTTGCAGCATTCAGTAAAACTGTTCTTACTCCAGAGCTGTTATTCAGTTGATGCATGGAATATGCACTTAAAAACAACCAGAAATGATGAAAAGAAAGAATTCCTTAACAAACAGAATTACATTTACATTATATACCAAGAAGGTAAGAAAACATTGTGCCTGATTTGCATGAGTTACTGCTGTTATGAAACACTAAAACATCAAACAGCATTACTAGTCAAATCAAAAGTCATTTAATAAATTCACTGGTGATTACCTTAGGGACAAGCAAGAACTATTGCTTAATGGCTCATTTTTAAGAAATTGGTCAAGGAAATGAAGTTGCAATGCTTATCATCTGCATTAAGGCTCCTGAAAACACCAAAAGGAAGAAGACACACAGCAATGTATTCAAGGTTGCATGCTGAAGCTTTCAGGCATCCTGCCCCAGAGAAATAAAGCTACATTTAAGAAGAATCAGACCACTTGTGGCATCAGTTTGCACTGTGTGGAAAGTTCAAAAGAACATGGGAAAATTTGCTGCATCCTTTCATAGTGCTGGATTAGAGCATGAATATCAGATCTGAGCTTCTTATTTCAAAGGAGGATGAATGAGGAATTCTAAGGAATTACTTGCTCAAATCTTGAATCAAGCCAATCATTTTGTAATACATCTCCCTGATTTTTTATTAAAACATGAACATAATTTCTGAGCTACATATCCTATGGTGAAATCTAAAACCACAGCCAATGAAGCACAAAAAAAGGTGTTGATGTATACACATCTACATTTTTTAAAATACAGAGTTTATGTTGCATCCCCCTTCAAAATGGATAAATCACGAACCTTTGTTGAAATGTATATAACTTCACCAGAATTCTCTAAACTTTTTTGCATCTTCTGAAGATCGCAAGGATTTTTTTGAATATGTTAGACAAAAAAGTATTTGATTGCTGAGAAGAGCAGAAGTGCCAGCCAAAGAGAGAAGGATTTATAACCCAGGACAAAGTTTGGACCAGCTGACCCTCAGTGGTACCATCCAACCTGATCCATTCTATGTGATTCTGTGATTGCTAAGGAAATAAATTTGATTCATTCCTTCATTCAAAAGTGGAGGTGAAACAATAATGAACATGTAGCTGGTTCCATGTCTTTTTGCATTATTGCCTTTCCCAATGTTTATGCACTGCCACAAGAAAGAGGGAAAGTATCTAAGATATCATTCTTTTACTCCTAAAAGATTTGATTTGGATCTAAAATGATATGCTTCTGGATTGGCTTTTTTTTTTAATTTTTTTTCCCATAATTTAGAGTTCATAAACTTTCAACAGCCTTTCATCATCAAGAAAGAAACAGTCTAAAATAGAACTGTTCATTTTCAAAATACTGCTCTGTCTTGATATGACATTGATTCATTTTTTTAGTATAGAGTGATTACCTATTTAAGGCCTTGTTAGCTCCCTGTGAATGTAACAGAACCAATTAGCAGCCAATTTTAAACATTGACACATGATTGGACCAATGAAAAGGGGGGATATGCCTTTGTGAACACACATTTTAAGACGGAAAACCCTGGGAATAGCTCTCTTGGCTTCCAGCTTTGGAGGAGGTGGCCGGCTGGGTCTGGGCCAGCCCCTTTTGACCCACATGGTTGGGCTGGTTCCCCAGGGCCCGGCCGAGATCTCTACCCCTGCAGGGGTGGCGGGTGTGCGGGGACAGAGATCAAGCCCTTCACGGGGAGCCCAATGGCAGGTGCCTGGGGTCCCTTGACAGCAGGGCCGGGCCATTTCCTGGCAGAGCCTGCTGGGCTGGAGGCAGTATCATCATCGGGAACAACTTGGGGAGCACAGCCTGGAGGCCAGGAGCAGGCCTGAGGCCACTGCCATTCCAAACTGGGAACAGCCACAGGGCCAGGATCCAAGCAAACGGGGCGGTCCCGCACGCCATGGCCACCTCAGCATGGCCCACAATGAACTTTATTTACTTAGCCACATTAAGCCAGTTTTGCTGCAGACAGAAGGACAAAAGCATTGGCAGCAGCTTTTCCTAGTTTTGGCGCTCCGGTAATGCCTTAAGTTTTAGTTTCTGTATTTTCTAGACTCTCTGCTGTTTTGGTGGGTAGTTCTAGGTTTCATATTAAGTTCTAATTCTTAAGTCACTAAGTTCTCTTTACAGAGTAGGCAGACAAAACAATTCCTTCTCTAGTTTAATACCAAGGACAACTTTCAGGCCCAAGAACAAAAACAAGGGTGAAGTGAGAAGGAAAAACAAGGAGAATGGATCTTCATAACCTGAAGCTGTGGTTGGACAATTGCTTATAATATGCTAATGGACCAAAACTTATAAGTGTGAGACCTCGTGATTGGGTGTCCATTTCGTGACCACTTTGGGTGCATCTCGGGTGTAGCCCAGCCAGGGCTCTTGTGCTGCCCAGGTGTACCCATTGAGGCCTTTTAATAAATCCCTACTTTATCATTTGCTCTGTCTAGTCTCTGTACCAGGTCAGCCTCCAGAAGGCATCACCCACAGAGTTGGGTCAAACACGGCTCTCACAGAATCAGTGAAGACCCTGTGGCCAACAGAGGCACAGTGAGCCATGTTCTCAATGCAGAGCTTGGACAAGATTAACCTTTCAGCATTGCAGGACTCTATAAAAACTGTTTCAATTGATAAAGCTTGAGAACAATGAGCCCATGAACACCAATTCTCTCCTGAACCAAGAAAAGGAAAAGGTGAAGACATGTAAAGACAACAATAGAAGACTCTGAAGTCAGTAAAAAAGAAGTTAAATTTTAGATAGGGGGAATTGAGGAGATGCCTTGATCTTGGGCTAAAATTCTTTTATTAAGGCTATTGTAAAAAAATATTTAATATATTAAACTTTTGTTTTCCCTATAACTTATAAAAATACATTGCTGAGATGTAGCATTCTAACCACAACCATGAGCAGAGGCACCAGTGTTAAAGTAAGCAGATATTGCAGCAGCTGTAATCCCATGAAAATCTTAAACAGAAGGAAAAATGAAAAAAAAAAAAAAAAAATTAAAAAGCCTTGCCCCAAGAATAAAAGAAGAAAACCTCTGTTTTCCAGAGATAGATTAAGAAAACTTTTGCTTTATGCTAGAAGAGCTCATCATTAAAATAACACCCCCAAAAGTTGACATAACCTGTAAACACAGCTGTGAGAAAAGCTGTAAAAAATTGGAGGAACTTCACAAATGTAAATTCCCGGCGGCTGCTGTTTGTTGAAATTGAAGCAAGGAAAGAACTATTTTTTTGTGAAGAGTTCTCCATAACTTAACAAAAAAATGCTTCTCTCCTTAAGTAAACTGAAGAAAGACTATTCTAAATGTAACAAACTCACTAAAAAGTCCAGGTATTATTTCTGTGTGTCAGTGGAAAAGATGGTGTTAGGGGGAGGAGAAGAGTTCTAAAAGTTTTATTCTGATTTTAGTTATTCTTCATTTAATTCTGTTAATAAAGTTTTCTTTATACGCTTTCAAAATTTAAGGCTGCTTTGTTTTTCTCTTAATCTTATCTTACAACAAAAAACAGACCCACAACATAATTAGTATATTAGCAAAAAAGAAAAATTAAAAATCCCAAATTGGCAAACCTAAACCACTATACAGAATTAGTGTTTCTGCCCAGTTTCAAACTAAAGATTTTGTTTTCTTTCTGTTGCAAGAGATGAATCCTATGGCAAGATTTTATTTTCATCGATGGTTCCATGCTGGAACACCACAGGTGGGGCAGGATTGCATACTTTGGTGCATCAAAGACTGGAGAGGGAACGTAGCACACAGATTCCCAGATAAGAGCATATGTGAGTTATCAGAGTGCCCCGTTAAATTACAACATCTGTTTTGAGGCATTTTGGAAGGACTGTTGGAGAGATTTCTCTAGAGAGTAGCTTTTGTGGGGGAAACATATCACTCTGAGGTGGGGCTGCTGTGGAAGGTTTGGTTTTTTTGTTTGTTTGTTTTTTAGTTTTTGGTTTTTTCTTTTTTTTTTTTTTTTTTTTTTTTGTATCCTATTAAATGTTACATCCATCCTCACTAATGCAACTGGTGAATAAGGTGACTTGTCCACACCAGCACTAGTTACAGAGATTTATTTGTATGTGACAAGGCTGCTCATGCAGTTGCACAGAGGTGTCTAGCAAATTGCTAAAGCTGTTACTTACAGTGTCTGGCTAGCAGCAGCAAAATCATGGCTTCTCATTCTGCACTCATAATACAGATTTAACCTGAGGATCATTGCAACCCCACTTCCATTAAAAAGGACAGTCTTTTCTTTTCAGGACTGTGCAGAAAACAGTGTTACACCTGAGTGTAAAGCACGCACAGAAACCCTAGTTACTCACCTTAAGACCTTGTCAGAAATCAGAGAACAAAAGATGAAGCTCAGTATTTGCCAAACAGCAAAAGATAAAATGTACTGTGTTTGAAAATAGGATGGAAAAAAAAAAGCTTTTAAAACCTTGTCTCCCAAGAAAACACGTCTCATTTGTTCATTTCCAAAGGGATTACCTTCAAAACGTAAGACATCTTTGATAGAGCTTGTTCTCATTTACTGAAAACAAATGAAAGAGGAAGCAACGAGGGAGAGGAACAGAGATGCCCCTACATTACATACAACCAATATTCTTTGCTAGCACAAGTTTAACTGAAAAATACTTTATTTTCATGTTTTCTTCCCCAAGAGAATGCTGATATGGAACAAGTAACAAGTAAAGATGTGTCAGCTACCAACCACCTGCAACTTGAATATCTTCAGAGAATACTGGCAATGAACAGATAGTAACTCACTTCTCTGTGTGTTTGTGTGCCTGTACTTATCTCCCCCACTCTCGCTTAAAAACCAGTATCATGTTCTTGAAGTTATCAGATCTATGCAGGAAATCATCCCTAAGCATGAGAAACCTGACAGAAAAATATCAGTGCACAATTGCATAACAATTACCAAGAAAATATCCATTCAGTTTGGTTTCTTAACCTCCTGTTTGCACACTTACAGCACCAGATGAAAGCAGAATAATTTAGTAAATTCTTCTGCTATCTTATAGAATCAAAGAATTGTTAAGGTTAGAAAAGACATTGCAGATCAAGCCCAACTCTCAACCCAGAACCCCCACCATGTTCACCATTAAATCGAGTCCTCGAGTGCCACATCCACGCTTCATATCTTTCTGAAACTGACAGATTTAATATTTATAGTTTTTGTCCTATAATTGAAGTTTGTTTTCCTCCTCATAAAAGGAAAGAAATGTCATCCTGAAGTTGACTTAGCACTAGTCACATCAGTTTCATTTCTGCACCTAACAAAGTGATTTTCTCCTTTAAGAGAAGAGCAGTCTAAGATCCAGTCAAATCCTTCTACCTTATTTTTCTTCACAGCTTTCAAAAACACAATGCATACAAAAATTCAGAGAATCAAATGTTTAGAAAAATCTCAAGACAAAGACTTGGAACAGAACAGTACAACTACTACATTTGTGTGCATTTTCCTTCTGTCTTACACACAAACATGTCAGAGGAAAACAATAATTAACCTACAAAAGGACTAGCTGGGCTGGAGGCAGATAAGCATGTTAGGACAGGCTATGTCATCTAAGGAAGAAGCACAAGGAGTGAGGGATCAGCTTCCCCATCTCTGAATCAGAGCAGCCTCTTCTTGCTTTCTGATGAAAGGAAGGCTATCATATTTCAGAAGACTAAAAGAGGTAGGTCCACTCTATTATTAAAAGGCAATGTTTAAAAGAAGACAGAGTAAAACTTCAGCATTGCAAAACGGATGAGTAAATGTAGAACAATATTTCCCAGATACCTCAGTCCTTGAGCATATTCTAAGGATGTGTTATTTTGCTAGCTTAGAATCTGAACACTACAATTCCAGAACAAACAGGTGTTATTTTTATTTCTGTATATGTGCTAATAACCAAAAAGATGAGACCACCCTCACTCTGCAAGCTTTTTCTTCCAACTTCTACTATTTCACTTTTATAAAACAACTCTTCTCACTGATAAATATGAGAAATTACTCAATAATTATTATTTAGAAACCATACAAATAGAAGGCTGGTTAGGAGCAGCATAAATCACCTTAAAGAAGAAAAAGCAGGGGTTTACCAAAACCAAGAGAAAGGAGGTGTAGAACTGGAAAGCATTCAAGTCAGAATTTTGATTTTTCAGAAGCCCATGTTTTAACAATGTCATTACAATCAAATCACTGCATAATCACAGAAGGAAATGTTTCCAAGCAAGTTTCCCTCATGCTGTTCCCAGAAGATCTGTCCCAAACAGGCAAGAATGAAGGCAAGAAGCAGCAAATGTTTTAATTAGGCTATTACTCTATTAACTTAACTCATCTGGGAAATACTAGCAATAACTTATTCAGCCTAAATTGTCATTCTTTAACTGCTTTACCTAATAAAGGGCTGTCCTCAGTGCCCAGCCTTTCACAGCTGGCTTACAAACCTGTTATGGGCATCCTTTCAGGTAGGTTAAGGGAGCTACCTCCTCAAAGCTCCATCTCTGTCCCCTCTTCTTCAAAGCATCTCTAAAAACTCATTCATATGTCACAAACATGACCTAACTTCCCAGCATCAAACTGAATCCCTGAGCTGCTGGGGAGGAAAGACAGGAAGAGGTAGATTAATGGCAGAAGGAGGAAGAAAAAAATTATTTTCCAAGTTGACAATAAGGTAAAATGTTTTGCCAGGTTCTCTTTCACCAAAAGGGTGACTGTTAGAATGAGCAGAAAAGACCAAAATTATCTGACACTCCAATACCTGGTGGACAGAGTGGCGAGAAACCCTAAATACAGCAAAAAAAATTCGTATAAACCTGTTAATAATTAAACTTGTGTCATTCATCAGTTCAAAGAGTTGCAAAACTATACTTGTCCATAAAAGTGGTTTGCTTCCCCTCCTCAACAATATGCACAAGGATTAATAGATATGAAACAGGGAAGAGAAAGCATCAACGAAGTTATGGCATGAGTGTGTCCTTAGTAACATTTAGTATGGAGAGACTAAAAGAGCAACACAAACATCTCACTACACAGGCAGGAGTCATCAGTATTCTCCCAGCAGCAGCAACACGCTGCAGAGAAGGAGCTTGAATTCCCTCAAGCAGTGACAGCACAGTAGTACATATGCAAAGTCTTCAGAGCCATAAGCCTTGCTTTAAAGTTAAGAGTACACACTGCATCTCAAGAAAGAATGCCAACTGTATTGGAAAAATATCAATGCATTACTATTAAAAGCCTGTATATGTATGTGTTTGTCTCACAAAAGGCTGAATGGCATCAAGCTAACAGACCTTAGCATGACTTTTCCTAAATCCATTATATGTTTTTAAATGCAGCAATATTAAGGCAACTTTTAAATTACAGAGTGCTGTGGCTTGATATAGAACTGCAGTGAAGGTATCTGTTGTTTTGTAATCAACTACCTGTGATCTCTAAGATCTAAGGAGAATTGCAGTGGAGGAGTTAAAGGTTTAATCCAACTGTGAGGCTTTGATCTGTTAAAAAGACATTTTAGAGCTAAATCTGAAAAGAATCAGGGTTTCAGTCTGCTCTTCTTTGTTCAGCCTTGTTCTGTTGCCTAATGAAACCTGCACATGCTAGACTTGTGGTGGATTTGACTGAAATTTTACCAAACATTTCTAATGTATTATCTTGCATAGAAGCTTGCTATATAAAACATTATCATATAAAAAAGCTTGTCGTCTTCAGTACTCTAAAGATTTCTTTCTTAATATGATCACTTATTTGAAAAACATGGAAGATGACGATAAAAGAAGGAAGTAAGCATTATATATTCCATTACCTTGTTTATCCCCCCTCCTGTACTTTGCAGCACTAGATTCTGAGTGCTTCCCTTGAGAGTCACCAATAGATGGTCAATCACGTTCTAAATAAATCTCCTGTGTGTACGCCACTTTCAGTATGCTGGGCGGGTTTTTTGTTTTTTTTGTTTTTTTGTTTGTTTGTTTTTTTGTGGGTTTTTTTTTTTTTGGTTTTTTTAGATTTTTTTCCCCTGCCCCCCAAAAGTATCTTTTTGAAGAACAGCTAGTGTCGATTCTTTTTTTTTTTGGTTTTTTTAGATTTTTTTCCCCTGCCCCCAAAATGTATCTTTTTTAAGAAAAGCTGAGTGTAGATTCTCAAATCATCTATGAGTACCTGATATTCTTATATTCAAACTCTTGGTTAACATATTTGAAACACCCTTTTGGCACAAAAGATCCCTCAAGAAACAAAACACAAAACAAAACCTACCAAAAACCAACCAAACAAAATCCCCCTCCAAACCAGATTACTACATGCTGGTGTCATTTTAATGACTCTAGAGAAGAAGTAGTAATTAGAAGGTTGCCTGGCCTGCTAAAATATTCTGACTCTTCAAACAGGAAGACTGTGTTCAAATAGATGTAAAGAAATAGCAAGCGCCCTAGCTGCCACTCAAAGGATCCAAATCATCATCCAATATCAACTTTCATTCCTAGAAAAAAAATTGAACTAAGAATGATTTCTTGACATTTAAAATTACTTCATAGCCTAGGATGGCTTTGTGGTCAGGATGCAAGGCCAATAGCTTTCCAAATAGCAAGAGAGAGGCTCAGAAGAATTATTTCATGGAGGTGAGCGTTGCTGTCGTGAACAAAGCTTATGTAGAAGAGCAAGGAAAGAGAGTAGGAAGAACAGAAAACTTCATCTTCTGCAGCTGGAGGAGGAGGAGGGAGATTTTAAACAAGTTTCAAACAAGGCAGATCACAGAGGGGAAAATGGATCAGAAAACAGTAGCAGAACAATGCAAGGCCTGAATGTAGTTGTTAAAACTGTTGAATGTGTAAGTTGTCCATAATAATCTTTAGAAACATGCCTTTGGTTTTGAGCAGAATTGTGATACCCTACCACGGGGAATAAGTTAGCCAGAAGGCATATTTCATCAACTACCTACCACAACAAGCATAACTAGGTTGCCACATAATACGTAGTTTTCTGTTCCTCAGTGGACACTAATTATTAGATTCAAACTTCCTCTAATGGCTGCAGTGCCTGTCCCTGCCTCTCTTCCTTCCCCAACTGCAATCAACCCATGGCATTAGATGCTTAGTAAAATATCCCTTTGTATTTTCTGTTCTTCCACACCTTTCCTGTACCTATATTATTCACTTCTATTTTCATCTCCTCTGCTGCCTAGTTATCAGACTAATACTATTCAGATAACTAAGGTATATGATCAGATATTTAACTTTAGTTAAGATTAGCAACACATTCTCAGGTTTTGTTTGTACTTCAATGTTGTCTTGTTTAGAACAATTGCTAAGTCTCTAAATTAAAATAATATTTTAAGAAAATAGGAAGCTGAAAAGTAATAAAGATGAGGAAAGGATCATCATTAGCATTTCAGCTAAAGATAAATAGCAGGAGGAGGAGTAGGAAAAATTTGAAGTGACAGAATATTATTTCAATGAAGGAATAAGAATAATAAGCTGCTCTTAAAATAGTGCAGAGGCACCTGCAAACCATTCAGCAGTCTTTTTGAGTTTCAAGGAATGACAGAAATCAGAGGATGCAGACTGAGACAATCCTACAGGAAAGCACAAAAGAAAGACTATGAACTATGAAAAAAAAAAAAAAAAACAAACCAGAAATGGAAATCTCATGTATTGTCATTTTACTTGCTTAATTCTGTAACCTGTTTACAAACACAGAATCCCAGAATGGGTCAGGTTGGAAGGGACTGCAGTGGGTCATCTGGTCCAACCTCCCTGCTCAGGCAGGGCAATCTCAGAGCACATGGCACAGGATTGCATCCAGATGGTTCCTGAAAATCTCCAGTGAGTGAGACTCCACACCCTCTCTGAGCAACCTGTTCCTGTGTGTGGTCACCTGAATCCTTGTGTTCAAGTGGATCATTCTGTACATCAGTTTCTGCCCATTACATCCTTCCCTATTGCTTGGAAGCAGTTTGCACCACCACCATCCTCTTGACATCCTCCCTTGGATACTTCTAGGGTCCCCTCTCAGTCATCTCTCCTCAAGGCTGAACAGCCCCAGCTCCCCATCTTTCCTCATAAGAAAGATGCTCCATCCCTTCATCATCTTTGTTGTCCTCCACTGGATCTGCTCCAGGATTCTTGTGCTGAGGAACTCAGAACTGGACACAGCACTCCAGATGAGATCTCCCAGGGCTGAGGAGGACAGGGCTCTGACCTGTTACAACTGCTCTTCCTGATGCACTCCACAACACCTTGGCCTTCTTGGCCACCAGGAAACCCTGCTGGCACATGGACAGCTTGGTGTCCACCAGGAACACCAGGTCCTTCCTCACAGAATTGGTTCCCAGCAGGTCTGCCCCAGCCTGTGCTGATGCCTGGGGTTATTCCTCCCCAGGTGCAAGACCTTGCCTTTACCTTTGTTAAAATTCAGATAGTTCTTCTTTGCCCATCTCTCTATCTGCAGATAATTGCAGGAAAGAAAAGGATTAAAAATCCTTAAATTACCTCTCCATGTTCCCATTGCCATTCTAATCTCTCTCCCCAGTCAAATATATAGACATGAATAATTATTTCAACACCCCAGCTAGATCCTATATATTGCCGCTTAAATTATTGGAAGAGTGTAAAAATGTTACTGCTTGAGTAAAACAAATTTTAATTGCATTAAATGTAATTCCATGGTTCTGGGCTTTGACAGGAAAGGAGGAGAAAAAAAAATGAAGATTATAAAAAACTCTGTTGATAGAAATTCTCAGTAATAGCTGAGACCTTTCTACAGCAAGAAGTTACAGTGGGAAATTACTGCAGAAATCATTCAGCCTTCTACACTGTGGGGCAAGCCACGCAGCAAAAGCTGTCAGAGGAACAGCAGGGGACAAGTTCCAATCATCTTTATTCCCTGGAACCCTCAGTGGAGACTGAAGGGAACTGGAGGGTTAAACTACCAAGCCAAGTTGATACTTTGCAAAGCCTTTCTTTTCACACATTAGTTTACTGACAGGAAGAAAGACCTAGAGAAACTAAGTAATTCTGTTTTGGGGTGGTCTTATCTTGGTGAATCTCACTGAGATGCCTCAGTGTCTTGCCTTTAGAAGCTCACAGGTTTTGTTACATCCTAGAAGCCCAGCAGCTTCAACATTACCAAGTGAGAAGTACCAGTATTGGGTCTTTTTGTTGTTATTGTTGTGTGTGGGGGGGGTGTGTGGTGTTTGCACACCGTTTTCACTGAATGGAAAAAAAAAAAAAATAGACATAGTGCCAATACTTACCAGTGTGTTAAGTCTACCATGCACCCTAGTCTTGCTAAAAATATACCAGCTCAGATCAGAAAGTTTTCTGCACTTGAATGGATATGGCCACATTCATCATCACTTCCTCTGGAATAAAGAAATTCCAAGCAAATCTCACAGAAAAAACTCATCTTAAGCATAGGAACTAACCCAAGTGTTATAGAAACAAATAGAGAGGCAGCGGTTGAAAGTGCTGTCAGTCATTTGAAAACCCTTCCAAAACTCTGGGGTTGGAGTGTCTATTAGAAATGACGAAGGAAATGACAACCAGTGCCATCAAAAACTTGCCCATGTTTGGTCTGTGCAATCTCACACCAACTGCTCTAGAGGGAATTATAGTTTTGTGCAAGGTTTACAGAGCTCACATGAGACCATGAACACCAGATCATGATGTTGCACACTGCAGCACAAACAAAACTTATATTTTAAAGATTAATAAATAATCAGGATAAATAATCAACAGTTATCATCCCCTGTGCCTAAAAACCTTTGTAAAAGTCAGATATCTACTTCAGAATGTGGAGTAGAACCCGAACTTATACCATTCCCTATACAGTTTAGCCACAACAGAGCTCATTGGAGTGGGCAACAAATATTTAACATTTTGCTTTATCAGAGGGTTGTCATGGGAAATAACTTAAAGTAATTTATTTAATAATATTGCCATGATAGCCAATAACATTTCAACAGTAAGGTTGCTCTTTGGACTAATTAAAACTAAAGCTTTTGAGACCTTTGTGCTCTTCTCCCCATATCCCCCCCCACACCCAAAGTGCCTTCAAAGGCATGAGAGATGAAGAGCCTTTCTGAGGTTGTTTACTAAAGGTAATTTGATAGAGTTTTGAGCTCTACTAATGAGCTCATGTGTCTTGCATATTAAATATTATGACAGAGTAACTCTGGGAATACTGAGTCCTTGGTTGTTGGACTACATAAAGAACCAGTCTTACAAAGGTCCCAACACTCCCTCTATGCTTTGTGACTTAGTATTATAATATTAATATTAATATTCCTACTCTATTTTTCCTGCTTTCAATTTTTATCTCTCTGGACATGGCAGCAGGATTTTATTTTTAAATATGTAAGCTGTGTTCTTTTTAATACATGTATTTTACTGTAGATATAATACTGAAAATTTGCCTTAAAATTTAAGTATTAACTTTATATTGGTATTTATTATGAGCAAGGTTAAAGAGAAAAAAATATAGAAAGTATTTTAAATTTTATCTTGGCTTAAAATTGACAAGTCTGCTGCTGAACTCATCAACAGTTTTCAGGCCAAAAGGCACTGTCCAAAATTTCTCTTATGGTAGGTTTCCCTGACTGGAATGAACAAAAATCACATTCTGATCTTGTCTGATCCTACATGCTCCAAATACCTCACCCCCATAGAGGAAAGTAAAAAAAAAAAACAAACAACCAAACAAAAACACATAAAATCAGTTGTATGGTCAGTTCAGTTGTTTCATTCCATGATATAATTATCACACAGATAAATAGATATTAGAATGGATATATATGTGACTGAAAACAATGAAGGTTAATGCAAGATTATAAAGTTCTCATCTGAACAATTTTTTCTTGGTCTAGCTCAGGCAATTTTTCCTCTTATAAGGACAGGAGGAGAGAATATGAGTATTAAAATATTGTTTTTGAGTTTTACCTGTCATAATGGGTATAATATTCCAACTGAAATAATGAAACGGCCTTAAACTCTTGCTCAGAAACACAATAACAATTTCAATCACCAGTCATTTACTTATTTTATGTCAAAGAGATAATAAAAAAAAATTAAAACAATTTGAAATTCTGCCTTTTCTTTCATAATTGTTGAAACAGAGCAATATATATATTGGAGCTAAATATATATATATGCTATATATCTTAATATAACATGTAAATAATGCAGTGCTTGCATTCTGTAGTGTTTTCTTCTCTTTACATAGATACAATCCACAGCTAGTTAATATTTAAAATAGCATATGTCAGGATCTATATATTTAAAATAAAATTAAAAAATCTAGTCTTAAATGTTTTATTGAACACAGTTTCATGGAAATCTTGCTGAAGTAATTCCTGTAGCAGTCTGGTTGGAGCAGAGCTCCAGCATTAGAGGCACACTACATGTAAATAATGCCTTCAACCCAAAGATTTTACTGTCTACTGGAATGTCAGTCAGATACAACTAATTTTTCTCATTTTTAAAGTTAAATGAAAAAAAAAAAAAAAAAACCTAACTCGGGGAGAATAAAAAAAATATCTCAATATCTCACTTGCAAAATAAAAGATCACCCAGGTTTTTTTTCCCCAAAATGTATCTTATAAATGGAAATGTTAATGGAAATGATATTTTTAAGGGATACTATTCCTATTCAAACTCAAATAAGACTTTTTTTTTTTCTTCTTAATATTTTAGGTACCTAAAATTCCTAAGAAAATTTGTTTCTGGTCAAACATTATAATCAGAGTGATAGATTAATTAAGATAATTCCTAACTCCAATTTATCCCAGCCTTTTGGGTTCACATTCCAGATCCTTTCTCAAAACCAGATCCTTCATTTCAAAAATGACCAGTTGAAAAGTAAAAGTCATTGTTGGCCAAAATTAGAAGGTCCAAAAATGACAGTTTTCAGCAAGTTAATTTCTAACTTAAGAAGTGAAAGAGTTTGTATGTGTTCTACTATTTCAACATTTTTCACCAAAAACACTTATTTCTGCCAATATATGATATTTAGTTCAAACAATTACAAATTATACATTACATATCCTCTTAAATATTTATTTTGGTATGAAAATTTATTACCCAGACCCGTTAACTCTCTCATTTATCCAGAAACATCTTTCTACTTTACCCGATTTATTTCAAGTCACTAGCATGCAAGCAAAATTAAATAACGGGTTTGTGAAAACCACAAGGAAACATTTTCTCAGGATTGGTCAAGATATTTTTGATTTCCCAGAAACACGATTTCTGGAGATTCTACCAGATGCATCCATTGGTTTGCTGCAATGAAAAACCTTCAGGTAACACGAGCCCTGATTCTAAACAGGGCATGACTTTCATGCAATGCTCAGGTCAATTTTGCTGCAGTTTCTCGAGATCACGAGAGATGCATTCTGCTGTCATCACTCACTGGTGAGGTTTTATGCCACTACACCTTGAGCTACCATTTCCCACACCCACCTTTAAGGTTCATCATCTACAGAAGTCACAAATGATGCAACCACACAGGTGGAACTGACATGTTTAGCCCCTTGCAATCACTCCATGGTAGGAACTGTCGTGGTATCTTAGAGAGACAGACTGAAATATGGTTAAGGAAATGGTCATAGGCTAAATTACGTCTTGTGTAAAAAAAATTATCCCAAAGTGGTTTTTCCAGCCTATTTTTAGTCCAGGTCTCAAAGCTGTTACGTGTTTAAATAGGGGATTAGGAGAAATGTGTTTGCCTAGTCACCCACAGAAAAATGTTCTGTGTAATAGTTGCATAAAAGAGAAGAACAACTGAAGAAAATAAGTAAAGTAAAATAACCCCAACAACTATCACCCCTCCACAAAAAAAAAAAAAAAAAACAAACCACCCCCCCCCCAAAAAAAACCCAACGCCCCCAAAACCCCCAAACAAAAATGCCCCCCAAAACCCCCAAACAAAAACCCCCCCAAAAACCCCAAGCAAGCAGAAGCAAAACAAAACAAACACACTCCCCTCAAAAAACACTTAGACCAGGGAAATTTCATAAATGCTTATGCCAAATTCCTGAAAAGTACATTCAGCATTTTTGCTACATTAATATTTTGAAGCAAGGTAATGAAGGAAAAACAACAACTTAACTACAGGCTTGACACTTATTATGTCAGAAGGTGTACAGCAGGCAGTTTACAAATACATATTCCCAAATGAAATATATATTACATGGAAATTTTCCAGGAGTAACAACATAACTTGTTCTGACTAGCTATGATTCCTAAAGTTCAGATGTAATTTGATGTCATCAAATATGTAATAAATGTAATAAATGTCATCTAGGACATCAAAATACATCTGATTTTACATACTTTAATAATAAGAACTATTCTGGGATACCAACTCATAAACCAAAATATGGCTCATAATTATTTGCCAGAATTTCAGCAATTCACAACAGTTAAACTAATCCATCCTCCAGCATGTCCTTGGTTGAAACAACATAGCTGTGTCTATAACATCTGAGCAATAAAGAGAGAAAAATAAAAACATATTTCAATAAAAAATATTAGGAAACCATCACATTGTCTCTACCACAAATCCCACATTCCTCTTTAGACAGACAAATGCTGTTGATTTACCTACTGACCAAGAACCATCTGTTCACGCCTCCTGCTCCCTCTGCCCCTCCTTTCTTTTTCTTTAAACAAAACCTTTTTTTTTAACCTTCTGAGGATAGCTCTCTACAATTAGCACAAGCTAAAAGTAGCAGATATCACAGAATTTATTGCACAGCAGACAAAGCAGGAGCAATAGGCATTCAGAAATGACCAAACCCAGCTCCTGGATAACATTCAACTGAGTCCATTATGGGGACAATAAAAGTTCAGGGTCTGGCCCAAGCAGACACACAGTCCAGCTGTATGTGACAGCTAACTCTCATAAACTCGTTTCAGATATTTTTATTGCCTCAAGCATTACAATCTATTGAGCTTCAGCCAAGAAGTCTAGCTTCTATAATTTCTTTCCCTTGTGGTAGGAGTGAGAAACTTATGCTCCCCTTTGAATGACACTGAAGGTCATTCACCAAAAAGGGAAATAAAATCAAGGAAACTTGTCTCTTTCTCAAGTTAAAACCCAGCCTTAATAAAGGCCTGCTTCCTTCAGCTACTCATCTAGAGTACAATCTAAAGAAGCTGTGTCTCCTTATAATATAAAGGTGAAAAAATGATAATTTTTTTTTCACAAATTCACTGGGAAAGATAGTCTGATCATTCCTGAAGTACTGAGGGTCCATCATCTATGTCATTTCTCATTTTAGTGGGCTTCAGTAAGAGTGCCTGTGTTAAACTGATAAATAGTTGATAAAATGATCCAAACATTTGTTGCTGAATTTCTAAAATCTTCTGTGCCTGCTCCATAAAAAAAAATGTCTTGGTGAATTACTTATTAGTAATATGTCCTTCAAGTTACATGGGATATTAACTTGCTTGAACGGTCTTAGTTCAATCAGCAGAAGAAAACCAAAGGCAAAAAAAAAAAAAAAAACAACCAAAACCCTATGAAAATGTGATCTTGATAAACCAGAATCTATTCATTAAGAAGTTTCAGGTTATTTTCTTACAGTTTTCTCTATTATCTCTTCTCAAGCCACTCTAACCACGACAAGAATGTTTATACACTAATGTGTGCATATGCATATTCATTAATATTCTAGCAAGTAAAATATAAAAATCACAGACACATTCTACAAAACAAAGTTGGTCTGAACACTGAGGAAAAGGAAATCTACAAGGTTTGCATTTCAAATGTCAATTTAGAAGCATATTCATTAGTTTCCAAAGAAAACTATTCCAAAAGAAGGGGTTGAATTGAGCAAAAGACACAAAACAACTTATTTGTCAGCTCCAGTTGGAAATTTTATTTTTGCTTTTAATGGAATAAACATGCTTCCAGTTTCTTTTTTTACTTTGAAGACTATTTCTGCAGCTGTGACATTACAGAAGTGAACAAGTGCTGGATGAATATAGGAGGCAAGGAATGTTTTCTCAGTCAGTGGGAACTTCCTTGGATTGCCACAATGACTCAAAAAGGGTATAAAGTGGCTGAGCCACTCCTCTGACAGTTCCCTCAGGACCTGAAGATGCATCTCATCAGGTCCCATGGTCTGGTGAACCTTCAAGATCCTTAGAATGCCATGAACCTGATCTTCTCCCACAGTGGTTGATTGTTCCTTCTCACAGATTCTGCCTTTGTTTTCCAGGCATCAAGTAACTCAGCTTTCTCCATGTTCCAAGTAACCAGGTCTCCTGTGTCCTTACTAAGAGGGCCCAGATTTTCCTATTCCTCCTTTTATCACTGACAAGCCTATAGGGGCTTTCTTTGTTGCCCTTGACACTCCTGGCCAGATTCAACTCCATCAAGGTAGAATGGGTAAATGTTGTAGTTAGTGGGGGGTAGGTTGCTTGGGTTTAGTTGCTTGCTTTGGTTGTTTTTAAGATGCAAAGATTAAATAACATACTGTTTGAGGTCAGGATATACTTGATAAGAGAGTATCGCTTTACTGGTGAGAAGGGAGGGAGAAAAAGAAAAATCTCTACCCTAAGAATTTCCTAGAGTAGTTCATGGCTTGGTCTTGTGTTTAGTAGTCAGTCCATATACTTGCACTGTTGATTTATTTCAATATTAGAATCTGCTAACTAGGGATGCTGAACTGTCTAACTTTTACTGCTCCCTTCAAACTATTCTTATGAGCAACTGAACCCTGTGAGGATGTCAAAAGAAGAAAAATCTTACAAGCTTATTTTCTGTTTAGTGGACTGTAAGAAATACAAATATTAAACAGACTGTGCATTTTAAGTATTCTATGAATGCAGATTCAGAATACTGAAAGGAAAACCAGACAAAACAGCAGAATGACTTTGAATACAATATAAGGACTTGTTTGTTTGTTTTCTCCAAATAAACTATTTTCTTTAAGTCAAACTAGAGAAAATATAAGACATGATGAAAATCTTAAATAACAAATAAATGTAAATCTAAGGCATGTTCTAAGAGATCTTTTGTTTATATTATTATACTACATTAGTAGAATACTTATAGGTAGTTTTATAGGTCATCATTTGAGCAAACAAATCATAAGACATTGTCAGATCACAAACAGCAGAAGAAAGAAATCTTGACAGCAAAATTCTAAATCAAATTAGGAAGCACATATATTTTAGAGAAGTCAGAAGAGAAAATAAATACAACTTCCAATAGAAATCCTTCAAATCATGTACTTAATAATAACTCCCAGAAATTACAAGTGGTGAGGTCTTCCACAGAAGTTTACTGTGGCATTAATTTATATGAAACTGAAGTTGAAAAATATAATTAAA
Organism: Certhia americana; assembly: GCA_018697195.1. Classification (NCBI taxonomy): domain Eukaryota; kingdom Metazoa; phylum Chordata; class Aves; order Passeriformes; family Certhiidae; genus Certhia; species Certhia americana. The sequence goes on along the minus strand of CM031857.1, from coordinate 7,634,900 downwards.
AAAAAGAAAAAGTCAAATTGGAATGCCAGGTGCAGCAAGTCTCAGACAGAGTCAGAGATTTTAATGTGCTATAAGGAGCCATAGCTTTAAGCTCCTCTGACCCTTTTTGATTTGAAGTTTCTTTTACTACAGCTATTATATCATCTGGGTTGGAAAACTCTCTTGTGTGGGCAGTGGGCAGAATACTGATGATATAATTCATGATTATGTAGATGGAGATTGTAATTGCTGACTTTTAAAAATAGCAGTAGCTAATTCCCCCATGACCTCTTTGAGCCAGTGGAAGTTGCTGAAGGAAATATCTTCATATAATAATTAGGAAGCTTGGGGATATGACTCCCTCTGGAGAGTTCTCTTAATTTTATATTCTGCTGTTTGTACTACAGATTTTAATACATCTATTAATTCCTTTTTTTTATGCATCATGATGTATCAGCTATGAGATTGATACGAGGAGAAAGAGAGGTGGGGAAAAAAGCAAAGGTAGTGGACTGGGAAGCATGGATCTCCAATATCTAGTGAGATTAAACCTTCTTGCCATTCAGACAGAGAGTTTTAGTGAGTTACATCCACAGTGCCCACCCTGGCACCAAACCACATCGATAAATAAAATAGTTGAGAAAATATTGCATTTGATAGTGCTCTCTACAAGCCACAAGCTAAGAGTACTCTGCAATGAGGAAAAGAAAGCAGTCACTGGTAAAAATATAGTAACATGGAATACAAGTCCCATCTTCGGGAACAAAACCCATAAATTATTCCACTTCTCTTTCAAGTGCCATTTTCTACTATGGTTCAGCTTCAGTTTCATTGCAAGCTCCATAGTAGGTTTATCCTCAATTTGGATTTTTTTGTGGAGTAGACAGTAAGTACTAATCCAAAGTGAATTAACAAGAATGTGAACCTCTCTCAGATTAATTTAGGCTCATATAATCCTAATTATGAATTAAATGCTGAAGGTAACCTCTACAGGTGAAATAAATATAGATGAACTGAAATCTGATTTATTCCACACTCGTTCAAAATAAATATTTTTTTCAATAGGAAATATTTTCTAAATTATAGTTTCATAATCCTTTTATGAAGACTGTATATGATGTAATTTTTAAGGTTCAGGGAAAAGTGATTTTTTTGTGACATCAGGTCCAGTCCCTTGTTATGATGAGCATCACATCACAAAACTCCTTCATTAAAAGGTAAAGTGGCTGGTTTTTGCTAACTATAAAGACTCAAAAGGAAGGATACCAAGGCATATATAGAAAATTCTTACAACTATCTTCATTTTCTTATAACCACCTTTGTTTTTAAGTGAGGAAAAATAGCTCTAATATGTCAACACGGGAGTCTTTGCCATTAACTACGGAAATTGATGAAGAGTGCAGTATCCCAGTAGGTAACAGATTACAGAGCAGGTTGTTCAGATAGAAAGATCTGGAATTTGTCACTGACTTGATCATCTCTGCATTACAGTCAAAGCACTCCAGTCCTGAGGTGTCAAACCAGACTTTCTATTTCCACAGGTTAGCACCCAAAATTATTTCTGTAAAATACCACAGGAAAAGTATGGGACAAGAAAAGTTTGCCTTTCTCTTGTATAGGTCTTCAATAGCAAATTATCTTTCTTTTCCTCCTTACCCTCCTGTCTATTCTTGAAACAATCTATTTAGAAGTTTCATCTTCTGAAATTAAAGTGAGAACTCTGGGAGAGCAGTAAGGAGTCCACAGGGTAAACACAAAACTTTTTAGTGATTTATAAAACAAAATCCTTAGAAAGTAAATATCTAGGAATCATTCAAAAAGTCACTGACTTTTTTTTTTTTCTTCTTTATCTGGACTACCTATAATCTACCTATAATAATGGAGATAGTCAAGATGCAAATGGAAGATTTTTTAATTCACTGAATCTCCCATGTATCACAATTATTTTTACATTGTATCTCAATGTACATTATATACATTATATCTCATACATTAGATAATGTGAGTGTAGATGAGAATCTATGCCCATGATCACTGGCAGAAAATTAAGATTAAAAAAAGAAATACTGCCATAACAATGCCTAGAGAATGAGGAATTTCCTTAAAGGTTTTAAACAATGAAATACAGCCAAAGAAACAAACCCTAAGGCACAGAGTAGAGCTTTGTGTTGGTAGCATGTTTCTTATGGGGACCTATACAAACACAAAAAACTTAAGTTTGTTTATTGTCTACAGAGAATCACATTGAAGATTCAATGGTGACAAAAGCAAAATACACTGCTCACATTTTTAATTTACCATAATAGAGCTGTTTAAAATTAAGTCAGAAATTACAGTGCTCATAAATCTGCCCATCATATTATTTGCTGTATTGTTATTTCTGACAATACCTCAAGGTCTTCTTTTAGAGTACAGTGAGAAATATTTGAGAATATCACTGCTGTTTTTACTAAAGTCTTATTTATGCACTCACACCATCAGTACAAAATTCCATCTTGCTTTCAAAGAAAGAGAAACAAAATAGTTGACCTACAAAATTTTTTGTTAGAACAGCTTTCTTTAGAAAGGGAAGTCATAGTCACAAATCTACTATCACTCAACACTCAGGTTCATCTAACATAATCTGATTACGTTATTTCCAATTAAAAGAGATAACTACAAGAATTAAAATTAACCAATCATTTTCTGTCTCTATCATCTTGTGTACACTGCACATAGCCACACAAAAAACCAAACCAAACAAAAACCGAAAAACAAAATACCAAAACAAAGCCAAGTGCAACAGCAACTTTTGTTGCAGAAAATGTCTGCAATAAAATGAATATTTAACAAGTTGATGTCAAAGTAAACAGGTGTCCACTGCTCTCTTTCTGACTACACAGCCCAAAACATCATCACACTATGTAAATACATTGAGCAGTCACAACTTTCCCTGGGTAAATCCAATAAAAAACTCACTGTACCTAAGTGTATGGCAAGATGGTGGCAGTGGCAAGTTCTGCAAACAGACAGAAAAATCATGGTAACAAGTTGTATCCAGGGACTATCCAGGACACTGACTCAGGAAGAGCAGGAAATGAAACCAGAGTGTCCTGTGAGCCATCCAGGAGGCAGGATCAAGACCCAAGAGAAGACTACTTACAGTGTAGGTGTGGAGTCCACGCAGTCAGTAAGTCAGGGCAGCAGAGGCACCTGCAGAGGGAACAGCTCAGAGAGGTTGGGCTCCCAAACCTGTCAGCAAGGCATGGGTGTGGGCATCACATTGATGTCTTTAAGATCTGAGAACTGATCAGCTGCCTCATCAGCCTGGAGTAAATGCACCTGGGAGACCCTCCAGCAACCTCCCAGAACCTGAAGGGGACCTACAAGAAAGCCAAAAAGGGATTTTTATTTTTTTTTTTACAAGGACATATAGTAATAGGACAAGGGGAAACGGCTTTAATTTGAAAGAGGACAGGTTTATCTTAGATATTAGGAATAAATTCTTCACTATGAAGGTGGTGAGGCACTGGAACAATTTGCTCAGAGAATAGGGCAGAAGGCCTCTGGTGCCTTGAGAGGCTACCTGGAATAGAGTCTAGACAGTGTTAAAGGAATAAAGTAGGTATTTATTAAAAGGCCTTCAAAGGATGAACCTTGGGCAGTACAAGAGCCTGGCTGTGGCTCCACCCAAGATGGACAACCAGTCATGAGTTTTCACACTTTTATAATTTTTGGTCTATTTCCATATTGGGGTTAATTGTCCAATTACAGCTTCAGGTTATTGTCACTGTTTGACAAGAAATAAACACATGCATGACAACTCTCTTCACAGAGAAGAGAGGAAAAAAAAGAGGTTTATTGTGTGACTTCGAGATATATATATATATATATATATATATATATATATATATGTATCTTTTAAAAGGTGTCCAGGGATTGGAGGATAAAGTCCAACCACTCCAATCCCCACAGGTCAAACCAACAGTCCATCAAGTCTTGCTTCCTCTACAGAGGAATGCAAAACAATTATTATTTACATTAACAATATGTGAGAAAGCTGACTCCAAAAATTCAAAACATCTAAGGCTAAAAGAAACATGCAAAAACAGGGTGATAGGTTAAAAAGTTCCATTCTCCCAGACTGCTCTCCTCAGTTGGCTCTTGTTTATACTTTAGGGGCCCAAAGCTGCAACAGTGTCCTTGGTTCTGGGGCTGGAAAAGGATTGTTTTGTCTGAACTGTGAGGAGAACTTGCTGGCATTTTAGATGAAGTTCAGAGTCACACCCCAATGCAGTACAGAATCTGGAAAATATAAAAGCTAGAACTTAAGCCTTCACCTCCATGGATGCAGGAAGGCTCATGGGTAGTGAAAGAGGGAACAGGCTACCCAGGAGAATTGCAGGCACGTTATCAGAGTGTGAATGGACAGGGTAAAGCAAAACAGAGCGCAGGTGGAGTTGGGACAGAAGGACATGAAGGGCAACAAGAGTGGTTCTGGCTAAAAAAAGGCTAAGAAAATCACAGATTAATTATAGACACATTATAGACACACATGTTAAGGGTTAGAAACAACGTTATTATTTAATTATTTAGTTTCAACCCCCCTTCTACTAGACCAGGTTGCACATCCAACCTGGCCTGTTCTGTAAGTGCAGCTCTGCTGCCAGAAGCCATACATTCCCATCTTCCTCATCATGGTAGTCCATCCATTACTCTGTGCAGCCATTTCCAGTACTTCGCATCCATGATGGGACTTGGGCTTCTTTTTTCTGCAAGCTAAAATTCCATCAATATTCTTCTCATCCAGGCCAGCAATATGCAGCCTGATTAACTCCTCTCAGACCTCCTTTACTTGGTGACTCAATGCCTCAAGGACAACCTTCCTCCCAGGGGGAAGGACACCTGCAGAACACTCCAGGGGAGAAAGGGAAGGGCACAAACAGCTTTGAGAAGAGTTTCCAAAAACCCTTTGAAAAAAAAAAAAAATAAAAAAAGGAAAAAAGTAGCAGCAGCCAGTTGGAAACAAGAAGTGTGGGCTCTTCCAGGAGTTGCCAACAAAAGCTGACTGTCAGAGCTGGTAGAAGCAAAAGCCACCAGAAGCCACCTCTCACCTGCAGCAGCAGGCTGCCAGAAGTTCCCCCAAGAAAGACAGTCCCTGCAGAAGAAACATATGGAAGAAATTCCCTGAAGAAGAAGCCTGGAAACTGCTCTGACAACTGTTATATCTCTACTATCTGATTCCCTGGTTGCACTTAAGAGCAAGCACAGTGAGAACTAGTTGTTATCACATGGGTGTTATGAATTAATTTAAAGATGAGGAGTTTTCTCAGAGTCAGCCCACAGTCAAGTCTTGTGTGTTGGAAAGGGAAGATTTTCTTAAGGATTCTGTGAATTTTTCACAACACAGAGAGCTATTCAGGGAATGCTGGCAACTAGAATTGAAATTGGAAACAAAAGATGCAGACAAAGCCATGGGTGGTTTCTGTGCCTGTCACAACCACACCACAGAATCCCCAAGGATTTCTTGCAAAACTTACAAGACCCTCTGCCAGTCCCACTACTAAAAAGCTCTGAAAGTCCTTGGGAAAGTTTAAAGCAGTGTCCACACAGGCAGTCCTGTAAGATTTTCAATTGCCTGTAGCAACTAGCTCTGGCATCTATTAAGCATACAGATAGTGAAAATACATAGAAAAAAACTGCATGTGGAAACAGCCACTGGCTATGTTTATATGAGTGAGTAGTGCTGCACAAATAAAACGGTTCTGAGGAGCAAAACAGCAAAACAGTGCTGACAGTGAGACATCAAAATTTCTTGTGCTTCAAGAGCTTTTACTTCAGTTCCATCTGGTTTTATGAACTGCATGCTATTGGCAGCTACAGCATGCTAGGTTATATTCCTGGAGTGCATCTGCTCCCATGATTTCAGCTGAAAAAGACCCAGTTCATGCTTTCAGACTCTGGGAGATTGTTCCATGACATGAACTGGCAGTAGAGAGGAGATTTGTTTCAAAAAATTCAAACTCAAATGCTCACATAGTTACTCATATTTTTCAGAAATGCAAAAGATTTTTCTTCTCTCAACCCACCTAACTCTACAACCTTTTAATTGTTTGGTCTTCCGGGACGATAATATTGGCCTTTTACAGGCATTATATAGTTTTTTTAGAGAAATTCCCTGTCCTTGCCAGGCTGGCTTCAGACACTGGTTGCAATGCTGTTATGGTTTGTTAGCTCAAGTCTGTCAGTGAGCTGAAGCAGTCTGTCTTCCCATGTGACCTTGGAGCAAGAAACCCAGACATCCATGTAGGAGAGTGCTGAATGTGGCATGCATAATGTGTTCTGGCTAACACTGAGCTGGCCATCAATCATTCACTGAAATTGTCCCAAAAATTAATGCTAGGGAACATCTGCACCCTAAGCATGTTGTGCCAATGACAAACAAGATCTTTCAGGGTTCAGTGCCATCACTACTCTTAGCACATGTGAAGTTTTGAAACTAAAAAACATGTGGTATGCAGCACAGTTCCTTACACATTTTCAGCCACTGGCCATATCTGTGACTGTATCAAAGAAATGAGGTTGGATGAAAACTGGGACGTCTGCTTTGGAATCCAGAGAAAAGCAAGATATAATACTGTTTATTTTTAAATGCTGGTGAGCTTTCCTCTCCACAAATTAGACTCTCCACTCAGTCCTCTTAATAAAGAACAAACATCTAACAATTGTATTCTACCAGTAAGAACTCTCTGCCTAAGAGTTCACAAGACATTATCAAATTACGCATTGTTTATATACAACTCTAGATATCTCTTAGGTAAAATTAATCAAACCAAGAAAATTCATGGAATAATTAAAATTGATAGCCTTTGTATTATACTACATTTTCCTGTAACAATAACTAACTTTTCAAACTTACTGCAGGCTATGGGTTACCGAACTATATATTTGTTAGCTGAAAGCATTTTTAAACCATGGAACATTTCCATTTTGAAATTCTAATTTAACTCTTCAGAAGAAGCAGTGAATAAATGTCAGACTTCCACCGCTACACAGATTCCTGTCAAATCTGTTTTAAGGATTTGGATTATGATGCATGAACTTCCCTTTCCTTTGTCATCCAAATTTATTGAGATGGTAAATAGGTGCACTGTGTTGCTAAAATGCTCCTGCTATGGAAATAACTTGTACTTTCAATCCTTGAACAGTACTCAGATACTATAATGACACAAAAAATATAAATATTGCATACAGAAAGGACGGATGCCAGAGTTTCATATTTCTTTTCTATGAAAGGCCTGTTATAACATTCCTTTCTAGCTAAAATATCAGTATATCCACTGGCCTTGTCAATTCAATTTTTAAAAAGTGCTACCAGAAAGGTCTTGAATTATTGGAATAATGTCATTCAAACATTGTAGAGATTCTGTCTTGTTTTGCATCTGCCCCACAGAAAACTTAAACTGTAACAACTGCCAGCTAATAAAACAGTACTCCATTTAAGAGAATGTCTTCAGGAAGATCTTTTTAGATTCTTGTGCCCTCTAGCAGTTTGTAGTTTACCTAATATGATGAAGAGTGACAAACAGATCAGACAGTAAAAACACTTGCTGTTGCTTGTGGACCTAAAAGACCAGAAGAGTCTAGAAGATAACTGAACACCCTTTTAAATATTTACACCAACAAAGGAGTTTCAACTGTTTCCCAGCATTTTCCCAGCTGTTCAGATTTTTTTCCTGTTGTTTCAAATCTCACATTTTGTTTTTATTTTCCCCTTGACACTGCACCATGATATTGCCTCTGAAATTTGCAGACAAAGTGAAACAGATGTCTTGAATGTGGAATTACCAAGGGAATATTTTATCGAGATGCTATGGGCAGGTGTAGATCTCAGGACTTTCTTCCGCCTCTGCTGTGGGAGATCTGCTAATAATGTGCATAACAAGTAGAGAAAATCAGAGACAAGGTACTACAGCTATCTGGACACATTTGAAAAAAACACTGGGAGAGAAAGACAAAACAGTACTTGTGAATCTGCTGTTTCCCAGGAGCTAACAGATGATTTTCCAGAGAGTGCAATATCTTTCTGTGCTGTTCTAAAAAAAAAAAAAAAAAAAAAATAAAAAAAAAAATTATAAATGTATTATAAAGAAGGACACCTGTTTCTGTGTTTCTTTTTATCAGTTATTAAGCCTGGTTCCCCCTGCCCCCCTTTTTAGTTTCTATGGCAGGAGATTGGTTTTCCTTTCTTTTGTTGGACAAAAAATGCTAGAACTTATGACTAAAGTTTTTGTGTTGTTGTTGTTTTACATCTTAATTACATTCCAAAGATTTTCTATGCTTTTTTTTTTTTATTTTTGTATACATGGTAAGTTTGAGCATATTGCTTATAATGTAATCAAATGTAATCAAATATGTGGTTATTATCTGTTAGTTAATGAATGAGGAAGAATGTGTTACTATGTTTTTAATCATTGTGGAATCCAAATGATAACATTAACCTAAGGAGCTTAGCTCAAGGGTTCTCCAATAACATCTGAACACTACTACCAATTTGTACTATCATTTCAACTTAGCTTGCTGTGACTCATACAGGGTAGAAGAAATTAGTTTCTTTTATACAAACTTGGAGTTTCAAAAATAAAAGTTTTTAAACCTTTTCTTTCCTGAACTATAGACATCAAATAAATTTTGATAGCAGTAAAACAGCAAGTTACTTTGTGCCAATATGCATGCATCAACTTTATCTCATTAAGATGGAGAATTATTTTGTACTCTTAATTTTTACGTTCTATTTCATAATTTTATTGGCCTGACACTGTCTTATTCTTCACATTATTAAGTTTGCAAAAAAAGACTATTCTGGGCTCTGGTACAAGCCAACTTGCCCTCTATTCATCATCTTGTGCTACTGATAGTGAGATAGAAAATCCAGAATTTAAGAGTAAAAAGGTTAAATATGAGCCATATATATAACTCAGAAAAAAATTTTCATGTTTTTCAGAGTTTAGATGATGTCTGGGAAAATTTTTTTTCCTGAAATAATTTTGCCATCCCTTATAATTTGCTCCCATTCATCACTGTAAAATATGCCTGAGAACACCAACAGGATTACTGATAGTTGTCACCGTTGTCAACATTTCATCAACTGCTCAAAAAGACTTCAAGTTTCTTTTAATTTAGATGAGGAAAATAGGTAAGACACAAAGTCCTGGTGTTATTCAACTGCAGTCTCTATCAAATATTTGGTAACTGTTTTACTTCCCAGTTTTATTCAACTCAAGAATAAAAACTCAAGAATAAATACTGTGACTGACAGTAGAAAAGGCCAAAACTATTCCATGAAAAGTAAGCAATAAGATTTATCCTTGATTCCAAGAGAGGATGTAGAGAGATAGTGTGGAAGAAACATGAGTCGAGATATGAGCCACAAAACTTCTGCACCTGTTTAAATATGGTCTTGATTTGAAAGCAGCCTGTAAAGACTTCTTGAATTAGCTATGTATGAATCAGTAACACACAAGAAATAGAGCAATTTGGGATAGTCAGTCACTTTAGTTATTTTGGTTGATGCATTAATCTTCTCAAAGAAAAAGGCCTTTTACTTGTGAAGTACTCAGTATGCCTGGTGAGCAGTGGGGTAATGAGGCCTTGAAAAGGGAGAAAACTGGAAACAAAGGGAACATAAGAAGGGGAAGGGGGAGAAGGCTGAGAAACAGGAAAGTAACGATATCTGATGTGATATAGGGAAAACAAAGGATAAAAATGTGCTGTTAAAGACTAAGGAGGATGTGGCAAGGCACAATGAGATAATAACCTCAACCTGAAAATATGTAGTTTCAATGTTTGTGAACTCAAGTCCACTGAGGCTAGCTTGGAATTCCTCAAAGAGAAAGAAGGCTTTCCCACTCTTTGTCCTCAAGCAACTCTTTGCTATCTCTATGCTGCTGAAAGATTGACAGGATGGATAATGGTAATGTTCATTTTTCAAGTATGCATTAATGCCATTGACTTAACTTGTCTGTTTTGAAGAGCTATTAGAACTCCTTTGTGCTGTATCTATAGGTTGTATTGTGGGTTGTCACTACAGCACAGGCACATCCTGCACAGCACTCTGCCTCCCTCACCCCGCTGCTATCTGGCTGTCAACTTCATTGTAAAACATCAACAGAAAAGATGTGTGCCTTATTTTTGTCTTCACCAACAGACCACATTATGTTAGGCTACAAAATAATTACATGACATTCTCTGCTTTCCAAATTCAGGATTATCTGGCCTGTGCCTATGGCACTAATGCTACATCTGCTGGTGATATACATGACAGCAAGAGCAGGAGCTGATTTGCAGTCTCAGGGGCTATCAAAACTAGCAGCACTGAAAACACAATAATTATATTAATTGGACAATGTCTCTACAGCACAAGCTTTAGCTTGTCCTTAGCATTTAATGACTTCTCTCATATATTGGTTATGTCAAATGTGAAGAGAAGTCAGAAAGAACTCCTTAGTGTTTTGGCTTCACAGTAAGTACACTAACAACAAATTTGAGCTGGTCAAAAGCTTTCCAAAGGAGTACTTTCTTGTCAGAAGACATATTTCCACCAAAATAAAAATATTCTGCAAGAATGTCTTGATTCTGACAAATTTAATTCAGAAAAAGAAAAAAATGAAGCATTAAGATTTCTGCTTTAATATGATTTTATTTCAAAAAATATCCTTTACAGAAATTAAACATTAGATTAATAATAGTATCATATCTGTTGAAAGGAAATATTTAGATTCAACTATCACTGTCTTTTCAAGGAATCATAATTAAACAAGCTTGGAAGTCACAGAATTTTCCTTTCCACTGACTCAATTTCTGGTATTTTCCTGCAAATATGAGGCAAAAAAAATTACCTCACTCTGCTACTCAGATGAACAGTCATGTAAAAGAGTTTAACAACACTTTTCTTCAGAAAAATGATGAAGTTTATAAGCTGATGTTTCTACTAAACACTTCCCAGAACTCTGAGTAGATCCTAAAGTGACATAAATCAGAGAAGTCTACTGTGACCGCAGCAGGCAGAGTTTGATGCAATCAATCATCATGAATGCTCAGGCTTTTCAGGTGTACTTGGTGGTGGACACTTACAGCATGTTTTATAAAGTGAGCATTTAAAAGACTTCCCATTGCAGCTCAGTTTGCTGTTCTGCTCTGTAGTGGGAACTTCTGGGAAATCACTTAATCACCCTCTGTCTAATGTCCTTCTGTAAAACCGAAATAATATTTTCCAACTCTCATTCATTCTAGAATTAGAGCTTCCTTTTGCAATATACCAATGCTGGCAGACCATGTAGAGCAAATTAGAAGAAGAAGAAGCAAGAATGTTTACTGTGTGTTAAAGACTGGAAAATATCATCTAGACTATAAACAAGAATAGAGAAGTGATTTCTCCATTTAGAATTGGGTACTGAACTTGTGCACTGAGATTTCTCAAGTTGCTAACCAGTAAACTCTTCATAATTTAAAATTCTTAACTACATATATAATAATTCATTATCCCTTCCATTACTTGGACTTATGGACACTAGAAAATCTGATGTCTCCACATCTCTTCAGTAGGTTAGATTTTTGGGTTTTTTTTTTTTCAAATTAAACCAGTGATGGTTACAGATGCTGTGTTGCAAAGCAAAGCCTCCTTCACACAGGCTTTTTTTTAAAAGACTGCTTTTCATCTACAATGAAAGCTAGACAATGAACACGTGACGATTGCAGAGGGAAAGCTTTTGCAGAGAAGAATGAATTAGATTTTAACTAAAACCTGTAAGGGAAAACACCTTTGCATACTCAATATCTAACATATTAATCTACACAGAAGGGTGTCTTTATACAGAGAAAGGCTGACAAACCCTTCAAAGGCATACCAGAGAAGTTCTAGAGAGACGGTACTGATTTGCAATTACCCTGTAGACAAGTTGTCTGAACAATATTGATTATTTCTGTTATTTACTAATTATTAGGTTTGTCATTACAAGACATTATTTGAATTTCACCTAGTCTGCCCTCATCAGAGGGGCAAAGGACACTTACTTTATCCCAGAAAATATCAAATTAGATTCTTGGTTAATTAATTAAGTCTCACTTATTATGGGAAACTACATAGACTAGAATTTGATGCTCTCTGTTAGCTGTATTTCTGATTAAATACGACTTGTGGTTCACACCTATGCAGGAGGGAAAAAAAAAAAGGGAAAGAAGTACTAAGTATAGGTTAGAATATAACACTGTTTGTTGACAAGGGAGACAAATACATGCCATTTGTTGGTATTCTCTACATGTGGTCTAAAACGCTCAGCAGCAGAGCATCTACAATTCTGACATTCGTTAACACAAATTACCGTGTGGTACATCAGAAGGGCCTGTAGCAGCATGCCACATGATAATTGCCTGGGATATAGTGCTTTGGGTTCTGCAGGGCCTCCCAAGAGCCTGCCAGCTGCACAGCAGAGGGCCAGCAGCTTGTGTGCAACAGCTGCACACGTGGCCTGTTAGTGAGCAGGGCTCCTGAAAGAGTCAAGAGCAGTGACAGCCTCTGTTAAACCATCACACACACTCTGGGTGCCTCCCTCCCTCTCCAGGGCCACAGAAGCTGCTCAGCAGCTCTGCAGTTACATGACCAAAGAGATGTAATTGGCCTACAAAGACACACCTGGGACTCCAACGTGTTTCTTTTGTAGCGTTTCTTAAGAAAAGAAGAAAAGGGATATTTTTTGGCAGGAACTTTTAAAATTGTGGCGATGGGGGAAAAAAGTTGAAGTAGGATTAAAAGATACTGCATTGAAAAAATTCTCTATGCAATAACCTTTAATGTAAAATATTCCCACAGTCTGAATCTATTTCCCCATTGGCATATCTATACAAATTAAATTCGTGCTATCCTAAATTGTCTTAATATCTGCACAGGCATTAACTTGCTTGAGTCTTCTTTGCCCCTGATTTTCCAGCTACCTTTCTTAGCTACAACACAACCAAATTGCTACCACAAGTGTGCTGAACTGGACAGAGAGCAAACACTATACTAGATTTTAATAATATATCTTCCATTCCAGGTATTAAATAGATAACGACCTAATTCAGTAATAATTCAGGAGAAATAAAGAAACAAAGCTAGAACAAGTGTATAAACTGTACTGTATACATGTATTACAGATAGTGATGAAACCAAACAGACTGAACAGTAAGTTAAGTGGTTTTAGTAATGCTCATCATTATTGTATCAGTCAATATATTTATAAAATACAAATATATATAAAATTGGTGTCATACTAAAATATCACATAGTTCAGTATCAATACCAGGGGTATCATACACATTTCTCATTGCATGATCTAACAAAACAATATTTGAGGGCCAGTTTCAGCCTGGACACAAAGGAGAACGAGGTTCAGGATTTAATTTTCTGCAGCCATGGAGATTGATCCATGTTACTCCAGTACTCAACAAAATGAGGCCTGAGAAACCAGTGGATTTCACTGAAAGCTGAGTTGCCTTTCTAATTAGGCTGCTTACTAAAGCTTTAGTGCCACAGAATGACAACTGTTTGTCTACACTGGCTTAAATGGTAATGTTTCAGTCAGTGCAATTACTTCCCTTCCTTTACTGTAATCCCTCCTAAACTCTGCTTCAAAGTTTGAGAGGTATCTTACCTTTTACAGTAAAAGGAAGCTAAGTCTGAAGTTCAATTTACTCTTGTCTACCACTGATGTCCTCAGCTTGCAGTTAATTAATGAAAAGGATATATCCAGCTTGGTTAGCCCAGTGTAATGCAGTTATTTTCTACTTCCTGTAGCTACTAATTCATTACATGGCACTGCTGGCTGCAGCCCTACATCCCTCAAGATGTAGATGGTACAATAAGTTTGCAAAAAAGCCTTTTAACACAAGTTTTTAGTTATGAATACTGGGGGTGAGGTTTCTTTTTTTGTTTGTTTGTTTTCTTTTTTTTTTTTTAATTCACACGGTGAGACACTTGTAAGCAACCAATAAAATCTGGAATTCATACAGCTAAAATTTTGTTCAGAAGTCAGTGTTACTGGCATTATTGAAAAGACAGAGAAATATTATTTCACTTTCTTCTTGGCCATGTAATTACAAGTAAATAATAATTTGAGCTATTTTTTACTTGGTACAACAAGTATTGAATATCTTCTATAATGATGAACTCTAATGATAATATAGAAGTTGGGGAGGTATTGATAGGCTCAGAAAATTGCTTAGGCAAAAGAAAACACTCTTAATGAGCAAAGTCAAAAATTATTGCTTGTGAAAATGAGATTCTAGACATCTAATCAAATAATTCCAAATCTAGTAATTATAGATGAATGGGGAAAACATACTAAAAAAAAAAAAAAAACCCAAAAAACCCCCAAAAGCCCTCCCTAAAAACAGATTAGAGAAAGGGTGCTAATAATAATAGAGATAAAACTGCTATACAGATAATTCTTAGTACTTAGTCATTCCCTGCTGTCATGATGCACCCTTCCACTATTTTTCTTCGTCCTGAGGTTATTGGCTAAACTTTGGGGACAGGAGGAGTCTGACAGCAAGTCTGGCAGAGGAAGAGATTTGCTGAAAGCAGGGGTCTCCTCTTTGATGCCAGGAAGATAACTTTGTCTTCCTCAATCTGAGGCCCAACGAGGGGTGTTTCTATGTCTTTTTATCTTATCACATTTTACATTTTGCTTTTCTTCCTTGCTCTGCAATTCCACTTTGCAGTTAAATCTATACATATGGAGTGTTTTACATACAATTGATGTTTATTCTAAAAATCTGTACTGTTCAACTCACATGCCTTCTTTTTCTTTTTTTTTTTCCTTACTTATGAGCACATAGTCATAAGTGAGTTGTTTCCTGAGGTCTCCAGGGTCACCGCATGTCATTTTTCTTACCATGTTACACCCACATTCCTCTACACTTTACTTTCAAGCCTCTGTTGCTATACCATGCCCATACTCTGCATTACTTCATTATATGAAGATTACAGATGTTTTGGTTGTTTTGGTTTGTTTTTTTCTATGCAGAAAAATTTTAAGTTGCTATGTCATTTACACAAAACACCCCCCCTCCAAAAAAAAAAAAAAACAAAAAACCAACCCAAAACCAAAAACAAACAAACAAAAAAACCTTTAAGTTGATCAAGACAAGTCCAGACAAAGCCCAAGGAGAATCAGTCCAGAGGCCTTGTTCTGCTTTCAGCCAGGGCTGGTAACAAGGTTGTACTATCCATGTCAGCATTTCAGTTTTGGGGATATTGATGCAGAAAACTTTAATCTCTGCAAGTATAAAAAATGAACAGTGTCAAGCTGGATAGCTGCTATACCAGGCAATAACATCACTTAATTTATCCTGGTAGTATTAGAAGGTTTGCAGGAGGTACCAAACACCCTTCCACTCCAGGAGAAGAGTAACCACATACTAATACTCTGCTGACAGCCCATAGAAACAATTATCTTTAATTTCTACTATGAAACAAACCCACAGACATTATTAAATATTGGAATTGCTTGTGTGGTTTCAGATACATGTGGTTCAAGTGAGTATCTTCAGGACATGTTTTGGTATTTGACTCACTAAGATCAATCTGTTATGCAATTACCAAGAACATGTTTACACACTGTAATACTTTGAACATATTTTCCTAGAATTCACAGCAAAACCAATTTCACAATGAAATATAGTGCTTAATAAAGGCTGGAATTCTGCTTTGTGAAAGTTTTCTTCTATAAACATTCATAATAGCTCCTAGGATGGAGATGCTTCTAAAGGAGGGAAAAAAAAATAGTTCAAGCAAGCCATACTTTTTCTTTTAAGGCATAATGCCAATAGCCTATCATGACTGTGATGGTATGACTCACTTTAATACTGACACATATAGATCCCACAAACCACAGAAACAGTTGGGCTGTTATTTTTAATGGCCTTTTAAAGACAAAAACAATAAAAGCAAACAATAAAGCATCTTTATTGTGTTGCTGTATTTGGCAAAGTGACTAGATCTGTTTTGGATGATGGCTGTGCTGGGTCTGGCTGGGATGGAGTTAACTTTCCTCACGTCAGCCCATACAGTGTCATGTGCTATATTTGTGGCTAAAATGTTGTTGATAAAGTGCCAAAGTTTTCTGCTGTTGCTGATGAGTGCTTGCACATCATCAGGTCATCCTCTCAGGCCAGAAGGCTGAAAAGATGAGGAAAATTTTTGGAGGGGACACAGCTGAGACAGCTGGCTTCAGCTGGCCAGGAATAGTGCAAACCATACAATATCATACTCAGCAGTAAAGGACACAGGAAAACAGCAGGGAGCAAGGATTTCATTAATAAACCTATTATCTTCCAAAGCAACTATTCATACTGAGGCCCTGACTCCCAGTGGCTGGACACTGCGTGCTAAAGGGAATAAGAGAAGAAATCTCCTCATCTTGTTTTGCTTCTGTGTGTGACCTTTGTTTACTCATTAAACTGCCCTCATCTCAACCCTCAAGTTTGCCCATCTTATTTCTTCCCCTGTGCCATCAGGAAAGAGTGAGACCTGCAGGGTGGGGAGATGAAGGCCAGGAAAGGTAGACCCACTACAACATATTTATTTAAAAGTAGGGCAGCTACTGCCACTGCTTTCATATGCCACAGAGTAAAGAATAATCATATTGCAGACTCTTTGATATGGATTCTCCAAAAAGTAGGCCTGAATATAAACTGTTTATTTATAAAACCATCATATAGAAATATCCTATTGATAGCAAGAAAGGTAGGAACTCTTTTTTTATAAGGATTCTTTAGTAGAGCTGAACATGAAGTTATTTATAATTTTATTAAAATACCGGAAAACAGAAACAGAAACTTAGCTGGGTCAAATCCCAAAGTCAATTACGAAGCTCCTGATAGCTTCAGTCTGCAAAAATTACTCTCTACAAGACATGAATCAGATATGAAGGCAGAAAAAAGTCTAGAAGTTACACAGAGAATGGAAACTTTTCCAAATCATTATGTATAGTTTCTCTCATCTTCAATTAATCTGGGACGTGTTACAGATCACCCAAAATCAAAAGAATGGCTATGATTTTACTGCAGCACCCAGGACCACACTAATCCATTCAAAGATCAAAGAAATGCATGTTTCTTTAAGTTTGTCCAATGTTAATTGTAAATGAACACTAAAATACAGCTGGAAAAAAATGAGGGGTTTGTCCTTAAATGATCCAGGTGTTTTCAGCACGCTCAGAAAAATAACTCTTTGCTGTTCCAGCACATCTGACAAATGTCAAAGTTCTTGAGCATTCCTGAAATAGGCTACTCCAGAAAAAACTATCAAGATGGTATGGAGATTAATAGATGGTAAACTAATATTATTTTTGTTTCTCGTAGTAAGCCATGCTTCAATTGGTTTGACAATAATTTAGCACCCTTTCCATTTCACAGGTGGGAAACTGAGTCGGAGGGAAGTCATTCAGCCACCATTTGCTAAAATAAGAAAACACAAGATGTAACTTGGGGTAGGGATGGAAAAGAGGGAAGGTATCCTGGATATCAAACCCAATCTCTCACATCCCCATAGTGTGGTGGCTACAAAGATCTCACTGCTGGTGTTTTATCTTTTAGGTAATTGTCCCTTTGTCTTTGGGGAATCTTTTTTTTTTTTTTTTTTCTTGGATGGAGGAAATGAGAGGAAGCTTAGGGAGAGCTTCATGTTGTTTTCAGTTATATGTATACTTATATATATAAGATGAAAAGAGAAAAATCCCAACAATTTTCCCCACATTCTAGTGAAGGCTACAACCTATTTGACACTTGTGATGTCTTATTCAGTCAGATAGATAAAAGTTTACTGCCCAAACTCAAAATATTTTGTGCTGACATTAGCTTGGCTTCTCCTCCCACATCACAGCAAATGCCCTTAACTTAGGCAAAAAATCTCAAGACACAGAATCTCTCTGGTGGACTGTGCTTTGCTGGACTTCAATATAATAAGGCCATCCTGATTTGTGAATGGCAGGGATTGGAGCTCAGAAATCACTGTAGTTACATGAAAAGAGAAAAATAAAAAGAGTAACTGCACCGCTCAAATGCTCACTTTGCAGAAAACAATTCTAGAACTAGGGCATAGAAATGACAATGCTTCAAAAATATTCAGTAAAAAAATCTCAATTGTCTTATGCAGTTGCCTCTTATAAAATTTCTGGAGAACTGCAGAGGCATACAGCAAGAACAAGATGAGAAAAACTGTTTCTAATTTTCTACATCTTTGCATTTTTATAGTAATTTATGTCTCTGAATACAAAGGTACAAAATATTTCTAAAACATAATTCTCCATTCAGCTACAGATCTTGTAGCAAAGACATTTTTTACATGCTTTACAGTGCTACACATGAGCATATATGGCATATTGTTATACTAAAGAGTATGGAACAGATTTAAAATTTGAGTGTTATTCACAAAAGGTTCCAAAGGTTCAAAGGTTGTAATGTTTTACTTCTGTTCTACCTCCCCTCTGGTACCCAGTCAAAAATAACTTAAAATTTCAAATTCCTCTGTCATATACCTTTGCTGAATGCAAATATAAGCTGTTTTAAATGAACAAACCTGAGAATTTCAGGTGCATATACTGAAAAGAAACTAAAGAATGGGTCACGAGTATGGCAGTATAAGGGATGTCTCAGAAGGACTCTCTTGTAGGGTTTTTTGTTTTGTTTTGCTTGTTTTTTGGATTTTTTTGTTTGTTTGTTTTAAAATTTATTTTCTTAGCTGTTCATTTATTCCTTTTTTAATTAAGAAAAAGGTCCATAAAGGAAACATCCTTTCCCCCAACAAGTATTTTGACATTAATACAAAGTCTTGCAGGAAAAAACCCACTTAATATAGAGTGACTTTGACTGTAGGATTAGCTGCCTGAGGGAAGGACAATACTATTTTTTTTCAAGATTTAAAAAAAAAAAATGCAGTTAATACAAGCACAACAAAACCATCAGTCACGTAGAACACTCAATATTTTAGAACAGTGAGATAGCTGTGATCATAAGAAAATTAAACAGAAGGAAATGAAAGAAAGGAATTTTCTTGGTCTTTGGGACTTTTAATGGGATACAATGCAAGTGGTTATGGAAATTACGTTCTTTAAATCAAGCTAGGATTCTACATAAACTTTCCCACATATTTTAACCTATTTAAAATATTTCCCACTTTTTAATATGTTTCACTGTTTCCAGGTTAAAGATTTTCTTCACTGCTAGGACTGTACTAGTTCAGAATAATGATTTTTAGCATAGACTAACCCAAATAAGAACTAGACTGAGACCAGAATGCTGATATTGCCTTTTTTCCATGAGCTCCAAGAGATAGGAATAGAAGTCATATTTGAGGAATTATATATTTAAACCTACTTAAATAATTTTGCTGAGCTTTGCTTAGCAGAGCATCCATATATTTTCACAATAAAGATTTTATTTAGCATATTCTTCAGTTACATTTAAAACATGATAAATTTCATAAGCTAATAATGTTTAAACCTCAAAAGCAGGCAAAATAGAAAAATAGACCCTAAAAAAATGCTGAAATCCTTTAAAATACCTTGAAACATCTTTACATGTCCATGTTTATTTCTTTATAATCCAATTAGATGGCTTGCAGATACGGTGTCTTCATTTCCCCAAGAATGTGTTCTGATTCCCAGATCAGTCACCTCTAAATTTACTTTAATTGATTTATTTTCCTTCCCTGAAATTTTTAGTATCGTTGTTTGACGTTATAATGGACTTTAAAGCTATCTGTGCAAGAGAAACATGGAAATTCAGTAGTACTTTTATTATTGAGGCCTGAAGCCTGTGCAACTCTACAGCAAGCAATAATTTCTCATTTTACACAGTTTGGGCTTTTCCTTCTTTGCCATTATAAAGCATTTAGTATGAGATAAAAAAGTGTTTTTCAGTAGAAAAAGGACTGAAATAATTAAAGGTATCTAATGTCCTAACATTAGGATGTTTTGAGCTAGACAAATTTGAAAGCATTAATGAAGGAAAATTTCAAAAAATAACAGTCATGCCCACATATATATGTGTGATGATAAAACAAAAGAAAAAAAAATATTAAACCGAAAGAGGTTAAATTTAGATTAGATATTAGGATGAAATTCCTTACTATGAGAGTGGTGAGTACCTGGCACAGAGAACCTGTGGATGCCCCATCTCTGGCAATGTTCAAACCAAGCTGGATCGGGCTCTGAGCAATGTGGCCTGGTGGAAGGTGCCCCTGCCCACAGCAGGGAAAATGGAAATAAATGATCTTTAAGGTCCCTTCCAACCCAGGCCATTCCAAATCTATGACCTATATATAAAGCTGTAGAATTTATTGTAGAACTGTATAATGGAAAAATTTTGTGCCCCACCATGTCAGCCCTACTCAATCCATGAAGCTTTGTATCCAGAAGAAAGGAACTGGACCTCTCACCTGCATAGCACAGGGCATAATCGGGCCACTAGGCGAGATCAAGGTGAAATCTTGCACTTTTCCCCCTTCAGTGCTCTTGTTGTGACTCCACACAATTTGTTGTAAAGCATCACAGAGAACCGAAAGTATCTAGAATAAGGTACTGTGTGAAGTATTTCAGCATGGTGCTTCTCCATCAACAGCATTACCATTTCTCAGGACTCCTAAATATGTATTAAATTTCATAAAAACACAAAACAACTTTGTCTTCCTAAAAAATCAGTATCACTTAAACACATACTTGCTTAATTAAGCAACAGATCAATTACTAAGATCACATTTCTGTGAATAGAATGACAAGGTTATGTTTGTTGTGCTATGAAGGAAAGTTTCTGAAAGAGACTGTAGAGTCTTTTGATAAAATAAGCTAAACTTTCTTTTGTTAATCAGTAAATTAAAGACAATTTAAAATATATTAAAATAATAAATTATTAATTCATTCTGAAAAAAGATTCTGTTATTTCTGTGGTGACCATTTGTGTCCTCACCATGATGTAAAGCAGTATGAGTGCTGTTTTGTGCTAGGTGCACTGAGAACTTTGAATTCCTAAGTATTTATTGGGCAGATGAATCATATGTAATTTTATGGTCAGCACTATCAAGCTGACACAAAGTCCTTCTCATCTAACATATCTTCATTAACACATTTTGGTTGTTTTACAATCAGATTTTTTTTTAAATTAAAAAATGTTAAAAATTAATTTCATTTCATGTGATATATACTTTTACCACACATATATATTCCCTTAGAAAACACCCCCAAATACAAATCTCAACCAACTTCCTGTTTCAAGTATGAAATGTTAATAAGGCTCTACAACTCCTGCTCTTTTCTTTACCTTTCTTTTAACTTCATAGAAGACTTGTCAGATGCATTGGAATTTGTTATTCTGGCACACTGAAAAAAAACAATTTTTAGATATTTGTACATCATTTTTCTGCAAGATTATCACTATTTCTGCTTTTCTTAGAGTTTTGCTAATCTGTCACATCCATTTACCCAAGCTGCCTCTGACAGATCTAATGAATGACACATTTTGTAGCATGTCGACTGGTAAAATATTTAAAAAAACAATGACAAGATTGACTGAGGTCAGTAAAAATAAATAGCTTATCTCTGTGCTACATCCCCTTTCCCTTCATATATTTTTCTTGTCAAAGACATCAGTAATGCTTCATTTTCAGAGTCGCTGTTTAGAAAGCTGAGGATTTAAATGTCACCCTTCATTATTGTTTGATGTGATAAAGGTTTCATGCCACAGCCTTCCTGAGTAAGGATAACTGTTTATCCAATTCTTTTAGAAAAAGTATTAATTTTGCCTCTTAAACCAGTTCTTTATCAGAAGTCTTTTGTTCTTTGTTACATACACTATTAAATAGATCTTATGAGACTTAAAGTTCATCTAGAAAAGTATTTTATGTGTTTTCTGAAATGTCCTTTACGTGTTTCACTTTTAAATTCTGCCAGGTAAGGGCTTGATAACTTTTCCCAATAGAAGAGATAGTGGTTAGGTGACACAGTGAATTAACTCTAAGATTTTCAGAACCGTATGCTCCCATGGTCTTCTTGCCTAAAGGAGTAGTAAATTACTACACCACCTTTACCTCCTAGCCCAAAAAAGAAAAAAAAAAAAAGGAAAAGGTCTTTTTTCTTTTTCTCCAAATTCAAGTTGTGAGTTAAAAAGAGCCTTGCTTTACTCAGACTCTTGCTGGGCCATGCAATAAAAAATGGCTAAACTAATCAACAGTTTCATGTACCAAAAAGCTTGTAGGACATCCAGCCTGTGTCTACCCAGCTGGGAGGAGTGATGTTCTTTTCAGCTCAGCCTACAGCTGGTGGGGACACCCCACTGTCTAGAGGGATCTCTGCAGGGCACATACTTCCATTCCAGAGGGACAAGAGAGGGTCTTAATACAATTCCTCATTTAAGCACCAATAATAGAGTAGAATAAATGGAGGCTTAGTCCTAATAAAATGTTTCTTCCATAATACCAGTCCCAAAACCAGCAAGATCTAGAAGAGTTTAAAAACGTAAAACACACATCCTGTGCATGCTAATTATTCCTGCCAGGATTTCTGGCCATTCTTGAAGTAAGGAATGTGGCATATAATAAAACTGTATTAACTGCATGAACAGAAGGCACATGCCATTTTAATAGATTTCTATTTTTTAATCTAACTTTCAGTATTCATTGTACTCTCCCTCATCTACAGTATTCCTTTACACCAAGATGTGCATTCCCACCCACTATCCTGGAGTTTCAACCCCAAGGCATTTTGAGTTATACAGGCAGGCAAAAGCCAAAAAACTTTCCAATTCTTAAGGTTATGATTGCAGCTGAGGCAGGATCTTACACTGGGAGTGTGGAAATACTGTAATTTTCTACCTCTTTGTTCCTTGCAAATATGAATACTTCATGTACAAACACTTCCAAGTGTCTGCAATTAAAGTCAGGTAAATTGTGTTTTAATTCCATTTTAGGCAAAGACATTTACCTTTTACTAAAATCATGGTTGCAGAATTGTGATGGTTTGCTTCCCTTTTCTTACAACTATGCCTTTGAATTCTATGGTAGACTAGAGAAGGATTTCATCAGGGATCCTTCCAAGCTCTTTCTCTTGTTTATGGCATTTTGTTTAGCAGCATTATTAGCTTTGGAAAGCTTGTCTGCATTTCTATTCTGTGAAGTTTTCATAATTAGGTATGTATAATTAAGATTTCCATTAGTGAGTTGTTTTTTTTTTTTTTAATTCCCCATGTCCCAGTAAAAATGACAGATAAATGCCTTGAGACTGCTATGCCTTAATTGTTCCCCAAGAGTTAGATTACTGAGTTAGGACCTGATTCATACACATTTTATGCACCATTTCCTTGACTTTTTTTTAATGTAACATTTTGCTCAGAAACTTAATATTACCGAGAAAAGTGCCAATACTCCTTATTTACGTAAATCCCTTGAGAACAGTTGCCATGTCTTCCCTCTGCACCTCATTATGCACTACATGCATTCCAAAGAAGAGAAAGAATCAGCTGCAATAGTCCAACTAACCAAATATTTACAGCTTTTTGTTGTTACTTCAACCTTTCAGATAAATCATGCCATGGGTTTCAGCAGTATATACCTCAGAAAAATCACTCTGAATACACATCAGTGTAAATAAAACCAGATTTTGAATACTAAGAGACAGGCATCAAAAGAACGATCAAGAAAGTGGGAGCACACGTAGCAGTCTGGTTTTCAGACTTCATAAATATTTCATCATAAGACTTAGTCACTATTATGCAGGGGCGAGCTGCTAAAAGAATATTAAAATAATTTGCTTAAGAGACAGACATAGAGTTAGTACAAGTCATATTACTCCTCTTTTCCATGGAAATCAAACAACAATGGAAAGGAGAGCTTCTCTCACAGCCAGCTGGGGTAATGCATCTCCCAGTAAAAATTCCTGAGTTGGAAACGTTCATGGTGCAATCTTGCTTTAAGTGGAATGAATCACTTCCATACCAGCCCTGCTGTATATGACAGTATTATTAGTGCAGCACAGCTGGAAAAAAAAAAAATCATGAAATACTTACTGTAAAGTATTTTTTTTCATTTAGCATAAACCCAACAAATTTACTTGCTTTGCCTTTTCTGATAACTTACCTGCCATTTGAGCATCCCAAAAACCTAGAGTCTGTCAACCTAACAGGCACTGAGCATGGCAGGAAACAGATTTACTTGTTGTAATTTTAATTGTAATTTTAATTTACTTGCTTACAGATTTACTCCTCTGCTTTGGAGACCCATTCTAGTTAGACAAGGTCTCCTTTCCTCTGATCCAAAAAAAAAAAAAAAAGAAATAAAAGAAAACGAACAAACTTTCTGGAGAATTCCTTTTTGTTGCCCTCCAAAACCCTTCATATTTTTTCTTTGTCTAAAGTATCAGGCAAGGATATTGGTGACAGTTTTGTTACTCCCAAGAGTGAAGCTGTGAAAGGATTCTGTGTTCTGAGAACAAATTCTCAGTGAAATCCATTCATTATACTTGGCTGTTGAATTACAGTTAGGTCAAACAAACTTTTATAAAAACAAGTACCAGTTCCTTGCAATGAAAAATAGAAGTGAAGTGGAATTTAACATGTTTTTCTTGGGTGGGCCATGTGTTAAAACACATCCAATAAAGCAAAAAAAAATACTCTTTAAGTTGCCCAGTGTTATGCGGCCAAAATAAAGGAAAAAAGAACACAGAAAATTTAACTTACTTTTTTTTCTTTTCCATTGGAAAAGGGAAAGATTTGCTTCTTCCCCTATTTCAGTGTTTTCCAAATTCTTTTCCTTTTCTCTCCCTTCACACAAAGTAAGGATAGCTCAAAAGAGACTGTAACCCAAAATGTTTGGGAAAATACAACCCCCAGTAGGTCATTATAAGAAGTTGCAAATGTCAAGGGAAACATTTACATGCAAATAAAATAGTGAAAAAAAAACCAAACAAAAAATAACCCCCAACAAAACCTCCCAAATCACCTGTTATTCATATTTGTGCTATATAACACTCCATGCTATATATACACTAATATTTCTGTTACAAACACATGTGGATTTTTTTGATGGTCGTGCTGCTTCAATATTTTTTCACAGTTCTTCCAGAGGTTTTAAAGAAGCAGAATCATTATGATTCACTCACCTAAGAACATCTTCAGAAGCTTTCAGTTGAAGTCTTGCTGAACTAAAGTTGCTGAGGAAGAACAAACGATCTATTCTTTTTCTAAAGAAACTGAAAATTACTCTTTACTTGGACTTCCAGATGCAATTTAATAAGAATTTTTTGTTTGTTTGCAATAACTGGCAAATGCGAGTTCAAAATTAAATGCTTGGGATGTATTTTTGCCTGTGAACAAACATACTGGATGCTTAAAATTATCATCTATTCATTGCCTCCCACCATTGCTGTTGAAGCTTTTCATTCCTGAGCAAAAGAGGGAAAATTAATATTCCCTGAGGATACATACAAGTGTTTATAACTGTAACAGTTACTAAAAAATATGTCATAATTAACCCACATCCTTAAAGCAAGTAATTACATCCTTTTTCCCAGACCCCCCAAGCTGTACATGCATACAGAGCTCTTGATGAGTTTAAGCTACTCATATCAAAACAATAACTCATAGAAGTCACCAACACCACTTATGCAGAGAAACATACTGGAAATAAAAACCAAAAAAATGTGGCAGGCTTCCTGAACTAACCCCTAAATGAAAGAAGGATCTTGCTCTCAATTGTCTCAGGACACTGATCCTCCTAAAACTTATATATTCAAGACCCTATGCCTTCTTTTCCTAATTTCTTCCACTTTTACATTTGACTTTTTGAAGAATAAGGGGAAAAAATATAAAAATCAAATACTGTGTACCCTAATATCCCTTTTCTGACTAACAGAGCCCACAGTTTATTCGACTGTGAAAAAAAAGTCAATGTTATCTGTCACTGATTTTATTTCAGGAAGAATAGTCTATTGCCATATTGTTTGACAAGTGTATGTACACAATATCTGTAATAAAAGTACTTTCTTCTTGAGACATATCACTATTCATGCTCAGCTTGCATTTTTATTGAAAACTCATTATTTGTATCCTAGACAGAATCTTTAACTGAGACAGAAGATTAGTTCAAAAGTTTACAATTCATTCAGTGCCATATAAAGCCAGAAAGGATGCTTTTCTAGAGGTTAACTGCTCATCTGATGGATTTTTGCAGTAAGATTTTTAACAATGTTAAAGATACCTTAAAACGCCCTGCTTAGAAAAATTGCCAGGAATACAGATGTTTCAGAAGTCAAAATCATTGGTACTGTAGTATTGCCCAAGTTACCTCAAAGTGGAAGTGACAATTTAAAAAAAAAAAAAAAAAAAAAAAAAAAAAAAAGAAATCTGGATTTCTGATGATCATTTTCTGGTAATTATATATTTAAAGTATTTTATATTGACAACATCTTTCTCGGTGAGAAAGTGAAGGGGGTAGGGTCCCCATTAGGCAAATTATAATGATTAAAATAATATAATTACAAGTCAACAAGTTTAAAATTAAGTAATAAATAAATGCCTTCTACTAGTACATTTTAAAAATAGTTAAACTCTGTTTTTTAAAAAAAATAAGTTAACTTTTAGGCATTTTTTAGTAATCTCCCTGTTAAGCTTTGCCATTTGATGTCTACAAAGAGAATTTAAATGGGTCCATTCCTTATCTAACTACTGAGTTAATATTAAAATGAAAAAAAAAAAAACCTAAACCAACCAAAAAAAAAAAAAACAAACGAAAACAAAACCAAACAAACAAGCAAACAAAACAAAGGACTTTTTTTCTTAATGCCACATCATTTCTAGTGACTATCACCATTTTTGTTTTTTTTTTCAAATAGCCTTCCATGATTGGGGGGTTCACAAGACAGGTAAAATATTCCTATAAATCTTGATTGATAGAGAGTGCTAATGCACTTTGCACTTGTCTCTGTCAGACATCAGTCAATGACAAAAGGAGGACAAGTAACTT
Organism: Certhia americana; assembly: GCA_018697195.1. NCBI lineage: Eukaryota > Metazoa > Chordata > Aves > Passeriformes > Certhiidae > Certhia > Certhia americana. The sequence goes on along the minus strand of CM031857.1, from coordinate 7,607,896 downwards.
TAGACTTTGGGCAAGAGAAATATACTTGTATTTCACTCCAGACTGGAGTCTGGTGCAAAAGTGGCAGAATCTGTAAAAGATCTGAGACACTGGCATTTTCCTAAATGCCTATTCCATCAGCTTACAGCTAAAGAAAACAAGTATAGTTCATGAAACTCTACTTGAGAGTCAGAATCTTGATAAGAAATCAAACCTTTGGTTTGATTAGAAAACACCAATTTATTGAAATAGTCTGTTCAGAAGGAAAAAAGAAGTCACTGTGAAAAGTCTCTCCATTCACAACCATTTGCAAGAAGTTTTGTAAATGCTTATTATAAAAAAAAGTAATTCCTTTTTTTCTTGCAAGATCTTAAGAGTAGCTACTCCAAGCTTAAATGAAATATGCGTGCTCTAATTATTTCAAGTGATTTATTTAGCAACTGAAATGTTTTGCTTGACAAATATTTACTGATTTTGGACTGAAAGAAAAATGTTGAAGTCAAGCTTCCACAGAAATGTTTTTTTTTTTTTTTTTTAAATTTCCATTGGCATGTACTCCATTGTCCTCCTTACAATAGAGTGCTGTAGCACAGTTCCCATCACACTACTCATTGAGACTCCACTTATTACACTAAATGCCTGCCTGATTATTCCATGCTAGCAGCACATTGCACTCGCTGTTCTTGAACTGGCACTGGAAGTTCACTGACAGGTTAGGAATGAAGGGAGCCCTAAATTGTCTGATATGTGTTCATACACACAGAAATTGCTTCTGCCCTCAGTTTGAGTGTCTCAGTAAACTCTGGAGCCTGCTCGGCTTAAATGAGGAGAAAACTGCTAAATTATTCCTAAGAACGATGTGCAGCTGCTCAGTTTGGAAATCAGCTCCTTTCCCTGCAGGGCCTGCAAAGCCCAGCTGTGTCAGCCTGGGCACAGCTAACAACACCTCTGCTCCCACAAGGGTAAAACAGCACTCACCAAGGATGGGAGGATGGGGGTAGTGCTAATTACTTTGTGTTTTAAAGACATCTCCTGGTTATCCTCTCCGATGTGCTATATCTTCATTTAAAGTGGGATAAATCACCCTGTGTGGCATTGCTGGAGATCACAATGGCAACCAAAAAACAGGATGGATATTTTTCATCATATCTTTACAAAAAATGAAAAAGCCAAAATAACCACCCCCCCAAAAAGCCCCCAACAAACCAAAACACAAATCAAATGAAACAAAAAATGACAAAATAATTGCTAGCAAAGCCACACAAGACAAACTCTCACTACAGCTTGAATATCCTCTGCAAAATTTCCAGTCCTTTTTTTTTTTTTTCTGTGATAAAGAGCAACTACCTATGGCTTGAGAGATAACTGACTCTGGATACTAGTCAGATTGTTGGGTTTTTTTCACATAACAATATCACACTTCAATTTGTGAGTCATTCTCTAAATGTTAATTCAATATTAAATGTGTTTGTAAAGAATTTTTAAATATCTCTTCCTGTAGATAAGTTTTCTACTGTTTTCTAATCCTCTATTAAGTAAAAGGAGATACAAAAAAATTAGGATATTGTCAATGCTTATAATGAAAGGGAAGTGGGCACAAACAAGAAACAAACACTCAGCAAGGTGGCTGAGGCTCAAATAATTTTTTTTTTTGCCAGTGGACTTATGCAAAACAAAGTGTTTTTTCTCTGTTGGATATCAGTGAAAGTACAGAAGCAGCAAGCACGAGCAACATTGCATTTTTTCTGAATACACAAAGCACTAATTTGCCATTGTCTAGAGGTGAAGGGCAAGTTCATCTACTTGTCTGATATTAACTGAGAAGTATTTGGTCAAATGTTTCATTGCTGTTCTTTCAAAATCATGATCCATTCTCCCTTAGTCTTCACTAATCATGTTTATTCTTCTCCTATCTTAAAATAAGCCGTTCACTTCAAAGCAATGCTTTTTCAATGTTATATTTTTTGGCTACAGTGTATGTGTGTTTACATCATGAACCCAGCAGAGCTGAGGCATAACTCCTCAAGGTGTAATTCATACATAGTTATATCTTTCTCCTTCTGTAGATTTCAAGAATTTTGTCCTGTGAGCAAAGCAAATGATCTTTGAGCTAGACAGTGGTAGAAATATGGGAAGAAATGTGGTTATTCCCTCACTGCATTGATGACCACTGCCTCTATCATATTGCAAATGGCTCCCATTTCAGCTTTGTTCTCATAGCTGGCAAATACTATTTTTCTGTCTCCTACTGATCCAAAACAGCAGCAGTGTTCAACAGAAATTTAAATGCCTGTGTAGGTCAAGTCTGCATCAACTCTGAACTACAAGATAAGGAATCAGCAGGTTAAAAGAAGTTACAGTGTTATAAACATTTCTGCAGGCAAGTCACTGGCCCAGGTTGATCAAAGATTATAATAGGCAGATGCATGCATTATTATGACATCAATATAAAATATATCATTCCAACTTGCAAAGGTTGAAAAGTTGCTAATAATAAGTATTGCAGTGAAAAATTTAAAATTATTATCTTTTCATGCAAATGAATCCTTAGGATTAACAAGCAGAAATATTTATACATTCTGTTATTTGTTTACTTTGGCAAACACAGACTTTGAAAAACTCCACTGAACATACCAGGTGCCTTGGACACAACATATTTGAATATAAAAAAACCAGCAGAGGTTAAAACCTATGCTGAACTATTTCCACTTTTTATGTGAGAATCATCTTTTTAAACCATGCTCTGATAGTACAAAACCTGAAGTTATCCTATCTGTGCATCTCTTTTAACTTCTACAAAGCATGGCAGATAATAGCCACAAAGGCAATGGCTCTGGGTGTTGGGAAAAACACCATGAACAAAAAGCCATTTCCCAGGTACAAATGGTGTGTGCACTTTAAGAGTCTTCCACACAGATCAATATTAGACCACATCACTCATCAAGTCAGGATGAAGAATAACTCCTGAAAACATTAGTAGATGCTAGGAACTAGGAGAAAGGTAATGGAGGATAGAAAATGTCATGCAAACTGAGATGAATCAATGTGTGAACCAGGCCACTGAAACAAAGATCAGGAGTCTAGAAATAAGGTTTTGAGATGAGGAGATAATTCCTAACAATGAGTACTACTGAAAACACAGCTTCTTTTCAGCTTCAAAAACAAGATAGGTGACCTGTGTACTGCATGCAATTATCCTTAGAAGACAGTGCAGAAAACAAATGAAGGGAGGAGAGGTAGAGCAAGAATAAGTACATGAAAACAGGCAATTCAACTGAGAAATTTGAGGGTTTTTTTTAACTAGACTTGTAATAAATATTATCAGAATAAGTTAAGACAGCTTCTGTTTCTCATGGTTCCAAAGGTTTTGAGCAGCTCACAACTGCACATTCTTTTGGAGCACAGGCTTTATTCAGCCAGGTTGCTTTTATTAAGGGAAATGTTCCAGTCATTGTTATGAGTAACGTAGACATCAGACTGGATGGCGTATCTCTGCCTGAAGATCTGACACTATCTATTTTGAGGGTTTGTGGAGGGCATAGAAGTTGGTTTGTTTAGGGTTTTTATGTTCAGTTGATTTAAATTTTGGAGGGTTTTTGTTTGTGGGTGTTTTTGTCTGTGTGTGTTTCATGTGTTTTGTTTTGTTGGGGGTTTTCTTGATAGCTGCCAAATGCAGGTTACAACCTTGCAAGGTTATTAATCAGTTAGATACCAGGATATATAAAATAAACATGGAAATGTTTTCCTAGAGTAACTGTCATGTTCTTCCATCAAAACCAAAACCACATTTAGTGCATTTTTTTTCTTTTTACAACTTGATTATTCTGAACCAATAATAAAGCAGTTCATTTTTCACTGAAAATCCCAGAACAACAGAATTACCTAATTCAAGTAAGAAGTGATCTGGCTTCTCACTCAGAATAATCTGTTCAGCTAGAGCTGAACCCTGTACAGGAAATATTTTACATCTAAAATGATGTCTTCATACCACACCAGCAACATGTCCCAGTATATCTCTCATATGCTGACATCACTGCACTTCTCCAAGCCAAACCATCCCATCTCTTGTACAGGAAATTGCACAAATCTTAGCACAGGTTTGCTATAGAAGGGCAGACCATTCCACTTGTGCTCTCTTGTCAATGACTTCTTCCACAAATTGCACCACTATCCTGAGCAGAAACTTTTTCACAGTACAGAATAAAGGGCTCATTTTTTCATGTCAAAAGGTGTTGAGTAATTTGCTTGGACAAAATCAAGTAGGTCAGACTTGATCAGACTGTGGAACAAAATCGAAACCATACCTCACATGCTGGTCACAAATCTTTGTCTATGACAGAGCTCAGAGGCAGCTCAGTTCAAATATGACAAGGACAAACACCTGACTGCTCTTTTAGGGTACTTCACTATCAGCAGGCAATATTGCCTTTCAGATTTCCTAGGACATGTAGGAATTCTTAGGCAAAAGATGACCTTTAGAAAGAGTTTGGAAATGTCCACAAGAGTTGCCTTCCAGAAATAGGATGAGAGGATAATGCCTTTTCTTGTTTAGAAGGAAATGACAAGACTGTGTCGTATCCCAGGGACTGCTACTGGTACTCAACCCTTTATATTACCCTACTTCATCAATAAGGACTCTGCATACAGACCTGGAACTTTAACATGCCCACTATAAAGGGTTACTTTCTCAGAAACACATGTATTTCCTGTAAAAGTGAATTATAATATTTAAAATATATTCTATATTCTCCTATATTCTAAATTAATATAGGAGACATCCTGGAAGAAGTTTCTCTCCCCTTAATATGTTTACAAAGGCCTTTGTGCTGTTTGGTTTTGCTCCCTTTGGAAACTATTTAATTTTCCATCTTGAAAGACTTTAAATGTCTGCATAGGGAAACTATAGATAAAATGTTCTTCTGTAGATCACAAAGTTAGATTGAGATATATATATATATACATATTTCTGTACTGCTTGTGAAACAACTTGTGTGCTATTTAAAAAAAAAAAAAAATAATTCAAAGGATAAATTCCATTAACTCCAGGAATTCCCTGCAGTAACAACATACGAATATTTTTTTCCGAGTTATGGTATTGGCCATTTACATATGTAGTAATATATCTCAGTTGTTGCAAATGTTATTTATATAAACAGCATCCAGAAATTTCTTGTCATATTGATCTTGTGTCTTATCATAAGAATTGTCTAGCTTTACTGGATTTCTTTTCATCTCTCTTACCATATATTGCAATGTTTCATTGCACTTCTTTTTTAAAAAAAAAAATATCTATTGCATTTAAAGAAAAATATCTGAGGAATAAAACTGATTGTAATAGTTGAGTACACTTGGGGCAAGTAAAAGAATTGGCAACATTTTGGAAATACAGAATAATCTAAATTATTTAAAGTTGCTTATGCTAAAATTAATAGTGTAAAGGACATTTTACTTGAATTAGAATTACTTCTTTTTCATAAGGGGAATGAGTTAAAGAAATAAAGCCTCTAAAGTTCCTGTTGGAACTGTAACTCCTGGATAAGTGCCACATCTGCCTTGTGTGGCTTAATTTACTGATGATTTTGCCTTTTTTTCTCAGGAAAACATAGTATTTATTCTTATAATATGACACGTCACAATTTTACAATGATTATCCAGTTGCTTTATGTATGGTCATAATACCATCTGCTTTGCAGCTAGCCTTCTTTTGCATGTGTACCATCTGGAACATCTCTCTATATTCTAATTATTCTACAGATGAGATTTTTGTTTTTACAGAAACACCATATTGGCTTTATCCTTCATCAATTTCTTAATTTAAAAAAATACAATGCAAAATAATGTAGAACAGAAGCAAAAACTTGGCAGCTTAAATTAGTTCTAGCTGTCTGATTTTCTTCTGTGTTTCTCCTAAGGAATGAAACAAAACCAGAATTTTAAATGCATTTACAACTACTTTGCTTTTTATTTTAGGAGAAACAGGATCTGGATTTTTAGGCGAGATGTGATAGCCCTTTTAGTTTCAAGCAGCTTAATGGTTATATATATGTGCCAAATTTTCCCACACTTAATTCAGTTCTCCACCATTCCGTGCAGGAATTAAAAAAAAAAAAAAAAAAAAAAAGTTGAAAATGCTCCTAAGACCCTCCTCAGTCATTTGCATACATTTGCCTCACACAGACCATCAGCTCTTACATTGTTTATTCATAGCAAAAATATCATTAGGTTAAGAGTCCATAACAAACTCATTATGTCTCAGAGTTCCTGCAGGAGGAAGATTTGGCAGTAACTTGCAGGTAGGGGCAGACAGTGACTCAGTAACAACAGAGATAGCACAGTGTGGCAGTGACCCACCCTATGCTTTTGAAAGATACCTCAATTGTTTCTAACTTTTCTCTTCTCTTTCTTTCTCCTTGCCTCACTTACTATTAAATAAAAGTCAATTTTTTTTACATCCACACATCCACATTTAATCTTGTTTGGTTTTTATCTCATTTTTTGGGGAATGTTTTGAACCTTTAAATTTCTTTCCATTTTATTTCTATTTTATGCCCTCCCATGTTTAAACCAGTTTGTAACACCCATACCAAGAGCTGAGCAGGGTCTGCTGCCTGGGAATGTTCCAGGGCACATCTTACAAACCTAATATCCAACTAGGACCTTAGTGCACCTTGGCACCATTCCAGCTGGGGACCAGAGTTTTGCACCAGAACTGTGGAAGAAAGGCAAGAAACAGGGAGATGGAGTGGGATTCTTCCTGGATCTCAAAGAGAAAGGCATGATAAATGGTATGATAAAATAGCAGTTTTAACAAGGTAAGATGAAAAGAAGAACATAGATAGCAAATATAACTTTACATGCTGGGAACCCCCCTTTCATGCAGTATTGGGCACACCCTGGGTGAATATTTTTTATGGCACCATGAATAGATTCTGTCTGCGGAGAGCCTCTTTCCTCTTCCCACACTGTGCCTTTGATTTGGTGTAACAAGCAAAACTACTGCTCTATACTTCAGATTTTCCTTCCAAAAATTATCCCACCTGTTAAGGCAGAGAAGCAACTACTGCTTATTTCATTTATTTCCAAAATGGGGCTGCCTCTGGTACATAAGATCTGTGAGATGCATTCTAAAACATCCCTTAATAATTATATAATGCAAGGGCATCAGCATAAATACGTTGAAATTCCCAATGATTAGCATAGATAAAGGAAAACTAGGAAGCTTGGTACAGAAGGCCATATGAAAAACCATATAAGTATGGTCAGTTTACATAGAATGACTATTTTCATTCATATTTTATTGTAGTGAAAGTACTCTGATGATTCAGATAAATGAAATACTAGATAACTCTATCTGGCAACCAAAGGATTTTTTTTTTTTTTTTTTTTTGTTTTGTTTCTAAAAATTATGTCCCTGGAACAATTTCAAATATCACATAAAACACTCATCTCAAAATAGGAAATAGTCCAACTTTATAGTAATTTTCTGTTCCAAAACAGCTAGGCTTCAAATTAGGACATAAAATTTCAGGTGAAGACTGGAAATTTTTTTTTTTCCAACTATACCCTGCTTTTCTTTTCTTTTTTCTTTTTTTTTTTTTTAAAGTCATTAATAAAGAGTAATCAGCATCCAGATATGAATGTTTCTTAGTCTATGTATGCTGGAAAAAAGTAAAATGAGGCTCTGTTAAATTATAAATCTTTCATTCCACTCTCAGCCCTACCTTAAGTAACTTTGAGAAGCCTCATTTGTAATAATTAATAACTTTCCCTTTAAGATGAAAGGTGGGGTTCATAATTAATCACTGATATGAAAAGCACAAAAACGTTAAAATCACATAATAATAGACCTGGGGTATACTATACATGGCTGCCACATTCAATATTTCTTTTACTTCCTCAAAGCTTTGATGTATTTTGTAAGACAGAGGCTTTCTAGCTGCAATTACAACAAATGCAATAAATGCTTCTCTGCTTTTCACATTTCGGGTGCCTACATTAGTGTCCTGTCAGAGACCAGGCACTGGGGGCCTGCCCACAGATTTTTCTGTAGGTATCTCGAACAGCTCCATTGTAGGAACAAGGAGACAAGCCTGCATTTGGACAAGTGAAACCTATTTTTTCCAGGGGTATGAATGCATAAGATGAAGGTGTTTTCACTACTATTGTCCATACAGTGCTTTACTATTTGTCACTTATTGCACAGATGCAACAGAAGCTTCTCTCCTGCTAGCACACAGTAATTAACAGGAAAGAGGAGAGAGCAAGAGACACTTCTCAAAGAAAAGAACAATTTAAACCACACTTAAAATCATTTTCATTATAATCAACATTTTTATCTAAAAGGTAACTTGCAGTTTGAGATCATCTGTGACCTTTAAGAATATCATCATGGGTACGTGTTTAAAATGTATATTACACTGAGTAGGGTGTCCAATTTATTTAGTCTGGTTTTCAACTTTGTACAAGATTTTTCCTTGTGTTTGCAACCTAAGTTTGCAACCTAAGTTTTCTTTCTTTCACATTAAAATTTACATAGTAGTTAAACCCGAGATAAAATCAGGTAAAAATCATATAAAACTCTCTTAAACTGAAATGTCGAAATATACCATCAAATATGCTAAAGGCTATTGCTTCCCCTAGTGTAATATTGGTTGCTTTTAAATTGTTCTCTTCTGGCAAGAAGTCAATAAAATACAGAATTCCTTTAATTAGATGGAATTTCAATTTAAGCGTTTTATCCTTTTAGATTTAAAATCATTATGAAGGTAAGAAAAAGCCTACAGAAATTAATTCAGTGGAGAAATTATATACAAATTGCAAGATGTTATTTAATTCTCAGTTAATTAGGTACAATATTCTCTATTTTTTTCCCAGACTGAATTGTGCAAAGTGATTCTAAAAAATCTGCAGCTTACATAACTCTTCAGTAAAAGACCAGCTCTTGACTCAATAAGTATAGAGACAAGTTAAGCAAAACTAAATCTATCACTGAGCTTAAAAGAACTATGAAAGAATTAAAAGGCCAATGTAAAACTTTATAAAAAGGCTCAGACCAATGACCCTGATTCATTTTTTAAGTGAGAACTTTTTTTCATGTGACCTTAGCTTATAACTCTTTTATGACTTAGGATTTAATTGAGCCAGTAATTCCTAAAAGTCTAAATTATTTCCTCCCTACACACTTTTAATACTGTCTCTGATTCCTCAATAATATATCCCTGTCATTCATAGTACTGAAAATAGAATTTAAATGGTTATTTATAGCCAGTATTCATCTATTTATGGAGAGATTAAGTAATGTTTGAATGATGGAAGTATCTAAGTAACCAGGGCTTCCTCAAGAATTTGAAGCAGCAGTAAAAGCATTCTCCAAGTCATTAGTATTTCCCATGACTTGGTGTGTAGCTGATGCAGCACAGATCTTGAGAAGATAAAACTTACAAGGAATAAAAAAAAAAAAAACCAAACCGGCCCAACAACCAAACAAAATAGTACAAGAAAATCATAGACCTGTCAGACTCACTCCAGTATCTAGAAAGATACTGGAGAAAATTAAACAATCCACTTACCAAGCCTTGAAAGAATAACAATGTGACAAGAGGCAAAGTCAACGGAATTTCCCTCTTTGAAAGTCTAAGTGGATCAGGGGAGGAAGTCATAAACTACATGACATATTTAATGAGATTGGGGAAACATGATGATGATGAAATCATTGTATGCTCTATAAAGGGGAAAAAAAAGGACCAAAAAATAATCAATATATGCACAGGCAATCTTCTGGTGATTCTCAATCTGACATTGAACAGGGTTCTCCAGAGATCTGCTCTGGGTTCAGACCTCATCAACAATTTCTGGTAATGCTTAGCTTCACACAGAGAGCACACATTTCAAATGTTCAGATTATGCCATTTGTGCAGCAGGAAGTTTTGAAAACAAGGTAGCAAGCCTCATTCTGTGACCTATTAAGTGTTTATCTGGTGTCAGAGACACAAGCTTGTTATTCTTCTCTCTTTACTTCCCATGGCACTTCAGCTCGTCTGTCTTTTGGGGATCATGCTTTAAAAACGTGGGCAAATTAGGGGGAGCATAGAGGAAGGAAACGGAAACAAGATTTAAGAGATGATATGTTAGAAAATGTTAAAAAAATAGGTGTTTCTAATCTTTTACTATTGCTGTGTTAAAGGAAGGCAAGAATGGGCCAGGAAGGAAGATGTGATTAATGACAGCACTGTTCCAGTCAGTAAAATGTTTTTATTGAGACTGTGAAGAGTTTTTTCCTCCAGATTTGGGAAGGCTTTTTCAGAGTAATGAGCTTTTGCTCCAAAAGAACATAGACTGCTAGAAAGAGTCTTTCACACATTTGACCATAATTAGTTGCCTGGAAAAGCTGAGAAATCCCTGCCAATAAACAACTCTTCAAAGGGGTTGGATTTATGTCTGAGACTGACAAAATCAGGAGAATTAAAGACCAAACATGAAGCATTAGTAATAGGATACTTTTTTTTTTTTTTTTCTGGACCCTTCTTTGGACAATGACATTTAACTAGAAAGGCATATTTGGAGATTATTTTACTACTGAAAAGCAATAAAAAAACCCCCAAAAAACAAAAAAAAAAATCCAACAAAAAAAAAACCCACCCCAAACTTGACTGTTATCAGAACTACATATAACTAAGAAAATAACCTATTAAATTTATTGTAATTCTAGAAAGAGGGAAAAAATTTCTTCCCAAAATATTTTATTACCTCACAAAAAGGTACAAAAATACACATATAATTGCACATGTCCTAGCCTGAAAAATGCCTCTTTGTCACTACAAGAAAGATATAAATGCCCTAAAGTACATTAAATATATCAAGAAGGATAAAAAATAAATATGGTGGGAACCTTCCCATCTTGAGTGACTCACTTTACAGAAACTGTTTCAGCACATGAAGTAGTTAGGACTTTTGTTGAAGGTCTGTGTATCACATTCATTGTCCATGAAGCATATAAATAAAAGGTGAAACACAAATAAACCTTCATGACACTTTTTCTGCAACATTCTAAGAGTAAAACAGACTTGTACCAATGCCCTGACTACTTTTACTTATGAAGACGTAGACTGTAGAATTAAAAAGAAAAAAAAAAAAAAAAAAGCCAGAAAAACCCCAACCCAACCAATTAAAAAAAAGAACCACATAACTATAAGTCAGACCAATAAAAGTTTTTTTAAAAATGTTAATGAATATCACGAGCAAATTATATCCTTAGCCACATTGTGCTTCTGCTTAAATGATTTCCACTCCTCCAGTAAAAGAAAACCATGTTCTTTTCTGAACCGATTAATAAAATCACATTGATAAAACTGTATGAGGAGAAATATTCAAATAGAAAATATGACACCTGCAAAAAATTATAAACACAAAATAATGAATTTAATTCTCTAATAAGATAATTCTCTAATAATAATGGAAATGTTCAAATAAAGACCAAATGGGGTAGATTTGGCTAATTATGTTCAGCAGTTAAGTGGATAATTTGGTCATAATAACAACCAAAAATTTTATTAAAAGATTTAATTTTCTTTATTATTTATCATAGAAAGTATTTTATCTCCCTCTTCCCCCTTCTTTCCTTGAAACGGTAAAGGTGCTACAGGCTATTTTAGTCCTTTCCAATTTTCCAACTTCCATAGATATAACACTATTGTTTCTGATTTCCTATTCCCTCATGTGTTTTAAATAATTATTTCACATCTCCCTTTAAAACGAGAATTGCCAGAATATTTACTGACCTTTGATCCATTCCAGTTTTGCATTTTTCCATCCATTTTAATTTGAGAAAGTGATTACAAACACACAGACACATCACGATAACTGAAAAATGTTTATTTTATATTTTAACAAAGGGAGGCACACAGCAGTTGGCAGAAGCTGTGTTCTGTGCATGCTGCAATTCTCAGTAAGGATGAGAGTTATTCACCACCAGCTGTTTATGGTGCACTGATGGTTGTGGGCCAATTGACCAGGGATTATTTCTTCCTCCCTACTCTGAGGTGAAGTGTTTACACATTCTCTGAATATTGCTGATGAGGAGTCTCCTGGGAAAATGCTGGGACTATGCTGTAATCAGATTGTTTCTGAAGTTTTTCTAAATATTTGTGATTTGGGTTTTTAATTCTGACTTGTGTATTGTAGTTTTCTAAGTCATTGAAAAAATAGACACCACATGGTACGGCTTATATAGCTAAAAGAGAAGCAACTAAAATAAAAGCAAATCTATCTACTTATCTATATCTCTCAAACAAGTCCACAGGAAATAGTCATGAAATTAAATCAGCCTTAAGGGCCTCCTTCTTGTAAGAGATATTGGAATACATCTTCTGGTAAAACAGAATTGTGCTTTCTTAGCTGTGGAGTGGCATGGTAAAAATCCATCCTGTCTCTCCATGCAATAGCCACAGACCTCAGTGCAATTATTTTTAATTTACATCTCAGCCGCTGAGAGAATTTATCCATTCATCCATAGAAAATTAAGTAAACCAACCCAGCCCCTCCAAAAAAGCAAAAATCCCTGGAAATAAATTTATTTATAAGAACATTTCCAGCCAATAATAAGAAAAAGACACTGAAGAGATGAATTAAAAAAAAAAAAAATCAAATTTGAACACAAGTAAATTAAATGTACAGCCTAATATTATTAAAACATAATAAAGATACTATCGAGTCACTAAAGGCTTACTATTGATCCCGTCTCTAGAACTCTAGAACAGAACTAACTTCTTAGAAAACACATATAACAGTGTAGCAAAATCAGTATGATGTTTAAAGCACACCAAAATCAACCAAAGGGAAGAGAGTCAAAATCAAGGAAGAGATTTTTATATTTCCTTTAGCATAACTAATTCCGCAACTTAAAAACGCATTTTTAAAGAGAAGAAAAGAAACCACAAAAAAACTATGGAGGGTGGAAGTAGTATGCAAACTACAGCAAACATGTAAAGCAAGTAATAAAAGATGCATGTCTAACTAATCTGGTATCAGTTTTCCTCAATTAATAAAAAATAAATACAGTTATAACTTTCTAAAGAACCTGAGCATAAACAAACACATACAATTTATAATGAAATTTTCCATGTGTGTCTCCTTTATTCCTACTGAGGAGCACATGACTTACAAAGGTTGACGTAGTGCAGGGACAGAAGAGCCTAAAAAACTCTAATGTTACCTGTAGCTCTAAAGGAGAACACAGGAGGCAGAAACTATAAATGAGTTTGCAACCAATACTGAGTAAAATTCTGTGTGGATCAGCAACTGAGTTTATACGGGTTTAAATGTCTTTGGAGGTGATCCCCATACCTCACATAGACTTCCACTCGTAACTTGCAGAAATATTTACTCCAATTCTTTCTTTTTTTTTTTTTTTTTTTTTTTTTTTCTTTTTCCTTTCTCCTCCCCCATGCTTACATCCAAGTCTGGTGCAAAGCAGACTAATGGTTCTAGCACTTCTGACTTCTGAAATGCAGAAGCCAAGCAGAGATGAAACAGAAAGTTGTTCAGATTTATTCAGAGAGTTCCTGCTGAGTTTTTTCATCAGGTTTTAGGTGCACAATGTTAAACCTGGCAGGCAAATCCACAATGGAAGAAATAAAAGCAGCAGAAGCCTCAATGAAAAGGAATGAGATAGTAGAAGGGAAAGAAAGCATAGGAAGGTCAGTCCAAAAGGACCCAGAAAAGTACATTTTCATCTTCAAAAACCCCACATCATTCCCTGGCATTGGATAATCCAGTTAGTGAACACCACTCCACAATCAATACACACCAACTGATTATGGCCAGAGGTGAGACTTTTGTTCCTGAGTCATTCTCCTGTAAAATTAATGCTGTTCTGTTTGTTAATAAAGATTATGATACATTTTCCTTGTATCTGTTTCATCATTATTTTTGTCAGAAAGTCAGTTTCACAAGCAAAGATTTTTTTATTTATAAAAACCCCCAAAAACCAAAAACAACTTTCTCATTGACAATTCTACTGAGGAAAAAACCCTGAACCAGAAAAACTACCGGCTCAGATACTCAGAATAAAATCTTCCTGAACAGACAATCTTGTGAAAGGCATTGGAGTTGTTCAAGTAGTCAGATGTTTCTCACATTAGTAAAATCATATTGTAAGAGATAATCAATGTGCAATAAGTAGTCTTAAGGATGTCACACAAGTACTGGATTGAAAAACAGTTTCACTACTTACATTTGTGTTCACTCTGGAACTGTTTGTCATGCCTCAGAGAAACCCTTCAAATATTTGCCTTCAAAGTTTTCCCATTGTTTTCCATTAAATCCTAATTCACTAAAGATATAGCAGGTGCGGGCCATAGAACACAGCACTCGGTGCCTATCATGCTGACTACACTTTCCCACTATTTCCAGGTCTCATCTTGTACAGTTGCTAGAGTTTACAGTTTGTGGGCCTGTCTACAGCTCCACAAGTTTGCACATCCTTATCACAAAATCATTAAAGTTGGAAAAAAACCTCCAAAATAATCAAGTCCAGCCTTTGACTGATCACCACCTCATTGACTGCAGCACAACACTGAGTGCCACATTCAGTCATTTCTTGAATACTTGTGACTCCACCACCTCTCTGGGGCAGCCCATTTTGCTGGCAACCCTTTCAGTGAAAAAATTCTTCCTTCTTATACAACTGTAAATGTTCACAGGTTAGATTGTACACAGAAATGGTTTCTGTGGCAGAGTCAACAACCACTTCACCGGGGGGGGGGGGGGAAAGGTGAATAAAGGTCAAGAACTGCTTAGGAATCTTTAAGGATACCTAAACCACAACTTATTATGCTGTTGCAAGTAATAAATTTCAGCATGGTCTCTATCAAACAGCTGTACATGAATCAGTGGTTGATTACGGAGCCCTGAGGTTATGAGGCCCCTATGTCTTCTATTCTTACAGCTAAAAAGATGAACTCAAATTCAAACCCTGTTTTTTTTTTTTTTTTTTTTAAATGAAAGCACTGGTAGCAGTCCCAGGGAAGTTATGAGATTATTATTAAAAGGTGTGCTCCATGCCAGGCAAAAGATTGAGAATACCTTTCCTTGCAAATAAGGTTATGAACCAGACATATGGGTTATATCTGAGACTCCAAAGGAAATTTTGGCCTCCCTGAAGGTAATGGAATTCTGTCGTTTTATAAAATGACATTTATTATAAAATGACATTTATAATAAAATATCATTGTCATGTTAACAATATTTTATTTCCCATCACTGAACTTCTTGAAAAAGTCACTTCGCCTTTCTAAACACCTTATTCTTAAGCTATAAAATAAAGATAATAATGAATGACTTCTCTTTATGAGGTATTTTTAAAATTATGATAAAAACCATTGTAAGTCTGCATTCTCAGGAATACAGATTTCACTTCTGCATGTCAAATATATGGCACCCAATTGACACTACAATGTTCTTCAATAGAAGATTGGTTCTGTACTAATGGAAAATTAAGAAATAAATTATATGATTATACTGAAGTTTTATAGTTCTGCATTCATTTGCAGTAGTTTAAGCTTGGCCATTTATCCTGGCAATGAAATAGATATTTAAAAGTTCTATTAAGATGAGAACAAAATCTGGCTAGCACAAATGACTGATCTTAAAGTTACATTCATTTCTATCAAGGAGTGATATTTTTATGGTCCATTCTCCATCGACACTTTGGCAGGTGTCAGAATAATAGCACTGAGCATCAAGGAATTCCCACAGATAAGATTCTCAGCAGATGTAAATCAGCAGAGCTAGAATGCATTAGAGTCACAAGAAATTATATCACCTCAGAATGTGCTCTCAGGTATCTGTTATCCCCACTAAAATACCTCTCAAGTCAGTATTGAGTCAGTATTGTGCACTGTTATCACTCCAATACCATTCTGTATTGAGTCTTAAAAGTCTGTGCTAAGCCTGTGAATCAATGCAAAATCCACCAGAAAAGAATTGATTAAATTATTGTGATGAGTTTGCAAATTTTCTGTATTTTGTGTCCAGATTTTTCATAGTCTTACATTTTCTATGGCCTCTTTTGCTTTTAATTAAAAGTACATCAGTCTTACCAGGCCTGAATGAAAAAAAAAAAAAAAAAAAAAAAAAGGCATTTTCAAGTATACTTTGGGGACAGAAGGCACAATCTAAAGATATAGGATTCAGCAAAAAAAATTGGAGGAAAAAAAACCAATCTTCTGAACAAAAAGTAACAAAGTTTCTTCTTTATAGATGCCTTTTTTTTGTTCTTTCTGGACCTTTCTGCTCACACCCCAGTGCTGCACAGGTTCTAGGAGCTGTGAGATGGGCCTGGAGGACTGCTCATCTCTAGATACTGAAAGTGATCTCTATGCACTGTCTCTGTGGGGCTCACAGATGGCATCACACAATGGCCTTATTTCCCAGGGGAAAAGCACAAGGCATGAGTGCCCTGAGTGCAAAGTGAGGCTCTGGTCAATGCAGATCAGTGGCTCCAAGAGCAGCTCCCCAGATCCCATCGCAGACCACCAAAAGAAAATGGAAACCTTCATGAGCACTTGGTAGCAGCCAGCACAGTGGGTAACTGTTACATTTACTGTAATGCCACAGTATTTCCCTCCCTAATTAGCATTGCTTTCCTGTAATTAAACTTTTGGTTTCTATAGAGAGATGCTATAGCTATGAAATTTATAATTAAAAATGTTGCCACCAAATTGCAGATTTCAGCTACATCCATGCATTCTTAATGGATCCCATAGCTTTGGCAGTGTGTAATAGGAACAGATTTTTGAGGGAAAATGCCACAGAAGGTGAGAGAATAGAAAATTGCTTTGGTGTGGTAGATATATCTGCAAAACAAAGCCCACCACTGCACAAACCACCAGCTAAAAGCTATAAACCATGCATTACAGCTCTTCTGTTGATATTCTGAAAATAATTATGATTGTGAGCTGTCAGAAAGATTCACTGCACCAGTTATGTTCATCACCAACTGACAACCTACCTAGGCAACCCCTTTTAAAATCTGAGCCTCCTACAACACTAATGAGCATTAAAGAACAAAATATATAGCTCCCATGAGTCAGAGGCACAGCATCATAGCTTACCACTGCTATAAACAGTAAATCTTTACATATGCCTGTTGGCAATGATGCTCCACAAATGTCAGCATAGACTCTTGTTTTCTAACTTCATCAGTAATGCTCCTCTTCATTACATTTACAATGTGCAACCTAAAATCAAGCACACCAGCAGAGAGAAGTGTGTTTTGCATGGAGAGATTTTCTCTCAGTCTGGGAAGAAGTAGGGTGGTATGAAAAGGATTTTGTATGACTTTCAAGCATGGAGAGATCCCCTCGAAGCTTTCTAGGTTTTTCTCTGAGCACTATAGTAATTTGTTTCCAGTGAAAGGGTTTTTTGTTTGGTTTGAGTTGTTTGTTTTGTTTTGTTTCAGCAAAATTGGCCATGGAACTCTGCCACAGTCTCTATCATATTCTATTCTGCAAAGTAGCCATTTGTCACCATGTCATATGCACCACAAGATCTCATTGAGGTGTCATGCCCTCAAAACTCATTCCTGCTTCCAGGAACGAGACACAATAAAACAGGAGTATATGCCACTAAAGAAAGAAATTGTTTTGTTTGTCAGGACTGTTGAGAGGAGTAACTTCACTCAGAGGAGCACTCTCAGATTATTTTAGCACAGTTGTCACATACACAGGTAAACCCAGTGAAATATAGCTTTCGGGATCATTATTTATACAGCTTTTCAAAACAATTTGTCTTGACCTAGTGCTTTCATACATATATGATACTTGGAACTCCTGGGTGCATCCACAGGCCACTCAAAAACTGAAGCCTAGATAAACATAGTAATCAACTGTGAAGTACAACATGAAGAATATAATTTCATTTAAATAAGACAACAAACAGCATTTTGCTAAGTACAGTTTTCTAATAACATACTAGAGAAAGAACAGGAAAAATGTTCTAATGATGTGAAACTTTTCAGACTCCTTCTCTAAAAGGCTGAATTTCATTATGCAGTCAGATAAAAGAATGTAAGTTGTGCGTGCAGAAGCATATTTTATTTCATTTCCCCCGCCAGTGCTTTTCAGGATGATTCCATGGAAATCTGCACTGTCAAAAGGAAGATACAGATAGATTGCAGGCAGGAAAATTTCAAGTGCAAGGTTAAAGTGGAAAACCTTCAATTGGTGGAAAAATCTGGCATATAACAGAACACTCATGCAATTTGGACAACTTTGAATCAATAAATATATAGCCCCCAGTGATCTTTGGGCATGGACTGGCCCACATGAACTATTCTTCCCCTCGTGTCAAATTCCTGTGTCCTTGATTTTTTTGTATATAGCACTGACACAGGAGTCAAATGATACATATGATCAATACATCAGAATTGTACTGAGGAAGTTTTCCTGTCTTCAGAACCAGCTGTTTGGAAAGGTTCTTTGCAGGAAATTCCTCACAAAACCAGTTTTTTGATTGATTTGTAAAGGAGAGAGGTAAAGAAAAATCAGCAGCACACCAAAAAAACAAAGAGGAGATTTAGGGACTCAGAAGTAAAGAAAAATCAGCAGCCCACCAAAAAGCCAAAGAGGAGAATTAGGGGCTTAAATTGAAGCCTTTCATAGGAAGAAAAAGGCAAAGAAATATCCAGCAGGTCCACACAACTCCGGTCTTCCTAACCATGGACACATAATTTGCCCAAAAGCTTGACAAATAGATGAGATTACAGTGCTGGTCTTGGCAGCAGTGAGACAGTGACCTTTGGGACACAACAACTGGCTTTTTGGCTGGCAACCCTTGGTAGCTGACAGGCAAATTCTGTTTGCCCTCCCAACAGCCTGTCTGGCAGCTTGGTTTACCCTGTCTGGCCACAAATCACAGCTGGTGACAGAAACTCTGCTTGTCTTGCTGCTCTTCCAGTGTAGGAGGGGAGGGTGTCCATCATGACTTGTGACCAAAAGGAACGGAGCTGAGTGGTGTCACCAGCCTCCACAGTAAGAGCTGAAAAGGACTCCCAGTCCTGGGCTGATGCTGAATTGTATCCCCATTCTTCTGTTTAGCTCAGAAATAAGTTTTGAACCTTTAAAGCTGGATCTGAGAGTGAAGGAGAAGCAGTGGAATGTCTGAAGTGGTTGTTTTCAAAACATAAAGATAAGAGTTTTATCTTCCCTTTACACAGCCTGTGTTGTCTGCTGAGCGGATGGCGAGAGTGAGCTCTCTTTTGGTTTTGGTTAGTTTTTGGCCAGCTGAAGCAGAGAAGTTCTCTGGACTGTGGTTTTTCTTCCTTTTCCTTGGAACTGCTCGAACCTGCTATGGACTAAAACCCAGCAGAGTCCCAGGAGCTCAGAGCCATGTCCCACCGGGCCTGGCCTGCACCTGGCATTTCCCAGCATGGAGGGACTGACAGCAACAGAGTGAGCCGAGCTACAGCCCATGGGAGAGAGACTTTCTGAATTCGTCATATCTTCAGAGCAATGAGAGATTTTGTTGTTTAGTATTGTTCATTTGTTGTGCTGGGAAGTGCTTTGCTTGTTAAATAAACATTTTTTTTTCCACTTTCCCCCAAGGAAATCTTTTTCACGAACCAGCTTGCAGAGGGGCTGTTTGGATTTGCTTTCTAGAAAAACCTCACTTGGAGGTTTCTTTCCAAATTTGCCGTAAACCAGGACACTCACCAAAGCTCCATTTCTGTGATGCAAATCTGTAGGAATCTGACAAGTCTGGCAAGGTAATCTTCCAAAGAGGAGTTTGCAAGCACTTGAGCAGTTACTGCAAACCAGATGATGAATCTGTCTCTTGGTTCCATTGGTCATATACCTACGTCGGAAAAGCATTCAAGGAGCAACAAAAAGAAATTACATGGAGCCTAGAAAAAGTATTTCCTTTCACAGGTTTAACATTTTTTTGAGCTTTAATTTAATTAAATGCCTTCCTGCCTTCATCTGTTAAAAAAGCTCACATTCTCTGCTGTTGACTCCATTCATTCAAGTGGATCAGAAGAAGAAAAGAAAGTCCAAATTCTGCTTCCAGGCAGGTTGAAGTCCAGTGCAGCTTGGTATTCATCTTGCTCAAAAAAATACATGTCATATATCTCTACCCAATAAATACTAGATAACATTTTTCATAAGTTTTTAAACCACAGTAATTATTCAGCCCACCTCCTGCATAACCTGCCTCTTCACAGACACACTACTACAGTGATGCTTGTAATAAGTTTTACCTACCATTCACCCTGCTGAAATATGTTAATTAAGACTTTCAGACACATGCAATAATCCTACCTTTTCTGCTCCTGGAGGACTATGCATATGCATGAGTGATCGCTGCAGCTGGAATGTTAACACTGCTGAGGGTAATATTCTATATATGGAACAGTGGCCATATGCCCACACAGCACACCTTGCCCCTTTTACATAAATATAATCCAAATCTACATTCTGAAATGATAGCTTCAGAAAAGATAGTTTGGGAAGGGAAGGTTCACTGGGCAACAAATTTTCTTTAAGCCTTGGGGAAAAAGGAAAAAAAAAAAAGAAGGTAGCAATAACAGTTCTGATGCTTCCCAAAAATAAAACACAGCTATCAGAACTCCCTGGCTATTTGACACCTCATTTTCTCTTCAGTAATAAATACATCTAAGAAAGCTTTTATTTTGATAGTTTTCTCTGAAAAACCCTCCACACTCTTCAATGCAAGATTTTCAGTACCTTTGAAGTTCATTGCAGTTATTCAATCTTCTTTACTGCAAAAACAAAACAAAACAAAAAAAATCTTTTCTGCCTGAGAAACAGGAGACCTTTTAGGAAGTTATCCAAGCATTTTAATATTGCAGGATACAGGATTCTTCTGCAGTCCATCAGGAAAAGCAGACACCTCAGAAAGGGAGACCAAAGTTTGTCTGGACATCTTCTCCAGTGAAACATTCACCTCACAAGCTGAGGACCACTGTCTGATGCTCTCAGGATTCTGACTCCTATTTTTCATCTCCCAGCAATGTTCTCTAAGCAGCTGGCTATTCTAAAATGCAGGACAATCCCAATATGCCCTGAGCGTGCTTCTACACGGACAAGATAGGTGTTCAGTCAAAAGGAGAAAACCCCAAATTTATTTTTACTGCCCTTCCATTTCCTCTCTGAGGACCCAGGCTGGGACCTAGTTGTCCCACTTTCCAAATATTTGAGGTGCTCATGAAATGCTAAACTGGATTTTAATTCTCATTCTTCCTTTCTGTAAGAAAGATACTGCCCACCATGGCTCAACCACATTGCAGAATTCAAATAATGCTTTCCAGTAGGAATGAGATATGTCCCTTTATATAGTTTTTTATATACAGTATACTATGTACTTAAACAAGGTCTCTTTAGTAAACAGGATATTTAAGATATTTCTGTACACAGAAACATAGTATTAGTATAGCTCTAGCAAAATATGAACTTTATTATTATCTTGCAATTTCCATTCTTAATGTACAGCAACCTTGCTTTCATGGTGGACCTGGCTAGCCTAAGCAGATGCAGTCACATTCTTGCAGTTTGCAACAATGCCAAATGAGCTGCCTGCCTTTCATCACATGATTTTCCATTTTAAACAACAAAATTTCCTACCTCAGGGGACTTGGAATTCACAGAACCTGGTCAGTACACTAGTCCAACTAAATCATCACCCATATATCAGAGGACAGTAACTGATATTCCTAAGGCAGAGAGGAATTTTTTTGCCTCATACTTGAAGTTCAGTAGGTAATTTATGTCATAAGACATAAGGAAGACAAGGTAACTATGTCACCGCTGTCCTGTGTCTTTATGGCAGCTCAATCATATGAAACCATTTTTATGAAAAAGAAAAATGTTCAGATTTATCATTGTGCTTTTTTGATTAAAAAAAAATTAAAATAAAAGACAACCATGGAGAGTTAATATTAAAAAAAAAAAAAAAAAAAAAAAAGGTAAAATATCTCCTGCATTTGAAAATACTCATTTTTCTGTAGCACATTTGGACAGAATATTTTTATTTAGCTGTAACAACCTTGCAGTAAATGATGCATTTCATCCACAGATTCTATTCTTTTGAGAAAGAATTTTTTCCTAATACACAGAAGTAATAAAAAATTTCATGTTAACACAGACTTATGTCATAGTAAATGAAAACAACATTTTGCCACAAATTGTCCAAGAGATAGAATAAGCAATATGGTCAAATTCTAGCCCATGTTCTATGGAGATTCTGGGAGATATTTCCTTAAAATGAGAAGGGAAAAGAAAAAACAATGGAAATTAGCTGAACTTCTTAACTAAAGTAACTCAGCTGAAACATAAAAAATAAAATAATAATAAATAGGACAGCTGTGCCACAAAAACGTTAATTGATTCTCATAGGTATTGCACCGATGAAGCAGATAACAAATTGAACCTAAGGCATAAACCAAGAATTTTTTGTTCTATGAAATAAATCTTACTATACCTTCTATCTTCATTGTGTTTCTCATACATGGAGATGTGTAAAACACCTTCAGGAACAACAGAAATGTATTTAAATTAAGATGACAGAATTTTCACTCTGGTATCTCAGTGAACTCAATATGCTAGAGGTACTATTTGTGGAAATAACCCAGTTTAGCATCTGAAGCCATGCATCTCTGTCAGCTATTGACAAGAGATTCTTGTTAGAATATTCCACTTGTGAGAACAGAACAGTTCCCTTTCTCAGGTGCCTTTGAAAGGTTGCTTAATTACTTAAACTACTTTTATTTCCAATTGATACTTTCATGGAATGGTTATGGTACCTAATTGATTTCACATTAATTTCATTTTACGCTATGTCTGATGAGTTATTGATTGCCCTTTGCTTTCAGGACACTTAGGCCTGGTAAAGCACATAAAAGAGTGAATACTCCAAACCTGCTGCATCAGTGACTTGCCCTAGCAGGGCTGTTACAAGCTTCCACACTAAAGATTCCTCCCCTTGCAGTCCATTGATCCAACAGTGTCTGATGCATTTCAATGTTGTAAACAGCTCCTCTGTTTTGTTTTTTTTTTTTCTTCCTTTCATGGCTCCAGTCTTTGAAAGAAGAAAGCTCAAAACTGAAAGAATCGACCCTTTCTCCTGTTGGGGCATTTAGAGTTAGAGAATCACTACCATTTTAGCTATGGTTACTGATTTCAGCAAAGCATACAAATCAAACCTAAGTTCTCCAAGAGCATACAATTTTTTCCATAAGACTACATGTGTCTTGGTTTGAAAAAGACAGGGACCAAAGAAAAGGGAAACTTCCCTTGGGGTTTGTTATAATTCCAAAATTGAAAGAGAGGCCTTAGGCAACGATAAGGAGGGTAGGAATAACAGTTCTTTACTAGTTAGTCTAACAAGGTACATTAACAATAATTACAATATTGACAACAAACAGAACTAGAGGAGGGGAAAAGAAAAAAAAAAAAAACAACAAGTCAGTTACAGTTCTTCCTCTGGTAACACCCCCCCCCACCCCCCTCGGTACTGTCACAAGCAAATAGGCTAGCGGCAGCTCTAGGAGGGTGAGATAATTCCGAGGGTTCACAGTGGCTGGAGCTGTTGGAAAAGTGTCCCGGCTGGCAGGGGCTGTAGAAACAGCGTGGGGAGACCTCGAGCAGAACTGAAGAAACCGTGGGTGCAGGGCAGGGAGGAAACGGGTTCCCAAAATCCTGGGGGACACACGAAGAGACTGGTGGTCCGACGGAGTCCGAGGTGAAGGGAAAAGTGAGAGCTCTCTGCCTCGCCGAGACGAGCAGCCCTGGCCGTCCCCCCAGAGCAGAAAAAAACTGCCCTGAGCGAAGTGGAATCAATGTCTCTGTGTAGCTGCTTCTTTTGTTTGTTCCTGAGCACCCATAAGTACCGAAAAGCACCCAGCCATTAGCTCTTTAGCAACTTTTGGGAAAAAATTCTATAAGAAATCAACCCAACCCCCAACAACATGGTAGATGCTAAGTCTTCTTACGAGGAATTTGTGCTTCAGCTCAATGGACAGTTTAAAGGGTTTAAAAACCACCTTTTAATTTCAGCAACTTGTTTTCTGTGTAATTGTTTTAGTTTTGTCAAATGAAGGTCAGCACACGTTTCAGGGACCACTTAAAAAAGTAAAACTAAGTTGTTTGTATTGGTTAAGCAAGTGAAAGAAGACTCTCTGAAATGGTTCTGTTCTGAGGGTACTTAATCAAGCAGAACAGATGTTTATTATACAATTAGGGAATGCTTTGCCCTCAGTATGAACAACTCATGAAATCAAATTGCTCCATAATACTTTCCATTATTTCACAAATACTTGCTGTGAAGAATTGAGGGTATGCAAAGGCCCAGATCCTGTGTCATTCTCCAGCCCTAGGCTTTATTTAATTACCCAGCAGGGGAAACAATGCTGCCTGTTAGCATAAAGCCAGAAGAGATAGAGCTTGCTTCAGCAGCCAGCCTGGTCCTGAGGGCTTGGAAAGGAGGGTTGTGTGTGAGGCATGGAACAACTCCACTACATTGTGCTCATCATACTCCAACACATGGCAGGAAGGTACAAGGTCATCAGAAGTAGAGAATTACCCATT
The DNA here is from genome assembly GCA_018697195.1 of Certhia americana. Lineage (NCBI taxonomy): Eukaryota > Metazoa > Chordata > Aves > Passeriformes > Certhiidae > Certhia > Certhia americana. The sequence continues at coordinate 7,583,318 of CM031857.1, read as the reverse complement.
CCCAGCTTCAGCAGCTTGTAGAGAAGATGCTCAGTTATTGGTACCTTTGGGCCCAAGCCAGCCAGCACTCTCCTGGGCAGAGCTCAGGCCCAGCTCAGGTGTGAGCATGGAGCAGTGACATGGCCCTCAGCAGCTCAGAGCTCTGTTTTGAAAAAAATTTTGCCTTTTTTGAACAGAGCAGTTGTTCTGCAGCCTGAAGGATGGAGAACCATTTCTGACCCATCTCACAGCCTAGTAAATACCAAGGCCAGTGAGTCCTTAATAGGGGAGCACCTTATTTGTGGTGCTTTCCTCTCACTGTACCAGATCAGCACTGTCAGGAAGGACACCACTCAGAAAGGAGACAAGAGGAAATTCTGTCGCAACTGCTCAGGAAAAGAGACAGGAAACAAAGTAGCCAAAATGATGATTAGCTAGTGCCTGGAGCAGAGAAATCTCACTGGAAATCAGCTCCAGGACAGCCATCTACTGCCCTTTCAATGCTGTCATCTGGAGCAACTGAGCTCAGAATACCCAGACCCCAAAGAGGGAAGCTGTTTCTGTGGCTGAAACCATTGAATGAGGTCACTTCACCAGAGCTTTTATCATCAAGACGAGGGTTCAGAGACTTCCTTGACTGGATTCCTTCTTGAGGGAAGGTCTTCCTTGCAGAGTGAGTGGTGGGCATTCAGTACTCTCTGCTGAAACATTGGTACCCCAGCTCCCTGACAGCATTTCCATAATCTGTATCTGTGCACATGGAAAACATTCCAAATTCCAGACACATCCACTGACGTTCCCAAAATAGTTCTGATAACAATTGTTACAAAAGTTCTCCAGATCTTTGCAGACAGAACTATCTGCTAGATGAAGTGCCAATGGACGATGCTTATGAACACAGTTTCACTCCAGAGATTCACGAGGCTGATTTACCCATATGCACTGCAGATGGTTTCTTATGATCTGCTGTTAAAAAGACAGCTCAGACTTAAACATTTCTATTATTTTTACCTCACATGCAGAAATCTCTTTAACAGCACTACCAAAAATAAACTTTTACAAATTAATGATTTGCCACATGCAGATACAATGATTTTTTTTTTTTTTTTTCAGGTCTAGACTAAAAGTCTAATTTCTAGAGTTGCCAGTACTATCAGTTCCTATGAAAGCTTCCATTGTTACTGTTTTTTCAACCTTCTCATCCATTTCTAGGTCCCAGCCTAGAAAAAGGAACACAGTACATTATTTCCTCTCACCCATTTCTAATGATAGTCATTTATTCTGTTGCTGGAGTCTCTGAACTTTGCTGAGGTACAGGTATATCTTAGCCTTTATTGAAATATTGCTGTGTCTAAAATGTTAAATACTTATTTCAACACAGAAAATTTTGAGTGTACATCAGAGGTTGCAATATGAAAAGTTAAGGCAGAAAGAAGACTGTTGATCTATAGTAGATCTCTAAGTTGTAGCTACCAATGGTAATTTGGAGTAAATAACAAAAATAAATTTGTAAATAACAAAGTCCACACTGTTTAGGTCAGTGATTCATGCTATAGTCTTGCTGAATCTCATAGCTATGACACAATAATGTGACTGCTCTGTTTCTCCCCTAGTTTCATACTCAGAGTTTGCTAACAGATGATGACTGCCACAATTCAAGCGCCTCAATAGTGGAGTGAAAAACACAACTAAGTAGCTATGCAAATATTGTTCTAAATTTAAAAAGGGCTTATGCCAGCAACTAATCTCCTAGTATTATTTAGCATTTACAATATGTACTATTCAACTAAGAGTTGGCAGCATGTTAGATTCTGCTAAAAAGTCCTATTTTAAGGCCAAACCTTATGACTATAAACTGTCACAATCAATGACAGATCAACATCTGACTAAAAGGAGCTTAACATTCATTTTCAATTCATTGTATAGTTACTTTTCTCCTGCAACCTCACAGTTTTCCTTCAATGTGAATTGCAGTTGAAAGGTTATATCTTCACAAAAGAGCCCTGCTCTAGAAAAGGAGCAAACAATAAAGGATGATCAACCTCATATAACTCTATCTTTGGCATATTCAGACTTCTAGTCTTTGAAAATATTTATTCCTCTGCTTGGCACTTGAATGAATTTCTCTGATATCTTCTTACATTCCACAGAAATTAAATTTTTTCCATTCAGACCTTGTCTTTGTGTAACCCACAGTAGTACACACCCTGCTTGGATGTTACTTATTTCTTTCACTTTATATTTTGTTTATATTTGATCTGGTCCATTTTATTTTTTCTGTGATCGAAATGAAGAAAGACACCTCTGCGTATCACAGTATGGCCTGTCATAAAGAAACGGAAGGAAAAAAAAAAAATTACTGCAGGTGGAAGAAAAAATATCAGGAACTGAGAAGGGAATGATCAGACCTTGTTAATTTTTAAAGGGTTCCAAGGAGAATATACGCTGAGAAATTGGCCCTGTGGAAATGGAACTGATATTAAATCACTTCGAGAGCTGCACCACAGCTCTTCCTTCATCTGTGTAGTCTGGTCAAGAAGAAATGCTAATAATCAAAGTGTCCCTTCCTCTCTTGCAGGCTCTGGGGTCCGTAACCAAACTTCCCATGAGGCTTCAGATGTGGCACTTTTTGCTCGGCTTTCTTGGGGGAACTCTAAGGAGAAAAGTGGTAAAAATAGAAAACTAAACCCTCTGTGACAAGAACCATAAATGCCTTCTTACCTACTTTGTCTTTCATTCCGCATGCCTCTCAACAAGGAAAGTTCCCTCTGGTCTGTGCTCAGCCCTTGTACTGCACATTGTCCCTGTCTTTTAGTCATCTCACTATATAAAATTCTTTTGAACGCAGTTCAGTCTTGACTGCACTTAGTGTTTAAATGCCAGATGGTGAGGCACAGTATTTGGCCTTATAAATAATTTCTGTTGGATCTCTGAGATTATTGCTTGAGCCCCTTTCTGCAATTGCTTTCCTCTGAAACAGATGCAGAAGAAGTTAGTAAGATATACATAATCATATAATATTTAACATAAAACTATTTTACTATGGAAAGTAAGATATCTTTCAACATCTGCTTGGAACAAGAAAAATATTCCCAAACCATGTTTTGAAATACTTTTCCCTGCTCCACCCCTATTACCATCATTGAAATTTTCAGTTTGCACTAGTTCACAACAAGTGTGAATCAGTTAAAAGACAGATTTAAGAAAAGACAGTAGCAGATTTTTCATAAATAACATCAGATCTTCTAAGTCTGTAAAATCACTTTAAATAGTTTTACTGACAGTGAAAATAACTTGACATGGCCCAGGGAAGGAAAGAATTACTTTAATAAAATATTACTCAACAGTGACTGTTTCTACTTCATTAGGTACTGCACAATGAGCTGTGAAAAAAGAGGGTTTCTCCCCAGAAGAGAGGAGAGACAGACTTTAATACCTACCACTAAACTACAGAAAAAAAAAAAAAAAAAAAAAGAAAGTGAAATTTGATGACAGTTGCAATATTTTTTTCTGACGTCATTTTTATTTGAAATACCTTTTCCCGTGAATAACCTCCACCCCAGATATTCATGAAATGAAAATTGGGACATGACAGCTTCTGTAACAATAGGTTTTGGTGAAGCCAGAAGTCTGCAGCTACAGAGAAAAGAATACGAGGAATTTACATGGCACTGAATGCTCTGCTTTGCCAATAAATGTTTTAAAGCAGCTCTAAAATGGTGGACAAAACCATCCTGGATCTTGGATTATATGGAGCCTTTGCCATTTCCTAAGCTAAAATAAGCTCACACTTTTGCAGACTCATTTAAAATCAGCTACTTTCTGATTTACTGCATTTGAGGGCTAGGACTTACCACTATTTTTTTTTTTTTTTTTTTTTGCCATGTGGTGAGTAAGACCTTCATACAACTATCACCTCCAATGTGATTGAGGACATACACCAAAACCAGAGAAGAGCCAGTAGAAATTTTTACAAAACAGATGAAAATGTCACCTGAACCTCTGATGCCATGTCCAAAGAATTGGATAAATCCTCCTGCTTTAAGCTTTTAATTTAAAGCTTTCAGCTTTTAATTATCTTACTGGTAAAGGTGCAATAGAGTAAACTGCATTTTAGGAAAAAAAAGCAGCAACTTCCTGGACTGAGGAATGGAAAAGTGAGGGAAAAAGCTCCACAAACAACCAGGATCAAACTTCCAAAATCTCATTTTACTTACTTCTGAAGAAAAAAACATATTGAGGATTTTTGGTTTTGTCAGAGTAGATATTGCAGTGAATACAAAAGCTCAGCAGCAATTGCACAAAGTTTTTATATTCTGTGTGCATTGTGTATGGATTTTTAAATATTATTTCATATTTAATTTATGATCTGCTGCAGTGAATCTACTGAGTGGGTGCATATGTTTAACACAAATAAAAGAAGTCATTTTAATGAAAAAGAATGCTATTTCCCCTTCAGTTGAAAAGGTGATATCCAGTGGATGGCTGGCTACTTCTTATACCAATCTAACATTTGCTTTCTTCCTGTAAATCCATCCACAGGGGGAGAAACTAAGTATACCATTTTATACATTTTTCTTTTCTTTGTTTTATGATTCGAAACTTACCCTAATGGGAATCTGAAGATGTATTAGAAGCAGATTTCATTTTGTTTCACCCACCCCTAGCAATGGCAACCCCTAGCATTGGCAACAAATAAATACCATAAACTGAAGAAAGAGAATTAGAATTAAAGACTTATGCATAGGTCACCTTTTTCAGCATACGTTAGATTTGATTGTCATTATGTTTATTTCACAGAGCTGCTCCTGCCGTGGGTGGTTGTTGCACTGATTTGCAATAAAGTCATTAACCTGGGAAGGTACTATTTAAAGCCATTTATACTTCTACAAAGAAGTATTACAGGACCTTTGAGTTAATAGCAAGTTTTATCCGACCAGTGCTGGGTTATTGAGGTCCTACTAGGCATCAACTTCTGCCAGTATTTATAAATCAAACTCTGTATCTTGGCTGTGGAGAAAATGAAGCTAAAGAGCTGCAGACCAACCCCCAAAACCCCCTTTTGCATACAAATTGGTGACTTTTCACCAGTCCAGAGTGTGAAAAGAACAGACTGGTATCTACTAGTAACACCACAGGTTACAACAGGTAAGTCACATTAAGATGTGGCTTTTGCATCTGGGGCATATTGAAGGACCCATAAAGGACTGCAGTCCAAGAACCAGAGCATGAGAAAAAATTGGGATTTTGTTTAAAAAGGCATAAACATAGATCATATCTAACAGGGATTCACCTGTGCCAAGGTTTTAGCATAAACAGGATAAAAAGTTTGAGACACCATAGCATTAACACAACAATAACTTGTCTACCTGTAGAGTTGGTCAAATGATTTTTCCAAGGTTCGACAGGAAAATTGTGGCTAAGGTAAGAAGGGAGCCCAAGCTCCTTGTCAATCCTAACTACAAATCCACCTTTCCTTTCTTAAGTGGCAATTGAATTACTTACAGAGTAGCACTTGACTTCATGGTCAAGTTGCTCTGAAGCAACTTGCTAAAGAAATGGGTAAAGATATTAGACTCCAACTCTTAAATATCCTCTGCAGCACACTACTCCTCAGTCACTCTCATCTTGCAAGATACCATCACAACAGTATTATTACAATTTTGCACATAATTCTTTGTTTCATATGCATTATCCCTCAGGGAAACCATATTTTGCCAGCCCACTGTTAAAATCCAAAAGTCTTCAACAAAACTCCATTTTTAGAAATGTAATCACCATCACCTCTGAGCTACAGGTTAGCACAATGCTAAACAGCTTGAGGACTTTACAAGAAACAAAGTCAGTGAGTAAGCTCTGTTAAGAAAACAGAAAATGGGGTGACTTACTGATTCTGAAATATCTTGGGCTCAGGACCAAACTGTCATTAAATCCCTCCCCATCCCCCAAAAATACCCAAACAAAACATAAATTCCTAGGCTGAATCTTTTTGTGACTCCAGCAAAATACAACTTTTTTATGGTTTGAAATTCCAGCCAGCCTTAAATTGCACAATATATGCCACCAAAGCTGGCAGTAATCAGGAAAGGATGTATTTTAAATTTAATTCAAATACCATTTGCACTCAGGCCAGAACATCAAATAAAACAAAAAAACAAACAAACAAACACAAAACTAAAGAAACCCCAACGAACCAAAATAAAAAAAAAAACACCAACCAACCAAAAATAGAAAAAACATTCCCATGTGAATTTAGCTAGCACATTGCAACCTGCAAAAGGAAAGAAAATACAGGAAGAACCATGTGGCCAAAAACATTCCATAAGGTTGGAAAACAGAATGGCAATGTTTCCTGAGGACTTGGAGAGTGCTGGATGGACTTTCCTGCTATTCTCATGAATACCTTGTTCCCTGGCTGAGCAGAAACCTTAAGAAGAATAACTGCTGCCAGGACACAGTGAGTAGAGGGAAAATATATTTGCAAACCTATTTATTTCTGTTCTGTTTCACCTTTGGTTCTCTCTTTGGAAAGTCCATCCTTTACAGATTATATCTTTTTAATGTCAGGTTTTGTGCTTACATATAGATGTGGTCAAATCACACTTTTTGGCACTCAAAACCCTCTTTAAAATTTTTTTTAATTCCTTAATCTTACTGACCATATGCCTTCAGATGGATTTCTTTTAAAGATATTTAATACAAAACAGGACCTACACTCAAGAGAAGAAAAAAAAGGTTTCTAGTGGGTACAACGGCATACTTCAGAATCATCTCTACAGTGAACTATTTCAAGATGCTACCATGCGTGTCCAAACTTCAGAATAGATGAAACTCACAGCCCTGCTGTCCTATTTTGTCTGGACTAAGCAATGTGGTGACAAACCTGACATTTCCAACTGCATTTCCACCTGAAACTTGGGCTTGGGGGAATATTAAGATATAACAGAATAAGACCTGGAGGTATGTCAGGATGTGACTAAGATAGGCAGTAGATCCAGGTGTTCTCACTTCTGGAAGTCTTGATGTAGCTACATCTAATCTCAATGCTGTTAAAGGCAGCAGTGATCACTTCAAAAAGCAAAGACTGTGATGTCTGTGGAGACCCAGTGCGTTTAAAATGTTTCCTAGTGTTCTTAGCAAAGCATCCAAAAACCTTTGTAGATCTGTAAGAAAGTAAACATTTTAAGCCATCTTGGTGAAGACTTATATTTTATTTAAGGAAACAAGCCCAGTGCTCTTTGGTTCCTCAGGAATTTATCAGCATCCATTTACTGTGTATCTCAAGTGGATAACCTATACCCAATGGACTGCATAGGCATAAATTCAACAGAAAAAAAACACCAGTCTAGTGCTTAGAAAATGGAATGCTTTCCACAAACATATTTTTCAGGTGTAAATAAAGACATTTGAAAATATAAACAGCTGTACATGAACAAATATGCCCACAGAAAGAGACAGCCGGATAAATTGGAAGAAACATGATACCATTAATGAATAACATAGGGATTGGGCCCAAAGGGAACAAGGGTGTAAAAAATTGATTATGATTCTGATCTGCCAGCACTTGGTTCCATGGTAGAATTCTTCCTTTCTATCAATAAAATACTTATATGGAGATTTTTTTAGAAAACATAATCTGTTTTATGAAAGTTTTGTCATATTTTTTTTAATTCTCATATATCTATCTCAACATAAAAAATTCTAGAAGTTGGAGTCTAAGCAATATTCTCATTTATTGTTATTATTATTAGACTTCAATATGCTAATAATGAAGACAAATTTGGATTTTACAAGAAAAAAACAAACAAAACCCAAAACAAACAAAAATACAAAACAAAAAACCCTACACTGATACAGAAATTAAAATTTTCTTAAATAAAACATTGAAATGGAGACATTTAAAATAACCAGTTTTCAGTCACACTGCTTTACCAAAAACTGACATTCATTGAAAGAATTTTCCAAAACCTTCATCTCCTACTGGAGGTTCTAATTTGATTTTTTTTTTTTTTTAATGCTTTTTACTATCACATGTCTCTGGAGGTAGCTGTAGGAAGCTTGTTAACTTGACACCATAAAAATATGGGGAGACTGAAGTTATTCAGGGAGAACAATTAACATGATGTACATTATGAAATATATCGTTATTCTCTGCCACCACTAGTCTGCCATCAGTGTGGATGGTACTACAGTGGTGCACATGGGGTAAGAAAAGGTTCTGGCAACTGATGCTACTGGAAAAATCAGAGAGTGCTTGCCTATTCCCTCAGATATTCCATCACTGATTAAAAAAATCCCAACCAAACAAGGATTTCTCAAGCTGTTTGCTGCTTTTGTAAGGCTATGTGCCACTACCAATGTCCTTTACCCAACTGGTGGCAAGTGAGTATGCTAAACAGGAGCACATTTCTCTTGGCTAAATAACTTCCCCTTGCATGTCCAGAACGGTTTACCATGGCTCTGCTGATCCTTTTGTAGGCAGACATCCTTTCCTTAGCTATTACAGCCTCACAAAACTCGGTATCCTTGTGAATCACAGCAATTTCCAGCAAAAATGAATCATTCTGAGTTAACCTGGACAACTTCAAACCCTTTCTTTCAACAGCAGTACAAGTGAAAGGAATCTGAGGGGAAAATTGCCCACAGAAAAGTATTGCTACAGTTATATGCCAAATAAGTGATACATAAGCAGGAACACAAGGTGGATAAGTGTCTGGAGATGTTAGAAATTAAATAAAAAAAAAAAAAAAAAAAAAAAAAAAAAAAGAACATAAACTGGAGAAGCTCCAAAGCTTAAGAATATAGAGAATTTTCACACTTTGGTAAGACAGCAATAATCATCACTCTGTGTCAGAGAAATAATGAAAAATAATGTAAGCTTTAGGATTGAAAAAAGTAAAAGGACAACACCCAAAAATCACCTGCTTGTTCTTCTTAATCATATAAAAACTCTCTGTCCCCTTTTCCACATTTTTTATATTTTATTTGCAAAGTGGTGTTTGCCTTCTTCCCTCCCACTCCACTCTGGAGGGTTTTTAAGTCAGATAAGTAAATTGAATTAACATGTTTGCTACACAAAACTGAAGTACAAGATCTATGACACTTTCTCAATTGCCCTAAATTGTGACATGGAATCACTGATTCTACAAGCCTACCAATTTTTAATTGTATTACCATCAATGTACTTGCATATTATAACCTTAAACCCACAAGTTTACCAGCTCTTTTAATTCTCTTTCTATGCTGTAGAAGTTCTGGGAGCTATCAAGAATTAAAATCAAGGCCTTTATATTGAATATTATTCGACAAACTACATCTTTGTTTTTCATTTTCTCAGAGGAGTTCTAAAACTTTCTTGAAGATTTCATTTCCCTTTCAAATCCTATTCCAACAGCAACCTAACTTAAATCCAGTATATCTATACCAAACAATCCTTTAAATGTCAAACAGGAGTTTTAACGTTTGATTAAAACATACTTTATTTTCCTAATGTCAGAGTCCTTCTGTGAAAAAAAGGACTTAGATACAGCTATTTGATATCTGCCTCAGAAAATCAGACAATTCTCAGTAGTAAGCAATATAGGCTGCTAATAGACAGGGTAATCAAGGCAGGTATCAAAAAGAAATCATACAGGTCAGTTCTCTGTGAAGATCAAGGTGTCTCTGCCTAAGAGGACAGATGGAAAGATGAAGAACCACTTAAGTGAAGAGCTAGGAAATTGTGCCTAGGTCAGATTGAAAATGCACCTTTTCAAACTCTGTGTGGCAGCAGGTGAAAAATGCCTGAACACACTTTTTTTCCTATAAAAGTTTAGATTGACATGTAGAATTCCCTGAAGTGGGGGAAAATAAAGGCCAACTACATGAACAAGTAAGACAAAAGCTCCTGAAATGTAATGGATATACTTTGTATAATAGATATCCGATACTACACTTGAGCAGATGAAATAGTTCTTGACAACTCTTTACCAGATACAAATAATGATAAAATATATGTAAAAAATACAAGACAGCTTACATGGTTTTGAGTCTATGTAAAGAACGTTTAGGGGAAAGTCTTGGAGACCCACACTTACAAGAAAAAAAGGAAAGAGAAAGATAAAATTATCATATAAAAATTATTGTTTGTTGTTTTGCCTTTTTTTTTTTTTTTTTTTTTAACATAGTAAGGGGCACACTCTCTGCCACTCTAACCAATACACCAGAATTTTATTGAGGTGACCAAAGCCTGGCTTACTGAGAGAACTTCAACATTGTAGATTCTACTGTGCACTCCAGAGGAGTCATCAGTTCATTTCCTGGACATGATAAATGCTGTGAAGTAAAACTCTTTCTCTTTGACCTGAAATTATGGTGCTTTGCAAATAGAAGAAAACATCAGGTTTGGGTTGAACATCAAAAGTGAAATACAGTGTCTATTAACGTTGACTTTGACATTGTATGTCAGTCAGGCTGTGCTGTGTGAATTTATAGGATATAAAGAAACACTTTCTGTGACTGATATCCCTAACACTTCCTGTTATGCTTCTTTCCAATGCTGATGTGGTTTATACCGACTTATAAGATTGTATGTGCTTAGAACTAGGTTTTCTCCTCAAATTTTCTATGACACAACATAAAAAGACCACAAACAATAACACTTTTTTTCTACTACTTGCTCAAACAGCAATCAGTTAACTAAGAACTACTAAAGTCAGTATTATTCCTCTCTTAAAAGATCTCAAAAATAATAAGGAGATAAGGTGTCAGTTACTGAAATGAACATTATCTGAGTCCAGAAATATTTAAACAATTCAAAATCAGAAATATTCATTCCTGGGATACTGGTACAGCATGTACTCAATTAGCCTGATAGTTACTGGAAGTGTTTGTCCTGCAAGTGCTGCACAGCACCAGAGGTCAGGGACAAGGGTTTTGGCCTCTTCTGCCTGCTGGAGAAATTTTAGAGCAAACCTCAGTGCAGAGCTGGATATAACCTTCTTAATCATATGAATATCTACTTTTGCTTCTGTATTTACATTAAATACAGAATTATATTGGATACTCTGTGTAGAGAATTTTGCCTAGACAGTTGGCATATATTGTAAAGATAACAAGAATATATGTACATTTTTACTACCTTCCAGGACATAATGACTACCTTTTAACTTTTTACAGTCTTCCCTCTTTTCTAACTCTGGAATTATTCCTATCCACAGCAGTTTAAAGAGATTATGCAAAAAGGTCTTTGAAGTGTAAGCATGATATCTTTTATACCCTCATAATATTATATTCTTACATTTGTCTTATATTCTCTTTATATATTTATATAAAAATGGAAAAATATGTTAAACATGTACTTCAAGTATAATGAAAACATCATTATGCATGAGATGAAAATTAATTTACTTTAGATCACAAGGCTACACTTCCTCCTTTCTGCAACATGAGCACTTGATGGACTGACAACAAACCAAGCAAAAACTTCAGGCTTTGAGTTAGTTAGCAACTAGTGGAAGATAAAAAAAAGAACAGCTTGTTAAACCATCCTTCAGCTCTAAGTGGGAACGTTTGCCTTCGGCCAGTGCTGCAAATGACTTATACTTTGATCTCAGTTGTGATGCACCAGGTTTACTGATCAGCAGTTATACCAGTGAAGTTCTAGGAAGCTGCCCCTTCACAGACTCACATGCTTTAGCTACTGCCTCCAAGCCACAGTGTGGTTATTGGCCTCATGAGAGGCCCCTGAGAGGCTCAGCCTGGTGCTAGATAGATTAATTTCAGCAAAGCACAGTCAAGTTTAACTTCACACTGGCATGGAGCAGGAACTCTCACCCACTCACTGACAGAGTCTCAGTTGTTGGACTCACGTAATCAAATATTTATGACATCAAGCAACAGCTGACTGAAGTGTGTTTTGGAAAAGAGTTATCTTGGGTTTCATGGGCAAGCATGCAGCTGACCTCAGACATCACAGCTCAGACAATGAGTGCCCACGTTGGATGCTCAGAGCACACCATGTTTCTGTGGCTGACATCATTCAGTAGGAGGCCTCTCTTCCCAGTACAACATTACTAAGTGTGCTCTTTAGCTTGAATGTGTATAACAAAGCTCAAAGAATTAGCTGAGCGAGGAGAAAATGTGTGCAAACATGCAAACTAGATAATTGAAACACAGAGTTCTCTATTCTGGTGCAAAGAAGTGTTGAAGGCACAAGGAACAGCAGCAGTTACTTTCCCTATCTCTCATTCTTCATAGAAGACTGAGTAAAATGTCTTCCTTGACAGTTTATTTTTTTGAGTCAGCAAAACAATTTCCACTGGCCAATGCAGAAGAGTGAATTTTTTAGGGAAAGGAGCTGCATCCATCAAGTGAGGGCTTGACAGCTGACCTGTTTGTAAGCAAGACTGAGCCCCATAAAAGGCAACCTTTTAGGAGTCCCATCATTTTCTCTGGTTGGGCCAGTTCCAGCTCTGTGCCACCAGCCTTGAACTTTGTCCACAAAGCTGGCAATGATTGCAAATTGTGAGGAGGAGAAAAGCAAACAAAACAACATTTCTTTCCCCTCTCTAGCCCCCAATCTCTTCCACATGAATGCTATCAGTCACTGCAAATTATTTGTCTCTTTCGCAAACACCTTGTTTTATTCAAATTAAGTTACCTGGTCCACGGGTATTTTAATGCCAGTTGCTGGAGCCCTGTTAGGTCTGGTACTTCAGTACCTGTCTGTCTCTAGCTAATAATGTTTTCTGGCAAGTTTATATTTCATTAGAGATATCACTGTGATACATGCTGAATGAACACTACCAAAAAGTAGAACAAGAGTGCAAGAAGTCATTAAATTATTACTCCCAAAGTCTCACGATGATTATTGTTAATAGGGCAATCAAATCCTGCTGTATTGTTCCCTAACTACATGCCTGCTTAGTGGGTAGCATACATTTTCATTAAATAAAGAGTTATGGTTAGAAGAAGAATGTAATCAACATTAATGACCTGAAGAGTAATTGAAAATACAGTTTCAGTCACCACCCCACCCAGCTATTAAAAAGGACAATGGTTAAAAAATTCTAAACTAATTCCATTTTGTCTCTCTGCATGTTTGCAGACTATCATTCACATTCTCCCTGCACTGCTATCTCTCTTTTTCTGGTCAAATTAATTTACTGTAATTAAAATAAAATACATTGTATGTGAAAATAAAATTTTGGCATTGGCTACGTCTGATAACAAGCACAGCAAGGAAAAGCATTATACATTCACCATACATTCATTATGCATTACATTTGTGCAAAGTAAATCACTTTGGGTGAAACCGACTTAGCCTCGGTGTAAAATAATTACATTCCCTCCCACCACACCAGTGTTTAACAATCCCTTAAAAGAGGCTAAAAATGGGTTGTAGTTTATGCTTAAACAAAAAAAACCTGAGTGAAACAACAATATTTTTTTCCCCTTAAGTTCACAATATACAACATTCTTTTCTGGGATTGCATGCATTTGTCTTTGTTTCTTTTGGTTTTACTTTGTTATTCTTTTTTTGTTTTGTTTTTTTTTTTTTGTGGTTTGTTGTGTGGGTTTTTTTGGGTTTTTTGGGGGGGTTGGGGTTTTTTGGTTGTTTTTTGGTTTTTGGGGTTTTTTTTCTACCTTACCACAGAAGAAGAAAGAATGAATAAATTGGCTTTGCACAGCCCTAAAAAACACAAAACAAAAAACCAAAGCAAAACACAAAAACCCAAAACACAAGACAAACCAAAACAGAAGTCCAACACAATATGGAGGTCATTTTAATTTCACCATGAGAGAACTTCATGCACTTTTTCAATTTAGCCTGTCAGCAATCCAAAAATAGCAACAATTCCAAAATACTTCAAGATTAGGGATTGACACATAGCAAGGATTTAAAGCACCTGAGCATTTCTCCAGATAATGTCATCTGAGAAATAATGGTAATTCACTAATCAACTACTGCTGCTGCATATTTATATTTTTTTTTCACAATATGGGAAAACATTGTTTCTCAGGAAAGAGCTTCAACACAGTTGCCTTTCTCCCCTGACTCTTATCTGTAAGCAGGCAGATGTTCCTGAATTAATATATGTGAGTCATTGACCATTTATCCTTTAGTACAAAATTAAATACATTTTGTAGCATTAAGCAAAATTATTAAGTGGAATGTATAATACAGTTTAATGATTTTTGTGAAACTGGAGGAGAAAAAGGATTATTTCTGTAACCATGCATTTTTCACATTGAGTTTGTTTGTTTTAATACAGATGACATTATAATCTACTCTTCAAACCCATTTTCTTTCACTTAAATCTAGCAACACTTCAAGGAAGTATTGAAGATAAGAATGAAACAGTACATAATACAAGCAGACTTGACTGTATTTAAGAAATAAACACACTGACATAACAAATAATCTGAATTTTGACCCAGAACTACTTGAACTTAATACACCTCACAAAAAGGAGCTACTCTCTAGCCAATTAAATAAATGTTTTTGTTTTTTTGTTTTTTTTTTTTTTTCTTTCCTTTAAGGATTAAGAATTAAAGTGAAACAGTAGTTGAGGATAAATAGAAGAAAAGAGATTAGGAAAGTGCCACCATTTGCTCTACTTTTGGAAGAAAGTGATGGGTTTTTGGTTTTTGTTTTTTTTTTTTAACCTTTGACCTATTTTCCTTATGAGATAACTTTCTCTGTACAATAACTTAGGTCGTCATTTAGAACTGCACAAAGTAGGCAGAAAAAAAATCCTATAATAAGATGTTTAGGCAGCAGTACTTAACATCTGTTTTTGGGAGGCTGGAATGATTATGCAAAAGGAAGAGCTTCAGAGTCAAAAAAACTCTTTGATTTCCAAAAGTTTATACCAGAAAATAAAAGTGAAACTATATACATTTTGTATTGGTTAAATAAGTGTTTTGAAGAACTGGTAATAAAACCAGCCAAAGTTCAATAAAAATATGAAAATTTGAAATGGTATTTTTGCATTGAAAATGTGAAGGTTGCTCTTACTAATACCATGCCTATATTGAATACATTGGTATTTTATTCCATTGATATTTTGTAAGAGCAAATTACTGTCCAATTTACCAATGAAAGATACTGATGGAACAATACAGCCTACATCCAAGATTATTTCAAAATCTGTGTTTATTCTTTTCATCTGACTTTTGTGATGTTAAATTTTTCAGAGCCTGTTTTATAGCTATAACATGCTACATGAAGATTCTTCTTGCTGTGTAACAAGAATCCCAATGCTGTGAAATATTCCCATGCCATTCAGAAATCTGGCATCACACCCAGCCCTTAATCAGCCCTTCTCCATACATTTTTTTATTTGGTTGGTTTTTTTTTCTTTCTTTGTTTGTTTTTGCTGTTCCTTGTGGCTCAGGGGACTAAATATTTGCTTGATTTTAAAATCCAGGTATTTACAAATATTAAATTAATTCTTTGGGTTCCTACACAAGGATATGATCTCCACAGCAAAAGCAACACATTAGGACTGGCTGCTATAAACTCTCAAGGGAAATGTAGTAGAATAAGTGAAGAATATATTAATATCTCTTCTTTGTGACATATTTGAATTTTGTCAATGGAATTTACTTTCCAGCATCCTTGACATCACAAGGAACTTTTTTACTATGTCTGAGAGGAGGGCAACACAGGTCACATCAAAGGAAGGGGAGATGTGGATTTATAGCACCTCAGCTACTTCACAGAAACCATTTACATGCTCACTCATATGCATACAACAGCATCATGGTTTAACCCCCCCACTGAGTGAGATGGAAGGGAGAACCATCAGGGTAAAAATGCAAAATAAAAAAAAAAACTAAGGTTGAGATAAAGATAGCTTAATAATAATAGTAATAATAAAAAAGAGACAAAATGAACCATGGAAAACAAGTGACAAAAATCCCAAATTAATTTATGACCGCAACTAGTGTTTGTGGTGACGACCACTTAATCTTTGAGCAATGGCCAATATGGTCTGGACTATCCTGGGGGTCATTGGGGGTCAGCTGTCCCAGCTGTGCCCCATCCAAACTTCTGGTGTCCCCACAGTCCACTCACTGGTGGGGCGGTATGGGAGGCAGAAAAAGCCTTGGAATTGGAATTGTGCGAGGACTGCTCAGCAGGAATTCAAATATTCCTGTGTTATCAACACTGCTTTCAGTACACATCCAAAACACAACCCTGCACTAGCCACTGAAAAGAAAAACAACTCCATTCCAGTCAGAACCAGAGCAAATAATAATGTAAATAACGTACATTAATAATGATGTAAATAATGTACTGTAAATAATGAAGCTGAAAAGGAGAGGTCAGAGAAACAAACACCACCACTTGGTTAATTCTGTGTGAGTTCTCACTCTCACATGTGCCACAATAACATGGATGTGCACTCGTAGCCTTCAAACATTTCCCTGTCCCTCACATCCATGACAGAAAGGTCCTCCTGGCTCCTGAAAGGGACATATCAAGCCTGGAGTAAAATTAGCACATTTTTCCTAGAAAACATGGAAGCCCAATAAACATTGAATCCAACAAAGAGACTTTAATAGCAAGCTTTGAAGTGTGAGTGCACTTTATAGGCTGGTCTTATATGATTATACACTTGCTTTTATGGTTCAGATCAAGCACATGCAGCAGGTTTAATATTTGCCATGCTGTCTCTGGGGAGTTTATCACATATGCACGTAACAAGAGTATTCAGTCTTCAGTAATTACCAGTAGAAGTAGCAATTGCCAGAGATAGTTCAAATATACAAGTCAAAACTTGGGATTTTTTTTCCAAAAAAAAAGGGAATTATTTCTGAACACTTACTACTTTTCAAGAGTACACAGAGGAAATATGATAAGAATTTATATGCATATGCATACCTAAGTCCTGCTTATTTTTTCTCTGAAACAACCCTTAATTCTCACACCTTTGATTTTCCTCACTGAGAGGTCAGATCTGCCACAAGATGGATCTCCTAGCACTTCACTCTTATTAAAAATGTTCTATTTTACTAAGCTTCCATTCAAATTGCAGAATTTAAAAACATTACTTCCATTATTAAATGTATCATATTTTGGAAATGAAAAGTGGCACATCATTTCCCCTTCTGCTTGTCAGGAAATGATGAAGTTGAAGAGATACTAGCAGGAGCCTAATGAAAATTTAAATTAACACTAGTCCATTGTTGTTACTAATACAATTTGACTCAGTGTACCAAAGACTCTTAGACATATGCATAATATAGTATAATATAATAAAAATGTGTTTATATATGTATTTAATGTATTTTATGTATATATATATATATTTATGAGATAGTCATGGACACTCAGACTCTATGTTAGACTATTTTCTCTATTCAAAATTTAATATCAGTGAAAAGATAATATGAAGAGAAGTCTTTGAGAGAATTTTCCTCCCAAATAGCTAATAGGATTTCAGACATGGTGGTCATAATTATGCACTTACATTAAAAGAAGAAATGCATGCATCATCCTTAACTGCCACATTTTCTATTTTACTGTATTCTTTGTACATGTTCTTCACAAATATTCATTTTTTTCCCCCTCTCACTTACTTTAATAGTTCAACTTATTATTCCTCTTTCAATTCTCTTGCATGTGTCAATTCTGAGACCAGTCAAGAGTGCTGACAGTATGTAAATTAAATCCAGCAGAATATAAGAAGAGATTTCTCATTTCTCTGAGAGATTTAAGAGAGATAAGGAAGAGAGTGAAAAGATCCTTCTGGGTATCTGCAGTACTAAGACAACTTTTATTATGGTTAAAACAGATTAGCCTCTTAATACAAGGTGTGTTTTATTGTTCACACAGCTGCTTCAACAGATTGTCTTCCTAGGCAAAACAGGAAATAAGGTAAAACCTGGATATTTTCAGTGAAATTCCACTTTAATTATTTCTTAATTAAGAGAACATTGTTCAATTAAACAAAAGTACACTGTGAGAAAATGGGCTCAACTGGCTAAAGAGATCAAAACTCAGCACTGAAAGGGATTTTAGAAGGATATGCCAATAGATATAGTGTGTTGATAGAGGTTTAAAAAGGACAAGACAGCAGACAAGTTATATCAGTTGGAAAAGTAGTCATTTTGGTTTACTGCTGTTCTGACATTAATTATAAATGGCAGGTCAGCTGTCAACTGAGTAATGCACTTTCCTTGCAATTTGGAGCACATTACTCTTCATCCAGGGTATCTCTTAGTCAGAATTTTGCTTTGGAAGACAACAACACACCAAAAATTAGTTAATAACATCTATAATCCCATAATAATCCAAATAATAATCCCATCTGCAATTCCACTTGAGACAAATCAGTTTGTATGAAATTATAGAACTGCCTTTTGAGTTTTTTTCTCCCTAAAATTACAGGTAAGTGGATCAAATTAGCATGAGGGTTTGTTGTTGTTGTTTCTTTTGTTTATTCAATCCAGAAATATTTGAATTTTTCAAGGTACTGTGATATTGGGGTGATTTTCATGCAATGAGAAATTACACTGAGTTTATTAGAAATTTCTACTGAAAAGCAGACGCATTCAAGCAACGTTTTAAATTACTATTTATCTGCTCAGAAATGCAAATTATTGGCCATTTCAGGAAACGATGACGTCATTTCTCCCAGCATTTGGGAAAGTTTTACAAGTGCCATTGATTTCAATGACACTTAGTGTTGGCTCAGTCCATTTTTTATATCTCAGATTAGCTCTATTTCTGCCCTGTTGACTGTGTGACTGTAAGAGTTCAGAGAGGATTATGGACATTCTTGGAATGCATCTACCAGTCTATTTTCACCCAACAGAAATCCAGTCTGTCTGCCTGTTGTGGTTTAATCCCAGCCAGCAACTAAGAACACACCATGGGGAATTGCCTTTGAGGCACTCACTGCTACAGCACATTTCTGACCTGAGCTAAAATGCCTGTGAAGACACATTCTGTGTATTTCTGTTGGTATTTAAGGAAGTATATTAGCTACTCCTGTTGATTTTACTCACAAAATGTGATGGTTTACATTCCAAGCTCTGTATGTTGGCAGATACAGAGAATGGGTATGGATGGCAAGAAACTTCTAAAAGATCCTGGAGGAAAGACAGTGTGCTTACTGATAACACTGAGTCTGTTAGAATAATCAAAGTGAAGTGATGCAGTTAAATAAGAGACCTTTGAAGGGAGCAGGAGAAGTTTAGCTGCTAATTGTTAAAAAAGAAAACCATTTGGCATTTGCCCTTGAAAATGTTCTTCAGTGTATTTTAATATACAGGGGCTGGTTCATTGTTAGTCACCCCCTGCAGACAGAACCATGGGATTCAATTCATGAGGCTTCTCACAAATAGTGCCCCGCAGTGCTCCTGCAGCTACAGTCACCATACTGTGAAATCCAATGTAGGGACTGCAACCCTTCTGATGAAAAATGCAAAGAGACTGGGCCAGGGAGATAATAATTTTGTCAGTGTGTTTTTGCGACTAATTTATGGACACATATTGTTTAACATGCAGAGTCAGAGAGGGAATTAGTGCACCATAGTGAATAAACAAATTAATTGTGAAATTATTGCTACAGTTCTATCAAGCAAAGCTTTGGTCTGTGCAGAGCCCCTTGCATTACAAAGAAGTAATTCAAAACCTGACCCTAATTCTGTGTTCTGTGTCCAACACAATTCTGCTCATGGTAGAAAGGGAGAGATTTAAAGCCACAAAAATTTTCTTCTTTCTCCCCCAGTACAAGTGTAAAGGATAAAAAAAAAAAAAAAAAAAAAAAAAAAAAACAGATTAGGATTTACAATTACTTATTCTGAAACTTGTCATACTTAGGAAAAAAAAAAAAAAAAATCAAAAATTATGTTTTCTCCAACAGCTACAAGATCACTTCAAGAAAGTGGAAGGGTCTCATGGGTACATTGCAGCAATGACCCTCTGGCCCTTGGAAACACCTTGAAGGGTGTGCAACTCTGCTCACCATATCCAGCAAATATTAAAGAATAGAAAATAAAGCACTCAAGGGCCTTGCAAATGCTGCTGGAGTTACCTTGTCAACGTAAGTTAAACACATTGCCCTGCCAGACAGTCCAGGGGAAAAGTTCTGTCTCTTTAGTAAGTTGCCCAAACTAATACCTATTTAACACATAGCTCTGTCTGAAGAGTAGGAAAAAAATTATTCTATATCCTGTCCTATATTCTCCCTTCTTTCTTCATATCCAGCAACAACAAAACAGAAACAAATCCCCCATGTATTTCTGTTGTACTGCTCCACTGTTTGCACGTTTTTAGATTGCTTGCCCATGCTCATTCTCCATAAGTACAGGGGCTCACGGGCTTAAAAATTAAACACCATGTGCAAATTATATCTAAGATCACCTCTTCAAACTCTAACTTTTCCTAAGCCTGTGGAGACACCTTTAATTGAGGTTTTAGGCAATGTTTTTTTAAAAGAATTGGGTACCAGAAAATAGTAGATGGTAGGTGTACTTTGCAATTTGCACAAGTCCTGAGCAAGTTACATGAAATTCATTGGAACTATACATTCATAAATTTCACTAAGTCGGTCCAGTGAAGTCAAA
This sequence comes from Certhia americana, assembly GCA_018697195.1. NCBI lineage: Eukaryota > Metazoa > Chordata > Aves > Passeriformes > Certhiidae > Certhia > Certhia americana. The sequence continues at coordinate 7,562,774 of CM031857.1, read as the reverse complement.
AGATGTTTAATTCAGTTTCTAGCTTATTGTGTCACCCTCAGGAAGAAGAGGAGTATAAATTTGATTTCCCAGACATTTAGGTCAGAGTTTACCAGACCAAGTTTATTAGTCCACATTAATTTGGAGTATCAGTTGTAAGACTAAAAATGGGGTATCCAAAGCATTGGTCTGGATACTGATATATGCAGTGATACCCAGAACAGATGAAGTGTGGGAGGAACACCCAAAAAGGTGTTATCAAACAGTCCTTCCAATCAATCTTGCTAGAAATTACTTTTCTGAGTGATCACAGAGAGGACAGGAGTTTTCCTGTTAGACTTTCCCCTTTTGTGAGGTTTATGACATTCTTATTATCACATGAAAGCAGTAATCAGGTTGTTCAATCTGATATGTAGTAACAAGTGCTCTATTGCATAAAGAACAATTAAGAGACCATGTCAAAAAACAAAGTTGCATGCACATTGCAGTCAATAAATAAAATAAAAAAAAAATCTCATTTCCTACAAATACATCCCAAAAATTCTCTCCAGAATCAGTCAATAGGTGACAGAACACACTAACAAATAATTATGCCATATTACTGATGTACTACAGAGTCTAAAACTTAAATCTAATTAATATGGTATTAAAAAAAAAGTCATGTTTTTATTTTCCTTTTTTTTTTCTTAAAAATAGTTTTCCGCATAAAAGACATAAGTTAACTTTAAATATAGTTAAAACATTTATGACAGCGTTAAAAATCCAGTAGGGACTAAATCATTTTTTGTGAGAAGAATCTGTACAGTGAACTGGAAAATCCACAAGCTTTTAACACAAGTTTTTTGCCATTTGGTTTGAGAACCATTTAACTATTTATGGCACCATGTGACTCTACCTAAGAGAGCAGAGTGCAATAACTTCAGCTTTTCCCACTACTATTATCAAAGTAACAGCAGAAAGAATTTTGTCTTTTTATGCTTCCTTCAATCAGGGAAAACAACACGCCTAAACATTTTGTGAGGAATAGGACATGATTATTCATGTGGACAAACACTTTGCAGAACCTGGTGAAAAAGATAAAACCACAGAAATACCATTTCTCTGCCTTGTTTCTCTGCCAGGAATATGGCTTCTTGATATGCCTGGGAAGGTTTACCAAACCAGAGCATCATATTCTAAAGGTTTGTAATAAATCAATGAACCTTAATGGTTTTACAATTGGAACATGTCATTATTTAGGCAGAGGTGATTTATTCAGTACATTCTAAAAGATGTTCTGGTGGGTAGGGAATAGATTATGTTTGTGAGTGCAGGTAAATGACGGCAGTCTGTCATAAGCTCTTCTATTATTGCAGAGAAGTAATTTAAGATTATATTCTCAGAAGTGTTTGGCACCCAAACATGCAGTTAAGCAGAGGTAAACTGTCTACGGAAAGGTGCTAACGTAAGTCCCATGGAATTCAACAGGTGATGCAGAAAACACTACGGAGAACCATTTCTGTGAATAAAAAGTTTAAATGCCTTTGAAAAATCTTGAACTATGAACATGGCAAAATAGTAATCATTAATGATATTCATCAAGTAGTTTGAGTTGGACTGAAAATCACTCAGTTTCAGGCACCTTGCCATGGATAGGAACATCTTTAATTAGATCTGATTGCTCAGAGCCCCGTCCATCCTGGCCTTGAACATTTCCAGGGATGGGGCATCTACAAATTCTCTAGGCAACCTATGCCCAACTCTCACCACCATCACAGTAAAGCATTTCCTCCTAATATCTAACCTAAATTTACCCTCTTTCTGTTTAAAGCCATTCACCTTGTTCTATCACTACATGTCCTTCTGGAAATTCCTCTCCATCATTTTTGTAGGATCCCTTCAGGTACAGGAAGGCCAGTTTTTCCAGGTTGAACAACCCCAAGTCTCTTCACTCCCACATTTATGACAGCAACCCCTGAGTTCTTTGGCAAATCCTACTGACTGTGAAGGCAGTGGTGAAGGAGGGGAACAAAGGTGAGGTAAAGAATTCTTCTTCGTCTAATTAAACAATTGTTTTGCTGCTTTCCTCAGCACCACTTACGTACCTCCTCTGGTCCTGCTACTTTCCAATTCCATGCTGAATACAGCCATGAGAAGGAGATGATACACAGCCAATATGTATCTCTGTCCTCTGAGTCTTTCTTTACACTGGTGGAAATTTGTCTGCTCAGTGAAGAAAATTTTGAGGTTTTCATTTTTTAGGAGGGGAAAATTAATAACTAGGATCTGATTACTGAACTGTAACTGCTTTTTTTTGACTGACAGAGGAACAGCTAAATTATGATTTCTGGAGTTTATCTCTGCCGCAGCATTATACATTTGAAAACTTTATGGCTTTTCTTTTAGCCTGGTAGGATAAAAATGTGAACCTCTTCATGTGTTAAATGCTCTCTCTTGGAGTGCATTATTGCTTAATATATCCTTGTACTTCATAAATTAAAGCAAAAAAAAAAAAAAAAAAAAAAAAAAGTTAAAGTTAACTTCTTTTTCCTGAAACAAAGCTATCAGTGGGCTTGATTAATATACAGATGCAGCATTCTGCTGGGACTACACTTCCATTTTCACAGGGTAATATGTTCTGCTTATGCTCTTGCAGCCATGTAGATTTATACATTTTGCATTTTAAGATAATATATGGAACTTAATATTGTTATGCAAAATGTGTGTTTAAAGTAAAGCATAGAACTTCTATTCCAGACTGTGAAAGTTAAAATGCACTGAATTTGCATAACATTTAGCAAAGTTAAATTTAAGAGTATCTCTTCATAGCATAGGTATAGGTGGGGAAAGCACATTCATCTCCAAGTACCATTTTAAGTATAAGTAGGTCACAAACCAGGGGCTGAAATTCTCCAAGTTATTCTGCAAAGAATATGCTGGCTGCCCCTGGTTGTGCAGGCTGCTGGAACAGAAATCTCAGAGCCATTTGGCAGGAAATGCACACAAAGCCTGAAGAACATTAAAAGCAGGTTAGAGTCTCCCATGCCCAGTGTTTTGCTTTACATGCCTGCAAACAGATCCCATATTTACAGGTCTGACTACACAGCCCCCAGCACACCATGGGCACTCGGTAATCTTATACATTACACAGCAAATTCATGCTTAGACTTGCCAAGGGCTGTGGAGGATGTACTTAGGGAAAAAAAATAAAGTAAGGAGCAAGCCCCCAAACATGCAGGAATCTCTGTAAATTCACTATTACCTTCTTCTTTTGTGCTTATCTTCACTTAATTGGCTCTGCATAGTTCTGGCTCTCATTAAGTAGATGCACTTTTCATATACTGAAAATTGCCTTGCTACTTTGCCAGCAGTGCCATCCAAGTTGATGCCTGTTCATCTGTTTCTACTATTTCTTTTCCATTACTTCTGTAATTATCACCCATGAAAGAACAGGCCAGATATAGATATTGGTGAGATTATCATTAAGACTCTTGCAGATGCCTTTTGCAAGAAGAGTGATAAGGGAAAAGTCTGAGGTACTAACTTGTTTTTATCCTGGAGCGGCTCAAATGGAATCCCTAAATATCTTTCCCTATGCAGGGAGAAAAAAATAAAATAAAAAATCTGATCTTAATTTTTAATATATATATATGCCCTGATACAAACAGAAAATTTAAAAAGGTGAAATTCAATATTAAAAAAAAAAAAACAAAAAACAAACAAAAAAACCAAAAAAACCAAAAAAAGAAAAAAAAAACCAAAAATACCCCCCCAAAAAACCCCACAAATTGGAATTATTGGTGGATTGAAGCCTGTCCATAGAGTGAGGAAATACAACTTACAAAACCCACAGTAGCCTCCCCTGAGACCTGTGGGTTTTCTTCACAGCTAAAAACATACCACAATTTTAGAAGCACATCTGAACAAGGACTGCTCAGCAGGAGGGCTGCATGAGCAGAACACTTAAGCCAGCAGAACATTAAAATGTGCTTGACATTGTCACAGACCCGGTGAGACCCTGAAGCAATGCAGCATCTGCCTGAGAAGCCCATTCTTGGGCTTAAACAATGAAAAGTGGATAATAAACAGCTTTTTGAGCACCTGAGTTCCTGATTCCTACAGGCCTGTCTCCTAGCTGCTTGACTACTTATCTGAGCTATCCTGAGGCTTTCTATGACATTTACATGTATATAAACTTCTCCTATGCAACACTTTAGCAGCAATTTGTGAACAACCACGTTTATTAAAAAAAAAAAAAAAAAAAAGCCAAAAATTTAAACCTCAATTTTTTCCCTAATTTTTTTTTTTTTTTTTTTTTTTTTTTTTTTAAAGTGTGTGAAAATTGAGTTATCCTGCAGGCTTTTAGTCTCCTGTCAAATCTCTTCGAGGTAGTAAAAAAACATCATCTTTTGTTTTTTGGAGGGTGGGGGTGTGGAGACAAGGGGGTAGAGCAAAAAACAGTGAAAAAGTTAAATTATATATTATAAAAACTTCTACCAGCTTGTATTCAGCACAGTAATTAACATCTAAAGGGCATTTAAAGGTGCTCCCAAACACCAATAAACAAACTTCCTCCCTAGCCAGGCTTTATCAAATTGAAACCAATATATGATTTCTATACAGATACTACATCACAGGAGAACCTGCGTTTTTTCTTTCTGAAAAACAGGTTCCTTACTTGTAGCATGGAGCATATATATTTATATATATATATATTTCTCCACCTATTCTACAATGAATTCTTCAGGAAGTCATATTATCAGACTATTTGGGTGACAGGTTTTACAGTTTTCATATTCAAGGATAAAAAGATTATTCCATTTCTATTAGGGTAAACCCATGAGACAAAGGGATTTACAGCAGCAAAACTTCCCAGTATACACTCAATTGGATAAATTGTGTTTTCCTACAGTGCCAGTATTTCAGTCTGATGAGTCAAGTTTTGTCTGCACCCATCAGGACTGACAAAACATGTGAATTAAGGTTTTGGTATCCCTATAACAAAACCCACACATCAGTGTTCAAATGAACATTTATGAGCATCTATCTACAAATGCAATTTTTATATCATTTTCTTTATGTAGCTCAGACAAATAAAAATCCTGCAATGAAAAAAACACAAAAGTAGGAGCAAAGAATTTAATAGTTCTTGTTCCTCAACTAATTTCCACACTTGGAGATTTGGGGTTTTGTTTTCTGGAACTATTAATAAAAATCATCAGTTCATTATTAAACAGAGTTTGAAAACTTGCTGCAACTTACCAGATAAAGCTAGGAAATTTTGAGAACACATGCAAAATCATGTACCAAAACAAATTAAAGAGAAATTGATGGACTATCGTGCCTGAATTTACAAATTCTTCTTTAGGTATTCAGATCTATGAATCTGAGACAATACCTTAACAATACCTAATATGAGTCTTTGTTGTGCTTGATCCTACTACCTCCTTTATAATATTTATTCATTAATCATGGCTGAATTGAGCCAATCAGCCTTTCTTGATAGCCTCTGACATAGGGGGGGATCAAACCCCAAACATTACCTATGTTCATTTGTTTCTTCAGAAACTCTTCAAAGTGTTAATAGTATCTTTAAAAAAAAAAAAAAAACAAAAAAACCATAACAGTTTACTGAGAAAGCTAAAGACATCCACTGTAACAACCTTGTACTGAGAATTTGCATTGCTGAAGTTATCAGTCATATATCATGAACCTATTTGATCTCTATTGCAGGATCACAGGGTTTTTTGAATGGCATAAATCCACCTGTTGTCACTGATATAGTGGATTCTACTACCTGAAGTCAGAGAAGTGTTTTTCAGACCTGCTGAGAGGTTGAGCCGTAAGATTCTCACTGTTACTTTGATTTCATGGAAGCTTATTAAAATTATCCTCTTTAATTTGCATCAGTTGCATAAAAATAATTTCAAGCAAACAAATATTTTTGAAGAAAGGACAGAACCTAATGAAAAGGTCTGAGATCTTGGAAGACATAAAAAATTCCATAAACTCAGGCTTTCTGGACTTTTCTAATTTGTCAAAATTTCCTCTAAAGAAATGAAAATTAACCCCAAGATCCCACTTAGGCACCTTCTATATCACCATTACCTCACAATAAGAGTCAATGACAGCCATGTCCTACTTTTCACTACCACTCTTATGGCTGTTTATTTCCAGCTGCTGAATTCCACTTGCTCTTGCAATAAATTCAAGAATTCTGGGTTACTGGTGGAGCAAATGGGGAGCACCCATTTATACTGCTTCCCCCATCCTTTTTGCTTTACAATTTAATCCTTAGTAGCAGCTGGTGTCAAATAAAAAGGTCACACTTTGGCTGTTTTGGGCTCATGGTTTTCCTGCAGGAGCTTGGACCCAGTTCATAATTCAGTGAGCATGTCCAGCCCTTAACAGATATCTCCAAGCACAGCATGACTACTACAGTCACCTGACATAGAAGGATTAGTAAGAAAAAGGTCAGATAAGGCATTATACGTTTAGTTCCCAGTCCTAGAAGAAGTTCAGGCAGCTGCAGTGACCCCAGAATGGGAAGAGATCCCACTGCCACAGGAAAAATGGTTTGGGCTCACAGTCAGAGTGGGGAACAATTGCCATTACATCTCAGGAGCAGCAGGACAGCCCTGCCTGCCTCATCTGATAGCAAACCAAACAACAACTGAAAACTTAAAAAGTTAATTTCAGAAAACAGTATGAAAAACTCCAGACAGTTAATGTATTGCTTGAATTATTTCACCTTGTTCTATGAAAATATGGGACATTATTGTGGGTTTAATGACAAGGAAAAAGTAAAAAAAAAAAAAAAAAAAAAATCTTTTTTATGTACAGAAGTTTTATTGTCTAGCTACCCTTTTCCAATAAAATACCCATAAGATCTTCTATGTAGTTCATGATAAATATTCATAGTTGTAAAAATACTGAACAATATATGAGTCCATAAGTACTCATTAGTGTTTTGTAAGTCAAAGCCTGCTTTTGCAAAGGCTTAAAATATAAAAATTACATTCCCTAACTTATTATTTTCAATTTACATTGCTATTAGTTATGCAATCTGGCATGCCTTCACTTAGTAGCTAATGGTTTAGCACCTGCCTGTGTTTGGGTTTTTTTAAACCAACATTAGCAAGTGACATAGAGAACAAACTCTGAGGGAAACAGTCATAGTCTAGTAGTACAATGTAGGAGTAAAAACGGAGATTTTTTTTTTTTGTTTTTTTGGTTTGTTTTTTTCAGTAGAGTGAATTTAGTCCATTAAATAAAAAAAAGCATCATTCTTTTAATGTTTAGCTAGTTTTTGTCTTTTTTTTTTTTTTAAATTAAGCACTGCAGGCTTAGCTGTGTATTGGATTTTAGCCAAAGATTCCATTTGAGGGTAACGTTTCTTGCCTCATATCTTCTCAATTGTGACCATATCTCTCCTTTGTGCATGGTTGCTGCTAAAGAAAATACTCCTCAGTGGTGGCATAATGCAAGTGCAGACTAGTGAGTCAGAGAAAAACAGACCTATATTATCACAAAATTGTAAAAAATAAAACCCTCACAAACGAGCAGATTCCTCATGTAAGGACAGACTGTATTATTAACACTGAAAATATTTTTGAAGAGCAGTTAATCTTAGCTAAACCCAAAAAATTTTACAGTAGGTAAAATTATCGATGCAATGCTTATCATAAAAGCATGAATGACAGACAGAGGATGGATTATTTGCACAGTTTTGCCTATTTTTAACTAGGTGACTGAAGTAAAAAAGAAGAAGGTTGATTGAGTTAAGAACAAAAGGGGAAAAAAGGAAGTCATATAATGAGAAATAATTGCTTTTAAACCTTGGCACAGTGAAGGACACTATTTGTTTTTTCCAAAGATAGACCTTTTAAGCATTTTTTTGCTACTTTCAGTACATTATTTTATAAATAAATTTTCTTTGACACACAGAAACAGAAAAAAACCCACCAACCAAGCAAACTCACTTTTCTTTCTCCTGTCTAATTTTGATGTCTAAATACAGCAGCACATACTTAAAATGAATTCAGCGGAGTTAGGCTACTGGACACTGTGCTGTAGATTTGAACTCAGTACAGAGGCATAAGGTTAGTCTTGTTTTGATATGGTTCACTGGGGCAAGAGTCAAGAGGAAGAGTGAATTAGAAGCATTTCAAGTTTAAAATAGCGAGCTTTTAAAATATATTGTTTCTGCTCTTCGTTTCAGCAAATCCTACTGTTTAGGGGCTTTCATTTTAAAACTGATTAAAGATAAGTGCAGTCCCAAGCAGGAATCATGGCATCTCAAAGGTGAACTCCTTAGAGTCATCCCCCTGCAATCTTCAGCAAGATCAGTTTGTTCAAAGCCCAGTCCAGCCTGCCTTGGGATGTTTCCAGGGATGGGCCATCCACAGCCTCTCTGTGCCAGTGTTTCACCACCCTCACAGTGAATCGTTCCTTTCTTCTAGTCTGAACTGCAGTGTTATGGTACCATATGTTAATATGGTAACTTTGTGTTGAAAACAGCATAATGGAAAAATGAACTTGCTAAATTCATGCTTGATTACTGCGTGGTTTAGACCGTGATTGGGAGACATTGCAATTTTAATTCTACTACACTACAGATGAACATTAATAATATACTTATGTAATTGGATGTGTTCCCTTAATCAGAGCTGGGAAAATGGATAGTTCAGTAAATCAGTTTTGGTTTTAGGTCTTTTAGAATTGAGCATTTCTACATATCATTACTGAACTACCCTGACTTAGAAGGTGCTAAAATATATAAAAAAATTATACTTATATTTATTTTTTACATTCTAATTAAAATTTCACTCACTAGGAGACAGATTCTGACAGCTCCATTTCAGGTTCTGTAAGCTTTGAGCAATTAACTGGTATCCCATCAGAGTCACAACAACCACTCTATCCATGTCCTGGGTAAAGGCCAAGGCAGTCTCTAAGTCAATTCCTGTTTCTCTGTCTTCATGGATTCTGGAGAAACCATCAGACTTAGATCAGTCACATGAAGGGAGATCTCAGTCACCTGACAGATCCTAAGCTGTTAGAGGATGAAGAGGCAAAAATCCTGAGGTTACCTGAATTTAGAAATTTGCTTGGACGCAGGAAACATGCACCAGCAAGACCTACCAGGGGGGCAAAACTGCATCTCTCCACTGTAGATATCAAGCACTGCTGTCCAGGCACAAGAGGAGCCTGTGAAACAGTGAGAATTAATCTCTTACGAAGATTCCTGAGTCATGCAATAAAGTTTGTTCTGTGACTGTTGTTTTTTTTTTTTTTTTTTAAACTACTGAGGCCCTTTCTCACATAGAATAAAATTGGGTTATGTCATCGGTCTCCCAGCTGCTTGGTTTTGGTCAGCACAATTGTGTTTTCCTAGTGTGACAGTATAGGTTCTGGGATTTTTACTTATTGCTATTAAACCAAGCATTATTGAACAGGTAATATCTCCTGAAGCCTAGATAACTTAGGTAAGTCTTGGTATTTGTTGACAGATATAACTGTATGTCAAATTGGGTCATTTTCAAAATGTGTTTTAATTAATTTTTAATTTAAGTGTGCATGAAATTTCTTCTTTATGTCAGCTATATTTCAACTGACCACCAAGAAGATAATTATTGTTAATTACCCATGACATACAAATGGGTTCTTTTTAATAATGTTCTCACACATTTCACAATAAATATGTTTCAAAAACCCAGTTAATAAACATAGAGTAGCTCTCTTTAGCCTGCATTTTAACGTGTTCTGCATTTAAATATGCAGAGCTATATCTCTACTCTCCTTAATGCTGCAAATTAAATAATGGCAACACGCCAGAAATGTAAGTAATATAACATTACCTTTGTCCTTGGCAATGCCTATCCTGCTTTTCAGTCACTTGATTTTGACACCCAGGGAAAATGTTATTGTGCACTGGAGCACTTTGCAGCAGCTACACTTTAAATATGTTTTAAAGGTGAACACACTTCAACCTGGGGGCTAGGCTCACTATCGATTCCCTCAGTGGCTATCTGAGAAAAGATTGGGAATGAAGCAATTACCTACCATGTGTGGAGATGAACTGAAAAGCCCCACAGTTCACCATCTACCTGAATTACTACAGCTCACTATATCTCCAGCTGCAACAGACCCATCTAGCAGTTTATTTCAGTGCTCATTTTAGCAAGATTAGGGTTGGTTGCCATATTCACCCATCTCAGGTATTACTGATTGTGGATCCTACTTTCCTACTATGGAATTGGAGGTTATTGCAGCTTGAAAGGGAATGTTGCCTTACCCAGAGCTGCAAGAACTCTTTGTGCCAACTCGTAGGAAATACAGCAACCCATCTGCTTAGTGACATCCGTGGTGAACACCCTGTCCTCGTGCTCAGCTCCCTGCAGGCACTACCCACTGACAGCAGGGTTCAAGCCACAGGCTCTGGAGCTGCTGAGGATGGGAGCTGAGTGGGATTGCTCTGCTAAAGGGTGGGATATGCAAAGATGTGCTGAGGCCACCCTTCTAAGGGAAGAACTTTGAGGTATTCATTGTGAACCAAAGTTTCTTGCCGCTTTTCTGTTCTTCCTCCAATTACCTCCCTAGGCTGAGGTCAGGAGTGCAATGATAAAGCTTCCCAGCAAAGACTAATGTCTACTTTCTGCTGAACTTCTGCTCAGAGTTTTAAAAATGGTGATGAATAGTGGAAGCTGCCTAATGGAGAGCTCTGAATTCTCACGATGATCTACTAAACATACTGGGTTTTTCTCTTCTTTGAAATACCAGTTTTACTGATTTCTCTCTTGTTCATTTGCACCTGTCTTTTTCCAATGGGAAACAAGCCAACAGTTTACCATTTACATCAAAATTAGAATAAAATGAAGTCCACTGGATATAAGGCATTAAAAACACTCTTTCCACACAATCTCTTTTTGATTAGTAGTGAGTGAAATCTGGCTATAAAGAGGTTTTACATTACAGCCCTATAATCTATTTGTAATGTCTGCTTTACAGAGACACCTTTCTTTTTCTCTGCACTGAAGTGCAAAATAATTAAGTGGAACAAATCCCAGCAGAAAAAAAATGCTAGTTAAACTTTCTTATGACCATAGCTATATAACTGCACAAGTGTTAAATAAGTAGAATCAGACTGATAAAACTAGCATCATATACATGCCCAGTATAAATCCTCACAAATTATTTTCTGTTATGTAAAAGATTATAATATTAGGGAAAAAAAAAATCATGATGTGTTTAAGTATTTATGGAAGAATAACATAGTTACTTGTCTTCTAAACATTCTTAAAATACTAAAGCTTTTCCTGTATCCAACTCCCAATAATGTTAAATGCCTGGAATTTCTTAATTATTAACATAAATCTATGACTGGTTTGGGATTTAGTACTACTAAGTTAAAACATTTCTATACTTCAAATTTTAATATTTTTAGTTAGGGAAAGAGTCTCAGCTGCTTACATATGATAATGTGGTTTGCATAAGTAAAATGTGAAAATGATGTTTAATTAGGAAAAAAAATCTAGCAGCTCATTTCTCTGTTAAGTTAGAATCTAGAGCAAAGTTTAATTAACTTGTAGACTGTCTGGGTCTTTTTCATGTACAGTTTCTAAGAGGCTTGTTATAAAGCTGCTAGAAATCATATAACAAGACAAACCCTTATCCTGTTAATTTTAATTTTAGCTGTTACAAGGTTCTCAAAATACATCCAATTTTTTTAATTTTTTTTTTTAACTTTTTTTAACCAAAGGGCTCCTTTTAGGAGGAACATGGGAACATTGTTTTTTCACCTGAAATGTAGGGGACACTGCTAGGTTTTGTGAGCCTCTTTTCCCACTGCTGTCTACAAATGGAGAAAATAGAGCTTCCAGTGAGGCCACAATGACCCTAAGCTATAAGGGCCCAATATTTCTCTGCTGGTGTCCCAGCCTTTGCAGGAAGATAATCAGTTACCTCTTTTTCCAAAGGGAGATGATGTTGTTCTTTTTCAACTCAGTTAATAGAGCTCAAAATATACTTGCCTAAAAAACTAAACCCCACACCCCCAAAACAGGAAAAAAAATCAAAACTCTTAAAATTAGAAAAAATCATAAAAAAATGTTTTTTGCTATTGTTTATATTTAATCTTATTAAAGAAAACATTAAGTTGAACATGAAGTACACAGAAAGTTCAAATGTATCTCATTTTAAAACTACAGTGCTGTTTCCTCTCACACAGCTAATGGAGAAAATAATCTTGCAGAAATAACCTTCTAAAATGTAACAACACTCTTGCAGAAATAACCTTCTAAAATGTAACAACACAACAATAAAAAGCCCAAAATTTAAAACCGGTGGTTGTGCAAGGCAAGAAAAAGGAAAACACTTGTAAAGCATTCATATTCAAAAGATCTTAGCAAAAAAGTATCTGGACTTCACAAAAGCTGATTCACAGAAAATACTTATAGAAAGTGCCTACAGTGTATTCCCAAACCAGCTCAAATAATAACTGTTTCTGTGTGATAAAGGGGCAGTACTAAAGAAGCAAACACACACTAATCCCACTCTGTCTCTGGGTAATTCATGGTATTCCCACAAGTTCCATCTCCATGGATGTCCAGTGTAGATGTAGCTCTGAGCCTTCACCTCTCTTCAGCAAAACAAATTCATTACAGTTTAGTGTTGCTCAGAGCTGCTCAACCACCTATGGAGTCTATCCCTGTTCCAGCTATTCAAGAACAGATTGTCTTTAATCTGCAGCTTTCACAGGCACTGGCTGGCTGTAAACTGAATGGTGATGATGGCCACGGGTGTTTGCAGAGAGCTGTTCTCTCTCAAAACTTCTGAAAAGCAGGGGCACCAATCCAGCTAGAGCTGGCCAATCAAGAATTTAAAAAAGCACATGCAGACCATTGCAAGGTACTTGACAAGGAGAATCTTGAATAATTTGTATAATGAATACCATTTGACTATTCTCAGAGCTGTTCAAGTAATGAAGAAAGCTACTTCAAACCCATTCCTTGAAACGTCTGCAGGTGAAATTAGTGTGCAAAATACAAAATGGTTGTGGGGAGTTGCATTTGCAAAGTTAGGTCAGACTTCTAAATACACAGCTCAAGACTAAAACGTCCTTATATCTCCTCTAGTGCACATTGCAACTCCACGTTGAGACTAAGCAAGCTGTGTCTGCAGCTTAGCTGGGGTTCTCACTTCGTCTGTCCCATATTAACATCTAAACTCAAACCACACAGTTCTGTTAATTAATTTTTTTTTTTTTTTTTAACTTCTATTTAGCTTCTTAACCCTCCTCTTTCAACGCAATAACATTTGTAAGATTCTCCCAAAATGCATTTTAAAATTATGCCCAAACTGCCTTTTCTTCTGGGCTGCTCAGGCATGGACAAGACTCAATTTCTGGCTTCAGCTGAGCTTTCATGGAGAGCAAGAGGAAGGACTGGGGCAATGCCACCTCAAGCACTCCCCACCAGTCTTTCTTGATTAAGAATCAAGTCACTACAGTGCCTGTGGACAGGTGTGTTGTGATCCCTCTCACTGCCACCCAGAAATTTTGGGCTTCCCAGTATCCAGCAGAGACCTCAACCCAGGCTCTTTCCAGGATATCTTGACATCACAAGCCACAGGCCACTGGCATCTAAGAACTGGCAGTGTGAACACCCAGCATAAATCATGTTTGAGCTTGCTGGTGCCTCAGGACCCAGCAGCACAGGCACAGCTGGATATATCAGGTATTGTTCTCCTCATGAACACCATGTGCTAAGCTCCCATTCCCCCATATACAAAATCCCTGCAGCAGTGCTGGATTCTCCCACTGAGGAGCTCTTTCTAGGTCATCATAACCCAGCAGGGGAAGCAATGAAATAGGAGGCAGCAGCAGTGAGTGTAACAGGGCTCACACCTGATACTTGAGACTGAAAAGCACAGCTGAAGGAAAATGCCTTCAGCATTCCCACAGCTCAAGCAGATGTGAGAGACCCCTTCGAGGAGCAGGAGCATGTGATGGGACTGCTGGAGTGTGCTGGTGACATGAGATGTGTGGCATTTGCTACCTTGAGGTGCTTGCAGGCTCAGCAGCATCTAATTAGCTCCCAGCTGGAAGCATCTTCCCAAACACTATTGCTGCTGGCTGAAAATTACTCTCTTTCAGATCAAGTTTCTGGACCAACAGATCCTCCTAGGTTTGGCTGGTAAAGTTTTGCATCTCCTGCAGATTGCAGCATAATCCCTGTATGTACATTTCTTCCTCAGGAAAAAATGTATTTCACAAGTAATATACTTGCAACCCCTATAAAAGTGATTCTCCACACTGCTGCCACAGGACAAAATCATTACACGCTTAGGTGCTGAGTGAGGAACCCAACTGCATGTTCTCACTCTCAAACCTGACTAGATTTCAGAATACAGTTTTTCATCTTTATATTCAAATTCTGCTTGACATATATCATAGTTTAGACCAATATTAATTATAAACACTGTGAAAGAGCAAGCAACCACTATCCTGGTAAAAATGGTAAAAGCTGGGCTACAATATATAGTTAGTGTTAAAACAGTTAAAAATCATTTCATTATTTAAGTAAATGGTCACAGAGCTGGTTGAATAAATATGAAAATAAAATTAAGTAAACACTAGTTCAATCGCCAGCAAATTTTGCAGGTCATTTCATCTATTCCTTAGCAGGTGTGATTCGGTTAAAACAAGCAATATTGGGGACTGATAGCAGGTACTGCTAACATGTAATGCTGCAAGTTAGCCACTCTTGGCTAAGAGAGGCACAGAAATTCGTGGAAGTCAGGAATGCTACCAGGATGATAAAGCAGCAAATCCAATAATTTTAATATCATATCACATGACCAACTGATATTCAGCGTTACTATTATTTCTGTTTTTACATTTTAACCTGAAATATAATTGCATGCTATAAATCTTTGCTACTATCTGCTGCAGTTTTGCATGTAGGTCTCAGCAATTCTCCATTAGGTCTACAAAACAGGTTTAAAATTCCAAATTTTTAGGCTCAAAGTACTCTCCTGGTGCTTGTAGGACTCTTGACCTGGAAACTGCAGCTTCTTTCATACACAGCTCCAAAAGTTTGGGGGTTTTGCCTGCGAAGAGAGAACCAAATGACCTTCAAGAGAGCCAAGACATATCCAGACTGGAATATCTGTGCCTGCCAGCTGTGATGAGCAGCCCTACTTTGTCATGAACTGACTGTATTCCTTCGGTGCCTTGCAAAATACCTTGTATTCGCAGCCTGACTTCAGTAAAATGGTATCCAGGAAAAGGGTTGAAGCTTATATTCACCTTCTATTTCATGCCTACTTTGATTTACCTCAGTAAGAGTTAGTATGCAGAGTAAATTGCTCTGTAGTCCAAAGCTTTGTTCATATTCCATTTATTAAAGAATAAAAAGCCTTATTTACACAATAAAGGTAAATATAGTTATTGCTGTTTTTGTTGTGTACACTTTTCTGGTGCATGTGGGGCATGTAGCAAACACTCTCCTCAGAGCTACAGTGACTACATCAATGGCATTAAAAACAATAAAACAAACCAAGGCTTTTAAATTAAAATGATAAGTTCTGTTAGAAAAAGAAGGTATCTGTATGCTTAATAGCAGTGAACAAGAGGACCAACAAGAAAGTAGCAGGAAAAGAAGTTTATTTGTCTAGCACCTATTGCAATTAATGGACATCAGCAGCACCTGTGCAGAATTCTCATGTCTCTTGAAGCCCTCAAGAACAACAAGCTGGAAATAAAGCTCAGAACTCAGCCTGGTAATGAGGGGTTAACTTGCCTCATTGAAAGACATTAATTGAATCACATGCCACTGAGGAATATCTAAAATAGATGAGATAATAGGAAGGAAAAGGCCTGCAGCTTTTATTGAAACTATAATCTTCCTGCTTTCTACACACCTTAGAAATCAGAGGCTTATAGGTAATCAGGCTTGGAATCAGCTGGGTATTCTTCCTGAATACCTTGAAGGACTTGAAAGCTTCTTCCCTCATCTCCCAAAAAATAATTATACATTTGTTAAAAATGAAGTCCACACTTCTCAAGTCTTTTCTCCTGCTCCAAGCAGTGAGGAACAAAAGCAACTTTGTAGTATTTCTCCATTTTCCTGCAGGAGGTCAATCTCTAGAAAGAAGAAATAACTGCATTCCCTAGACCTAACTCCTATTACCCACTCTCACTCTAACACATTCTTTGAACTGGTGTGAATGGCAAAGAGGTCCTTCGCAAGATATTTTTTATTTTTTTATTTCTTTTTTTAGCCAGAGCAGTCATACACTCGAAAGCTTGTTTTTCTGGGAGCAGTTTGTGACCCACCAATATCACTTTATAGAACCTGGTGCAAGGCAGCACTGCTTTGGTTGTAAAACTTAATTAAACACACAAAGCCATTTTTTTTTTTTTTTTTTTTAGAAAGTTTGAACAAGTTTGGTTTGGGGTTTTTTTTTTTGTTTGTTTGGGGGTTTTTGGGTTTTTTTAACCAGAATTTACTGTTTCCCTGAACTCTAAATGAGATGCAGAGATAATATTTCAACTTTGCCATGGTACTAAGGGAGTTTGCTGGACAGCAAACAACTCCCTGAGAATTTCACCAAATGGCTACTGAGAAGACAGAGTGGCTGTTCCTGAGGCTTCACTAAATCAGGGCTCTAGGGAAAAAACATCAGGTGAACTTCTCTGCTAGTGACAGAGTGCTCCCAGAGTCCTCATTTCTCTTTTCTTTCACAGAGAATTAAAATGACATATTTTATATCAAATAAACTAAGAATGCCAAAAGCAGAATATTGAAATGCTCTGCAAAATTGAACAATCACTTCTTCTGATTTCAATTCTAGTCTTTCTCACCTTCTCACTTATTGCTACTTACACACTAAAAAAATGAAACATTCATTTTTTAAGAATAATAATAAAAAAAAAAAATCTTATGGTTACCCACTGGGGTTTTTTTAAGACTTGTTTTTGTAGTTTTGTCCTCAGAGAAGGATTGTTGGGAAAAGTATAAGGGAATGGAATAATGGGATGCTTTACAGATAGTTCTGTATGCAAATAAACAGAGCAACAACAGCCATTTCTCTAAGTGGATTCTGCCGTCAGCATCCACCTGCATATAGGCTCTCCCCTGGGACCTAGGTAATGCAATGTAGAGCATGGATGGCTGGGTTTATTGACAGAAGTCATTTCTCTCTGAAGCTTATCATCATGCAGGGCAGTATCTTGAAAGGCAGAAACCAAGGTGAGCAGAGGAGCTCCCTACAGATATACAGTGGGGAGCTGTTAAACAGTAAATCACTGAGAGGGAGGTAAACAGAAGATATATGACTATTGGAAATTACATCCTGGCGAGTGATGGCCTATCAATTTCTTGGTCAGGCTGTTGCTGCAGTCAGTAGCCACATATTCTACCTCACCTATGTTGTAGCTTGAATCTTTTGTGGGGTATCATGAGAAGAAATGGAAATAGCAAGGTGCAAGCAGGGATTTCCAAGCCTTCTCCCTCCCCATCCAACATCTGGAAATGCACAGAGCCCTGACCATAGCACAGAAGAGGAAGGGTTCTTCAAATGTCACCAGCATTTTAACCAACAAGAGAGGTCAGGAGAGAGTCAGGGTGGGGTTGATTCTGCCCCTTGCTTTCACCTTGACACATTCTGTGACTGCATAATAAACCTCTTTTTCTTCACTTTTCTCCCAGTAACATGTGGGTATTAACACTTCTTTTGTAAAAAGTTTTGGAATCAGCAAGAAGGAACTCCCTAGTGTGAAGTACTATTATAGCTTATTTCTATCAGGGTGCTGCCTGGAACTTCTGCTAAGTATTCTAACTATTATGAGGAAATACACAGTAAAACCAGAGCAAGTCCCAAAGCTCTTATTAAACAAAATATGTAAAGAGATAAGATTGCATGAAGTAACTGGGATATTGCATTCCAGGTTATTTCTTGTGAAACCTGTTGCTGTGCCCTGAGTACCAACAAACAGCTCTCTTTTACTGCATGAAACCAGGTCAGTGTCTGCAATGCTTGCCAGAAATCATCCTGTGGCAGGAGAAGTAGGAAACACAGATACCTCTGGAAGTGGAATTTACAGGAATGAATTTAGAAGATGTTTTTAACCAACCTGCAGACTCTTAACTGGGCAGTTTGGTTTATAATTAGCAGCATTTCTGGACAGTGGCAGACAATCCCTTCTACCTCTCCATGCAAAAAGAAAATGGGGAAGGAAGGAAATGACACAGAACACCATATATCACCCACAAAATACAAATGGAAAACAATGCATTTTTTATCCCATCCATCCTTTACTAGCAGACTGTTCTGCTCTAACAAATGACTCCCAGACTTTGTTATTCATGTTTTCATCATTTCTCCTGCAATGTAGGTAGCCGCAAAGTGTCAGTCTTTTAATTGTCAAAAAAAATTTCCATTTATTTCAATACTTCTCATCAGAAAAAAAAAGAAAAATAAAAGAAAAGAATTATGACCTCCCATGCGGTTTTTAATCCATGTCAAGATGTGAGTCTATAAATTCAAGGCACATATAGGGCTAAAGATACCTAATGTAAATACAATAGAGTAGAGTATCTTCTAGTAGAATTTTGTTCACTGATAACACCCCTGAAGAACAGGTCTCATTATCTCCAGCATCAGTGCCTGTATATATGCCTGAAGTTTATACTGTTTAATAGGTATATCTTTAAGCTGTCTTCAGACTGTACACAGCAATACTTACATTTCAACAAATCAAAGAATCATTTGAGTTCCTTCAGCTATGGAAGCTCTAAAAATTCCAGGCAAGATCAAACTCTTCCTCTCTTCACCTTCTATCCTACTCTCTTCTGAAGAGGGTTTATAATAAAACCAGCCATGATGTGGCTTTGCTAAAAAATCAGTCATCAATATTATGGAGAATTCTTCTGCCTGTCTTAGAAATACTGTTTGGGGATTTTCTTGGCTTGAGAATGTATCTTTTAACAGAGCCAACCCTTCTTTGAAGCCTATTTTAGCCAAGTGTCTTCATTTCAGACAAAACAGACACCTAAAATATAAATGCTAGCATCTGATCAAATGGCAAGAAGGAGGAACAAACGGAATGCCAATAATCAAACGTAGCTTCTAGGAGAAAGAAACATTTTCATACAAAGGTAGAAGTTTTCAACAAAGACTTGATGAGAAAAACTCATCAGTAAATGTCTGATAGACCTTGGTTATAAATAAAACACACAGGCTACTTAATAGGGTTGTAGTTTCAATATAACAGATCTGGCTATGGCCTGATTGAGACCTGCACCTGCCTCATCTCTCTTCTCATAGCATGCTTTAAAAAAAAAAAAAAAAAGCAAAAAAAAAGCTTTTTTTTTTTTTTTTAATTTAGCAAGTTCAAACCAGTAGGTTAATGCACTACAAATGAAATTGCCCCCTTGCTTGGTTTCTAGACTTAAATAAGTTGATGACTTTCTGAGCAGAGTCGCTTTGCACAGCCTTTGACATTTCTCTAATCCTCACTGCAGTCTCAAGGAGTCTCAAGTAGGTGCATCTGGCTGCACTCTGCAGCCTCCCCAAGCCATCCATTTCTGAGCAGCTACAACAGATCTCCAGCAAAAGGAACAATTTCCCTGTTTTTCTGGAGGCTTCACCTTGTTCAAGCTTCTTAAAGGCACACAAAGCAAGGGCAGGGATAACAGATGCCATCTGTCACAACTGATTTGGGCACATTACAATCTTCTTTTTTTTTTTTTTTTTTCTTTAAAAGAGAACTTTCAATTAGTGGAATTAAATGATCCAGTTTCCAGCCCAGCCCACTGCAGAACAGATTTTGTGCAACTGAGGAGATAGGTGGGAGGAAAAAATTGAACCCCAGGGCGATAAAAAAATGACCAGAGAATGAACAAGGGAACTGCTAATACTGACATTAGCTGCAGAGCCACAGTCTCTGACTGCCAGGGAGTGTGCAACTCTCAGAACAATAAACCTGCTTACTGAAGATCATGGAAAAACTTTCTAGAGCACTTCTTTGGCCCTCTTCAGATTTACAATACCATCACCTGGAGGATCACTTTCACTAACTCCCATGTTTAATCACAGAAGGGCAATCTTTAATTTCTGTGAAATGTCCCAAATCTACTGTAGCTGGTGTGGATGTAGCAGCAGACCCAAGAAACATGAAAATCTACATTACCAAAGAACCAATGTCCTTTTGTGCTGTTCTAACACTGCTACATGGTAGTCACCCCATACATATTGTAGGTCTCCCCAAAATTACCAACAGGAAACATGAATTATAAGTGCCAGTTCCCCATGCTTCAGGTCTCCAAAAATATTTTACATTTTAGCTCAGATATCACTTAATGGTTCTAGCAGCAGGAGCAGCAACAGATTTGTCTCAGTTGTCATGACCATAACAAGCAGACACTCTAGAAAATGCCAGGTAAGCGGCCTTGGAAGGTTAAGGGTCATATCACATTTACAGGATAATACCTAAACCATGCTTTTTGGGGCTACTTTAGAGGCAATATTCAAAGGTGCCTCAGTTTCAAGTTAGGGGCTTTATAGATACTGCTAGTCTTGGGTTGTTAGATTGCTATCACAAGAGGAGCTTTGGTAAAGGTTGCTGGTCACCTTCTGGGGTCAGTGTCAGGGTTTGGATTTTCCAAGTTTTTGGATCATTAACCTTATCCTCCTTTCATCTGAGACCATACTCTGTGAAGGTAATGGATCAGAGCCTCTGGTTTACTAAGATAACAACCACTTATTTGAACAGCAACTTTGCTGAACTTATTTCAGATACAAGACTCTGCCAGACCTGTGTGGGCTACACTGATAAAATGGTGCAGGGCTCTTCAGCTGCTCTATCTTTCTTCCCTGCTGCCACGTCAGAGTCCTCATGGGCCTCTTTGACACAGCCCCTCTGTGAGGGTTGTGGGCTTTAAAAGGTCCTGGGCTCAGCTCCTCTTGATCCCAGAGAGCTCAGGGTGACATTCTTGTCATGAAGCATTAGGGAAAATGAAGTCTTAGCTTAACACAGAGAAAAGGGGACATCTCTGCTTTGATAAATGCCCTTCTGTTCAGAGGGATATAGATTGGGTAAACAGCAGTCCTCTAACATGGCTGGGGCAATGGTCTTTGAATACAGCATTTGAGGAAAATAAAGCAAGACAGAAACAGACTTTAGCACTGCTTCAAGCACTTGCAGTTCTACTGGCCATAAGAGTCAGCAGTAGAACTCATTTTTGGGCACAGGTTTTGAACACAGAGGTAGATTATATGACTAATGACAATGGAACTGAACTAATAATAATGAACAAAACAAAATCCAGCTTTGCACTAGGTCAGGCAGGAGAAAATGAAAGGCAGAAGGAAAAAAGTTGATATTTTTGTCTGCCAATGTACGAATTGATATATTAGAAGAAATAGTGTGTTTTAGTCTTTCTTTAGAAGCAGCAAATAGCTTCCTTTCACACAGCATTAAGAATCAGTGGCTAAAGTGATTTCACCAAATGGGGAATGTATCCCATTCAAAGACAGCATAATGTGCATTGTTATGGCTTTTTCATTTCTCCTGAATAGCAGCAGGTAGCTATTGTTCTTCTCACTTCATAATCTTCAGAGGTTTTCAAATTTTCCGTTGCAGATAATACCATCCCAAAGGAGATTGCGTTATTACTGGCTTCTCCGACATTATTTCAAATCTGTCTTTCTTTGGTCATGTTTTCAGGTGAAATAAGTACCATCATATCTGTCTGACTCTTGATATAGAGTTTTATTTTCAAGAGTTGTAGAGCTGTTCTGGTGGATTTCCTTCTTTTTATTAATTATTTGCCTCCTAGTTAGTGGGGTCAAGAGATTCCAGTCTTACCTTATTAAAAACAAAAATTTAAAAAAAAAAGAAATTCTGGACTTTATGTAATTCTTCTGTGATTTCAGTTAAGTACTTGTGTGGGTTCTCCCCCTCCTTCTCTTGAATTCACTTGTGGAGACCTAAAAAAAACCAAAACCACTGTGCCAGGAGACCACAGAAACCCCAAGCCTCTGCATTGTCTATGTTTGATAAAGCCCTTTACTATCTCTAAGGAGCAAGCATTAGTGCTGCAGTTTTCAGTCTTCACTTCTTTTTGAAAAAAAACTTCCTTAAAGTCCGTAACAGCAGAAGAGATTGTGATATATGGGGAGCAAACAAATTTGATAACAGCCTTCAGATTAAACAGCTGGATTTTTCTAATGGAAAAAAATCAAAGTTTTGGGCTACATTTTCCAGTTCTCAAGGAGTGCTAACATCCCAGATATTAATTTTCTTTATTTCTAAGCTGAAGAAAAAAAAAAAAAAAAGTCATTTGTCTATATTCTATCCCTAGTCCAGAGGAAATCACTGTTCCAATCACTAGACAAAAAGACACAAAACAAAAACAACAACAACAACAACAAAAGAAAACCAAAAAAACCCCAAAACACAACAAAAACTTCAGCAAAACAAACAAAACAAAAGAGCAAAAATAAAAATAAAACAAAAAAACCCATTTCACAGTCCAGATTATTTGTTCTGATTTTCTTTTGGTAAAACTCCCAAAAAAAACCCAAACCAAACCCTAACAATGTTACAAATATATATTTATAGCCTCAAGACATTTTAAACTGTAAGTAAAAAAAAAATCAAATCAGCAAAGCAGAAGCTTTCCAAAACCTAAAATTAATTAGGATACTATTAGACTATTCTCTTAATTCTTCAATTTACCTTTAGTTCACTGAGGGGCAAGTTTTGGATTTCCTTTCCTACAGTTAAGTTATGCTTCCCATGGCTCTGACTTGAATCAGAAATGAAAAAGAATTTAGAAATTAGACAGGTGACAGAAGAGAAAGATGCTCAATTACAGGAGCATCAAACTCAAAGCGAATACCTTGATAAGACATACCTTGATTGTCACTTCTAACCAGTTCAGTAGATGCCAAACCTAAATTGTTCAAATTTGCTGACCCTGCACTCTTTGCTTACCAGACTGATTTCCACATCAAAGACATTCCTAGGGACAAACTCCTCCTTACTTTCCGGGGCCTATATCAATCAAAATGCTTCAATAACCTCTATGGATTGATTCAGTCTCCTATTTGCAGGACTGAAACTTTGCCAACTGAACAGGTTGGCACCCTTAGATGAATAGGGTGATGTCAAAGTAAAAAACCTATACAAAACAATTTGCTCAGCAGTCAGCTCATCAAGCTTGCTTGGAAAATGCCAAATCATAGGTTCTATGGCAAAACTTCACACCTAAAGCAAATCTAACTTGAAGTTTTTGCAAGGTTTAGGTTTGAAGGTTATTTTATTGACATTTTTAGCTTTCAGTCAAGTTTCGCTCATCTGAAGACAAACCTTAAATTTTGTTATTTTTCTTGTCCTAAGAAAGAGAACTGTAAGCTTTCAAAGTCTTAAAAATGCTGGATTATTCCAGTCCAAGGTGAATGAGGTATTTCTTACATCCAGGTGGTCTGAGAACATTTTTATTGAGTGGAAGAGGAGAACCTAAGAAAGACTGTCAATGATATTAAAAGTTTTTTAAAAAAAAAAATAATTAAAAAGAGAGAAGGGAGGCTAATCCTGGTTATTAACTCTATATAATCTGAAAGCTTCATACTCCTGTGCAGATGCAAAAGAGGACATAAGCCTGTCAAAATCCCACCAAGTAGCCATGTACTTATTGCAGACACCAAGAATGCCTCTGTGCCCAGGCTCTTCCCCCAGCATTTGAAATATTTATGGAACAAAGATCCAAGAATACCCCCCAGGAACTACGAGGGCTGCATACATGAGAGTGATGAAGTACGAAACACACCAGAAAAATACCTAAACAACAGCAGTTCATGCTATTCTTGGCATTCCTGACAATTACACCTAAACTTCTGACCCATAGACATGGACAGAATGGAAAAGAGACACTTTAGCCATGAGACAGATACATAGAAGTCTTTCACTAGGCACAAATGTCACATATACACAAATGCCAGTGGCAATTCAATGGTAAATTACATCCATCTCGACAGAATTTCAGGTCTTCTCTCCTGGCAGACCCCAAGACCTGAAATATAATATCCTCCTACAGAGCCTGAGGCCTTTCCTCTGTGCATTCAGAAATCCCTCCTTGACTATTCACATATCCCTCACAGGAATCACTGTTGTGTCAGGTAAGATTCTGTCAAATTGTGGTGTTTAACCTCGAAACCTCTCATGCTCCCCCACACCAGAGGATCCTGCACATTGTTTTCTCTCTAGTCTCTTACAGGGATATGCATTTCCCTTGTGGGTAGCTACTGCTTCCAGCCACTTCATGCTCCAGCAGTTCTGTAAAACTGATATTTTGTCTGCAAGTTGTTACCCCTGGCAGTGGGACTATGCCCAGGGAATACTTCCCTGCTGATGACAGAGGGACAGATCCAGAAGTCAAAAATCTTTGTGCCTTGTAGCTACATTTCCTAACTTCTGTGCTGCTGACTTTAATTGATCAGTGCTACCGAGAGTAGTTACAGATAAAATGAACTTAATATTAATCTATATAGGAACACAGTGTTTCTGACCTTCTTTACTGACAACTATCTTCCCTGGATTACCTCTAAGCAACCTACCTTGGAATTTTATACCTAAGTAAACAAAAAACAAATTTTGAGTTATTTTTGAGCACTTTCATGAATAAAAGCAGTTATTTCAGCTAACATAATTCATAACTTGATCTTTTTTCCTCAGTCATAAAAAATATTATCTATATCTGAAAACATCTGCTAAATCCTGCCTGGATTGCTTGTTCAGAGGAGCAGTTACTTACTTGGTAACTCACATTGGTTTTTATGCTAAGGCCTCACCAAAAGGGGTTGCCCCACGCTTCCTGAGCCAAGGAGCAAGTCCAGTGACAACAACCAGGCTCAGCAACTAAGCACAAACCTATAGGCAAATGCTCTGCATTTCCTCTGCTAGTATTTGGGAACTTCGGGAAGATCTGTCTTTCTCTTTTATCATCAGAAATCTGAGTGAAAGCTTCAGATCTGTCACAGCACTCTTGGGTTTATCATGTTCCAAGATATATCATGTATCACAGCACTCTCCCTTGGGTTTATCATGTTCCAAGATATTTCCCACATCGGTAAGAGCCACAGGTGGAGGGAGCAAACCTGGCTGAAGCACAGGGCACTGTCACCTGCAGGCAGGGTGTCCCATGGATACAGCAGAAGATGGTGTAATGCAAACAAAGTGATGAAGGCTGATGATTGCAGGGTGCCACTGAAGTCAGTGAAAAGTTATTCCACCTCTGCATTTAGTTCCTCTGAACGTAATGATGACATTTCAGTTGTCATTGCCTTCTATCTACGGCCTCTCTTGGAGAAGAAATTGCTGCATTTACAAAGGTTGTGGCCAGATGATAAACTCTGATAGTTTTCTTCCCTTTCTGACTTTGATTCTTAAATACACACAAGATAGCAACCTGATTCAGGCCCCCCAAGTACTAGGTATACTACAATTCTTTTCCCTCCAAACGGGTATAAGTGCTTGCTCAGAAAGCTGTAAGGATGGAAATTGATTTTGCATTCTCCTTTCCTTGGTCCCTTGGGGAAGAATTGTAAACAAAGAAGAGAATGGGTGAATTCCAATATTTGCAACAGGGAAGTAATTAAAAACTTTTCAGCGTATAAGGGGAGTTTCTTTGTTGGAACCCTGGACACACAGGATTTCTGGCTTTCTGTGCTGACAGTGACTGATCCTCAAAAATACACTGCATTTGACCTGAAGCCATGGAAAAGGCTTCCAAAACTGAGCGATACCACTGAGACTGTGAGTGTGAGTTGAATAGAAGTGTGTTATATCATAGGGTGAGAGATTTAGAGTTTGGGGTTTGGGGATACAGTAATATATATGTAACAAGATGGAAGTTTAGGGCATAGTCTTTTTCATCTTCTTCTCCTTCTGCTTCACAAGTTCGGATGATTTTGTGTGACTGGTTGAAAAAATTCACAGTGCAGAACATGGGTGGTTAGTTATTGGGTTAAAAGTAAAATAAACTAGTTGGCATCTCATAATTGGGTAGTTTAGGCTTAAAAAGACCTTGAAGACATTACTCTTTACTCCATTTCTACTCTGTTAACTTAGCATGTAGAAGCACTCATGGTCAGTGAGTCTGTAAAGTGGATAAGAAATAAAAAACATCCAAATCTGAACAAGAATTCTGTCTCTCGCTCTTTTAATCCTGACCCTGAAAAGAAAAACCTGATAAAGCCAAGGGTTTATTTCTCAAGGTTGTCTCTGATAACCATAGAATCATTGAAAGAGTTGGGTTGGAAGGGTTCTTAAACATCATCTCATTCCAACCCTCTGCCATGGGCAGGGACATTTTTCACTGTCCCAGGCTGCACAGAGTCCCATCCAGCCTGGCCTTGAACACTTCCAGGGATGGGGCAACATTTCATTGGGCAACCTGTGACAGTGTCTCACCAAAGAATTTCCTCCTTGCATTTGACTAAAATCAACGATACCAACAGAAACTTTTAAATATTAGCATTACTTTGTTTTGTGACAATGCTGATTATGACCTGTGGCTTTTAAAATATTTATCATTCTTTCTAATATGTTAGAATGTTTCTGGTCTTGCTTTGTCTCTAATTTTATATAGGAAGTTATAGAAGATACATGCAAGTGGCTTGCAAGGAAAAGAGAAGCTGTAGTGATTAAGGAAGAAGCATAGAAAGAACAACATAGAAATAGAAAAACTTCAGAAACCCACAGTGGAGCAACAGACAAGGAAAAAAATGTGGGGGCAAAAGAATTCTGAGATAAATTTGCTATATCAAGGCTCAAAAAACCCTTCACTGCAAACATAAAAAAGCCCCATAAGAAATGGCAGACCTGGCAAATAACCATTTCTCCATGTTCTCTCCTTGTCTGGGTTCCATTCCTAAATCCTCCAGGTTAGGGCAAATAATCCTGTTTTTGAAGCAAGAGTAAGAATTACATAAACCATGAAGGGCAAGCGACTCAATGAAAGGACTGGGTGTGTGCTGCTGCTGAGTGTGATACAGATCCATAATCCAGATAGTGATGTCTTACTCTGGGAAGTCTGTCTGTGCAATACTCTGAAGCTCTTTAATAAGCTGCCCTCTTCCGTTTTTGTAGGTAAAGATGGAAAAGGTAAAGTCTACAATCTGCTTGGCTTAGATATTTTATGTGCTTTTAGTGACGCTAATAAACAATGTCAAAACAACTGCACATTATGCAGGTTTGAATTTCTCAGCAAAAAACTATTTGAAATTTATAGTTCTTTAAACTTCCTTCCTCTGGAAATTGCAAACAGTACCTTTGGCAAAACTTCTTTTAATTTGCATTTCTAGTCAAAATTACGGTTTGTTAATTAAGAAGAATATTTTAATAGCATAAAATTACATTCAAGGATCTAATAAAACAATGTTTTTGTTGTTGGGGAATTTTTTTCTTACTTTTTTTGGTTTTGGTTGATTTAAGTGAAACCTTTCAAAAAAACTGCCTGAGCAGTGACATGCAACAATACAATCTGACATTGTAGTGAGTGAAAGCAAGTTTTGTGCTTTAGGGGACTTTGAAGTGATGTTGCACTGAATTCAGTTCACAGCATGTTAAACACAGGGAAAGAACACAACATGCTTATGTACAGGACCTTACAAAGCCAACTGTGAGCATCTTTACCTGAGTCTTGCATGTGGGGTTCAAAAAACTAAACTCAACCTTTGTCATCCTCTCTCATGGAGAGGAATTGACCTAGAACCCTACTGAAAATCAGACTGTTGCAAACTGCCTAAGAGAAAATAGACTGCTGGGAAAGACGAGAGACTCCTGCGACACTGAAGGATAGCAGCACATTCACCTAATTGGGGAGGAAGTTGTTCTCTGGTTGTATTGTCACTACCACCATATTTTTCTTCATATTAGTTCTGCTTCCATGTCTGAAATGTCACTTTGGGGACCGCTGCCAGATGTTGTTTGGATGAAGGTGACAGAAAGCGTTATAATACTAGATGAGCCTGGCATATGTGCATCATCTATAATAAAGTTCTACCTGCAAGAGCAATGATAATTTGCAGAAACTGATGAGCTTTTGCTGAAGAGGAGAAGCTATGGCCAGCACTGCATAAGTAGCATGAAATTCTGTATCCCACTGAGAGTTCACTCTGAGCGTGTCTCTAATAGCAAGTTTATGGGTAATGGTATAAATGCATGCTAAATTGTATTTTTAAAAATATTAAAAATTGTTAGCCCTGAGAAAATCCAATTCAGTGTTTCTAGTGCTTAGTCCTGAGCACAGAAAATATTTGTTAGTTTTGGGCATAAAACAAAGATGGCTATATCCATGCCTTACAGTCCTTTCAATAGAATACTTTTCTAGAGAGAAATATTTAATTTTATCTGAGGGATTTATTTGTTTGGGTTTTTTCTCTACAGTTCCTAACTATTTTTTTATTACCTGCATTTTTTCTTCTGCTCTTCTTTTTCTTCTGTTTCCTCTGAACTCTCCGCTCTATTTTACTCTTATATTTGCCAGTAGAAATGGGAACTGAAAATAATGTTTTGTCAGATGTTTTGAAAAAATAAGTTAGGAATACTTAAAGAAGAAAATCATGCCCCTTGGCTTCATAATTATCTATATGATAATATCTATTTCTTAAAAACAAGATAATATATATTGATATAAAGATAGTTTTACACATATGCAGACATGTTTGTAGAGAGCACACATAGCTCATCTTTGTACCCTATGTCCAAGGTGTAAAGAGCCTCAGAAGACATTTAAATTACAAATACTCCTATTTTAAGTCCCTGGAGTAATTTCACTTTAAGTGAGATTAAGATCCAGTATAAGTATTATGAATGGGACTATTATTCAAGTCAGATGACAGTTCCCATTATAAAGCCCTGATTTTGGTGGCCTATAATTTTGCTGAACTTTAATCTTTCAGGCTGACGTGTTCCTCACTGGCAGGATGGGACTGGAGGCTATATGGTTCAGAAGGATGGTCCATCTGTCAGAAATATAGCCTGTCTCCTAAATTAAAACTTCATTTTATCTCTTCACAGCATATTCTTACTCCCTGTCTTGAGTTTCAAGAGATACTCCAGCGTCCTTGGGCTCAGTCTCTGCTTGCCACCTACCAACAGCAAGGTGAGGATCTGGGCAGTACATGAAAGAGGAAAAGAGGAAACTGGAAGGAAGGTAGTCCTACTCCTGTTGAGAACTCTTCTGCCAGCTTCTGCTTTTCTCCATATTCCCATTTTATTTTAGACACCATTTTTTATGTCTCAACAGGAGGCCAAAGGAGGAATAATCATGAACTGCCTTGTCATCCCTCTGTTAAAGAGAATACATCTAAATATATATTTATTTCAGCCAATAGTGAGAAGCTTGCAATTGAAACTGTGATGTGGCAAAAGTAACTTAGTAAATCAATTTCTATTTATTCCTGGTTACCTGATTCACAGAACTACTGAGTGTTTACAGCACCATCCGCCAGCAAGAGAACCCATACAGTCAACTAACCTAAAAACTAACTAATCCCAAAACAGCCTGAAAACACAAATTGGTTGTCTCAGTGGGAAACCAAAACTAAAAGGTAATTTTGATTAGAATTACAAAAACAAAATAATCTTTAAAAAATTAAAATTAATTTAAAAAAGATTTTGAACTGCAGATTATCAGTTCTTGTGTATCTCTACTGAAGTGATAGAACTCTAGGGCATGTGAAAGACATTGCACCTTAAAAGGCAACAGGTGTCAGTTTGTGGGAATTGTGTTGGCAGCATGGATTCATAGGCAAGAACACTTGAGACAATTTACTGTTAATTGAAATAGAGAGGAAACTATTTCGTATAATAAAGAACAAGACACATCTGCTTACACAGTGCTGAATAGAAGGCACACAACCCCAATGTAACTCACTCAATTAGAAAAAAACTTGTAATATCTGAGGATTAAGCTTGGATTATTGGGCTACTGATCCACACACAGATATTTACATTTTAGAAAATCAGATTGGCAGGGTATTTAAAAAAAAAAAAAAAAAAAAAAAAAAAGAATTAGAAAGTCCTGCAAATTTGAGTAATGATACATGCAATGATTTCTTTTTCCCCATTTGGTAGTAATCAAATAAAAAAAACAATTCATGAGTATGAAAACACGATATTAGCGTCTCCTCAGTAGTCATACAGAATTATTTCAGCAGCTCCCTAAAGCTACCTGCAATCAGGATCTGAAAAGAGCTGGGAAATTAGCAGCAGTAAACCAGCAGTGATGGCTGGAAATGTTTTACTCTAAAGCACATCTAATAAATGCAGGTCAGTTGTTTGGACACAGATGTCTAATATTATATTTGGAAACCCATTTTACTCAAAACAGGTTTCCTTGGGACTTGTGTACAGAAGACTGGAGAAAACCACCATTTGGAAATGGGAGGCAAGAAGTCATCCCAGAACATCTAAAATGTTGTGTGAGTGGTGTGGTTTTACCCAGTAGTTCTCAGCTTAGACTAGAGATTTCTCTGTTCACTAATATTTGGATGTCCCATTCTGAGATAAGCTTGGGTGATGTCTCTCAGAGGGAAAATCACCTTTGGACCTTGATAATCTCAAGATACCTGAGGTTAAAATATTTATGTGAAAGATACTGGATTTTTATTTATTTATTTTTTTAATTTGTTTTTCATTTGCTCTGAGGTAGCATTGGGTATCATTCAAAGTTTCAGGTATAATTCACAGGATCAGTGCTAAAACAAGCAGTTACCTACACATGACCAGACTATGTATGTTCTAGACTATAAAGATGCACCAACACACAAAAAAATGTATAAGTACATAAAAAGTCAAAAAGCTACAACCAATTAAAAAAAAAAAAAAAAACAAACCTTCTATATATACACCCACAAAATTAGTCAGCCATAAGGAAGAGCTTCAGCAACTAAGAGAAGAGGGTGAACTTCTCATCTATTTCAGGCTAACCTATAAGCAAAACAGATAAACGTGTTAACTACTTTCCCAAGTGGAGTCTCAGGGGATGTTGAGGAGAAACATATGCCAATAATTGTAAAGAGGGACTGCTGCTCACTTTTAATTGCAAAACAGATGAGAAGGTTTTTGGTCTTTAAATACTGTTTCAATACTTGAAAAATAAGAACATAAAAGCAAGTAACTGAGCACTGGAACAACTAAACTATTCTAAATATGAACAGGCTGTATTTTTCAGTAGTCGTAGCATTTATCTTAGAAAGCTCAGACAGTTTGGCTAGCTGTATCATTATTATGCCATTCATCAGCCACTGTAGTTATTTGTCCCTTTTAGCATTAATTGAATGGTGATCCTATTATTCCCTCTGCCTCTGTCCTTCATATCTTTTATATTAAATTTCCTAATGATTTTTTTTTTGTTTTCTGTGATAGTTTGTAAGCAAATTATTGCTGTTTGTAGTTTTAACTCTACAGGGCTAAGGAAGGTTGACATAAAACAACCTTAATTAATTGATAAACAAAAAAGACCATGAATTTAATTATATAGTTACAATAAACCTTAAAAATGTGAAAATATTTATAGCATATACTTAAAAAAGAAATTATAACCCACAAAACCTCTCCAGTCTGATTAGCAATACTGGTTAAATATATTGTTTTTATTACATTCTAGGCAATCTTACAGAGGAAAAGAAGCTGTTCTCTACCTTCCTGTTTTGTGAGTGTTCATGTATTACAGTCAAAGTCATATATTTCTAGATATCTTCTCACCATTTACCCTACACCCTCCTTACAGGGAGTTGTAGACATTGATAAGATGACCCCTGAGCCTCCTTTTCTCCAGGGTAAATACCCCCAGCTCCCTCAGCTCTTTATCATCAGACTTGTGCTCCAGACCCTTCCAAACTCAACTGCCAGATCTGCTCCAGCACCTCAATGTCCTCCAGAACTGAGGAGCCCAAAACTGGATGCAGGATTTGAGCTGTGGCCTCACCAGTGCCCAACACAGGGGACAGTCACTGCCTTCATCCTCTGGCCACATCACAGGCCAGGATGTCCTTTGTTTCCTTGCCCAACTGGGCACTGCTGGTCGTGTTCAGCCAATGCTGGCCAGCAACCCCAAGTTCTTTTCTGCTGGGACACTTTCCAGACACTCTTTCCTCAGGCTACAGCACTTCAAGGGACTGTTGTGGCCAAGAGTAGGACCTGGCACCTTGTCTTGGTTAACCATTGGTCTTGCACTATCTGTCTGGCCTGTCTATATGTTCCAAAATGTGAAAAATTAGTAGCACCTAATATTGTTATCCTGCATCTTATTATTTCTCTTCTTTATTAAATTTTGAATAACTGTTTAAAAATTGCAGCCATATTTGAAAGAAAATTAGGAGTATTAAAGCCATTAAGTATATAAAATGTTCTTGGGAAATGGGCAAACACTGAATTAGTTTCATCACTTTGAAAAAGGATGCAGCATAACTCAACCACTATGAGACACTTCAGTATATCTATAGGATAGAAACACTGTAAATACCTAAAGTATGTCAAAAGATTAGACCTAAAGGCACCCACTAGAGACACAATGGATAGAAAATTAGGTTTCATTAATTCTGCTCTCCAAGGAAGAAAGTTTTTTGTATTTTTTCGGTTTTGTTTTTTTTTTTCCTCATTCAGTTGCATCAGACTTTGGATTACTGCTTTAAAATTAGCTATGTCCAAGTCAAATTCATTTAGCTGAAAACTCCTTCAGATACTTTTGATCTTCCATAAATCAAAAGCTCTTGTGGAGAAACTTATCAACAACATTCAACAACATTCCTGCCATATATTAAACCAAAAGTCTGTGAAATATTCTTAGCAGAATACACGAATTATGCTATTGTAGATTACAACAAATGCATTTGGGGTTTTTTCCTACCATTTTCAAGGCAATGCAGAAACCATTTTCTTACGTTTCTCTCACAGCTTTCTCCAGTGGAAGTGGAGTTGTACCAAGCATGCCTAGAATTTACATCACTACAGAAAACAACAGTAGAGCGCAGACAAACTCTATTTGTGACTCTGTTTATGAGGCAAGTGCTTTGCTCAGGGATTCTTGTCTTGTTTTGGACACTTAGAGCATCAGTCTATGACTTTCAACAAGTTCCAGTGTTCTTCCATAGGTCATCTTACAAAATATTTTGTCTGGTCTAACAGGTTTAGTGATTTGCTTTTGGGATTATAAATCCATTGGTTAAGCTTCAGTTATTTTATTCAGTTTTTGTTCATAATCAGGGGATTTAAATAAAATAGTCTAACAATCTAATCATACGCTACTGTCAGCTGAAGAAAAGTGCCAATGTTAAGTTCCAATTCTCACAAGGATAGCACTTAATAAATGGTGTCTTCTGGATGGTGATTGAAAGAAATATATTGCATTTATAGTGTGATGTGGCTAATCAGCTGCAAGAAAAGCTACAATAATCCCTTGTTTTTTGTTTTGTTTTTTTTAATTTATTTAGACTTTAATAAGTGGCCTTCAGTGTTGTTTCTATACTTACGTCATGGTTATACTCAAGTATCACAAACAGAAAAATCACCTGCTTGCTTCCATTCTCTAAAACCTTTTCTGAGTCTTGCTCATTCCTGTGCAATAATTTTTACATTTTGGTTTCCAAATACACCATTAGCCTACAAAATTTAGAGAACTTTGGTCATACCTGTTCATTAATTTTTCTGCCTGTCCTTGCTGCTTAAGCAGTAAATTGTTTCTTCTAAGGGTGGTGTTTTACTGACCCTAAGCCTTGTACCCTAGAGGACCAAATCTAATAGGACTATCAGAAAAATATTCCCATCAGAGTGAGTTCTTGAAAAAGCAGAAGACTGGGTACCAAACTCAGTGCTGCTCTTCATTCACAGTTAATTTACTGAGCTAAACTCTGTGACTGTGCAGTTCTAGTTTAGGAACCTGTTTGGATCTAGGTTCATTCACTGCCTGGCAGTCCATCAAGCATTTCTATATTTGCATCTACTTTAAAAACATAAAAATACATCTGATTCTTGAAAAGAGCCATTTCCTAGACTGTAGTGAAGATGGCTGTTGGCAAACTCCTGTTACCAACAGAAGCATTAAACATTCTGCTTCAATGTGCGGCTGTTTTGGTCTTTTAGTTAATTGGGAAATTCCCAAGAATCCATATCAAACTTAACGAGCACATTGGAGAATTCAAGATTCAGCAGCTCAAAGACACTTTTCAGTGGTGTCTTTTGCTGCAACGTTCACGTGGTGATGTGCATAACTTGACTAGACCACGCAACAAATATTTTGTGACAGCACTGTCCTAAAGTTAGAGCATTATTCTTGTGCTAGTTTTTGAATATGTAATCAAAGATCTCCAATCAACTAAAGGGAAAACAAATGAACAAACAAACCACCTCGAACAACTGCAGAGAAATACTTCCCAAGAAAAATCTCAAACCAAAGTACAATCAAACAAGCACAGATTTTCCAAGTTAGTGTAAAACAGAGGAGAAAAGGGAAATTTGGATATGAAAATACAGTAATAGTAATACCACCATAATATCAAGAGGAACAGACAAAACAAGTAAAGAAAATAACTGCAAGAAAAGTGGAATTCCTTTGCCTCTTTTTGAAAAATTTAAATTTTTATTCAGCTCAAATTTCTCTGGATTTATTTTACCTTAATTTTACATTAGTTTTGTACCATATGGGCAATGTAGGTCAGTTTTAAAGGAAAAAAAAAAGTGACATTTTGAATCAAAAAGTCAAAGTTTCATTTTACAAATGTCAAAATGAAATGGTTTGGCATTTCCAAAATGAAACATTTCATTTCAGAAAGGTCAAAATGATATGTTTTGACATTTTTTAAATTTCTCCCTGCTTTTGTTCTGACCAGAACTATTAGTCAAATTCAACCTTGATTAGTTTCGGGCCCCTTTAAGCTCAATTTTCTATCCTAATTACCAGTCATGAAAAAAGGTTTGCCCAGTGTCACTACGACAAAGAAAACAATACGATCTTTAAAACTGTGCTGGAACTGCTTCTGTAACACACTCTCTGTCCGTCTCCTACTTTGTCTCAGCCTCCAGCATCCGAGTACCTACCCACGTATTTTCACAGCTGTGAGAGTTAGTTTTGCCCTGCTGCATGCCTTAAATTAAAAACAATAACATAGCCAAAGGCACAATGTCTCAATTAAACCAGAAGCTGGACAGAGAATTAATTGTCCTAATGGACAGTTTTCAGCATTTTTATAGTGCACATATATTGCCCAGGTGTTGCAATTACAGTCACTATAAAAATGCTTATAGGTGATAAATGTACCATGGGAATGTGAGGCAGAGTAATCTGCCCACTGCCCTTAGCAATAACATGTCAGCATTTCTTTTCAGTGTCTCATGGGCAGTCCACACTAAACTCAATATTGTTAGTTTAGCTTCTTATGAATAAATAAATCATATTAAGCACTGAAAGCAGGATTGAGGTCAAAACACTGAATAAGAATAAATAAAAAGTTATAATGCCTGCTTGCTGTGTTGTTGTGAGGTGTGTGTAGCAGAGTGAGAGATCAGCTTTCCCACTATTCTGCCAGCTCACTGGGATCAGTGTGGGGCAGGTAGGGGACAAAAGCAACACCACTGCACTGACTGCAAATGCACCACACCAGATTTACAGCAACATCATAAAGAAATACCTCGCCATCGAGTCAGGGGTCTTTCCACAAGCATTGCTGGAATGGCAGAGAGCAAAAGAGTTTTATTCCTTCTCCATGCATTAAGGACAAATCCAAGGAAAACAGGAGAAGGGATGTAAAGACAACCTATGACTTGTTTTTTTCCCCAAGCATATCAGATCAAGTGATCCTGATAAATGTCATGGATCATATCATTCGGTCTGTGATCTGACCCTAAACAGCCTGAAGAGAAACAACATAGCTTCAAGAATCCTTCAGTTATTTATGTCTTTTGCAGGATTTTTGGTTTGCTTGTTTGGCTATTTGTTTTCTTAATGAATGTTTAGAAACTTGTGGCATATTCTGTAGAGAATCTCAGGAAGGACACAAACACACTTAGTAATGTTTCGCTTACTAGATCTTGTCTGCACAGAATGTCTGTGCAGAAATTTTCTCTTTAAGTCCAGTTGGCATCTACCCTGTCTGTTGTCTCCTCATGACACTATCCATCTCCTTTCCACAAAATCAAGTA
This sequence comes from Certhia americana, assembly GCA_018697195.1. NCBI lineage: Eukaryota > Metazoa > Chordata > Aves > Passeriformes > Certhiidae > Certhia > Certhia americana. The sequence continues at coordinate 7,526,602 of CM031857.1, read as the reverse complement.
AAACTACAGTGCTTGTGTCCTCCTCATGCCCTCAAAACTGGCAGGTTGTCAATATGTGCTATCCTGCACTGCATCTCCTGGAATTCTTCTTAGACTGATGACTTTCAAGCCCTTAAACCTAGCTATGCAATACTTTGTGCATAATGTTATCTGCTGAAAGAATCAAATAGCATGTTATTAAAGTTTGAAAGGCTTTATCTATTTTTCATAAGCATTTTAATGGGCACTGCATTCCCTTTTGCCTCCCATATGCTCATCAGCTAAACCGATCTCAAAATGGTCATTGTATACTTAGATTTTATTATAAGAGATGTCCCAGAGGCAGTAGAAAGAAGAAACAAGTACTTAGCTCTACTTTACCTAGGCTTCAAGGATTACTAAAGGATTGCAGTTAAAGGGTTCAAGTTTTCTTTGGCTTGTTTTTTTTTTTTTTTTTTTCTCATTCATTTTTGTCGCTGATGGTCTAATGGCAGATTTTGATCTGTAACTGTGTTTGCCCCTCCTGGCTATTCCTACAGTCATTTTGCCATTTCTCTGTTTTCTGTTTGGGAATACCACTGTGTTAAGTAATGTGAAAGAAATCCAATGATGATGGAGCATGGAAACTTCGTGTTGGTGTCCAGACTCTTCTCCCACAGTTTCACCTATGTATAATTCATAATGCATCATTTGGTTGTAATATCAACCAAAAGCAGTCCTCCACAAACTTTACCACCTGAGATATTCCTTAGATTTTCATTTGGTATCCCCAAAACCAAATTGCAGTTCCATTGGTTTAAATATATAAGTTATTTTTCATTTATATTCATTTTCAGAATGCAAAAAAACATTTTCTCATTTAAATGAAAGTTTTCAGCAAGCTTTCCTCAGTAATGGAATATGAAGCTAGTTACACAAAGGGCATCTTACTAGAGGATTGATTGCATACCTTTAGAAAATACTGAATTCTTTATCCTTCTAAATGAAAGAGCTACAGGGGTAGAACTGTAATCCAAGGATGTGCAAGTCTACCAGATATTCAAAAAGAACATACAAGGTATCTTTTAGGGCATATTGACCACTTCTACACTGTACATCATTTGGCCTTGGTTCCACATGGGTGATGTGCCAATAACAGTAATCAGTTTGGGCTGGTTTCCATTCATGTAGAAAACAGGATAAGCCCTGCTGGATCCATTAAGAGAGTGTTTTTAAAACATGAAGTTATGTGAACATAACTGAGGGCCAGAACCTCTGGGTTAGCACTGGAGGACTATGTGGAAGGCAGGGGGACTAACCTGGCACAGTTCTAATCACCCTGTCTAGGGGAGCAGTCCAGTCCTCATCAGAAACTATTCCCAGAAGTACACCTGAGTATTGTTTTAGGAAAGGCCAGTGGGGGCAAAAAAAAAATGAAAAGAAAAAATAAAGGAGGAAGGAAAAAGGCAGTGATCAAAATAATGATGCAGCAAAGCAGAGCGCTTTCTCTCAGAGCCAGAGCAATCATTGTTTTCCTTAAGGAATGTAAATGCTTTCACCTTACACCGAGGATTTAGGGAAAATATAACTATTTCAGTGGCTCAGTGCAGTGCATTTCTGCAGTAACTTGCCTGCCCTCTACCAGTATTTCTTTCTCTTCCAATGGTTCACAATTTTGTTTTTTCCCACATCTTTGCTTAAATATCTTTATATTATGTAAATGACAGGGACAACAGTATGTCTTCTGCTTTGCATACTACATTTCATTTACAGGAAATCATGTTTTAAAAAAAAAAAAAAAAACATTTTACACAAAGAACAAATCATTCAGAACAGTAATGTTTCCATGTCAGATTACTAACCCAAACTTAAGCTATATGAACTGAATTTTTAAACAGATGTGAAGATGTTTAGTTTTACTTGGAGTCACATGGTATCTTTTTCTGACTGTCAGATGTTTTTCCATTCATTATCCTAGACTCTCTGGGTTTGGTAAAGCTTTCTTTGCCTAATCCTGAGCCATTCTTCTACTGATTAAAGAGAGGCAAAAACCCACTGGTTTGGTTTCCCTCCAGGTACTTGACTCTATACTATGATCAAAACTCATTCCTTATTATATCTTTATAAAACGTGTTCAACATCTGTGTTCTAGGACAAAATTTTTTATTTATGAAAAAAAATCAAAGCTGACTTTAATGGAAATTGTGTAATATCAAAGTTAGTACAGCTTCATCCTACTACCAAACCAAAGATAAAAGGAAATGGGTCCAAAAGGTCACAAAGAATTCCAGAGCCCTGGTCCACTTGGAACTGAAGTTTGTGCATAAATTCTCTGTTGGATAAGAACATTAAATAACATCAAATTTATTTATTATATTTAGTTAGTAATTACGATTATCTTGCGTTCCTGAGATGCAAAGAAACATATTCAAACTTCATACTGAGAATAGTTCCCTCTTTTCATGAAGTGTCTAAACCAAAAAATTAATTCAGTATATATAGAAACTCATAGAAACACTTTTATATTGGGAACAAGGAAAACTTAGCAATTCTCACACATTCACTATCTATATGAGTTAATCAGACTAAGACCTGGTGTCAGATATATCCTGAGATGTAGCAACTCAGCAGAAAATATGCTCCTCAATTTCACAACTAACTTGAGCAGATCAAGATAGGCAAGAAAACTGGTACTTTCAGGTCAAAAGTTCTTAAACTGGCAATATATCATGAAAGAAAAAAGCGTCCTAAACAAGAAAATCATAAGCTGCTCTGTCCATATTTCAGCTTTGTAACAAGTAGCCTTATACAGTTGTTTAACTCATCTGGAGAGAAAATAATATATAAAGATTTAAAGATATTATAGGTCAGAAAAATAATAAAAATATTAATATGAATATTTCGAAATACAAAAAATATAGAAAATAAAGTAGAAAAAATAAGCACTTTCATCTCTTAAAAGTTGTGTCATCCAATAGAAACTTACACAGGATGAGAGCTGTAAGGTAATAATTGCATGATAATGTCAGTTTGTAATGTGCAGCAAATGCAGGAGCTTCATTAGAAGATGGGTCTTCATTTTCTTGCCCCTATTCACTTGGTGGAAATCAAAAATTCAAAAGGCAACATGAAGGAGGTCAGCATGTGGTACCTCTGGAGAAGACTGTGACAGTAACTAGGGATGGGCTCAAATTAATCAGAAGACACTGGTAAATGCAGTCTGAGCCCTTATAAAATCTGTTCCTGTTGCTATGTTATAAGGAGAGAAGAAGAAGACTATTTTTTTGTCTTTCTTTTTTAAAACCTAGCAGTCAGAAATCCCAGTTTGCTATCTAAGCTTAAAACTAACAGCTGGAAATATCTTGGGAAAATTTCTATCTTTAGGAAAACAAAAAAGGAAAGGATGTATATCTGGAAATATACCCTCTGAATACAAAATTGTTTTAAAGAGATGATCCTAAATTTCTCTCATTAGCATAACTCCTTCCTAATACAATAGAAAAAAACACCTGTTTACCTACATGGCTTTATTTACCAGATACACACACACATCTCCACAAAACACGCAAGCAAATTGCACACGACATGGAAAAAGAACTGATGTGTGAAGATCAGGGCTGGCTTTGTAGCCTGCTGAGCCCTTCAGTGCAGATCTATGTAGGACAAATTCCACTGGAGAGTGTCTTTTATCATTAGTTGATCCCAGGGTCTCAAGGAGATTGCACTTCATTGACCGTCAGTGTCTTTCCTTGCTCCACTGAGAAACACAGTCTGGTGGGGTTATTTCTTTTTTTTTTTTTTTTCTTCTTTTATTTCTTCCCCCGTCTCTAGACAGATACTAACTGTGAATTAACCACTGGTTTTAAAGGCCTCTGAGGAAACGCGTATGAAAGGTTGATCATGGAGGAACAGGAAGAAAAGAAGGAATAAGATCTGCAAAGAGCAGCTTTCAGAAGATGTGACCAATAGTCCTGCATGCTCAGAATCTTTTTTTTTTTTCTCACTGATGTAAAGTAGAATTTTCTTGTTTATTTAAATCCTGCTGTAGCTTAAGAATTTTTACAGGTGGAAAGAAGGATTAAAAACTTTAAAAAAAAAAAAAAAACAAACCGAAAAAACCCCCCAAGAACGTACTTTTAATAATTAAAAAAAAAACCAGCTGGGAACAAAAGGGATTGAAAAGAGAGAAAGTCAAATGGCTAGCATCACACGAGCTGAGGAAGGGCACATCACAGGGTTAACACGACAAACTGTTTAGCAGTTCAGAAGAACAACATGTATATTCCTATGAATAGGTTCATATTCAGTATGAACATCAACACCTTTCCAGGCGAGAGAGTTCTTTTTGCATAGGAAACAAAAAGCCAGTTACTGACCAAAATATCTGGCCTCTTCTTGCTCAGAGACTGTATTCGATTTTCACTGTTTATTTATAAAGAAGAATTAAGGTTAACATCATGCAGGGAAGGAATAATTTTTTGGATTTTTCACTTTTTGCTATTTCAGCTTCCTTACTGCAGTTCTCATAAGACGTTATTTGTTTTGTTTGCTTAAGATTTACTAAGAGGTAGTTTTGCAAATTGAATTATGCAAGAGGCTTATTGAAGGCAAGATCACAATTTCCTCTCTCCATGGACATGTTTCAACTGCATTGTGAAGGAATGAATTTCACCCTGAATCTTTCTTCATTCCCAGACTCTACAAAGAAGAGGGTTCAGGAAAGCAGAGGATGTGTCCCTCTTGAACACTGCAGTTTGCACAATACTCTGGTTTGTGAAATGATAGAACATGAAACATCTGAAACACTTACCCAGGGAAAAATACAAACCCAAATGTGCTCTAGGGAGGGTGTGTCCAATGTCATCATTAAAACACGTGTCTCCTGCAAAGCTGCATTTTAAGCTCAGGCTTGGTACCATATCTAGGGCAGGACTGAGAGGCAGAAGGGTCTATTTTCTTTCAGCCCTTCAGGGAAGAATACTTTCCATTTTGTGCTGCCTCTACACATCTTGTGGATTAGGAGCAACTGAACATGCTCTTGCCCTATCTCAACAGTGCCATGGATTAGGCAGCTTGAGTGTGAATGAGAGCTGCATTTCATTCAGCATAAGAGTTTTGTAGTGGTGGCTTTCCTGCTATAGAAAAAACCTCTTCAGCACAATTTTTTTTCCTGTTTATTTTAGTATCAGATAGTAAAATTAATTAGCTTTATTAAAGAGCAAGCAATCTGATACTCAAGAAAACAAGCAGAGTAGCAGGATTCCAAAAATATGCCTGCCACCTGGAATTGCCTGATATATGTGCTTGCTTACAAAACATAGCTGCAGCTGTAAATTTTACTCGTTTCTATAGGCAAAACTGATGCAACACTTTTCTTCTTTTTATCTAAAAATATTTTCAGTTCTTGACTCATTAACACATTTACTGAAATATCCATAAACTGGGTTAAGATTCAATTTATTTCAAACTTTTTGATTTCAGATAGCTTTCTGTAGTTCTTACCTATCCAAATATCTGGATATCTCCTGTGTTTCCATGGAAAGTTATTTTTATCATCCACTTTAAAAACAAAAAATAAACAAAGCAACATAAAACATCACCAAAACCCGACACATTTAATGTGTGTTTTCTTATTGGCTAAAACCATAGGCAAAGACTATGTTTAGGAGAGAAAATCTCAGCATTAAGTGACTGGTTACAACAAAGGTTCACAAATGCGAGGTTTTTTGTTTTTGTTTTTTTTCACAGACAGGCAGTATAACAATGGAGAAGTTAACAAGTTTCACTTCAGAACCAATCATATTGAACATGTCACTGTGTCATTGACAAAAAATGTATAGCATACTCTACAACTAACTCCTTTTAAACTATTTATTAAAATAGCAACAAAGAAACAGTTCAAACTGCTAGCTATGCAGCCCACCTAACTCTGCTTAGCAATGTGCCTTCTGAATACTTCAATTCATTAATAATTCCATTAACTGGATCATCAGTACTCCACAAATATCCTGAGATCTCTGCATTTCCTGGTTTATGCACAACATTAAAAATATTTATATCCCATCCACATTACAATCTGGATACCTGTTATTACTGCTATAGAACACGTCTCAACATGCAAAAACACCTATAACTTTCAATAACTTTTTCCCTAGGAACTACCAGGAATGAAAGACTAAGTTGAATTAAGGCCTTCACACTCATTTGGGCAAATGCACTTCTGCCCAGTCATGCTTTTCTAAAATTATTATTTTAAAAAAAAAAAAAAATTTAAAGCATTTATTTGCTTTATATTATCCCAAAGATGAGGAAAACATGACACCTAGACTGGTCAATAACTGCTGCACTGTATATCCATATTGCAAAGCTAGGCTTGAGAAAGCAGGACCCCAAATTCTTCCTAAAATGCAAACCTTTTGTTCTTTGCCAAAAAGGCCAGGAGTTCTGCTAGTACCACCATATGATAAGCTCACCCTAATTCTGTCCTTCACCTCTTCCATGATGCTTCCTTTGATATGTCCTTTGTTCAGCAAACTAATTGTTGTTTGCAGGCAAGAGACAGGAAAATTCTCAGGAATTTTGGCTCAAAATAAGACTATAAAAAGATTAAGCCAGTACTCAAATATTACTGCAAAAATACTCATTGTACACTCATAGAAAGATAGCTTATTTTAATGTTGACTTATGCGGCAAAAATATCCCTTTTCTTCAAATTATTTAGTCACAAACAGATTTTTACACAGGTAAGTAACAAAATCTTGGATTCTAGTAGGCAAGACTGAGCATGATGTGAAACAAACTAAATTATGATCATGAAATAATAAGAGTAATTTTGAGCTTCAAATTAGTCTACATTTGACTGAAGCAAACTCTCTTGTTGGATAATAAAATTGAAACACATTGTTAAGTACCTTCTAGCACTCCGTTATTCTACCTCTCTTTTTTCAACTGTCTTAGCATTCTCTTTTTTACAATTACCTATATATTGGGGATGTATTCCACTCTGTAACCTTGGCAACAAGTTATTCCCTTTCAGAACATATTGTACATTCATTTTTTTTTCATAATAATAATAATGCATAGCTATTGTCATCTGAAAGCAGCAAGTAAAGTGGTGTATTTGACCCTGAAGTTTTCAGGTCATTATCAGGACTGGATGATAGCACTCAAAGAGTGCTACCTCTTTTGCTTTTAATTATTATTATTATATTGCTTTATTTAGAAAGTTCCTAAAGATATTTAAACATAAACTTGGATTCCAAGCAGGAAATGAAAGCCTGATACCAGATTTAAGTGACATTTAGGTGCCTAAATCCCAAACTGTAATCTCACCAGTGTCACCAGTGACAATATCAAAGCGTTTCTCTTTACTTATAAAATGGGGGAAAAAATTTGGGAAAAAAATTATTGTCTACACATATCACAGTACTAAGGACCTTCACTTATTGGGGACATAAAACCCTCATAAGATTCCTAAATTGCAACATGCTTAAGGCCCTGAGACTCTCAGTGCTTTGCTTTAATCAAGAGATTTTACTATTAGTACAGAAATAAAGCCCCTGTCTTCTCTTACAAAAATTACATCTCTCTCTCAAACCAGTCACGCTGGGTAATCTGCTCCTGTTTTTCAGGTAGGACTGATCTTGAGGGGCACCTGTGAGTCCCATCTCCTGCCTGTAATCCAGAAAATGCTACTCCTAATAAGCCTGTAATGGGGATGCAAGAGTGGAAAAAATGGAGAGAAAAAAAAAAAAAAAAAAAAAAAAAGGTAAGCAAGTAAAAATAAAATTTCCCCATTCAGTTTATGCTGATCCGCTCTTTCATGCTGTTTATCAAATTGTTTTATTGCATCACAAATAAATTGCTAAATAAATAAATATTTCTAACAAAAATATAAGCTCCTGTGTTTGAAACAACTAAGTTATCTAATATAAAATGCACTTAAAACAGAGTTAGCACTCTATGTAACAAGATCATAGAGATTATAAGTTGCCTCATTTTATTCATATTACAAAACTGCCACATGTAATTTGGTAATTTTAGCTGTCTTTGATCATCAGACGATGAAGATTTATCTATCATAAAGGCTAATTACTGCTATCATCTTCCATAGACAGTGGTCTCTATAGACCCTGCTTGTACTTTTTGATGGAAAGAAGAGGGCCAGACTTTGATGATTTCAGACCTGTCTCATCAAAGAGCCAGTGGGGCACTGCCCTTAATGTATTCACTTCTGAAGAGACAGTAGGAGCACTGCCATCTGCTTTACACCACAAAAATCCTCCAAGAAAGATCTGTTCAAATGAAGACGTCTTACCCTTCATCGGGTGGTACGGGCAAAGACTTGTGAGCATTTCAGAGGGAAAAAAAAGTTAGAGAGGAACAGAAAAAGGAGGTCATGAATATTGCAATTGCCCCACCTTATCAGAATCTGTCTCTCCGACAACCTTTATGACCTCTCTGCAAGTAATTAGCATGCTCTGTGATTCTGCTATTAGCAACATCCTCAGCTTAGCAGTCTAATACTATTAACATGCTGCTTTAAAAATAGGGTGGAATGGAGAGAGATTTGGAAAGTATGAAGCATTTAACTGCAAAATAAAACAAGCATTTTCTCTCATTAAATATAGCCAGAATTCAGGGCATCATTGATTGGTTTTAAATCTTGCCGATGAAAAGAAATGAGTGAACAAACAGGCTGAACTAAGCTGTTATAAGCAAAACACTCAAACACTCCAAAAAGTAGTTCCTTAAATCTAAATTACCTCTAATTCCTAAAGAAATTAAGTAACTAATTTCATCTTGTTTGGGTTATTTAATTATCTGATAGAAATAAAAAAGCAGGGAGCAAGGCTGAATCAAAGGAAAGAAAGATTGGCTTTTTGTCTCACAGTGAGACACACAGCTTAGTTGTTAATAACAAAACGCTATAAGCCATATGTTTCTTGTGGTTTTCTTTTAAGCTTGAAATTAGAATGTGCTAATTAGTGTGTAGGCCACATACAAAAATACAGCACTCAATTGGAACTGTGCCTGTATGAGGACTACATTGTTGATGAGTAGAAGACTGGTGCTATAATTATCTTACAATCCAAGAAGTAATTCACCTTTGTAATTTTTGAATACATCTAGAGCTTGGTTCACAAATCACTTAATTGCTTTTATGCATCCTTGTGCTGCAATTTACTGTATATGAGAAAAGTGACTTGTATACCAATATCATATAATTTGCCTTACATTTACCAACCTTCCACATCACAGTATGGCAACTAACAATACTCTGTTTCAACTTCATTTCCCAGGATCTAAAGACCTTGGGAAATGTGAAGTTGACAGTGTTTCCAGCTGGGAGCAAATAGCACATATTCAAAAAAGAAACCATGAAAAGCTTCCCATAAAGCTAGTAGGTAAAATAGTCTTGTCAGTTTGAGCAGTATTCCCACAAACTGCATTTTACTTTGTTCATTATTGGAGCATAACCCATGTTTACTTCAGGAAAAAAAAATAAATCAGGGAAGCTGAGATGTGAATTGGATAAGAATAAGAAAATTCAGTCAAGTACAAAACAATTCCTAATATTCCTTTTTGTATGCTCCCTGAGATGACACTATCCTCATTATGGAATATGTATCAGACTGTTACTTCCAGACAGACAGATGCCATTGTGTGAAACATACTGGTCAACAGATTCCAACAGAATGTTGATGAAAAAAAGTTTCTGTGAATAGGGGTGTTTTTTAAAGGGGGGTGGGGAGGGGAAAGAAGTCAAATTTTAGGCATTGATATTGCTCTAAAATGACTAGATCTCAGATATTTATTTTCCAGTCCAGTGAGAAATCTTGTCTAATTCTGTTTGAATAGCCTGTATCCTGTATGACAGCAAAGGTGCTGTGGTCTTTTGTGGCAGTTGCTATAAAAAGCACGTAATGGTTAACAAACACCACATTAGTGGCAGCAGTTTGTGTTCCATTGGGTCAGTACAACTAAAACCTTATGGTTAACATAAAATTCCACATTTGTCCTGTGTAATTTCTCCCTTCTGCCTCATTTTTTTTTTTTTTTTCATGGCATTGAAGATCATGTCTTCGCTAACCAAGTTTATGTCAAGCAGAACTTCCTGAAATACAATTTCACAGAATTGCAGAACAGTTCAAGTCGGAAGGGACCTCTGGAGATCAGCCAGTCCAAAGTAGGGTCACCCAGAGCAGGTTACACAGGAACACATCCAGGGTTTGAAAGCATCCAGAGAGGGAGATTCCATAGCTTCCCTGGGCAGCTAATTCCAGTGCTCTGCCATGCTCAGTGAAAAAGAGTTCTCCCTCTTGTTGATTTGGGACCTTTTGTGTTTTATTTCAGGGTCATTGCTCCTCATCCTGTCACTGGAAACCACTGAAGAGTCTGGCACCATTCCCTTGGCCCCTGCCTTTGAGATATTCATGTGCATTGATGAGATCCCCTCTCAGGCTTTTCTTGTCCAGACCCCACAGTCTCTCCTCATAAGAGAGATGCTCCTGTTCCTTAACCATCCTTTTGGCCTCTGGTGGACTCTCTCCAGTAGCTCCTTGTCTTTTTTGTCCCAAGGAAATGTGAACAGGACACAGCATGCCAGATGCAGCCTCACCAGGACTGAGTAAAGGGGCAGGATCACTTCCCTTGACCTTCAGGTCACCCTGATGCCCTCCAGATCACACTGGTTCTCCTGTCCACAAGGGACACACTGTCAGCTTGATTTCTAGTCTAGTATTTGAACATTTACTTTAGACTACATTTGGTTTTATAATCGGACTGCTCTTTCTTCCTACCTGTTTCCCAGATTCAAAAAACTCCTAAAGGTATATCTTTCTCTACTGTCAAATTCCTTATCTGCTTTAGTGCCTTCAATTGGATCAAAGAAAAGAAAAATAAAACTAAAATTTTGCCCACTATCTGGTTTTTTTCACCAGTCTAGATGTATTTCTCATAGACCAACAAAATACATTCTCTAACTGTCCTCTGTTAATACTTTACTAATTTACTACTACAAATGATAGAATGGTTCACCAAAATGTAAATTGAACATGAAATTATATCTGATCTAAAAACTGCTCAAGATCATCAAATTTCCAATCACCTAAATTTTTGAGAAAGCCATATTTTGCAAAAACAATCCCTTTGCAGTCACTATGCACTTGGACTTAACTTGTACACATAGAAGGATTTTTCTGTATTTTAGTCAAATATATTGACTGATGAAGATGATGATAATAAACTTCATGTTCGCTTTAAACAGAAATATATAGCAAATAAATGTAAAACTGCCTATGATAGTAAGCGCCCTAAGCAATTAGTATAAGTTGTCATATAAAAGTAAAAATGGAAATACAATATTGCAAAAGATGATAAAGAATTAATAGCTTAACACTGAAAGCTAAGGGAAATTCACATTTTTATCTATCTGTTTTATTCAAATTGCTGTTGCATTAGAAACAACCTGAGTAGAATGAGACATCCTTTTTGCAAAGTTCAACCATTTCTGATGTCAATGAGATTAATTTGTGTCATATTTGAGGTGAATATACCTTATATAATTTTGGGGCTAAACCACTTTTATGGTTATATGCTATACCATTAAGTAGTTGTGTTTGTGAAAGATAAAGGTAAGTATTTATTTCTAACCTGGCAGATAGTTCAATGTTAACAAATACACAAAGCTTCAACACAGGCCTTGTACTCTTGTTGCAAACCACCAGTAACCCCATCTCAGTGTGGTTTCAGCTGTTATTTGAAGCCTTCACTACAAGTGAATATCATCTATAGGGTGAGGTTTTTCACTGCCATGAAATGGAGATTTAATATTGATAATTACACAGGCAGTTCAGTATTCAAACCTTGGCTGGTCAACAGCAGCCTGTCATTCCTAATTTCTGAGTCAGTTCCAAGCACATTAATTTTCCCTGTACGTAGTGGAAAATCCATCATTTTAACAGATTCTGGGATAACTTCTTGGGTTTTGTACTTGTTTCCTGGAACCCACTCTCACCCCTGCCAGCACGTCTATTTTTTTCACTACCTATCAATACATAGACCTGAATTAGAAAATACAATAGGTGGCCACATTCAAATGCCTTCATATGTGAGACTCTTGTCAATTTTTAAGTAATTATCTTTAATTCTCTTGTCTTGCAGATAAAGATTTAATTACTATGCACTTAGACACTGAGGAGTGGTAAGGAGATTTGGGGTATTTTTGGTGTCTTTCTTGAGTCTGATATAGCTGGCTTCTATTGCCAGAAACTTCCCAAGTCGGCTTAATTCTATTCTGGCTGGGAAAAATTGAAGAGTTGTCAAATAAACTTATTAATTTACTTTCTTTTCATTATCCCTCCCTCTATCTTACACATCATACTTGCATACTTAAAAAATATAAATATAATTTACATAGATGCATCCTGCTAACATTTTTTGGGGAACAGCCACATATGATCCCAATGAGATCTGATTATAGCACTCAAGACTACATCATAAGCTAACTTGTGTACAGCCCTGGTGGTTCCCAATAACACTTTTACTCTTTCCTTATCAAATGACCTATTATATCTACACTTTATTTTTATAGTTTTATTTTTCTTAGTGGCAATATTTTTATTCTTTCTGGCCCTTATTTTTTCTTCAGTAAAACAGATTTGAAATAGCTCTTGTCCACCTGTGGGTTTTAAAGGAATTATTCATACATATTGTAGCAATGGTGTCCACACATGTCAAATAACAATAGGCAAAAAGGAGAAAAAAAGAAACTTAGGAAAAATAATACAACTGAAAATAAAACAACTGAATATGTGATCCCCTTTAGTTTAACAGGACAAGGAGAACTCTACTGGACAGCTAAGAAGAGAACCTGTCTAGAAGAACAATAATCCCTATATTATTTAATGCTGCAGAAATAGGGGGGTTATTTTGCAGCATACCACAAGGACAACAGGCTTCAACTTCGAGTGGCAACACTTGACACAATTAACAGCCATGATTATGCTCTGTATTTCCACTATAAGCCCATGAGGTCTTCTGACAGCTCTTAAATACCTCCTTTTATAGTCCCTATAAAGGCATTACCTTCACATACATTTTTCATCCTCATAGAAGTATGAGAATTCATTCTTTATTAGTGTTATCTATAAGCTTTCTTGACTATCAAGCTAGAACAAATGCATGTTTTGCATTTTGCTAATTCACAATAGATACCAGTTGTCATATACCCTTCTTGAGTGGAACAGTGAAATAACACAACTTACATCCTAAGAAAGAAACACTGCCTAGAATTAGGGTTTTCTTTAATTTAAAGAAAATTATGTAAATATATATATACATCATGTAAAAATATCATGTAAATATATATATATATATCTGTGTTTAAAGCCCTGCTTCTGGTGACATATATGACAAAGCGTAATAAATATTTTATCCACTCACAACTCTAAATGTCTTTTCCCTCATTTTCTTTGGGATTTTTCAGCCTGCACTCCTGCAGTCTGCTCTGCTTTAGCTGTTGAGTTGGTTTTCTGGTTCTGCTTGATCAAAAGCAGGAAAAAAAGCATTAAGAAAGTACTCCCTCTGTTCTGCACCCACGCAGATGCTGCTCTCAATCAAATAAAATCCAACTCATTTCAACATTGCTGAAACCTGATCCTGTGAAACAGGTTGGGCTGTATCTCTTAGTACTTAGGCTGTCATGCCACCTATTCTTGGATGCTTCTACAACTTAGCCTCAACAGAGCAGTCACCAGCTCTTTGCTCACTCTGAATCAGAAGCTGGGCATTAAACAGAACAACTTCAGGGAGACAACATAAAGCTCCTCCTTTATCTGTGGCTAACGTGTCATGAGTAACAGTTTTGTGCCTCAGCACTTGAGCAGAGCATAGGAAGCAGGGCAATGCAGTATTAATCATCCCTCTGCAATGCTGTCACCAGGCACAGACCAAAACAAGTTTACTTTGACACAGTTCTATAGACTGCAGTGTGTAGTGCAGGCCTTTTGTACATGCAGAGTGATATTTTCATTCCTTGCCTGTTTTTTGTGAGAACTCAAAGGTGAATTTTGTCACTGTGCATTTATTGTCATCGTTATGTTTGTTTCAATATAATTCCACTGTTTATTTTTTGCTGCTTAGCACACTAACTTATCCTTTGAAATGTTAATTGTTAAGACAAAGTTTACTGAGGCTGCTGAATAATGAAGTATTCTTCTTTATCTTCATGTCTTTCTCTGAACAAGTCAAATCTGCTCGGACATTTACAAACACAATGCTACTAGACAGGGTTCCTGACACTATCCTTGACGTGTACAGATGAATTAGATGAGATTCTCTGCCTTTGTAGGATGCCTTTTGCTCTGTCTGACTATGAGTTGCCTCATGTAACCTCACTGGAGGGTCACAGCCATGAATATGGCTTGACCCTGCTTTACAGCATTTGAAGTGCTGGTAGGGAAAGGTAGACACAACCCATTCTATCTGCCCATGGCAGAGTTGATGGATGGTGTTGGCCTTCTTATGTGAACTTTTATATATCCTCAAGAACTTCCAAGGACCACAAAGGCCAGGTACAACAAAGAATTTTGTCAGAATGATAAAGTTAACATGAGCATCTCTATTTTGCTTCCTAGATATTTTCTGCTATTCTCAAAGAGTAAAGATCATGTCAATAGCTCTATGCCACAATCAAAATTCCACTGTGTTTCCAGGAATGTGGTGTCTATTAAGTTGTACAGTAGACAGCTGAGAAGAGCTCCAGTCAATATTTTGCAGACAACTGTCATCTGAGGAAAATCTTTATAATTACAATATCTTCTTTTTTTTTTTTTTTTTTCCCCTTTTGGCCATTTTTTTTTAAAAGGGGACCAGCTTGGAATTTTGTAACTTGTAATTTGAAGACAGGCAGTCCAATGTAGTAAGACCATATTGCTCCATCAACATCTCACCTCTGCCTGTGAAGGTATTTAAAGCATTCTGATGAAAGGGAATTATTCACTTCTTTCTCTCCCCCCCCCCCCCCCCCCCCCCTTTTCTATTTGCAAATAAATACTATAAAGAGGTTATCTCTAATTGGCTTCAATTACACAGGAGTCAGGACATCTTGCATTGCACAATTTATGACTGAAGATAGCCAATGCTCAAACTATCAGTAAGGGATGATTCTTTCCTAAGCAACTTATTTCCTTCTGCTGTATCTAACATTACCAACCTTGTATAAAAGACACTACAGAAAACACTTTACAGAAAATTTGCATTTAAAACCTAAACCTAGCTTTACTTCAATAAGTCATGCCTACAAGAATTATATGTTATTTCTAAGTAGTTAAGATTTGGTTTGGTTTTTTTTACATCACCACATAAAAAATCTGCTTTTCAGCTAGAGATCATGACTCACTGAGGCATTATTTCTTTTAAATAATATTTTTGGATGTGAAATTACCTAAATGAGAAACTCATCTATAAACCTAATATAGAATTTTAGCCATAAATTCTCAAATTCATATCATTTCTTAATTTCAGGTATCTAATCTCTCTTTGTTGGAAACCTGGGTATCATTGCTTCATCCAAGGGCAGGCATAAACCTGGATGCAGTGAGATTAAGCCACCTCCAATACAAATTACTGCCACTGTGTATTCTGCCAACCCAATACTTCCATTGCCATTCACACACAGGAAAGAAAAATAGGCACAGAAAACCCAAGTGCAGCCAAGAACTAGTAAGTAGAATGGTATTAATAGCAGGCATGACCTGAAAAGGTGAAGTTACTATTTAAAATAATTAAAAATAATGGTATAGACATAGAGAAAAATGTGTACTGGCTCAGTATTAACTGGGCATGTTGAAGATAAGGTTATATTACTTTAAATGGTCTTTGTGCCAACAAATTTGTCTTTACATGCATCCAAAGCATTTTATAGAGATTATCTGTAGAGATTTAATTTTCTTCTTGTTAATGTGTTTTTATGTATAGATTTGAAGCAAAGCAAAATTAAGAAGGATCAACAAAAAAACTCTGCTTTAAAGGTGCATGTGTGATTTATGAATATATGTATGTGTAAATATACATATGAATTTGACAGTAATTATTCTCTTGATATTCTTATGAAAAAAAGGCCCAGCAAACAAAACCAAAGTAGACACTGAAAATGTATCTACTAAACTACTACCACAGAACTGCAGAAAATATTTTATGATTATCCTATATTTACTCTATCAGGAACCAAATAACATCTCTAAAAGAAATGCTGCAAATCTCTGTATATGCTAAATCACAATAGCTTTAGATTTTCAGAATAAAAACCTAACTATAATTAAATACAGGACAGTTGTTTGTTTTTTTTTGGTTTTTTTTAGATATCTTACAAAACAGATTGTAAACTGTAACCTGTTGTATTGCATGACTATTTGAAGACAGCAAAAATCTCCAAATGCAATAGAGAATCAGAATGTATCACATCGGATGATAAAACACATAACTCTAATGGAGACACAGGATAAAAGAAGGATACCATGTAGGCTATTTTGTTTCAGTTCAACTTTACTGTGCAGTGCACCCAACAAAGAAATCAGCAATAAACCCCAATACCAACTAATAAACCTTAAAGTATAATAAATCAAGTAACAGGGGACTTTGGTTAAAAGATTAGTTTTCTGTATGAAGACATACACACAAGGAAGGGAATGGCCAACCAGGACTTAAGTTAAATTACTGTGTCGTGTACAAAATGTCTGCAAAGCTAAAATTCTCTTCAGTGACTTAGATCAAATGCATCTTATTATTCTGCCAGGAATTTATTATTAGCATATTTTTGAAATACATTATGTTGACAATGATCCTAAAAAAGTTTCCATAAACTGCCATATTTCTTTTCAACAGAAAATAAAAAAGCTGCCAATCATCAGCATCGAAATGCCTGAGGACAACCTTACTGTGTACTGGAAGTAAAATAACAAAGTATTCAAGGTAAGAAGAAAAAGCAGTGGACAATGGCAGACACAGAAGGTCAGAGATGTGAATGCTGTGTGGGATGACACAAGTACCAAGTGACATTTTTGTGTCTCTCTGAGCCACAAAGAAAGAAAAAAGTGATGAGACTTCATCATGTCCAAGGTGATCTTTACCAAAATCTAGAATAGCTAGATCTCACTGTCAGTTGAAAGATTATTCTCTCTGAAGGGAATGTGTAGGTTTCTATTTTAACATATCTAAAGGGGTAAGAACAATGATCCTATTTTAGAGGGCAGGTAAATAATATAAAATTCTAGCTGATTTCAATTTTAAAAGTTGTGGATTTTACAGTTTCCCACAAAAATACGTCTTCTGTACTCCACTGTCATTAAGACGACTTCAATGTTGATTTCTTTGTAAGCTACGTACACTTTGATCCCAGAAAACTGAGGACAGCATGCCTGAAAGCTGGAATTCCCAAGGCCTTCTGCTTCCTGTCAGCCCTTTGGGATGCCAGCTGGCAGCCATGCAGTGCTATTGCAAGATGGCCAGCTTCCTTGTGGAAACTCACCCAAAGCAATGTGTTCCTGTAGAACCTGGGGGCTGACAATTCCTGACTGTTCAAGCAGAGGGGTTTGGGGACCACTTGTCAAGCAAAGGATAAATCCAAATAACTTCTATGATATGACTTCTCAGTTTATTTAAAAAAAACCCAAACAAAAACAAAACAAAAACAACCAAAAACCAAACCATAATGATGTGTCTGCTTGTGATAGTAGAGGGTTAGCTGCATCTCGCTATGTCTCCTGGCCCTTCTGTGCAGTTTGGGCTTCACAGCTCATCCTTCACAGCAGTTGAAACCTACTTGAACCTTGCTAGTGACACAGTGCACGAGAAGTGATGTACTTGTGACACGTTCTGAGACACCCAGCCTTAGAGGGACACGTAAAGAATGGAAACGAGCACATGAGAAACTTAAACTGCAATTTGTGTGAGACAGTTCAGAGCTGAAACACAAAGACAGCAACATTTGTCTACTCAATTTCATCTGAGTGAAGGCAAAATAATTAATGAAAATTCTAACTCTATTTTAGGCAATTTCTGTCTGGAATGTGAAAGAAACATTTCCTCAAATTTTAAGGATCATCCCTCGCAGAGTTTAGTAATCTGAAGTTAAGGAAGTAGCCACATCTTCACTACACTCTTTGTCATCCATTTCTACTGTTAAGGTAGAGAATTCCTTACTAATCAGAAAAAAATATCTATACTTCTATTCCTGGCAAAGGGCAACATACAACAAAAATGGGCCCTGTTTGGATTGGGGTACCAACAAGATCCTTTTAATCACCTGGAGTTTTAACATCAGATTAAACAGTCAGAATTTTGCTCTGCATTTACTGAACCATATTTATTTTTCCATACCAGCACAATTTTCAGTATTGCTTGCATTAAAGCATGTTTAAAAAAAAAAAAACAAGCAAAAACCTACAACACAAAATTATGTTGTCCCACCTCACCTAACCCCAGTAAATTTACCTGGTGGTAGGTATTTGGATAATAATGCAGCAAGTTGTGTGTGTAAGAGAATTTCACAAAGTACAAAGCACTGATTCAAATCCCACATCACATATGCGGGTAGCTGAACATAGCTTATTTGAGTATGCAGTGATCCAGGCATGAAATAAATATACTTATGCACAAAATGTATTTGAATCTCACACTGAATCTTAACCATATTTAATTTGAATATACAATTAATTATGAATTATTGATTTAATCCTGGTTTTGCTGTCTCTGCTTTATAAATATCAATAGCAATTCAACCCAACAATGGTTCTGTACCCAAGATTATCAAATTTAAAGATGTTTACCACCACAAAAAAATATTTCTACAATGGTATAAACATGCAGAAGTATACAGAAGCATGAAACTAAACTGTAAATATAATTCTGTAATAAAATAATACATATGTGAAGGGGATTGACTTGGCTTCTATGTGAAGCATTTCTCAACTTGAAACATTTTTATACATATTAATGTAGAGTGCCTTTTTTTTTTTTTTCTTTTTGCATTGAATTGTAAAGTAGTTTATAATGAGAGAATGACTCAGTTATCCCCACTTGTGCTACATTATCTGCTGTGGGATGGAGAAGGAGTTGAATATATATATATAATGTGGAGTATTTTGAGGTGGGATTTAGACAGAACACAGACCTAGTGCTGATCACCTGCCTAAGGCAGATTTTCACCGATAGCACAGAAGGCATCATTAAGTATGTGAAAGCAGCAATTCTTTTAATTATTGATGGATTCTTTGAGTTTTTTGAATCTATCTATTGGCAGACAGGAAGATCCAAAATTTTCTTCCCTCACTATGGATGACTTGGGACAGCTGTTTTGAAAAAATACAATAATTTATCAGCAGATAAAAACTATGAAGCTAGGCAGCTAAAACAGGCGAAGACTTCCTCAGAAACCTTTTTTTTTTTTACATTCATCCCCTCCACACAGACAACCCAAGAAGAGTAAACACAAAAGAAGCCACTTAAACAATTATTTAAGTCACACCAAGTTACTTTAAAAAAAAAAAAGTTAAAAAAAAGGTGAGAAAATTATAAGAGACTTAATTTGAACTATAAAATACATGTGAAACAATTAGGTGTTTCACAAATGGCATTTTGGTACAAGTTATGCCTAAATATCACATTCTTAGAGCTCAAAATTACTTTAAAAATTCTGGTGTGGTTTTTTTGTTTTGTTTTATCAAGAATAAAACATTTTGGTTTTGGGAAAAAAAAAATAAAATTACCTTTCATATAAAATGGGAAGATAAAATTACTTCCGAATTGATACAAAGTAATTTTCCTGACCCTCTGCTACTGCTCAACCATTACAGAAAAAACCATGATACCAGTGCACACAAAGGCAATAAATTGTGTAAGAAGCAGACATAAGTATTAAAAACCTGAAGAAAAAATCTTATTTAAAACACAAGACCTGTAAAGGAACCCTACTTTAACTGCCGTGCACATAGATCTTATGTCGGATACTTTGTGCATAATTTGCTCCAGAACTTAAAAAGGATGAGGTGTTGTGCTCCAAGGCTCAAAAGGAACAGCAGAACCATGATGATCAATATTTCTCTGTGGGAGCTCCAACAGTGCTAAGGTTACCTCAAGAAATCCTGGTAATATGTTTGAGTCTTTAAACATAGTCCCTCAAGCACTGGTATTTTGGGAACTTTGTGCAAACTCACAGAACATTTTCTGTGAGGTACCACATTCCCTTGTCAATTCACATAATTTCTTTGTATGTTGTAGTGTCAGGTGAGAATAACTTCAGAGCTCTGTTTCCTTTATTACGGCTCTACTGCTCAAAATAGTCAGCAAGACACTTCAAAGCCCCAAGAAGGTGCAAACATTCACAGATATTGAATCGTAGGAATGCAGCTCTAGCACCTCTGATTAAGGACTAAATCTTTGCCAGCTGTAACTATTCTGACTCTGTGAAAATGATCAGACCTTTTTAATCGCTCTTTCTCAATGTGTTGGTAAACGTTGCTGCATAGAAAGGTTTGAACTGGAGTGTGTGGACAAGTTCTTGCCCAGTGCCAAGCAAAAGTCCTGTTGCTACTGTACTGTCATGAATTAGGGTGGCATTCATCAACTTTTCTAGCCCAACAAATTTGATTAAAGCATCCAGACTCCTCACTAGCTGACATCATATAAGGCTCTGGTTAGGTCTCTATTCTAGTCTCTTAAACAGGCACCCCTTTGCAACAAGATTCTTCTGTGTTAGTTCCCCATGTCTTCCAGTGGCAATTAACAAGTTTGTTGAACTGTATTTCATTCTCAGCAGAGCTGGAATGATGAAGCTGGAAAACAGAGGTGTTTTTTGTCTTACAAATCACAGTATTTGGGTGCATACTAATGCCTTTTGCATTCTTCTATTTTCAGCTGGCCATGGGTGACTGATGGCAGGGTAATACAGCAGGAATTTTCAAGACTTTTTTCCAGTATTTTTTCTGTGGTGTGAATAGTAGCTCTCTGGATTCTGATTTGAAATTGATCAGATAATAAGAACCCATGAAGAGTTGGTGTTGCTGTTTGTTTCTACTCTTGCAGTGCCAGTTGTTTCAGGAGCTCATACATTTGATTCAGTGGACAGCTTACAAATCAACTGAATGTTCCCAGCAAAGTCCCTCCATCCAGACTTGTTTGGAACTCTCCCATACGCTTGAATGTTCCCTTTGGCTCTCAGATTTTGCTTATTTTAAAGCACCATTTAGAATAAGAGCCAAAGCACATGGACTGCTGCTTCTGAAGTTACAGACGGGGTGGAGGCTCCCATAAGGCTGTTGAACACATCAGTCTCAATGCAATGCTACTGTTAACATTGTGCTCCAGAGTAACTGACCTTTACTTTCTTTTTAGGAATGTGTTTGTAATCCATTTCTTTTCAAAGGGCTTTCCCAAGGTCTGCCTATACATCATTATAGTTCAGTGACATATGAAAAGTACAGGAATTACTCAAGCACAACATTCAAAGTTGATAATGTAGTCTGACAAAGCAAATACATATTTGCTTTTAGTTTAGAATTAGTGTTTCATTCAGCCTTCAACTCCACATGTCTTTATTTTTTTAAATTAAAGCTAAATTTTAAAATAACTGTCTACCTCTTTAGGTGTTTTTTGCTATCTTTTCTCATTCCAGAAAGGCACAAATTGCCAATTTGAAAACTTCAAATCCAGCTGAGTTCTCAGTTAGCCCAACAGAACTTTCTTACACTTCCCATTATGATGGCAAATCCTTTTCTTGCTTTAGGTGATTGCAACACCCCATAGTAAATGCCCAACAGCATCCCTGTGTGATAAGATCTAGAGAGATACTAGTTCTGCAAAATTTCACATCAATACACCAAACAAATTACCTCTTGAGCTGGGCTAAAGAGATATAGCGTTTAAATATATATTACTTCCAGAGGAAAAGGAATTTTGATATAACAATGGTCTGGAGGGGGAAAGCATGGAGACATGCTGTACAGAGTTACATGAGTAATTCAGATATTGAGGGCCCACATCTTGAATTCCTTCAGGAAAACAAGGCAAGTATTATCCTCTACTCCTCAGTTTGTGTTATTTCTTAAGTGTTCCTATAATGTCACCTCAGTGAGCCTGATGAGGAATATTTCAAGAAAATTATTCTGTGTTAGGAAAACAACTTTAAATATGTTCTCATCATACTTTTCAGAAGGAGTCCTGTAAGGAGGGGTTCTACACTCAAAATGCTGTTGATTTTGGAATTGGAATACATTGTCCATCTGATTCGGAACAGATGCTGAACCTAGATCTTCTGTAATAGTGGAGGTGGGTAATCCTGAATCAATAGATGGTCTTGATTATCTACTGCTTTTTTTCTTACTGTTCTCTCTTCTTATACACTTCTAGTGATACTTCTTTTCTCCAAAGAAGAAAAAAGTTCAAAAATTAAACACTTTCTAGCCACTACTCATCTCCATCCAACGTCTCATGCCCTGTGTTGGTGCAATATTCTCCTCTAAGTTCTGACTATGGTAGTCTAAACACAGTGAAGTGGAACTTGGAGCAATGCTTCCCTGTTTTGTTTTTTTTTTTTTTCTGTTTGTTTGTTTTGTTTTTGTTTTTTTTTTTTTTTTTTTTCAGCAAATATACAGAAACAACTCTACAGTGGTCAAGAAAAACAACCTTTTGCATAATTTTACTCCTGTCTCCTGTTAGCCCTGGCACAAGCACCCACCCTCTCAGCTGATTTAATTCCTTCAATCACATCCAAGACATTGCTCACCACCACATATATAAAATATATATATATCAATATCACCATAGATTTGATGATTTCTCTATTATTGAGAGACAACATTCACAATGTTCACGTGACAGTTTTGAATGAAGCCAATTAAAAAGCATTACCAGAAAACCCTAAGCTGCAGTAAACCAGCATTATCACCAAGTATTTAGGCCAGAGCAAACTAAGACAACAAAACCAACAGCAACAAAACACAACCTTAAAATTGAAGGCCAAGAGTAAGCAGAATTTTCAGGGGTTTAGTATCTTTAGATTAGAAACAGGCATGACATTTCCAAATTACAGAAGTTTCTATTAGTCAGCATGCAGCATCAGAAGGGAAATAAAGTTTCCTAATAAAATACAACATCTAAAGTTTTTATAAATGGACACCACAAGTCATGCTGCTCACACATACGGTTATTCAGAAATACTTAATATCAAACCCATAAGAACAGGACATCTTTGCTCTGAATTTGGATCTTCAAAACTGCAGCATCTAATTCCTAAGTTCATATAACACTAATTTTTTAAATAGTTAAACAATAACACACATATACTTTCAATACTTGAAGCCACAGATTAATCCTCTTGATGTGCTCAGAGGCACTCACCACTTGACTGGGCTGAGCAGCTCAGTGGATTTCTCACATCTAAGTCCCACTAAAGTCCATTAATGAAACACGTAACTCCTTTTCCTGACTGCCACGCAATCTTGTGTTCCAATCCTCTTTCAAGTATTTCAGTATTTTACACAGTGATTCCTTAATGCAGAACAAACAAAGAGTGCTCCAAGCACAGCTGAAACACAGGATTTCCATCTTCAAGCTGGATGACCCAAGCACTTCCCTACAGACTTAGTCTGCAATTTTTTATGTCTCTCTGAATTGTATGGAAAGTAAACAGCTTCCAACATACCTGCAGATTACTAGAATTGAAAAGTTGTCCATTTCCCCAAAGAGCACTGAACACAAACCTTCAAGGCTGCTCTCACCACTGCTGCATCAGCAAAAGTGGACAAATGGGCAGGACATCCCCACAAAGCTTCTCCTAAAGTGAGATTTAAATAGTTAATGAAAGAGCAGCTGTTTCCATTCAGAAAGACCCACTTGAAAAAGGAGGAGCTCCTACCTCATTGTGGTAATGTGGTACCAACATCCCTGAAAGATTGGGGTCTGATTTAAAAATGACGATGTCCTCAGTGAATTCTTTTGCTTATCTTGGAAAAAATCCTCATTCTGAGATGCTTAACATCTTTTTGAATGTCCTCTGAAGGCAGCACAGCTCTCATATTCAGCTCAAATGCCAATGCCATTTTTGTTCTAAAATCCTATTTTGTAAGTTCAGAATAAACCCTAAATTACTTCAAAATACAAATTGATTCTAATGCAGACTATGCTCCTGAATCAAAGAAGCAAAATACCCACAAAACATATATAGAAACGTGTCTCACATCCCAGACCGCCAGTATGGACTGCAGACATTTAAAAATCCATTTCTAATTCAAAGATCTTAATAGATGATGTATTTCTCAGAAGTACTGACTGCCAGTCACTTAATGAAAAAAATCTTTACTGCTAAGAAAGAAACGTTGTAGAATTGTTTTAAAGGGAACCTTGAGACTTATACAACTGTTTCTCACGAATGCACAGATTTTGCCTAAGTTCTGAGTGAGATTTGGCTCAAAAAAAGAAATTTCTTGTGAGGAGAGAAAGTGGCTAATAACAGCTCAAATAAGAGGTACTTTCTTGTGGAAAATAGAGAATATCCATTTAGCCCATACACAAATAGTTTATGTGAGTGTTTGTAAAGCTTATGAAAAATAGATTGACTAGTGGTGATTATTTTAACATAATATAAACATTTTTATCTCACTGCTGATCTTTTAGAATGATATAAATGTAAGTGTTTGCTATATATTTTACATTTTCTTTGGAGTAACTCAATTGGTTATCTGGTTTGTATCAAAGGAATTCATCTAAATCAAATATAAAGTCAGCATTTTAGTTTGACAAGTGTCAGTTTTATTTTCTTATCCATATCCCAGTTTCAAAAAATCTATAAACATATAAGTAAATCCTTTCTTCACACACAATAGTTTGAATTTCTGTTATTACTCTGTGTTACCATCAAAATCCTAAAAAATTCCCATTTTTAGAATTTTGGTGTTTTTAAAAAAATCCATTTTAACATTTAATGGATAATACACGTACATTTTAAAATTTGCCTTATGTAATGAAATATATTAAATTATTTATATATTAACATAATAATGTAAACTATTAACACAATACTGTTTTAAAATAGCTACTTTTCCTTCACCTAAAACATAGTAACACTAAATAATACCTATTTACACTATATTGCTTACACGCTATACACACAATGCACAATATTGGTTACAATATACTGTACTCATTTTTACACTAATGAAAGATTTACACTAAAATCAAATAGATACAATAAATCTGAAAAATGGGTCATTTTTTCTGAAAATAAATGTAACACTGTATCTGAAATCAGATTACATACAGGGCTGCCTTTAAAGCGAAATTTTGTAAATTGTCATTGGATTGACAGGTGCCTCATAAACCCAAACTTTGCACTTTTGCCCGGGTTGTGGCTCTGAACCAAGATCGACAGAGGTTTGGGCTGAGAAATGACTGCAGGTTTGTTGCATTTAGCCTGTTGATAGACATTTTAATTTGTGGTTAAGACTATCACAGCATTAATGAAGAGAGTCACAGATATAGCACAGTCTGTCCTTGAGTTTTGTCCCAACTTTTCCCCCTTATGACTGAGTGTTCCGTCTGTGCATTCTATAGAAAGAGTCCATTGGTATTTAAGAAAAAAAAAAAAGAAAAAAAAGTAGGTAAATTCTGTGGGAAGGTTTTCTTGGTGGCTAGGAGAATAAATAAACCGCTTGTGATTCTACCCTGGAGACAGATGAGTCTTATTACAGTCATAATAACATGTCGAATTCATTTACTAATTCTTGATTTTCAGTGGTGTACTTTGTCTTCGAAGTACTACTTACTACAAAGTGTTTCTGTCAGCTCCTCTTTTTATTGTTTCTTTCCACATGAATGATTAAAGATACATTATGAATTTGGTCTTGTGCTCAGTGAGGACTTTTAAGGTCTTTATTGTGAAGCCATAAAAGATTAAAAAAAAAAAAGCGTGTGCACTGTTATTTTGTTTGACCAGTGTTTTGTCCAAAGAAAAAGTAGCATCAACATGATATTTTGTGGTTTCACATTCCAAAATCAAATTGGCTAAGTAAACTTTGCTAAGTAAAGAGGTCTGTCCCAGTGAAATTTTCCCTTGTGATAAATTAATTAGTTAGGGAAAAGGAAGAAAGGATTTTCTGTTTTGTTTCTTTTTTTTTTTTTTTTTTTTTAAACACTAGGTTTAAATGAAAAGCAGAGAAAACATTGGGTTAGTTTGGTATTTGCTTAACTGGAATAGCCAATGTTGAAAAAAAAGCTGAGTAAGTTAAGAACTCAAAACACCTTTTGTTGGGTTTTAAGCTGCTAGGTGAGAAAGATGTTTTGAGATTGTTATGATCTACAGAGAAAAAAAAAAAAGACAATTTTCAAAATGAGCAACTAATTGGCAAAATTGTTCCTGGTTTTATAAAAGATTGTTCTGTGGGCAAGAGCTTAATTTCTTTATCTCTAAACTAGCAAAGAAAGAAGGATTTTCTCCTTCCCGAGAGCACACACTTCTGTTCTGGCAGAAGACTGCTGAGTGAAAGGTCTATTATCTAACCTTTTCACACCTGCTCGCTGAGTGGGACCAACAAAAGAAGGGGAGACAAGTACTTTGCACAAAAAGGGCTGTCTGTGGGCAGAACCTTGTATAGCAGCCTGGAAGATAAGGGGCTAATGTCGATATCTCAAACACCAATGGTCGAATAGCTATGGAACCAACGGAGGACTGCTGGCAATAACATGCTCTGAGAAAGAGCAGGATGTGGCTGGGGAAGGGAGACATGTGGAGGTAGGGCAGTGGTTTTCTGTGACAAACATCCTTGTTCTGGCTCCTGGAGATAACCATAACACAGCAGAGCACAAACAGGAATGAGGTTGAGATGTGGGCATGGACTGCTAACAAAAGGATGACCCAGGAGGGGGAACAAGATCATCTCTTAAGGCCTCGGACCCATTTCCAGAAAGGTCTAGAAGAATGGGCTGTGCATAATAACTAATTTGCATAGAAAACAAACAAACAAACAAACAAATAGCTCCGGGGTGAGTGACTAACATACCAGTTTCCATGCTGCGTACAATTTACAAATCAAACATTTTGTGGACACTCTGGCTTTTGTTGTTGCCTTTTGTCAACAGAAGTGTGAATCCTGGGTGCTCCCTTCCCCTTAAGGATGGGGTGCCACACCTATAGCTATGTGAAAAAAATATTTTCTGTTGGTGTATCTTCCACTGCTAGGCAATGAAGGTCTGCATGTTCTCTCATAGTTTACTCTGGTAAAATAAAATAATTGATTCCCAAGTAAATCAATAGGGTTGACTTTTTTTTTTTTGTTAATTTTTTTTTTTTTTCTGTTGTGGGCTTTTTTTTAGTTCTTGCTCTTTTTTTTGTTGTCTTTGTTTTGGTTTGTTTTTTTTTTTTCCGACACCAAGCAAAGAGAAATTTAAGTGAAACGACTTTGCCCTCAGATACATAAGGACACAGGAAACAACATGAAATCTAGATAGTAGAATACCCATGCACACTTGGTGATTTCTTCTAATCTGGATACAAAAATCCCTTATAAAAGTCCCTTATCAGTGTTAGGCTGTGATCTTAGAAACAGAAGTAATTGTCTCAATGCAGACAAGTTGCCTTTCTTGTTTACCTTTCCTGTGCTTTCAAGGGGAAAGGGTGATAAGCAGATTCTATCTTGTTCTTTTCAGACTACCCCAGAAAGAGCCTGAGATTAAGAGCCTTCGAGAGAAATTCTATTAGAAATTCAGTTTACAGTCTACTTGAGATAATGCAAGAGTTTGGACTGTACCTCTCATTTTTTTCCTGAATCCTTCATAACCTGGAGATAACATAATACCATCTAACCCAAAAATTTAAAAAATATATTGCATAATGAAAAGTATGAATATTGTCACTAGTGCTGCTCATCAGAAATATTTATTTATTTCAGAAAATGTTTAAGCACTTAAATTATTTAGGAAAAAATGTATAGCAATAGTACTTCTTCAAACTGTAATTTGGATTTATTATCTGCATGACGGCAGAATATACTCAAAGGATAGGTTATTATTTAGGATCCAACTGACTATCAAAGTCTGACTTGTGTAAAAGCTTTTTGCACCCATTTCCATACTGATATCTGCATCTCTTTGTCACAGAATTACGGAATCACAGTGTTGTCAAGAATGAAAGGGATCACAGCAATCCTTGGTCCAATCTCCCTGCTCAAGAAGGGTCATTCCAGACTCAGGATTTTGTCCAGACAGACCCTGAATATCTTTAGTGAGGGAGTCTCCACCACTTCCCTCCTAGGTAATCTGTTTCCATGCTCAGTCACTTCTCTTGGACAACGAAGAAGTTCTTCCTTATATTCAGGTGGAGTTTCTTTTACACAGCAGCCTGGGCTCTTTCAGAACTGGCCATGCCAGTACAATCCACCAATGTTCTCTGGGATGAAAGCTGCTGTCGTGGCCAGGGCCCTTGCAGTATCTTCTTGGCTACTTGACAGACCAACATGAAGCTGAACTGTTTGAGGGTAGCCAGCCCATTTGGCTTCCAGTTGCACATGATTGCAACCAGAACATGCACAGAACTTTTGCCCTAACCCCTCCTTGCCTGCTGAGCCTCCATCCTGCAGCCCTTCAGAGCTCCAGGGCAGGTGAGCCTGGCACTGTCCTCTGCCAGAGCGGCAGGAACAGCAGTGCTGGGTGTAGCCCTGCAGCAGGGTTGCTTGGGTGGTGCATCAGGACAAGGACTGCAGCACCCCGCACCATACCTGGCCCAGCACAGCCTCAGACCTGGCTCCAGGAAGAGGCTCCATGGTCAGAGAGCCATGCTTCAAGTGCCACATAAATGAGCTTCTGCCTCTTCCTATCACTGACACTGTGGATCCCTCATGCCCCCGTCACACTTTGTGGAGAACAGGCTGTTCCAACATTGGCAGAAAATCCCCGCACAGACATTTCTGAAGAATGTTTCTTCTGTTCTGGGCTAGTTTTGGCTTCCTTCCCCCTGCTTTCCCTAGGGTCTGGCACTGACCAGGAGTGATGGGTGTGGTTTGTCCTGACAAACTGTGCTCCACAGGATGCTTCCCTTGGGAACCATAGCCAGGGCTCCCGGCACAGCTGGAAAGGGAATGCCCCCTTACCTGACCTCTGTTGTGTTTGTCCTTGACTTTCATAATTGATGCCTTCTGGAGGCTGACCTGGAAAAGAGACTAGACAGAACAAAAGGATAAAGTAGGGATTTATTAAAAGGCCTCAATGAGTACACCTGGGCAGCACAAGAGCCCGGCTGGACCATACCAAAGATGTACCCAAAATGGTCACAGAATGGATCACTGATCATGAGGTCTCACACTTTTGAGTTCTGGTCCATTAGCATATTGGAGTTAATTGTCCAATCACAGCTTCAGGTTATGAAGCTCCGTCCTCCTTGTTGTTTCTTCTCACTTCACCACTGTTTTCATTCTTGGGCCTGGAAGTTGTCCTTGATATCGAGCTAGAGAAGGAATTGTTTTGCCTATCTACTTTGTGAAGAGAACTTAGTAATACTGAATAAAAAACCTAAAACTACCCACCAAAACAGCACAGAATCTAAAAAAATATAAAATCTGAAACTTAAGGCATCAGATGACATACCTGATGAGACAGCTCTGCCATCAGAGGCCATCCCTGGGCGCTCTCTGTGGCTCCAGTGCCCAGGCAAGAGCTGTGACGGGGGCTGGAGGTCACTGCCCTCACTGGGCTGATCCCACAACAGCCTGGAAAGCCATCTCATCCTAATGATTCAGCCAGAAATCCAAAGTTTGTCCACCTTCTTTCATCTATTCACTGTACGGCCTGCATACAAACTCCTATTCAAATATCATTAAAGCTCAAATATTGAATTATTCAGTGTAAGCAGCTTTGTGAAACACAAACTTCATGGCTGATTACACTTTGACTACCCCTGACTCATAGAAATAATTTAACTCCGTGAGTTCATGTACCGAAGCACACATGAAACTAGTTGCATACACCCCATCATAAAAACAGCGTTAAAATTAAAGATTTTTCCTTCACTTTTCACACACAGTAAGGTGAGAAAATAAATGAAAATTTATTGCTATATAACAAAGTTTTAAAAAATAGTGGGAAGAAAAAACATTTAGAAGCAGTTACAAGACAGCACTGAAAATCATATAGACTATTTGGTGGTCAAAAAAACTAAGGAATATAAATAGTGCTTTTAGGGAAGAAAAACCTGTTTTTTAGGGAGGAAAAGCACTCAAGTTATCTGAATTTCCAAACAATAGTCGTGCACACACACAGAATAAAGTACTTCTCTAATAAATATCTATGATACAGTGTAAGAAAGAAAGACTAACATACATTTCTTTTGCAGAAGTGTATGTTTAAAAATATTCAAATTAAATCAACTTTAGTGGCTCACATTAATATGTTATGCCAAACTAAAGGCTTGTGTTCATGCTATCACTGTGTCCTTAACTTGATTACAGTGGATTAAATATTTATGTGGGGCAGCCAACTTGGTTTTACGTCTTTTACACTGAGCTCAGAGCAGACCTAGATGTATCAGAATTTTGTGTATTTACAGAGTTATAAATCAAAGATAAGTGTGCCCAGCACCTTTCCTCAAGATTATGCAGACAGTCTTCCAAAAACCACCATAACAGCAAATCACTCTCATTCTACTTGGATTTCTATTGCCAACCAAAAAATTCTGAGGCAGAATTCTGGGACAGTTAGATCAATATATGAATGGAGAAAATACTCCATTTTATCGTGCTCCTATCCAAGAGTTACTTTTTTTTTTCATTCTGCAGGTGTAATTGATTCTTGCAGCAGCACCAGAGCATATTCAAATACAGGACCTAGATTTGTTAATTTATAAATAGATCTCCTTTCTCATAACAAATAACAAAACATGGATATGTGTTTTCTCAAATTACACATAGACTGCAGACCCTGTGACCAACACAACAGCCAGCAAGTGGTCTCCTGTTTCCTAAAGGCATGTGTTTTCTTTAAATGTATATTTAATATCCTATCTAGTCAGTGTTGCTTGCAAGTGGTATTTCAATTAGGTATTATTTTATTAATAAATAACTTGCCTGCTGTATAAGAGAAAGAATTACCAGTGCTCACTTCCTGAAGTTAAATGTTACTGGTCTAGCAAAACCCATTTTTTTTTAGGATAAGGGGGAAAGAAAGGAAATCCCCTGGTAGAAGCTGACAGCTGCAATACAGTAAGCATTCCAAGGATCTACATTCCAGCTCTCTCATTCTGGTATAGAAGTGATCCCACTCGAATCCCACTCGAGCACATCTTAGGAGAGACACTAAATAGGTTTACTTTTTTTTTTTTTTTTTTTTTTTTTTTTTTTTTTTTTTTTTTTTTGTGTTTACCCATATGACAAATAAGCACAATGATAGTTACCTCTTGAGCCGTCATCTTGCCTTGCAGCATAAAATTATAACCTTCTAGGTTATAGATTCAGTGGATACATAATAAAAAGAGTGTCCCCCAAGGAAAACCAATAAAAAGGGACAGAGACTGAAATAAAGCACTGTTTTTGCTGCCTTTTTTATTTTTTGTTTTGTTTTGGGCTGGTTTTTTTTGTTTTGTTTTGTTTATGTTGTTGGTTTTTTTTTTTTTTTGGGGGGGGGGGGTGTTTGTTTTTTGTTTTTTGGATTTTTTGGGGTTTTTTTTTACCTTGTGGAATTACTCATTTTCTATTTATATAAAGCACATTATGGAGGGAATGACAGCCATAGCTTAATTATGAATGTGACCAGTCCTGAAACATCTGAACCTTGATGGCTGGTTAGAATGAGAATGGCATACAACTTAATACTGTTAATCAAAACCATGATAACTTCCTCAGCCCTAGGAAAATTTCATTAGAGTCAACAGAAAACTACACAGTGGAAAAAACCCCAAACAATATAAAAATTAAAAATACATTTTGATGCGTTACAGTGAAAGGTATAGGAATAAGTTTGAAATATACTGAGAAATAATTATTTACCAGGAAGAAATATCACTAGAATATTTTGCTAAGAATTAACCAAGAGATTGGTAGACTCACCTGATCACTTTGGCAAAGTTTTACCTTTCCAAAGGTCTGAGTTGTGAGGGATAGCATGGATTGTAGGTCCTTATCCTCTATAAGAAATACTTTTAGGGTGAAAAACTTGTATCAGATATATAGATGTGGAAGAGCAAGCGATACATCAAGGGAAAAGGAAAGGTATTCATTTAATGCAATCAAATTGTGGCAATTTTTGGCTTGAAAGAAGTAGAGGAAAGCTTTGCTATCGATTATAATGGAACAATAAATTTTTGACCTGTTACCTAAAATAATTATGATTTAAAAGCAAATTCTATTTGAAATGTGCTCTACTTTTGCAAGACATAGTACTTTCTGCAAACTGGACTTCAGAAAATCAAACAAAAAGTTTCCAGGAGATATCTCAGAAAGTTAAACACTGTTCCTTTAAGTGGATGATGCTTCTTTTTACTGTGGGACTTTTTCAAGGTTGGAGGAGTGAATTGTTCTCTGGGATGACTATGGAAATTAATATGGGGATGTTTTTTCAGATCTATTTACCTGTGCATTTTATATTCACTGTTTATTTTCTGTACTATTGTTTTAAACAAATAAAGAAGACCAAATGTATTGCCACTGGTGGAACTTGAGAAAGTAACTTGTTCTCCAGTCCTGAAAAAGGCTAAGTACTGTAAAGTCAGCAAGGATAAAGAATTTTTACTGGTATACTGGACTCACTCACCACATAGTTGCTGAGAGAATTAATTTCAGCTCTTCCAATGCCTTTGGCCATTTTGAGGATATTTTATATAGTATTTTGATTAGGGTTTTTTATTGACTAGTCCTCTGTGTAGCTGGCTGGTGTAAAAAGCTGTTACCAAGATACAGTACTACTGTAAAAGAAGTTCAAAGGAGTATGCTGACAGGACTGCTAAGTAGGTCTAGAATAGCAGAGGTGCACAACCCCCAGGGTTTTTGATCCAGGTATGATGCAGTGAAATAAAATTTACAGTAAGCATTGATTGATTTGCTCAGTTATCCAATAGGTCAATGTATGCAATTCCAAGTATGCATTGTCATCCTCTGAGCTGAAAAGAAATTGTAATGCTGCATCAGTAATGCAAAAACCCACTCAAGAATGAAGAATTTTCCACGTACAAGGCTTTTTTTTTCTTGTGAACTCCTTTAGTTTGGATATATATTTTTATAGAGTACTTTCTGTATGCCTTATATATAAAACCTGAAGTTCAAATGTAAGCAACATTTTTCTCATGTCAATAGCTTACCTGACTCCCCATGGGCTACTGATGTAAATACACCATGTGGAGTCAGGCCTTATGCACAAAATACCCCAAACTGCTTTTATTCACCATATAAGAGCAGGTGCACTGACAGTGAAGTACACAGGGGTACTAAAGGGGTGAAAACAGCAGATGTTTTGTCTTACAGAGCTCCTTTATGGTTCCTTGCCCAGGTAAGAACCTGATCAGGGCTTACTCATAGTACCAGGGCTCCATTTGTTCAATTTACTTAATTATGAACCAAGCAGTCATGGATATGAGCTTGCCATTGCTTTAACTAAAAGCCACACAAACAACTGAAATCCTCTATTTAATTAGGAGAAAATAAAAAGCTAAGAAATGAAGGGAGTTATATTTTCAAACAAGGCCGCATGATCCAGACCATTTGCCTGGCCTATCTGAAGTCTATATTTACCTGAATTGCTAGAACAAGGAGAAACAAAAACAAAAACAAAAAAAAAACCCAAACAAACCAAGAAACAAAAAAAAAAGGATGTGAGTAGAAATGGAATATAATAAACCAGCAGTGGGGTAGAGAAACTGACAATCACATGCATAATGGTTGCCTGAATGAGGAAAAAGCTGTTCTCATATGTTTCTGTCTGTTCATTTCATCTGCATTCATCTGGGAAGACAGCAAAGGGTAGGCAATAAAAAAAACCCAACAAAATAAATCTATTTCATATACATCTTGCTAAATGTGTGCCTGTATCTCCACACTGATAGAAATTCAAAGCTTTCTGAAACTCATTATCTCAATGAGAAATTACAAATTATTCAAGAGCAGCTTCATTTTAATTCATATTTAAATAATTTCCTACTAATTTGAAAATTCAAGTAAAACCATGCTATGGGAAAATATAGAAGGTATCCTACTACCAGAGAAAAATCTTTGTTCCAGAGCCAATACATTTATAATGTCAAATTATACATGACTTGATAATTTTGAGTTTGAATAACTTAAATTTTCACCTATAATTTTTTTTCTTTTCAATAGAAAAAAATATAAAGAATAAATTAACTTAGAAATTATGGAAAATATCCCTGGAAAATATTGGGC
The DNA here is from genome assembly GCA_018697195.1 of Certhia americana. Taxonomy (NCBI): domain Eukaryota; kingdom Metazoa; phylum Chordata; class Aves; order Passeriformes; family Certhiidae; genus Certhia; species Certhia americana. The sequence goes on along the minus strand of CM031857.1, from coordinate 7,492,238 downwards.
CTTCCATTTGGGTTTTTTTTTGATGAATTTTATTGCTCTTATCAGTCCAGGATGTTTAACTGAATAAGAAGACAAACAAGTTCAATTATGTCATCAAAATATGTTACAGTTTAGACTTTAGAAGAACTATTTAGTAACAAGCATATTTAAGCAACCAGGATGTAGATTATTAATTCAGTAGGAGGGTCAATTATCTTAATAAGGACTGGAGGTGACATAGCATTTTGTGATTTTAATCTGCAGCAGGTTATTGTGAAATTGCCTGAGGGTGAACATAATCAATTTGGAGCATCTAAGCAACATTTACTTTGTACTAAACCTGACAAACAACCTGAAGAAATTCAGCCATGCAGTCAAACAGAACAGGAACACATAGAAGAATAAAGATAATATTCTTCAGAGGTGCATGAAAAAATGACACTTGGTGTAAGATATTTACAGAAATTTTTGCATGTGTTATCATATACTATCTTAAAGTGCATTTAGTTCTATAACAGAAGAACTTGAATTTGCCACCACCTAACCCAAAAAAAAAGTATCTAAAGTTTTATGAAAAGAAGGAAAAATAATACTCATAAAATATAGAACTCAATATAAAATATCACCCTGTGCACTAAGAGCGTGTACTATGAATGTATTCAGGCATATTAGTTATTAAACCTGTGTTGTGTGACTACAAGTCCACATTTTTACGGCTAAATTATGTATTAGCACCACTTAAAGAAGCTGCTGAGAGGTCATTTTTCAAAATTTCTTATGTCTGACAGAAAGAAGTTCACATCATTAAATTGCATGAAAATGTTCACAGCAAAAAGCTGCCTCTTTGGTCATTTGGTGTAAATGGATAATTGACAAAGGTATCTTGATTGCATTTGAAAGCTCAAACTTCTCAAACACAGAGGAAAATATATTTTAATATATTGGACCTAGCTAGAAAGAATTAATATTTTAATTTGACCTTTATGTCTACATTGTGCAAATAGATTCTAAGTTGTTCTGAATACTGATTCAGAATACAGAAACCAAGATCTCAGATTGTGTAATTAGCTTGGCTTATAGCTGCCAAATCATATTGGAGTTTCTCATCATTAAAGGTGCCAGTGGAGAAAGACATGCCATGGATCTAGTAAGAAAAAAGAAGTAAGGTGTTATTTTTTCATGTTGTTCTTTGATTTTCATCATGAAAAGCAGATAGATTGGCCTTTCTCCCCCCATCAACACAGAATCAATAAATTGAGCACAGTTGTGAACATTGGCTGAATGACTAATATCAGTCTATCTCTTGTGTTGACCCAAGCCAGTCTTGTTCCCAAAAATGCATCTCTGTGGTTATTTTATAGCTATTAGTGCAGTATGTCTTTAAGAAGAAATATTTCATAAATTCTGCCTGTGTTCACAGAGAGATGGCACATTGTTTATCCCAATAATGAAACAATTAGAACGCTTAGCAGGTATAAGAAAGATACGCTCTACATATCTTCCAAATCTATTACCTTCTGTTGGATTCCTGCAGACTTTCTAACCTGCAGCAAAGAATTAAAAAAGAAAAGAAAAAAACCAAAAAAAAACCCCTTTGGTTTATTTTCTCAAAATTCAAACGTTTATTTACTTAATCACAGAATGACAGAAGTGTTTGAGTTGGAAGAAACATTCAAGGACATCCAATCCCCCTGCTATGGGCAGGGGCACCTTCCACCAGACCAGAGCCCCATCCAACCTGGCCTTGAATACCTCCAGAGATAGGGCAGCCACAGCTTCTCTGGGCAACCTGTGCCAGGGCTCACCACCTTCATGGTAAAGAATATTTTCCTGGTATCTAATCTAAAGATACCCTCTTTCAGCCTAAAGTCATCCCTCCTTGCTGACATTGAATATAATGCCATTATACAGCACTTTTTTGAGCAATGCAATAAAGTGCCACACTCTCCATCAGCCAGCTGGAGAAAAACAACAAAATGGGGTCTAGGGTTTGGAGAAGTCTACGTCTATAACAAATGGGAACAGATTTCAAGAAAAATATTCTTTCTTCCTGGACCTAACTCACCTGTGCATTCAAGGCACTTCAAGCCTTAACACAAACATTCAGTAGCAAACCTGTAGCCACATTAACACAACCTTGCTGTTTGTGAACTCTCACGTTTGAGTTAGGTGCTCTCTGTGGAAAGTCTTTAGAACTATTGCCTGTCCATCACAGAGGACACATCTACCCTACAGCACTTTTGCAGTTAGAAAAAATAAAGATTTGGCTGGACTTATCTACAAATTTAGCGCCTTCTAAAGAACCCTTTTTAAGTTATTTTGCCCCTCTTTCCTTCCCCATTTGCACAAGCAAATGTTTAGAATCAAAACACAAGGAAAAAAAAACCAAACAAACTAAACAAACTTCTGTGTATGCAAAAAAAAAGGGTGTGTAAAAACCCCAGTATTGGATTACAGAACTAGATTACAGTAGACAGTCCTTGAGAAGGTCTGTAAGTAAGAAGTAATCATTAGAAGATAAATCACTATATAAGTACCATGAAGCACTAAGGAGAGAGAAATTAAGGGAGGAAATGCCTGAAAAATCTAAGAACACAACTTTTTAGCCAGTACACAGATACTTTGTTTTAGTAGAACAAAAAAAAACCCCATCATGTGAATACCCAATACATGAGAACAGTACTTGTACTCTGAGAAGAATTAAACAGACAGCATTATGCAAAGCATCCTATAAGGATTTTGAGACAGAGAAATTCACTAAGAATCAAGCTGAACATGCTCTTTAAAAATCATCCTAACATCTGTAAAAACAGATGTGAATTTTGGCACGTAGGGAAAACCTGACTTGCTGACACTAAACTGGTCTTGCAGGATATGTAGAGTTTAAAATCTGATGTCTCAGGTGTACCACAACAGCTAAAGCTGATTAAAAAAAATCAATGGGAATGTGTCAAGGTAGTCAAAATTAGCAGTCACAGTCATTAAGCTTCAGACTGGAAGAAGAGAAGGAAATGAAGATCCTGTTCTGAGTAAACAAAGAAAAAGAAAAACTATTTCTGTTAAGCAAGAACTTAGAATAAGCCTGCAAGTCAGACTTTATTTAATGTCAAAATGCAGTCAGATAAAGGCTTTTCAGATTCCTTTTCTCTGTTTTAAGTATTGGCAATTTATCTTTCACTTTGTGACTTTTCACTGTCTCCTCCCCCTTGTGTTTCTGGATGGGTTTTCATATAGTCTCCCATCCAAAAAAATCTCTTCATTACTCAGAATAGGAAGGGTTCTGCTTTTATCAAAATATAGTTGACTAGATTCTAATTTTTATGCAATAGTAACAATTAAGTCAAAACCATACCAGAAATATTTAAGCAGTTTATATTCCTGTCATTCAATTAATATTTAACAACACAATGAAAACATCATAGCAACAACAATCCAGGTATGAAGAAAATAGCAAGACTAAAGAAAGTTATTGAATTTAGACTTTAGTGAATTCACTTTGGAAGTTTGAAGCTAATTGTTTAATTTTCATTGGGATAAAATTTACATAATATTGAAGAACATTGTCCAATTAGAATCGTTTCTGCCTGAAAACAGTTTGCTTGCAACTGCTGCAAGGAATAGCTGAAACTATACTAACTACAAGAGATAAAAACAATAATTCTTGACTATTTTTTTCCCATTTGTTTGACATTTTTACATTTGGCAGTACACTGTGTATTGACAAAGTAACTGTTTCCAGTAGACACTCAGTTTGTTAGTCAATTCATGTGTTGCTGGCACAGATTTTCCACACAGCAACAGAGGAGCAAAATATGAAAATGCCCAGGAATATGTAACTAGAAGCCCATAAAAATTGGCAGAATCATAAAAACCTAGTATAGAAAATAAGTTTGATTTTGTAGGCAAATAGATTTCACTTTTGGTTTGTCATTTGTTTTTTTGTTTCAGTTTTGCTTTTCCTTACAAACTTCTTTTAGAAGATTTGCATCCAAAGCGTAAAGCATTAAATACAAACCTGCTTGTGTGTTTTCCAAGTAAAAGCAGATTTTGTCTGAAAAATATGGAATTATGAAAATGATGAAAACAGGCTTAACACACTTGTGTCAAGAGGCAAGCAAGGCATGTTCCAGCAGCCCACTCTCAGCACATCAGATCAGTGAAGGATGTGGCTCAGACAATTCCAAGCTGCAGTTCCAATTCCAGCTGCTGTGGGGCTCTCTAGGGGAGGTAAGGTAACAATTTTCAAGCTTCTGCACCTCCTGATGAAGAATTGCCTCCCGTGTTTCAGGGATGCTGGATAGCTCTTGTGTTTCTCTTAGGTTTTTTTTTTTTCTCAGCTTCCTAATGATAAGAGAATTAACAGGAAACTGGAACACAGAAAGCCCGAGAAACCTCAAAGCTCTCTAAGTTTTATTTAAAAATATTCAAGATAGACTATGTAATGATTGCTAATGCATTTGCTTACACTTGCCTTCTGCTGGATATTCCTTTTTATGTAAAAGTGCAGCTTTAGAACACAAAAGAAATTTTCCAAGGAATAAATAGTGTGATCTTTTCCCATAACCTGTAAGAAGTATTTCTCTCTTCATAGTATAAAATATATTGTTGAGCAACTTATGCTAGAGAACAGATGGTAAGCAACCCAAAAAGCAGAAAACAGACTGCTACCAAAATACATGTTTTTTCTTCTTTTTGCTTCTGTCAGACCATAAATATTTGGACCATGGAGAGTCTTTCACAAGAGGTTAGCATTTCTGAGATGTCCCACTGACAGCTGTGAAACTACTCATGACACATCCACACCTACAGGAGAGAATCATGGAAAAGTGAGTCTGTAAAGTGCCTTGGGAAGCTTAGTTTGGCATCTTGCCTCACACAAGGTCAATTTTATCTCTGTCACTCCTGGCTGATGCTTATTTAACCTATTAATAAAGGTGTCCCATGATGGCAGCTACAGTTTTCCCCAGCAATTTATTCTGTTCCTTTCTATATCTTTATTATCAAAATCTTCATAGTATCTGATCCATGTTCTTTTGTGCTGGAGTCTAATCTAATTAATTTCTTATTTCATTTATCATGGACACTATAAACAATTTTTTTCCCTTCCTTTTCCCATACCACAAGGTTTTCAAATATGTTTTGAAGACTGGAGACAATTTTTTTCTATTTTTTTCTTTTTTTTTTTTTTTTTAAACTGTAATTAGCCAGAGTTGATTAAAAAAAACTAGGTCTGGACATTAAATTTAAAACTTAGAAAACAGTAGCTGTAAGAAAACTACAGGGAAAAAATGTTCACATAATGCCAAATGTTCATCAAGTAAGAGCTGATCATCTCTTCATGTTACTAAGCAAAATGGAGGGAGTGAGAGGAAAGAAATTGTCTTCTGGAGATTTTGTTCAAGGTTTTTTGGTTTGGATTCCTTTAATGTTAATACTTTGATTGAAAGGCAGCAAAGCAGCAATTTAGTAAAAAGTTATTTTCTGTTGGAAATTGCTTTCAACAGAATATTTTTTGACCAGACATGTTACAAAAATTCAAAAGATAATGTTCTTGTCAATCTTCATCCACCCCTGATTTTGTTTTATATTTTCCTCCAGCAACACAACAATGAACTTTAATTTTAGGTTCACCATTCAACTTTAGCAATTATAACTATTCTTTGAAAGAGTGTTTGAAGTTTCAGGTTATGCCTTTGTTTATAGATGCCTACTTAGCAAGCTTTTTACTCAGGAGAGGCAATGGCACATCTGCTGCATGGTCTGCAGTGATTTATATCTCATTCAGGAACATGGCTAAAGCACATGGAAAATTTGAATTTACTTCAGAAATTCCAGCTGGGACAACCAAATTGAACACCCAGGAAGAAAATCTCATGTAAACATTTTGTCCTAGCTTCCATGTTTCCAGCTCCCTTGTTGTGGCTTTCTAAATTTGATCATTTTGGAAAAACTGTCATAAATCTCTTAAAATCCCCAATCTATCATAAATCTCAACATTTCTGACAAGTATAGACACAGCTTAGTTTTGCTAAATTCTACAAATAGAGCTGGTACTACACATATACTTAAAAATCATAATAAGTTTTAAAATGTCAGTGAATTTAAAATACTCCGTTTATGTGCATTTTAAAACAAAATTTATGACACTTTAACAACCATATATATTTTAAGCACTTGTCTTTACATATCTAAACAAAATATTGACTGTTCTGACTCTAGTGCCAGAATAATTTTACCCAGAGAGCATTCAGAATATCTAAGTTAGCATGGCATGAATTTATTCTTTAGTCATTATTTTTCCTGCTCTGATGAGCTAATGAATCTTACCTCTTACTGTGCTTGTTGAGCTCTGGAAATTCTTTGTAACTTCTAAACATATTATCATAACAAACACAGAGAATTTGCCAAACATCAGTGTTTAGAAGGTCATACCCATATCTAATGTACATTTTTTTTTATAAACAGGGTGAATCTCAAACTAGAGAAACTCAAGGACTGCTTTAATGCAAATTAACTTTCATTTATTAGCTATAAACGCCTGAAAACACTGACAGAACTCCTACTAGACATTGTCCTTTTTTTTACAAAAAGAAGCAGAGGATCCATCTTGTCTTTACATAACTAAAATATTCAGCAAACCAGAATCCACACAGTTTAGCACTAAAATAGTCAAACTAAACACCTTAGGGGCAGCTGGAAGAGGGGCTGTGTCATGAGTGACTTCACTGGCCAGAGGGGTTTGGAGAAAAAAATCCAGGGGAAACTGAGACAGACATTACCTTTACAGTGAGTTTTTCAACATTTTCAGCCACAAATATTCTCCTAAATCATCATATGGAATACCTGCATTTTTAGTGACTTCCACTATTGATAGGTCACTCTTATAAGCAATGAATAACCCCCTTTTACAAACCTGTGTTCTTAGAGCTCTTTATAGACATTATAGGAAAGTTTTAAATGTCATATTTGATTTGTGTTTTATTTGAAATGGAAATAAGCAGCCCACGTAGATTTAATAATTTATCTAGTATATGGTTTGAAACACCAGGGCACATGGCTAGTATGTCAAAATACACTGTTTGGAACTGAATTGTTTAGTAAGTCTTAAAGGCATCTATTCTAAAGCAAACTGTTTTTTTCTCCTAGATGTTGCATCTATGGGACAAGTCCAAATTTGATCTTGTGGTTGGACTCCTTTCGGAGCAATCTTTGCACAAATCTAAAATAAAGAATGGGAAAAAGTGATTTTTCCCTTCGAGTTACTGCATAAATTCCTAATGAATGATTGCAGTGTTGTTTTGGTGTTGAGTATTGCTTTAAACAGTTGGACATACACAGCAGGCATCCAGCTTACCTTCCTGAAGCACACATGTGCTTTGCTAGACAGAAAACCACAGCTGAATTTGATCCCAATCCGATTCCACTACAGAACTGCAGAACCCATAGAAAGCAGTAGAATTATTATAATTGTGCCTGGTAATTAGAGGAGAACATAAGTAGCTGGGGGAAAATTGCTAGAGAGGGAAACAATTTAATATCGAATGGAAAGTGTATTAAAAGCAGGCTGAGAAAAGAGCAAAACCAAAGCAGCATGACAACACTGGGGTGTGCAGCACTGGGGTGGGAGTTTGAGCTGGGGACACTTTTCCTGTGTAAGAGTGTGATGAAAGAGTTGCAGACAACACAAAGGTGACTTTATTCTCTCTGGTGGAGCATTGGCAGCAGAGCTTGCTGGAAGTTACACCCCAGATCAGCAGAAGGGTTGATCTGGAGGAGCTTTTTGCCCTGCTCTCCATCCTGAGAACAAGGAGTTGATGCTAAACACTACAAGCAACAGAAGCAGACCCTGATGCCAGGGGAATTTCAGAAGACTCTGGGTAGAACAGAAAACAGTGCTCTATAAATCATAGTGCAAAGACTATAAAAAAGTAATTCAGATCATTCTTTCCTCAATCTCAAACCTAGTCATCAAGTAATGAATACGGCACCTATTTCCAAAAAACAGACCTTGCCATTTGCTTTTTTTTTTTTTTTTTTTACTCAATCACCTACTTAGTGGATAAAGGGAATGCAATATACATGTCTGGAATCTAGTGAAGTGCTTGATATGATAATTTGTAGAATTGTACTGAAAATTATTTCCCAATGACTTGCAGAGAGCATTGTCACAAGGGCTGAGAGCTGGCTGTAAAAAAAGGGCTCAAAGTATTAGATTTGGAGTGTAGGGGAAAATATTTAATAGCATTCTGTAGAGAGTCATTCAGTTTAACATCTTTATTAATAATGCGCATGTGGGAGTAAAAGTACATTAATGAAATGTGCAGGTGAGAATAAATTAGAACTTGAGGTGAACACCAGAGAGCACAAAGGCATAATACAAATGGGACCAAGTGAGATTAAGGAATCAGGCAGAAAATTACAAAATGAACTTCAAATGGGAAAAATACAAACTAATATGTTTGAGGAAAATAATGTAAAATACAGATATTCACATAGTCTGAAAAGTTGGGATGAAATGTAACACTGAAAAGTCTCAAATCAGTAGTTTGTTGAAAACTGAGTGAAAAATTTCAGTGTATCAGGGTCAGATTTTTTAGTTCTGTTCAAGGCTTTCCTCTTCAGATAACAAAGATACAGTGGCATTTCTGACTTCGGTACTGCAGCCTACAGACTCAAGAACACTGGATCTCTTCAAAAGTAAAGCAAATAAACAAACAAAGAAACAAACAAACAAAAAATCAGTTTTCAATCCCCACAACTGAAAAGATAGTGGTAAATTTGTTTATGATTTCATTCTATTTCTGCAGTGACATAAATATTACAAATAACCACACAACAAGATGATCCAAGGACCCTGGCCTGAGAAATGGAAGGCAGTTCTACCACAGGCAAACCATGGCTTGATTCATTTGTGTAACCAGACTGCTTTTCTTTGGTTGTTTGGATGAAGAAGTGATTGATTTTAGGCTGGATGCAAATTATGTCACAGTGATCACTGTGACCATCTCCTGTGATTTTAGGTTGTACTGAATACTATGGAGTGTATTTCATTCAGATATCATCTTGGTCTTTCCCCTGACATTACAGAGATCTGGGACTCTGCTCATACGTTTTCCAACACCAAAAGGAAAAACTCTTTTGGGGAAATTATTTGGCGTTGTTGGACTGTATCAAAAAATCAACCATGCATAGGACAATAGAAAAGCCATCTTGAAAAATACATAGGAGACAAAGTAAGTCATGTCTCGAAGAACTAGTAAAAAAATGGGTCTGGAAGTTTTTTAACAATAATTGCTTTCTTCAGTTTTGTGCTTTTTTTTTTTTTTTTAATCCCTCCATTAAAATCGTTATGAATTTTTATCCTCCTTCCTAAATTGATAATTCTGAGTCAGAACCAGTTATTTTCTCAGGTAAAGTCATTAGCACTTTTTAAAGGCCTTCAGATGCTCTAGGCTCTGTCTTGTTAAGATTATTAAATGAATCTTTCACTTACCTCCTGGTTATTTTCCAATTTGTTTGAAGATGGCTGCAATTAAATCTTCTTCATAAGAGACAAATTCCCCTAACAAGGGGCAGTTTGCAGCTCAGAGCTCCAGGTATGCTCTCCATGATCCCAAAGCAGTTTGTGTCACATGAGCTCTAGCAAGAAAAAAACTTGCTATTCTGCTGGAGTTTTTTTGTTTGGTTTTTTTTTTTTTTTTTTTTATTTTTTTTTTTTTGTTTTTTGGTTTTTTTCTTTCTGCAGTGCTCAACAGTTTTCAAGGCTGCTGCTTCCATGAACTTCTCTGTTTCATTTGAAATTTCTACAGATCTCTTTGGTGCTGTCTGACCGTTTAAACATATTTATTTTGGTTGCTCACTGCAAACAAAGCTGCAAGATAGGGGGGGACAAGAGGCCTGTAGGTACAGTTGTATCCATTCTTTTGTTCTCTGCACTCAGACTAAAGGGCAAAGTCAGAACTGCTTAAAAACCTAATAGTTCATGTTTAATGGCATACTGTTTAGCAAGTCGACAGAAAAAAAAAAAAAAAAAAACAAGGGTGGCATGTTGGTTGAGAAAGTATCGAACTGATGGGGATACAAAACAAACCAGTGACAAGGAAAAACAGACAAGATAAGAAAATTACAGCATGGGTCAGCATTTTTTGGCAGGGCAAGGTGAGGGGGGAGAAAAGGAGGTGTTAGTGCTTTGTATTTTGTCTTGGACTGCCTAAGAATTGTGTGCATTTTCTCAGTGCTAGTATTTGTCTTGTTGTTCAGATATCGTCTGTTTTTATTAATAGAATTCTGAGAGAGTACACATGCTGTAAGTAGTATTTAAAATTTGCATAGACCCATCCATTCTGGAAATAGCATTGAACTTTGTTCATTAGCTCTCCCCAGATTATCAGCTCTATTACCATAGTGAATATTCTGAGTGTTATGAAGTAATTGTACGCTACCATGCATTTTCTAAAACAGAACATTGAAAAAAAATAAAATCCTCAAGGATGGGGTACCAGTATTCACAAAGAACAAAAACATTTAAAAAGTCACTCAAACTGTCCCTTAAATTGTAAAGTGCAAAAGAAGAACTAATTTTTCTGTATCATGGACATTAGACACAATTGAAGCAGGTAGGGAAAAAAATAAACCTGTGATTGTGACACTTTTCCAAATATAAAATACATGCCTAGGACCAGAATTAAATAATATATTAAAAGTGTTGGACATGGGAGAGGGGATTAAAATAGTAAGGTGGTTTACTTAATTTCTATTAGTTTTTATCTTATTTAATCCTTGTTTTTTTAAATTTTATTTTATTTTATTTTGTTGTATTTATATCTTACCTTTTTCTGCTGCATAGCTGCACTGTTCTAAAGAAATTTAAAAATTCTCTTCTCACAGATTCATCTTGAACATTTTCCACAAGCTGGTCTCATAAGCTATTTGGGGATGGTGGTGCTAACTTGTTATCCTGTTGCTAGATTATCTAAATCTCTCTCAAATAACAGTGGCAATATTTTTACTCACAAAATTAAACTTGACTCACAAAATGTTTGCAAACACAAATAACTCTTTCTTCCCCTTTGATTGATGTACCTTTTTGGCACTCCAATCAAAACTAGAAATTCCTTCTTGATTGGTGTAACACACACTTATTTCTAAGGAATCAGGATCATTATTTTCCAATTAGTATTTTAGAAACTGATACTACTTTTCCAGTATCATCTCTATGGTAATATATTGAAGAGTCTTCAATTCATGAATAATAGGTATTGTTTAAAACAGCCATTGATTGATCAAAATTGCTTCTCCAGCTACTTTCCACTTTTTATTGTATTTTAAAGATGTATTGGTGTTTTTTAGATTGATCTTGCTACAGATATTTTGTATTTTTATATCGTGAACTGCCACCTAGGTGTTTGGAGTTCCTTCTGTTGTTCATTTCTTTTGAGAGGGGCACTGCCACCACACAAGATGATGATGAGACAGCCTAAGGATAAAACATGTTTGGAAGGCACTCGGCATATATTATTAAATGAATGGGAAATGATCATTTAAAGCACCAGATGATTAGAAAGGAAGACATATTTTACTTGCAAATAGGGTACAAGTTGGCAAGTAAACTTGAACAGGTTTTAATACTATTGAAATGTCATGTTAGTACTTTGTGAACATTTGCAGGAGGAGCCTTTGCACCAAAACACTCCTGCTAAAAGGAGTCCAGGGAGAATATTTCTGTAACAAAAAAAAAAAAATGACTCTAATGAGGGAGATACTATGAACTTGTCAGGAATATTGTTAAATTAGTGGACATATGCTGTCTCGTGGCACCGTATCTTGTGGTAAATAAATTTAAATTTATTTAAATGTCAGAGCACTGTGTAAGGAAGTCTTGGAGGAAATTCATGGTAAAATCAAAGATGAAGCTCCTTTGTTAAATATTGGATTATGTACGCCCCACATTTTCAGCAATAATGTATCCTTTGAAGTATGTATCCCCACAGTAATCATCTTTTCCCCACATTTTATTGTTTCTGACCACTTTTCAGATAATTTAAAAAATAAGAATTCCACAATTTTAAGATCTGAAGATTATTTCACGACTTAGCTTTTTTCCCCTGAAGAAAAGGACCTCTGTGTCTGAGGATGGGAAGGCAGCTTAGAGTTGAGAAAAAACATCTGACAGGGTTAATACTGTTGCAGTTTCTACTCCTGTAAGAATTGGAAAAAAATTCCTATTTTTGAAGTAAAGAGAAATAAATCCAAGAAAGAGGTGGAAGCAAAATTCCCAGTTTGTTACTGATCCTCTTCAGCATGTCGCTTCAGGTAAAAACAAGACTTGAGGAAAAAAGACAGTGTAGGGAAAAGATAAAGAACGGTGAGAATAGATAAAAAGAGGGTTCTAAAAAATGCAGTCAAATGTCAAAGGATCCTTGACATAAACAAGGAAGTAGATGGAAATCCATGCTGTATGTTGCTTAATGACTTCAAATCAATGCAATAAATAGAAGGAAAAAAAAATAACAGCAGTAAACAGGGAAATTAACACATTTCATAGCCCATGTCACATAGATTACAGCCTTTTTTTTTTTTTTTTTTTTTTTAAGCTGGCTTAAAAGAACATACATTACATACATTGATTTAGGTTGGAAAAAAATTGTTTGTTAGTATTAAAGTAGAAATGTGCATATTGTTTGGGATTACAAAGTGAAAAAAAAAGACATCTAAAAGACATGCCTGAACTGATGTGATGCTACTACATTTCCAAATTCCTCAGGCAACAGAAATGTAGAGTAGGAAGTGGGTTCCCCCTTTACTCCAATGAGATTATGGATTTAGGCTTGAATTTAACAGCAACCTTTTGTGATTCTCTGACATTCTCAAAATGGCAGGAGGATTTGTTGAAGGACAAGAAGTATCACTGTAAGACAGATATTTCCACATCCATGGGCACAATAATAAATTATAAGAATTATTGTTATTATTATAATACAAATAATATACAATATTCTTATATAATACCTATTAGTATAATTCATTGGCACAAGAGGATTTTCTTTCCTTCAGTCCTGTGTTAGCACATCTAGGGGACACCCTGTTAGTGATCAATTTGCCATCGAAAGTTTAGACAGCAACATTAGATACAGCTTATTTCAGTTAAGTATAGAGCAAAAATCTAAAATACAACCTGCCTTTGACTATGCTAGAACTATATTAATCACAGCACTTTTAATTTTTTCTGTTATATTTTAATGGCATCTTTTCATCAAATTTATTTGTCATAACATTTATTTTGGAATGAATCAAGACACATAATGAGTTGTGTAACATGGTTTTTACAGGATAAGTCACCCTCTGGGAGCTAACACAGACAACATTCCAAATAAGAGTGACTGCTAAAGCCTTCTGCCTGAACTGTTATTCTCCCTATTTATAAAATATATGATACCAGTATCAGGCAAAAGCTCTTTTATTGTCCCAGCCTACTTCTCATAAAACCTCTCCTTTTCCAATGCTACACACACTTTAACTGTCATGTAAAAGCATTAATGTTATAGGTACTTTTATTTATATATTTTCCTGTGATTGATATTCTTCTTTCAAAGGCAACAGTTTTGTAACATAGAAATAGTATCACTTTTCAATCAGTGGCCCTGCTTTTCCATCAGTGATACACCCAAGTTCCTGTTTCATACAAATTTAACAAAGGCAATCATCTAAGATGGAAATGTTACATATGGAAAAAAAGTTTGCTTTTTCTTTTAAAGTTGAGGGGTATTTGTTTGGGTTTTTTTGTTTGTTTTGTAATATAAGAACACAGAATTTAACCTGTGTATAAAAGTTTGTTAATAATTTCATTGAAAGAATCTAGTGCCCTCACTCTTTTGACCAGACAAGCATTTCCTATTTGCAAACATGTTCAGTTTTCACTAAATCAGTGAAAATGTTTGTTTCTTATACTTTATGCTCAAAATCAGGAGTATAACTTAGGCTGGTGTGATGTAATGTCCATATATATTCCCAAAGTATTTTTTTTTTCCTACAGTACCATGTACATTTTTTCCCATGTACCATGGCACAAGGCTTTGAAAAAAAATGATACACAAAATAAATTAATAAGAAGAGAAAATTGCAGAACCAGATGTTGCTATTAAAATAGTGAACCTGGATGATATTTACTACATAGATTTCCATCCTACAGTAGCAATATTTTTACTGCCTATTTCACGATTTTTATTGTTCCATGGAGGGGGTTGAGGAAACAGTGCAAATATTACCTGTAGTTCCTAAATTTCAAATAGTGAACCTCAGGTGACACTGAATTATTGATCAGAGCACATTCTCTACACAAAGGCCGGAGGGAGAATACTCACACTTTTCAAACGAACCCCATCTTGATATAGAACACTAAGTGTTAGGTAGTCTCATATCTTCAATATTCTCCTAAGAATTCTTTTTTGATATTCATGGTTATTTCTTAATCAACATTATTTTATCCAAGGTTTCTAAAAAATTGGCATAGCTTTACAGAAGGCAGACTGTTCACCTAGTTTCTAAGCTTGGGACCAATGTTTATTTTTGCTCTCTCAATTTGATTTGATGGTATGAAGAAGCTGTCACCATCTGCTTCTATCTTATGAGATTTGCCTAGCCATGTGAAAAATAATGAATATGACCAGAATGTGCAGGTTAGTGAAAAAAATCACCTGCATATGCCACTTTAACAAAAAAGTAACAAATAATATAATGAGCATTGTTGAATCCCCACCCACATTTTCCCCATTTAAAAATGAAGCTACTGAAAGCAATTTTCAAAGAAGTGTTTGTGACAAAAACACATTCAGAATCTAGAACAGAAATTTGGTATTGCTATAAATGTTTACATTATAAAGTTGCAAGTTATAGAACTGCATGGTATTTGCATGAAAAAAAAAAAAAAAAACACAAAAGGCCTAGATATCACCTGCAAAAGCATTAGCAAAGATATTAAATTTTTAATTAAAGTATTAGTCAGAAATCTACATTAAATGTCTATAAGAAAGAAAAATATACAATATACATATATGCATAGGTGTAATTTCAGAAATATATGTAAATGAAGGAAAAGAGGATTTTCTTATGAGTAGCTAGTTCGCATGCAGGGTTGCTCAAATGGTTGGAAGCCCTGACTTTTATTATCTCTCTAGTGTGTTCCATTTGCAAATGGAAAGTAAAAGCAGATTGTAAATTTTTTTCTGTTAACACCAGCACCTGAAATATTGGTTAAGACAAGGATGCAGCAGTAGCCTCTATCCTCTTCACATTTCCTCCTGTCAGTTTCCTTTCTGCCCAGTAAGTTAGTCAGAGAGGAAAGAAGGTAAGCAAAAATCACTTTTACATTGTGATGAATCTGTCAAAGTCATTTAAATTGGCTTGGAATAGCACTGCTCCAGGACAGAGGGAGAAAGCAGCTGTAACAAATTCAGGAAAGAATCAGTTGCTCACTTTCTCATCTTTCTGCTCAAAGATTTGCCATTTCCTTAGATAGACAAGAAAATAGACTGGATAAAAGGCTTCTGGTTTAATTTGGCAGAGATTCATTACTTTAGATCCTCTGAGATCTATTCAAGAAAACTTGAAATTTCTTTTAGAACCTTGTTTTACCTGTTGGAAGGCACATAGTGGTACCTAGTCCAACTTCTTCTGTAACGGGTATTCTTTTCCAAGTTAAAAAAATTAAACACTTAGAGAAAGAAAAATGTCTCTGCTCACTGTACAAATAACCGGAAGCTTAATTCTCATGCCAAACTTAGTTGTGTTTTCTTTTGTGTCCCTTTCAAATTCTGATTCTTCAGGCTGAGAGGAGTATAAATGCACAACCTACAGGGTTTGCTAAATCTTTACTGTAGGTAAAAGGAAAGGAAATCTTCTTGATCATGTTGAATGAGGGGGGACGGAAGGAAAAGCCAAAACCTGCATATTTTAGTTTATTTCTTCAGACAAAGAAGAAGAAAATAATTTTGTATTCATGTTGTTCATGAACACAAAACTCCACATGCAAAACTTTCAATATCGTTTTGTCCAAATTACCCCTTCAAGCTTCACTATCTTCATCTGCATCCACATTCTTTCTCTGTCAAAGTTAATATTAAGTTCTGTTTTGGTTTTAAAAATTACAGATATATTATTTTAAACATAAAGCCTTCTAATCATAATGATATTCACAAGTCCAATGTTTTCCTCTATCTCATAATTTTTTCTTTCTTGAATGTTTTCCTGACAGAGCTCTACTTCTAATTTGCTGCCATCTTTTCTTTGTTAACATTAATACTCTGTTTACAACAATTACCATAATTCATTCTAGCTAAAGGTTGAGGCCTGAAAAAAATATTGTCCATCTCCAATTTTTTAAAAGTACAAATCACAATGAATAATGTAACTTCAATTCCAATGTGGAAGTATTATTTCAAAATGAATGACAATAATGATCTTTAAATTACATGACCCAATTCTCCTCTGACTTTTATGTTTTCCTGTAAATCAGGGGTACATTTTTGAAGGCTATAAAGTTGCACTGACCTTTAATTATAAAGGCAACTGCAGAATCAGATTGTGTTTTTAATACCCTCATGGAGAAATAAGACACGGATCCCCATGCTTAGAGACTCTATTTAGTTCACCTTGATGAAAAGAGGAGGCAAGACAAGGGTCTGCAGATACATCTTGTGGCATTTCAGAGAGCTGAAAACAATATCCATTTCCTCAAACCCTTGGACAGCAACCATCTGGTATCCCCTCACCATAAAAAAACAGTGTCCTACACTGTCCCTTACTCTACAAAAGTGAGAACCTCCAGCAGAAGGCTGTGACCTTTCAGTCATCACGGAAAACTCTGAAAGTGCTGCCTTCTCCTATTTGGGGAAGCTTTCAGATTAAAAGAGAGCATGTAGTGTCCCAAATTTTGCATAGGATTGCTGTTGTATTATAAATATAATGATAATTGCAATTAAAATCTCCCACAATCCTTTTCCCCAACAAAATAAACAAACACAATGTTTGTAAGGTTAAGTATTGAAGTTGGAAATCTTCCTCGTAGCCTTTAACAAGTTTATGACTTCAGTTTTCAGTCTCTGCTTTTTTATCCCCTGTTTTTTGCTATGTCTATTCCTGGTTGCCTTTCCTCATGTAAATATTAATTTTTTAGGTGCTAATCATGTCATACCAGCAGTAGCAAGAATTGGTCACTCAATGTAGGTGGAATCTTCTGAAATTTTAGTAATGAAATCTCCACAGATTAAATATGAAGAGTTTTCTTTCAAGGGCTGTGGCCAGCATTGAAACTTTGGATATGATTTTGTGCATGGAAAGGAAATGGACAAAAGAGTGTACAGAATGTAAGGGCATGCGACTTCCCATTCCAGAGGGTAGGTTTTTTTGGTAAAATTATGCACAAAATTCATGCATGAATGCATTATTATTATATGATGAAACTGGAATACCATAGAGCCAGGTGAAATTGCAGTTCAGAGAAAATTCCATTAGTTTCTTCGCTCAAAAGAAGGAAGACTGTAATGAGAATGTAGTAACACCAATGCTCCTCTTAAATATGAACTTCTTTCATACAAATTAGTCAAACCAACTAAGAGTGTTTGAACCTTGTATTTCCTCATCAGCTGCTTTGGTTTTATTTGGTTTGGATTTTTATCAGTGCTCTGTCCTTAAACACCAAAAAGTTCCCTTGTCATCAACTTATATTTTACCACGGCTGGACATTGCCCAGATAAAAGGAAAAGTGACCAAAATCTCCTAGCTTGATCTTTTCCTAACATCAATATATTGACATCAGTAAAGTCTAAAGGATTAAGACAGTTGTGCTGTCTGTGCCTGAGAAACTACAAGGCAGAGGACAAGCTGCAATAAGAATTTGGGTCAGGACTTGTGTCAATGGAAGCAGGGTGAACTTTCAAAAGAAACAGCAGGCAGTCCCCGTTAGCTTCAAAAGATATAGGGAACAAAAAGTGGGCTAGCTGTCTTGGCTTTTTGACCCAGGGACAAAAAACCTCCAGTGAAGTTAGGAAATTCCTATGGGGATATATCTTATCTTAAAAGAAGGGTATTTCAAACACGACAGTTTTTAAAAGAATTTAAAAGGAATTTATAACCAAAAACTTGAAGCCAGGCTTCTTTCTGAGATTGCATGTCAACAGATATTTACAGTATATTGTGTTCAAACTCATAGATGGTAGTAAAAATTCAGATTGGTAGTATGAAAGTATCACTTTAACCATAGACTTAGTTTGTTTTGTTTTTTTGGGTTTTTTCCTAAAGCATTTTGTAATGTTAAAATTGTATTTAATCAGAGAGGACATTTTCTGTGAAATTGAAGGCAATGGTAAGTTAAAAGAATCTCAGCTTGAGTTGGCAGAAAGCAATTTAGCTATTTTTGTAATTCTGATGTATTTCCAAGGTCACAAACAAGACTGATTTATACAGGAAATACAAGTTAGAAAGGCTGTTTAAGCGAGCTGTAAATACTTTGCTTAGATGTGCCTAGATGGATTTATTTCTTCCATCAGCTGCACTGAAAAATTATGATTTACCAGTAATGTTATTTCACAATTCAGTGATAGTGATAACTTTTCTTGAAAAGAAATTATTCCCCCCTTACTCTGCAAAATAAACTAATATTCAAAGTAGATAATTCAGAATTTAAAAGGATGCCCTGGAACTCTGCTTATCCAAGGGACACATCTGCTAAGGAGTACTCAGCATAACAGAAACATAAACTGAAAGGGTCAAAGAAGACTTTCACACTGTTAATGAGAATGTTCCCTAAGTATTGGATGAAAGGAGAGACACACAGATTAAATGAAAAGTAAATTACCACACCCAATATGCTGCTTTACCAACAATATTCTTCCAAACATCTTTTCTCATGACAGCATCTTCACTTTTGAGAAAAATGTCACTACTGAGCCCAGACAAATGCTACCTATAATGTGGACCATCAGTTTTTATTTATTTTCCAGGGATTCAGTCAAAATACTCTAAGTGGTGTGTTTTAGGTAGTAAATAATAAACATGTGTCTCAAAAACTTTGTTATGAAAAGATATCCAGAGTGTAATCACCTCTTTCATAATTTCCTAAAGATGGGACTCAGGTCCCACTCTGTGCTGTTAAAATCAGTGTCAGCCGAGTTACAGAGCTGATCTTAGCAGAAAAAAGCAACAAGCATACACAGCTTAAGATGCCTCTGCCTCAAGTACAGTATTCTCATTTTTCAAAGCTTCTCCAAGCCTGGGTCAGGAGATGAGTTGGTGCAAAGGAAAGGAGGTTGTCAGGTGACCTGCTAAAAGGATCTCCCTCAGAAAAAAAGCATGATTTCCTAAACAGCCACTGCCTTCCCTCCCCAGGCTTTCCAAAATGTCCTAAAGGTACTAAGAAAAACTTTAAGAGAAAATACTGAGAAGGTGAAAAAAAGAGAAAAGCACAACTATTTATTTGTTTAAAAGATGTTTGTTCCTATGGAGTTTAGAAATAAGGAAAGCAGTGATGAATTACAGGCACACTCAGAGAGGGCAGGAAAGAAGTCAGACAAATGAACATGGTGGGAACTATGATCTCTCCATAGCAAGCAACATTCAAATGAATAATTCAAAAATAAGTGTTCTGAGATGGTGTAAGGTTAGTAAAAATCTTCATTTCTATAAGTTTGCTGAAAAAGAAACTTATCTCTTATGTCAAACAAAAAGAAGTACTCTAAAACAAGGTAGTTAATCTGTACAGGATTCACAGGTACATTTTTAGGTTGGTGTTTGGACTTGGGCTTTTTTTACCTTTAAAGCAAAAACCTTGCTTTAGCCTTTTTTTAACAAAATTGCTCCACACTTAGCTTTGACCCCAATAATTCATTGTCTGCATTTTATTACTGCAGCAGTATCTCAAACTTTGCTTAAAATTACAATAGCAGCATCAGAGGAAACACTGTAGGAAAGAATCTATAGCTTCTCTGAAATGCAAACAAGGAAAATGGTAGAAAGCAAACATAAAAGTCTACAGGCTGATAAAGTTTATTGGTTTTTCATTACTTACACTCATTATTGATACAAGAACCTGTCACTGTAAATTTATTCCAAGATGCCTAAACCAGTAGACAAGAAAAAGATTTA
Organism: Certhia americana; assembly: GCA_018697195.1. NCBI lineage: Eukaryota > Metazoa > Chordata > Aves > Passeriformes > Certhiidae > Certhia > Certhia americana. Next base: position 7,472,123 of record CM031857.1, on the reverse strand, counting down.
AAATCTTACTCCTACTTTGTGGGTAGGAAAAAACATCATTCTAAATAAGTCACTAAAAAGAGCTGATCAGCAACTAATTGCCACCCATAATCACTATTCTACCCCATTATTTCTTACATCTTGTGACACCTGGACATTTAAAACTCTCCATGAGTGCAAAATTAAAAAAGAAAAAAGAAAAAAAAAAAAAAAAAAAAAGTAAAAAGTTTGTCATTGGCTCTCAAAGAGCTGAATTTTCCAAAGCTGTTTCTTTGTCTGTTCAGGAGCACAAATCAAGCACAACAAAACTTGTGAAGTGCAAAGAATTTTAAAGTACTCAGACTGTAATGAAAACTCACTTTTCATGTTTGTATGAGTTTTCCTTTCTAGCAAAGAGCATCACATCCACAGACTAAAGTAGCTTTCAGCTAAATTCAAGGCACCAGCCAAGAGAGCACAAAGGAATGAAAAAAACCTCTGCAAGAACAATAAATCAGTTACTATGTGTTAAATGTGTTACTCTAAAAATTTTACCAAAAAAAAAAAAATAAAAAAATTCCTGCCAAAATATCTGTGACTTATTCCTGCATTAGAGAGTGTTTTAATATTAGAAGGAAACATATTTGGGGGAATGGGGAAAAAGTCATGAGCAATGACAATAAAGAACTAGGATTAATTTTATATTTTTTTCCCTTTCCCATAGCTCCTCTCTGAATGACACTGCTATTTCTTCATTACCCATGCTCCTACGCTTATATTTTCTTTTATTGTCACTGTTTTTTGGTTTGTTTCTTTTTTTTCCTCCAATCAATAGATGTTGTTTTCCTCCCTGAAAACCACTAACACATAACAGAGAAATTCCTGCACTGCATTTGAACCCTTGGGGTGGATAACACTGGGTAACCAGTGGGTAGCACTGGTCTCAAAGTTGACCATGCCCCAACAGGAAATGAAAAAAAGACAACTAACAATTTCCTACCACAAGAGAAAGAATTGAGGTCACTACGCTGCTGGAGAATAGTGATCTTTTAGCAAAAATAAATTCCCACACAAGATTATAATTCATCTACTATAAATATGAAGGCAATTTCCTCTCTATAAAATTGTCTTTCTTTTTCCTCAGAATTTACAGATTTATTCCAAGGCTGATGTTCTTGGAAGGTGGCAAGTCACAAGTAATTTTATTCCCAATGTAAGTAAATATAAAAAGGCAAAAACAAATAAACTCTTTGTTTTCTTGAAAGAAAGTGAAATTACTAGGAGACCAGCTGAGCTGGAAAACAAAGGCCAGAAGCAGTCATTTGAGAGCCAATAAATAAGGCTTAAAATTCAAGAACCTCAAATTGCAGTAGCTGATCCATTACTGATACTGAGACAATAGGTCCTCTTGCTTTTATTCTTGATTAATGAGAATGTGTTTTCTGTTCTCTGTTATTGCCCTTTCTGGGCCCATCCTCTTTAATTTTAGCAATTAGGAATATTTCTCAGGGTTCAGCATGTGCAGTCCTGAAGGAGCATGGTAAAGGACACCAGAGGAAAATTCCTTACCCAGGAGCATTATAAAAACTCCCTCAAGCAGATTAAAAACTAAGAAGACAATAAATTTACTGGAACTCCAGGGATCTTGCTTAGTGTCAGAATCAAATCACTGAGAAGCTTTTCTTAGTGTGGACTTGAACAAATTGGAAAGCAAGATACAGAAGTAGCAGAGTTCTGATATAACAAATTGCTCTTTATTTAAAGTTACTTTTAAAATACGAATAAGATTTTAAAGCCTGTCAAAGATGGCACGCAAAGATAAAAATAAAGAAGTGTCAGGAACAAAAATGTTCTTTTCCTCTTCCTCTGAATTAATTTGCATGTCAGTCAAGAAATCTGTCAATGCATATGCAATATAAGCACCATGACTTACACTACTCAAAGCGTAGGAAAAAAAGAACAAGAAGAACCGAAGAAGAGGAAAGCGACAGCTGTGATGAGCAAGGATTCTTCCCATCTATAGTATGTATTCAGCTACAACAATACACCCAAAGATGGTGAAGAAATGGTGACAGAACTGTCAATTATAGCTGAGAAGAGTGTAAACAGAGATACAAAAATCTGCTGAGCAGAACCGACAGCAGGTGGTGAGGCTCCTCTGCCGACCCACCCCACCAGGCAGAGCACAAACCCTGCTGAGCAGCAGGGATCCCACTCTCTGGTGACAGCCTTCCCAGCCTAAGGACACCGTGGTGGGAGCAGCTTTCAGCAGAGAAAAGGCTAAAATAAATAAGGTCCTAAGGCGAAACAGCAGGCACAAAAGGTGTTTCTTGAGATATAAATCAGATTATTGACTGCTGCATTTCAAATACATCTGAACTCCAGGAAAGGGAATGACTTGAGATCCTCACCTAAAGTCTTGTTTGCCCAAGTGAAGAAGTAGAGATTCAGCTTGTTTAGAGGGTTTTGTATCTTGCTTAGAGGTGTCTTTTCAGTAAATCTTTAATTTGAATCTTTATTTCATTAAAAAATTCATTGTTCAATGTGATGAGAACTGCGAGGTAAATGAATGTTGTTTACTGTATGGTACTGTAATCAAGCTAAAACCAAATTTACAAAATTTAACCAAGTTCAACCAAAATCCCCACAAACTCCTTGATTTGGAATCTGCAACCAGAGTAACTTCAGGCTTTGTGATTATGAAGGACCTGAGGAAACAGTAACAACTTGTTTTCAGTTCCCACTGGATTAGTCTTGAACATGACCAGCAACTCTGCTCAAGGCTTTGTGAGGTGGGACAGAATTCAGTTTCAGCATTGTCCATGGAGAAATGTGCAACAAGGAAGAGTGAGAAAAAACCCAACCACAAACCCACACAAAGAAGCTTAACATCACTTTAGTCTCAAGACAACCAATTGCATGAAGAAAGACCTGTTGAATAATGAGTTCCTATTTTTCACATGTATTCACATATAAACTATGCTCCAACTATAGATTTGAAGGTACCAAACCAGGCATTGCTGGACTAGAATTTTAAGTTTTAGGTAATGCTATGAAAAGTGAGATATGTTAAACATCCTTTAAGCCATTAAAGTTCCCTCATTCTAAGCTTGTTTCTCAGAGAAAGCAGCCATGCCTTTCTTCCAGAAATGAACAAGGGATTGTATTATCAAACAAATTCTGCCTCAAGAAATAATGTTTCCTGTGATAATGATTTTAATTCACTTCTCAAAACACTCAGCCTTTATGTGGGAGTTATGGCTAAATTCCTTTAAGAGAGCAGTTCCAAACTCCCATTTCCAACCTGAGAATGAAGTGCCTTACTCTGCTATTCCAGACTTCATAGAAAACACTCAGATTCTTTTGATGATGTTTTTTGCAAAATCAATAGACTGTATCTTTGGGGTAGAAAAGTTGTGGTTAAGAATATCAAGGAATTCACCAGGAAATTGAAGGTACCTGATTTTCATTCTCTGCTCCAGTGCCTTTTGAAGATTTTTGTATTAAGTAACCTATGAATAAAATACAAATACTATTACGGGACCCCATGGGAACTAGAGAGCTCCACCATACCATATCAGTTCATGCATATTTGCTTTTTAATTCTTTCTCTTGGTGTGCTAATTTTGTCAACAACAAAAAAATCAAACTTACAACGTGGTTGATAAGGCAGACTAGTGAACAGCCAGACATCAAACTTTGTTCCCTTAACATTAAATTACTGCTCTAAAAGCTCAGTTATTATATTTAAAAGGTAAAGTAAATGCAAGAAAAGGAAATTTCAGCTCTGAATTCTTTCTTTGCAGTTCTGATCTACAATCAAAGTCATGCCTAAAGTGCCTATTCTTGTAGGATTTAAGCATTAGGAACTCAACATGAAGCTACTCAGCCTCAAGTGGACTCAGACTTCTGTGCCAGGCAGATGGAGACCTTGCAGTCTCTAATACAGAGACATCTGGGTATTGCTCATTTTCCAGGGTCATAAGAAATGTGTTGCTGAGAACCCCTACTTTTGGCCTTCAACACATTGGAAGCAAATAAAACTGTGGTGTTGTAGCAACAGAACAGCAAAGTACCATATGCATCTCTCTGGTAGCAAGCAATTTACTTTAGAATAAAATTGTTTTCACCCACAGACTTTCACACCAGTGGGCATGTGTTCAAAGTGGTCCTGATAGCTAGGTTTCCTTGGGATGATGGCTGAGAGGGAAGGTAGTTGCCAAGGTTTAGTTAGGAAGAGGAGGGATGGTGACTATCAAAATTTTATTATGTCTTTTGGAGAGTTTTGTAGTTAGTGATCATGTGCTGGTTTTAGATGTGCCTTTTTCACTCTTTCTGAGCAGATGGTGATCAGGACATTTTGCCTCTCTGGAACATTTCACCTCCATGAGTCACTATCATCTGTTTACTCTTTCAACTCTTATCTGAGTCTGATAAAAATTCAGTCATGTCTCACCTTCTTACTGCTGCTTTCTGATGACTTGTGTCTTTCAAACAAGCTGCCCTCTTCCTAAAACTGGAGCTGCTGAGAAGCTGCATGGAAATTCACCCACATCTTCATAACCTACTAATGTAGATGTTGCCCGGTCGTGCCAGTCCTGAGTGGCTTCTTCTGGTCTTTCCTCTGATGCCTTTTGGAGGCTGACCTGGAACAGAGACTAGACAGAACAAAAGGATAAAGTAGGGATTTATTAAAAGGTCTCAATGGGTACACCTGGGTAACATAAGAGTCCAGCTGGACCACACCCAAGATGCACCCCAAAAATGGTCACAAAATGGATCACTGATCATGAGGTCTCACACTTTTACTAGTTCTGGTCCATTAGCATATAGGAGTTAATTGTCCAACCACAGCTTCAGGTTATGAAGTTCCATCTTCCTTGTTTTTTCTTCTCACTTCACTCTTGTTTTCATTCTTGGGCCTGGAAGTTGTCCTTAGTATCAAGCTAGAGAAGGAATTGTTTTGTTCATTTACTTTGTGAAGTCAGCTTAGTAGTACTTAATATGAAACCCAAAACTATACATCAAAACAGCACAGAAAAAATATAAAGTCTGAAACTTAAGGCATCACCAGAGTCATTCATATAGTCCCTCACAAGCCTGCTTTAGCATTTGAATTACAGAACTCTCCAGAGTGAGGTCAGATAAAATAACTCAGATTATCAGATCCCCTCTGTGAACATTAATTTTACTGCAGAATGAAGAATATATATGGCATTTAGGAAACCAGAAAATATGATGAATTAGAAAGAAAATTGCATTGATTTTATATCTTTGTTAGCCTTTGTTAGAGGCTACAGAGTTTTAGAGGTTACTTCAGTCATCCCTAATAAACCCCCAAAAATTGGAGCAAAAATATGCAAGCAAGGGGAGTTTCTTGCAAGTAAGATTTATAAATAAATTCAAATCAATGAGGCTTCTGTCATTGTCATGTCAATGTTTCATGCCATAGGGGAGACCTAATATCTCCATTTTCCATTTTTCCCCATCAGCTCTGACAAACAAGCACATGTGCATATTAAAATGCTGTTACGATTGACAGTGCATGCATAGCCTCAGAGATTGGTCCACTGGTCTGGATGTCAAGAGATGCAGTAGCCAAAACAGAGCTGTTGAAAATTAAAAAAAAAAGACAAAACTCCCAAGTAAACTCCCGCAAAAAACAATTAAACAAATGCAAAACAGACAACAACAACAACAAACATAAACAAAACAAAACAAAAATTAAAAAAAAAAAAATCAAAAAACCCCCAAAACAGTTCTTATGTTGTGTGGAAAATTATAAAATTATATCTTGAATATTTCACTTTCTGATTCTTAATGACCAGCAGGCTGTTACACCTAGGTTTTTTCCCAAGGTCCCTTTTATCCCACATAAAAATTCACTATAAATTTATTTCTAATACTGTCAGGTCTCACTTTCATTATTTTCTGGAATATATTTCTCCCCTATGAAGTGCAGTTAGGCTGAATTGAAAAGTTCAGATAAATGTACAGATTTTAAAAATAGAAGCATTTTAATACCCTGAAATCAGGGTATTGTCATTTTTAGAAATGATCATTTAGTACTAAAGGCTTTTTGGAATGCATGCAAAACAAAATCTAAAAATTAAAGCTTCAATGTACTTAAAATAAGATGGATTTGGATTTTTTTTTTCTGTCACATTTCTGGTTTTAAGAAATTTTCCACAAAAATGGAAAATATTAAATCCTTTTCAGGTTTACTTATTTTCTGTTTTTTCCCAAACTTTAATCCAAATTAATAGGTTATTAGATTTGGGTTGACTTTGTGAATTTACATTTGAAGTTAGGGTATCTAATTGGTCTTCTGAGAGCTTGTCTTCAAAATCTGGATTCCTACAAGACCAATAATGCAACAGGCACACAGGTAAGTAACTGTGTGCAATCAACTTTTCAAGAAAGATTAAGAATTACTTAGGGTAATTCAGGCATGTCAATGCCACATTAACAACTTTCCTATGAGTTTGAAAGCAAAGAACTAAAAGTAGCTATTATTACTACTATAATTTTAAGTAAAATAAATATCATATAAACATATATATTTTAATGTTGTGTGAACTTTGCAAGAAGCTTAAGGTCTATAATCCCAATATGAAAAATAAATTCACCAAAGTTATTGTGTCTCTTCCTTGTCTGCTTCATGGACCAAATCTTTAAAACTATAGAAATTTCAAGCAATTTCAAGCACATCAGATTTCGCTCACTGTAAACTCATACATATGTGATTTTTACCAGAACAGCCTTCTGTGCATGCTACAGAACCAGAGCATTTCTTATCCTCCCTGGATATTCCTTGTAAAAGCACCTCCTCTGAACATAGTATCTATGATTTCTAGGGATTCATTCCATCTAAAGGCTATTTTATTTATAATTACATGCAGCAATTTTTGTGAAGTTTGAGCTGCCACAGAAGGACTTAAGCTTTGAGATTCATCATCTCTTAAGGTAGAAACTGCCCACACAAGTGTGTTGAATTTAATCAAAGTTAATTACATTAATGCTTACCTTGGCAAGGAAACAGAATATAGAGATGAATATTGGTGAAAAATTCATAAAGCATGCTCTCCTGTAAAGTAGGTCACATGTTAATGAGCTAAACCTAGCCCCAAATACACACAAATATATGTAGCTTTAAGCAAGACTTTGTTGAAGTCAGCAGGACTACCCAGCATGAAGTCAGGTATTTAAGTATGAGGGCCTTGCTGTGTTGGGATTAGAGTTGAAGCTCTAGGATAAATAAAAAGAAAATGAACTGCCTTCTTTTTTTTTTTTTTTTTTTTTTAATTCCAAAGATTTAAACAAAAAAAGGAAAAAAAAAAGTAAAAAATGTGAATTTGAAACCCATGATATTTTCATCAGGAATAAACAGCACAAATCAAATATGTTTAATTTACATTCATACACTCTGCAGTCTGAAGATGAGCCTGGTTACATCAGCTTGCAGAGAACACGCCCTGTGACAAGATACTGTGATTTCAGTAATTTCCTTTTAATTTCCTTATTAAAAGGAAATACTATTGAAGTTGTGGCAAAAGTTTGTTAGCCAATCCATATTCCTAGGATTACACTTTTTCTTGAGCAGATGCTTGCCACCTACATAAAGCACCTTGTGATCTATCACTTTACTCACCCTTCATTAAATAAATTTCTTAAGAACAACTGAGAAGTTACAATGTTTGCTGGCAGATGTAAACACCCCTCACAAAGGATAACTCTTTCAAAAGAAATAGATATCACTTCTAAAATACTACCAGGTACTGTAAATAGGATTGTGTGAAGCAAAGCAGAAGTACACACAGATGCACTCTCCAGCTCAGAGAATCATGTATCATCACACATTCCTTTAATCCCACAAAACAGAAGTACATCCACATTCAGGGAAAAGGGCACAGGCAGCTGTTTCTCTGAACAAACAGGGGGTGAGAGAGAGAAAAAGTGAAGGGCAGGATCATGCATACAATATGAATATGAACTTTAGCATTCATGCAGAGAGAAAAAAAACAGGGTTAACCAAAATGACTCTGAATTATCCACATGTATCCATTTTGTCTGCTTTGGGCTACAGAGGCTTCACTGGTTGCTGGGAAGCCACCTTGCATTCCAGAAGAACTAAAGTAACATTCCAACCCCCTATTTTAAACTAGACAAAAACATTCCATCTGGAATCTAGTGCTAATTCTGTCTTTGATAACTGACTTTTTTTTCTTACACACAGGTAAATGATGAAAATGGGGGAAGAAAATTCAAATATAGAGCTCTTTGTTTTCCTGCTGCCATTCTAGGGATTTAGCATAAATATTTGGGTAAAGAAATTAAGTTGAAAAGCCAAATATGAATCAAAATAAAGGCCTTAATAAATATCAGTAATCATACTTAGGATACAACACTTTTTAATCTGCCTCTTTTAACCACAAAGTCATTTAAACACTTTTTCTTTTTTTTTTCTTTTTCTTTTTTTTTTTTTTTTTTTTTTTTTTTTTTTTTTTTTAATTATTTTAGAAGATGGACCTTTTCAGGAGATAGTTCATTAGTTCATCAGACACAATTAAAAAAAAAAAAAAAAAAAAACTGAGACGAATTTCAGAGATGATGGTTTTAAATTATGCTTTCCTAGAATTTTCAGAAAATATATATACCTTGTCTTCATGTAAGATGGAAGTCAAGATATGTTTTCCTTCCAGAGTCATAACCATCATAAGAAAACTGGAATTCTTATTAAAATAAGAACATGCAAAAACCCTTGGAGCACAGGGAACATAGCCTGAAGAAGATGTCCCCATGCAAGGTCAGGATTGCAGAGAGAGAAGTTATGGGATTGTGTAAGCCTTTCCTCAGGTTGTATAAAAGAAAAAAAGCAATTTGTGCTGTAGGCTGCACGATGCATTAAATGTGTCTTGAGAGTACCTTTGAAAGGAAGGAGATAAGGGAAAATTTTGTTTTGATCATTGGGGAATCTCAACATTAAAAATGCATTGTGGAATACACTCAGAAGTGTACTCAGCAGCATGAGAACTTCAGCTGCAGCCCAGCTTTAGACACAGGTACATGAAACCTGAGAACACTGTGAACTGGGTGAGAAAATCTCTTGCTGGATATAGCCCAAAAAATATGTGTAAAGAAGCAAAATCCAGAAAAATTAAAATAAACTGGTTTTGAGAAGAATTTCACCTGTGGAAAACCATGTGACAGTATGGCCATGAGGCAGACTGGCAGAGAAGTTCCAACTTCCTTTTTTTGTCAAAGCATCCCTTTATCCTCTGTGATCCTCTGATTTATGTACTGGCCCTAACAACATACATAAGTGATGAGTTTTACAAGAATTTGAATCCAAAGAAGCCTGGTTTCCATGTAAATTACATGTATAGGTTGATTTGGAAGCTGGAATTTCTACTCTACTATGATTTTTGTTGCAGTTTTGTTACAAGCTTTACCACTGCAATTCCTATCTTTCTAAATTCTGAGTGTTTTCCTGACCCTCAAATTCACAGGTAATGCTTTAAAGCACACAAGCCACTTTTTGAAGGTACATAAGAAGAAACTAATTTTTCTGTACTCCTTACCTCCATTCTGATTGAAAGACATCATTATCTTGCAGTTTTATGTGCAGAAAGCTTTAAAAATTTAATCATGATGATAGGCAAGAGCAGTCTGGTATATCTTGAAGATGATGTTTAAGTCATGCAAGTAGGGAAGGAACCACAAGCAGTTGAAGATCTGGCAGTGACAGTGAGATGCAACTCATGCAGGATGGAATGCAGCAGTTCAAGAGAAAACATTGCAACACCTAATGTGAACAAAAAAAATTAAAATAAAATAAAAAGAAGGAAAAAAACTAAGAAAAAATGTCAAACTAATCATATTTTCAGATTCTAATATTTGCATTGCCAAATCTGGCCTTGTTAAAATAAATCGACTGCTATCTATGACCCTACCCTTTATTCTCACAAAATATATTCATAAATATTCATATTTTTTAGATTCTCATTTAAAAAAATAAAGAATTGCCAAATAGCATCAGTAAGAAAGGTGATAAATGGTAGATCACCTGCAGGGGGAAAAAAAAAAAAAAAAAAAAAACAAATTAAAAAGCCAGACATGGTGGTGCAAAAAGGAGCAAAGGAAACATTCTAGGTGCTTAACAGGAAGTGGATTACTGTTCTAAATCAAACAGGTTAGAAATCCAAATAGAAAAGGATCCAGTGTAGCACTGGTATCACTTTTATCACTCCCACTATGGTATTTCTCTCTCATATCTCACTCCCTGAATTATTTTCATAGTAGATCATTTCTATTTGGAACTGTATTGATCCTTTTCCTTTCCTTATCTTTTTTTGGATCTTGGATCTCTTTTGTCTGCATAATCTACCTCACATTAAGACGAATGAATCTCCTCTGCACCATTTAAAAGTAATTTTATTGCCATATGTTATAAAGTGTAAAACTTTGCCTTAATCCTGCTCCATTGTGAACAGGTTGTTGACTCTGTTTTTTTGAAGATTAAGAGATTTGCTCTCCAGAACAATCTTAAGAGCAAGGACCCACATGGGACAAGAATCTGTATTTCTTTCCTTACCTGTGTTGTACCTTTGGTAATCTGCAAGAGCACTGTAGCAGGAATATTACCCACCTCATCTAAGAAATTTTATTTTACGGACTTGAAAGCTAGAATTGCTGGCACAAAATATAGCTTCCAAAATTTAAACCTCTATAATTAAAATTTATATAGCAGGGAAACAGTGGAGTTTATATCATTCCTCATTTTTACAGTTGTAAAAAGTTGGTAAGAATTCCAATTAAAGGCATGGACAGCAAAAGGTGGGGAGCAATCAGCAGGGAGACGTGAGGCTTTCTTATAGCAAAGAAAACAATATAGAGGAAAATAAAATAAGAAAAAGGAAATTTGCTATAAGCTTCGTTCTGACCATTCAGAACTAAGTATACTCAAAAACTGGGAACTCCTTTATTCTAACCACCAAGTATACTGATTTAGATGCAGGAAAATGTTATAGAATGTTGATTTGTGGACTTAGATTAAAAACCAACCAACCAACCAACCAACCAACCAACCAACCAACCAACCAAATTAAAAAAAACCCAAAAAACCCCCCAACAACAACCTCCTCCCCCCCCAAAAAAACACCCTCCAAAAAACCCAACCAAAAACCAAACCAAACCAAACCAACCCAAAACAAAACATCCCCCCCCCCAAACCTCCAAAAACTCCAGCTGCTCAGAACCATGAGTTCCTTTATTTAACTTTTCTGAAAATGCAAGACATATATTATTAATTGAGATGGAGTATGAATTACACAATATTAGATCAAATCAAACCTTTTAAAAGAACTTCTCCACAAAAGTCAATTAGAAATGATAACCGAAGCCTGTAGGCAACCTTTACTACAGCATTCAGAAACAGGAACAAAATTCAATAAACTGCACCACCTTTAGCTTGGCAATATTGCAGTAATTCAGAACTACATATTTTGTTTTTCTAGCACAAGCTGTTTCCCTGTAACTAGTCAAAGAGCAAACAAGTATCTGCACACTGTATGTCACTCATTTAATTTGTTATGATTGTGGAATACCTCATCAGGAAAGTGAATACATAAGTCATGAAAACACTGGCTGTCATTGTGGGATATGAAATGCACATTGTAAAAAATGTTCCATCTGAGTGTGTAGAACCAAATGTGAGCAAGGTGAAGACACTGCAGAGACTGTGAAGAAAGTAAATTACAAAGAGTGGCATAAGGAAAACAGGAAAGCTTTACAAGATATGTTAATGGTTAATATAAAAAAAAGTCAGTTATGGTTTCATTTATATAGGTGTTTAGAGTTATATCAAAGCCTTTTTCTATGGCAGATTGAAGAATTGAGGTTGGTATGACCACTCATGGGCAGTGAACAGTAGTAATTCCATGAATGAAGGAAATTTGTCATACTGTAGACCCATTAAATATTACTGTGTGCAGTGCTTTGATTTTTTTTTTTTTTACTTTCCCTCAAAAAAAAAAAAAAGAGAAACTGAAACAGCTAAGGCAAAAGGAAAAAAAAAAAAAAAAAAAAAAAAACAAAAATAACAAAAAAACCCACCAAACCAAACCAAACCAAAATAACCGCCAAATAAACCAAAACAAGTTTTCAGTTGGAGTACTATACTGTGAATGCAACAGCTCTTTCATTTAATACTGTAGTTAAAAAAAAAAAAACAAAAAACAAACAAACAGAAACCCCAAAAAACAAAGAAAAAACACCCTCCTGCCCAGTTAAGACAGTGTTTATGACCACTTTACACAGGAAGTGTACTTACTACCAGGAAGAATCAAAGATAAACAAAAGGAGCTTTTTTTTGATTGAAAATGGTAATTTGTCCCCAGCTGGGAAGAATTTGGGAAACAGAACAATAGACAAATTGCAGAACACTTGTATATCCCAAACATATAGGCAGTTCAAAAGAGGGTCAGGCTATTACAGAAGAGTATTGTTTCCCCACAGGACAATAAATATGGACAGCACTTCACAGAACACAAAAGAGTAAGTCCTCACTATAATGTACTTAGGGTTCAGATTCTATAGCCCTTATTCATAGGAATAATCCCACTGCATTCAAATATTAAGTGCTCATTCATGCAAAACTCCTGGGCTCATGGTAGCCCTTTCACTTGGTTCCAGAAGAAGGTTTTCACAGAGCTCAGCTTCATAACTGCATGTAGAATTGAGAATTACTCCATTTGCATGAGAAAAGGTGTGAAGTTCAAGCTCCAAACCATCCTTTAGCAGTTTCAGTGGGTCTGAGGAAGAACACAACACAAGAGAGAGCTATCTTAGAGATACCTCCCACAAGACTAATTATTTAAGTTTGAGGTCTACACATAGTCAACTTGCATAAGCACAGCAAAATAATATAACTTAAGGTTGTATTCAACAAGAGAAACAAGAGCCCATTTCCCAGCAGTAACAACTTCAACATGCCAATCACATAGCTTCAGGAAAGTAGCTAGTTAATCAAAAGGGAAAAGTCTTGCACTTCTAAATTCACAGGTGAAACATATGATAGAATATTTCAAAATATGGTTCTTCTGTCACACAAAGAAATATTTTTGTTTGTTTCTTTGAATCTACAGTTTAAATACTAAAGCAGAATCTACTGCTAAATCAAATAAACTTTAGTTTGCTCAGAATATGTAATTTTTTCAACTGCCTTTCCTACACTATGACATCCCTGTCAATTAGAATAAGTCCACCAATCTTTAAATTCTAGGGAATTAAGGTAAAAGGCCTTTTCAGAAGAAATTAAAAACTCACAGAAATTTCTTGTACTAATACCCATTTCTCAAGTAAAGTGCCAGGCACAAGATGACAGCATTGTCTGTCTCCTAAATCCTTCATCCACTTGAATTCTCCCCATTTGTAAGTCAAGGGTTCACTGAAAGGCTAAGTGTCCCATGAAAAATGAAGCAGCTACAGCAGAAAGAAGCAAGAGCATCACTGACCCAGGCCATTTTAATCACTTTGGGAGATGCAGATTGAGCTCTACTCAGGAAGAGAAAGTATATGAGCCCTGTTTTCCAAACCTGGTGGTGTCCCTTGAAAAGTAGAGCTTGGATAAGCAAGAGACATCTGCCAAGACCAGATTTTGGGAAGTGGGAAAGAAGAAAAGAGTTGCTTTGCTACCTTTCCAACAGAACCCATCTGTGCAATATGGCATGATTATTCAAAGTTTCCTCTTGGATCACAGCTACTGGGACTTTTCTCTAAAATCACAAGACCCCTTGCTTTATTTTTGACTGAGCTACCTTAGAGACTCTTGTGGTGCAAATTTTAGGCAGAAGAGTATTTCCTCTCTCATCACTGTATAAGAGGTCTGTGATAACCTTGAAAATTGTAGGATGCTTTCTTATTAAAAAAAACAAAAAACAAAACAAACAAACAAACACAAAAAAAAAAAAACACACACCAACAAAACAAAACAAAACAAAAAAAAAGCAGGGAATTTTTAAGCATTTTAGTGAACTCTTAATCCCAGAGAGTTTGGAGGAGAAGCAAATGTTCTGGTGGTTGCATGCCAGGGTTTCTAAATTCCTGTGTGGTCTTATGCCCAACAGTGGATAAGAAACATGAATAAAAGCTCAGTTGGTAAAATAAATAATTCATATTTCCATGAGCCATGGTTAACTATTTCTTCATCAAAGAAATTTAGAGTCCATCATGTGCACTGTTAACTTCATCTGCTGAGTAGTTTGGGCAAAATATCATGGGAAATGCTTTTGTATCAACTTTTCCTCTTAGCATCATGTTCCAGAAGCTACAGGATACATCAATTCCTAATTTTTTCATTACATTGTCCAAATTTTCTTCCTTGATGATACAAATTACATACAGAGAAAAATCACATAATTTCAAGTAAAAAGAGAAGCATTTCTGAAGAACTCTCCCTGTGGATTACCATACAGTATTCAACAAGGTATGACATTTGTATTTCACCTTTAAGAATAGATGTTTGATGCCTTAAGGACTATGATGACCCAAAAATCTGCTGTGCTGACCTGGTCAGAACTGGTGATACAGCCTCAGCAGATTCTTATAAAAATTTAGTTGTGCCTCTGATATTGGGATAGAGATCAATTACCTTATTTAACAAAGACCACACAAAAATCTTTAATACTATATCTGAACTGTAAAATCTTTTTTATTTTTCTTCCATCTTCTGTTACTGCCTTTTGAATCATTTCTTTCTTTGGCTTAGTGGGTCTATTCCTTTTGAATTATTACACTATTTTCTTAAAGTATCCCTGAAATTTGACTAGGACTGTAGAACATAACAGTAAGTCCTTTATTATAATTTAAAATCATGCCAGTATTTCGATGGAGTTCCCTTTAATGTTCTACTTGAGCTTTCCATTTAATCTCATTCTATCTCCTAAATTTAATTTTAAATCAAAACGATCTTTCATAATGATAAGCTGTGAGAATCCATCCCTTTCTACATGTTGTAGCTTTTATCATCATATGGAGCTAAGCAGTAAAAGGTTTTCCTTAGGTGAAGCTGAAAACACTTTAATAACATAAAACCTGAACCAAAAATAACAATAAAGGCAATGACTTTCGAAGATAAAATACAGTCCCACAATGGGGAAAAAAAAAAAAAAAAAAAAAATGCTAAAACACAAAGGAGGAGAAAGAGTAAACCAACTCCAAGTATAAAATCTTCATTTAGTTGGAGAAAGTCTTCTTAAACAGAGAATATATTTGCCTAATTCAAAACATATGCAAATTTAAAGATTTAAAGTAATTCACTAATTAGTAGAATCTTTTCTTAACATATCTTGTTCATATCATTATATATGAAATGGTTTGCAAAAAATTGGTCTGGTGGGTCATTACAGCCCTTCATTTCAAAGTAGTAATCGAGCACATGTCCCCCTGAACCATCTGCCCCCTCCTTCACTTGCTATAATTCATGGAACTCACTTCTCATATTTAGCAAACATTAAAAAATTACATAAAAAGAATATAAATGATAACTCCCCTTACAATAGAGCAATCTGAAGATCAATTTCAATGGATCAGATCGTGATGAATGTCTGTTTTTTTTAATGACTGGAACATTGAAGGATAACAATATTTCTCAGCAAACATAAAAAAAAAAAACAAAAAAAAAACAAACAAATACATTTTGTTTTCCTGTTTTGCCTGTTAAAATAATAATATTTCCTAGCTTATTTATCTTAAAGGAAGAGCTTTGATGAAATTTTATTTTGTTGAATGCTGATTAATCAGCAACAAGCTGGAACCAGTCGAACACACTAAAGCTGATGCTGCTGCTCTAAAGAGATCTCAGGAAAAAACTTCATCTAGTCCACAAAAAAAATTACCTTAGATAGAGAAGATTTCAGGGCCTGGCATTACCTCCCATACGGAAGCATCTTTGTGTATGGACCTTATTTTGATGAGTGGGACTCACTGGGAGTGAGTAATTTACTTGTTTGCAGAATTACTTGTCCTATCAAGTTGAGCACAGTGCCTCTTGCAATCCTACCTCTCAGCCTAGCATCTACCAAACTCTTACCTTCCCTTTTCACTCACTATCCTCAAGCTGATAACATAATGACACTGCTGGGAGCGTGTCACAGATGTCAGATGGCAGATGAGGAATTACAGAGTGGTTTGGATACAAGAAGGTCACGGGAATTAATTGATATACGAAGTTGGATCTGTGCATTTGATGTTTAATTTTGATGTACATGTGCTCCCTGACTAACATCTTGAGTAAGTACCACTGAAGGAAAATTTAAAATATTCAAACATTTGATACTTGCTTCATTTGTAAATATTCATTGTGGGAACCCTGTTTGCTGGGATGCTTGGAGGGGAAGATGACATTTGGGGTGCAAAAATAATTAAATTGACTTCAGTTAAAACTTTAGTGAGTGATTGTAGAGCACCTCTATTAGCATTTGCACAACTAGAAAGGGAAGTCTAATTTCCATACAAAAGCCTTTCAGATGAAAAAACAAATCATGAAAGTTAATAGTAAAGAGATACTAATACTAAAAAGATGATGCATATATTTTATTTTAATTAAAAGAGCATTGTGTAATCAAAGCTGAATTCCTTCTTTTGATCAAAGGAAAGTTTTGATGGTTTAATATCAGCATAGTTCTACATTTGTGTGATGATTATTTCAAAATTACTATCTTCTATGTGAGAAAAATAGCTAGATATTACCATGAACATCTCTGTATAGAAATAGTGTTTTAGAAAAATGAAAAATTAAGATCAAATTTACCACACATTTTCACTCAGATATATGTATTAAAAGATAAAATAAGGATTCCCCATTTTAAAGGATTACTTTACTACAAAATATTTTTCAGAAAAATAAAATTTCTACATCAGTTTCCTTAACCATGCAAAAGGACCAGACAATTTTATGAATCCAATATTTTTTTATTTTTTTTTCAAAAGTTGTGGGGTTTTTCTGGGGTTTTTGGGTTTGGTTTTTTTTTGGTTTTTTGTTTTCTTTTTACAGACCAACAGGTTGAATTTTACCTTTTATTACCTCCTGTCTGATGCATGCTACTTACCCAGCAGTGAATAGTCACAACTAAGTGATGAAAAATATGCAGTGTAAAAAACATTGTAAAATGTTGCTAGAGCCATAAATAAAACCAAACTACATTCCAAATATCAAAGGAAAGTTGAATACAAGATTTATAGAGAAGAATATCGCTTAGCCCTTAGAAATCTCTATTTTATTGAAATAAAGCCCACAAATCTAAACATATTCTTTGTCATCTTATGCCTGTGTGTGCATTCGATGTCTGCTTACCTCGTTTCTGTCACACATTTATAGAAAAGCAAAGTTGAATTTTCTTTATGAGAGTGAGGGAACTGAAAAGAAAAATTTCTAAAAAAACATGTCACAAATGCTTGACAGAAAGTAGTCCATAAGAAACAACCTGTAAGTAAATCCTAACAGAAGTCACAGGATATGTTTATTTGCTGTTTTTTGCAGGGAAGAGGTTCCCTCAAAAAGCTGTTGCAAAAATCTCATGGTCAATGATGCCAGAAAAAAAGAACATTACTCAGCGTTCTAGATGGAAGTGCAGCTGCACAACTTTATCATATAACTGCTCTAGGTCCCCGACACATTAACTTTTTGTACTTGAATTCTCTAAGCCAGGTCACCATTTAGAGGCTGTCAATTCAATAAGTTAAACTTCCAGCCGTGGATTTTGGCCAAAATATTTCCAATGCCTCTTCAGCCCTTCCTGCAGAATGATGGGGATTTTCTTGCAGGCTTTCAGCACAGAAATCCACTATCTACAATCCCAGGCCACCACATTTCTATTCTGCTCTTTGGTACCTTTCCTTCTATACTGTTTATAAATAGAGACAAGACTAAAAAAGTAAAAAAAAAAAAAAAAAATAATTATCAAAAGTGCAGTTCTGAGAAAGGTTCTGCTTTGCAATCAAGAACCTCCCTCCTCAGCAGCAAGACTGCAATGTGTGATGAGGAAGTCCTAAGGTTGTGGCTCATGGTTAAATTAAGGCTGGCCTCAGGTTGATCCTAGTACTAGTATAGATTTCCTCTTTGAATATGATGTGGGAAAAATAAGGTTAGAATTGTTCAAGGAATTAGATTTGAATGCCCTGTTTCGTCCCTCTCACAAACATTGACATCAATTTCTTGAACCATAAAACTAGACAAAATATACGTCACTAACTGAATATTTTATTATGAATATAACAAAGAGTTAATTATCATTTTTCCCTGAACAATCCTTGACAAGTCACCTTTTTCTCACCTATTAAAAAGCTTCTGGCAGCTTAGTGTCTTACAGAGTGCTGGTTTTCAGAGTTATTCCTCATGTACTTGTAAGGGTTGTCAGAAGGAGATTTTGACCCTTGCTATCCCATTAAAGATAATTAGTCAAATGTGAGCAGCAGCTATAGGTTTTTCAACCCCATGCATGCCTGGCATTGTTTGAGATTCACCCATAATATTCAGATTGTCACTTTCTATGTCATTATACTTTAATCACACTAATACTCTCTTAGAAATAATATTAAATAAAATTCTGTGAAAATGCGATCAAAAAGAAACGCTTCTCTGAAAGTTTTGGAGAAAACAAAAAACAAATCAACCCTAAAACCAAAACCACCCCACCTAAACCACAAAGCTTCCTCCTCCTCCTCCTCCAAGAATTTGAAGTTATATTCAAGTTTGAATTCTGGTAAAAAAAGACATTTATTTTCCCCTATTGGAATTTCATGTGAAGCGCACAAGTAGAACTAGAACCCTAAGAGCTCCCTCCTATTTCAGGTGATTGTGAAACTGGACTGTTATCCCCTGTGAACACTTCTGTGTACAGACTGAAGCTGAAGTACTGGTAGGAAGGGGGATTGCATAAAGTCTGATATTGAAGGACATCTTCCTTCCAGCATGGGCATTAACCTGATTTGGAAACTCCCCCTACATGAGGGAGATTAAGCTTGAATTCCCTCAAGAAGAGGAAAAAGCTTGTCCACTGACATCCAGCTCTAATTTCCAGGCAGGTAAATAAACAGAGTAAAGGTAAACAGCAAGGTTTTTTTTAATGCTGACACCATGTTAGCTGCATAAACTGATTTTTCAGAAGGTATTTGACAGCATCTTTTGAGCTTTAAGCATATTTATGAAGTCTGAGAAATATGCAGATCTGGCACTGGACTGCTTAAACTCTCTCAGGTTCCTTAAAAAAGCAGCTTGAGAACTTGAGGAGTTTTCATGGTGCTATACTTAAAAAAACCTTTGCAGGTTACATATGGATATACATGTTTATAGGCAAAGTAAGAAAACCACAAGTCTTAATATGAGCTTCAGTCCTTCTACAGACTTTCTTCCTCAGTTATTTCTGATCTTATAAGAAACACACATGGCACTGAAAAAATGCTTTTACCTCAAAAGAAAAAGGAAATCTTTAACCAGAGTATTTTATTTCATTTCATTTCAGGGTATTTGGGCTCCCAAATTATTAATACACTGAAGAAACCCAGAAAAATTAGCTGACATAAAGTAAATTCATTATTATATGGGTCCAGCATTTCGTGGCCGAGAAATTTCTGTAACTATAAACAGAAATGCACCAAAGCATGATAAAAATATGCAAGCATAAATATTTCAAGATTGCTTGCTGGTCTTCTCTGTCCATCATCCCTTCTTATCCATCAAATATCAGCAGAATTCATCTTCTTTTTAGGGATTCTACCTCTCTCTAGGAGATGCTACTTAACTCCAAGGTGTCAGTCACTGGAACTCTATCTGATAAATAAAAACTCCATGGCCTTCAGAAAGCTCTCTGAATAAAAATAGGTCCTTCCCTACTGAAAAAAAATTACAATAAAAAAATAGTATTATTACTGGGAACTATTTTAAAGATGTAGCTAGAAGCTGATAAAGTCCTCATGAAACATTTTTTTAAATATAGTAGACAAAAACATTTGATCAATTTATAGAGATTCCAAAGGCAAGATTAGCTATTTCCCCATCACTCAGTTCTTTCTCTTCACAGTGTTTCAACAGATAAGTTGTTACATATTTTTCAGCTAGATCTGAAAAATCCAGAATGAGGTATTTTCCACAATTGAATAGAAGGCAAATGAGATTTCACATTGAATGTTTTGCCGAAATCAATGAAAACCACACCAACGATTTTGTCTTTCAGGATCACTTAGTTTGTGTCATTAGCAATCCTTAAAAGAATGGATTTTGTGTAGCACATTGGCTGTGATCCATATAGTGAAAGAATAGGAATTGAAAATAGCTCTCTGTTTAAGAATGCATTAAATTGATTGCAGCCACGTTCTTTGATCTTTTAGGCACAGGACTGCAATTATAAAAAATTAAATTAGCTAATTAATACATTGGTAGTCTAAATTATGCCCTTCTGTAAAGCAGTTGAGACCTCATGGAAGGCAGATGAGTGTTCCCTGAACTCATGGTTTTGAAGTTAAACATCTCAATTTCTGGAACAAAGAGAGCAAAATCTTGTATCTACAAGCTTGCTCATAACAACCCCCTGAGAAAGGCTGAGAAGGAATCTCCTGCATTGATGTACTGAACTTCTAAAAACCCCCAAAACCAGTACATAGAGTACCTTACATTAGAAAGAAGAGCTGGACCTAGAGGAAGGATGAAAATACACAGAAATATCCAATAACTGAAATGTCCTGGAAGAATATTTGACATGGCATTCAGCCATGCAATGCTTGCAATCTTTGGCAGAGATACCAAAGAAGCTATCTCTCTTGGAAAATTATGAATTAAGGTTAAACCCGAAAAATACAGATGCTGTTTAACCTTAGGACCCAGTGAGATATTGGAAAGATGAATATAACACCAAAGAAAAAGGTGACTATTGGATTTCCTGTATAACAATTTAAAATTGTTATTAATATCATCAATGCCTTTCTGTATTAATTTGGGCTATCATATTAAATAATGCATCATTGATATTGGACTAATGGTTGGACTATTAAACGGTTAAAATATTAATTCTCTCATATAACTTTTAATTTCTTGGGTGAGGTGAATTTTGTCACCAAACTGCTTTGTGCTGTAATTCAGCATTCACCAGAAGTCGAGGTAATCAGAATAACATTGCCTTAATTTCTGCTGGTATTACAACTGTCTGACAATGACTGGGATGACAAAGGAAATTGATATATTTCTTGCTGATTCCAAATCTTTATAAGTCAAGTTCTGTTTTTTTGGAAGCAGGCATGTTTGATTTTATTCTTAGAAATCTTACAGAAAGGAACAAAGAGGGGGAAATAGTTACCTGAATTCTACTGAAAGAAACTTGGTTTGCTTCATCTAAGTAGGTCTTTCATTTATCTTCTATCTGAAACAAATGTACCCATTTGGCTTGCTGCTCACCAGTGCTATTATACAGCATGAACAAGAACTGCAGGATAAGATTTGATTGTTTTCTTCTACTTGTGGACTGACAGCAGACCAAAACTACACATACATAAAATACTTTACAACAGAGTGGCTTTAAAATTTAATAAGACACAGTGAATAGACTGAATACATTATTGAACACATATAGCCACCCAGGATGCAGTGCACATTGTTAAGAAGGTGACAGAGAGATGTAAGGAAAAGAGAGAGGTGTTTGCTATAAATAAAAGTATGGTAGCAAAGCCAGTTAGGACAGGCAGATCTATGGCCATATCTTTATCTCTGACTTAAGAAATGTAAGGACATAATGAAGACAAAGTATAAAGCTCATTCTGGAAGCTCTTCAGTCAGCAGAAAATGCAACTTTCCCAGGCAAAAAAATGGAGAAGATATTGACTATATGTTGTCTATACACACATGCATGCATTTATGTTTCAATATACAGGAAACTGGTATAATTCTCCAAAGTGCCAAGTTAGATGTCACTTCCAGAATTAAAAATGTCTTTCTACCTATGGAGTACAGGGCCAATGATGTGGAGAACAGCAGTAAAGAATTACTCATTGACCTTGTACTGCCTTTATTTGGACAGGCTAGTTAGTGATATTGCTTCTAGCAAATGGTTCATCAGGATTTACTAGCAAATGGAGGAAGGGGTGATGATAAGCTTTTATTGAAATTTCTATAAAAAGCACTCTTTAGAAACATTATATTTAAATTCTTCACAACAGGGCTGTGGAGCACTACAGGAGGTGTTACAGGGAAAGCACTGCATCCGTACTTGGCAATTCAGAGTACTGACAAAGTGGCAACAGCAGGAATACCTCATTTATGTCATTCTCCTTAACCAAATTGTCTCCCTCAACACTACTCTCTGTCAAGTACTTCACATCTTTAAAGAAAGGGCTGATAAAAGAAAAATTTTCAAGTAAATTTCTTCTTTGAGGCAGTTTTCCAAAACAGCATTAAAACCCCCCTAAAAAAACAAGTTCCCTTCAAGATCTGTTTTTCTAATGATCTTTAACTGAAGAACACTGTCAGGTGAGAATATCATATTTCACAAAACAAGATACCACCAGTTCCCATATATCCAGGTTGCTACACTTGTATGTAGTGTAGGAATGACACTTCAGTTGGGAAGCTGAGAACACGTGGAATAGCTGGAGTAATTCCCTAGAAATACTTGATTTCATGATTTCTAATACTAAAAGAGACCAACAGATGGCTTAGTCTGAGTCAGTGGAATATTTATTTACCCCCTATAGGTGCCTGTCCCCCCCCCCCCCCCCCCCAAAAAAAAAAAAAAACAAAAAATCGTTAGCCAGTAAAAATATTTCAAGGTAAGTAAATACTGGAAAATGTGTGCTGGAAGTTAATTTTGAGCTTACAACATTCAAGGGTTTCACTTAACATCCAATAATCTGTTTTAAATAGAAAAAAATGGCCAATAATAGAAATTTTGTTTGCAACGAAATCTAACGTTCAAAAACATTTTAATAAATATAATTAATACTCTTAGTAAACTACCTAATCAATTGGAAGTCAATAATTTTTCAACAAAATTTCTTATTGAATGATTTTGCAAAATGTTAGAAATCAGGAGAGTTTTGTATTGTTCATAGATAACTCATTAAAGGTAAAATAAAATAAACTGGTTGCATGAATTATTACACTGTTGTAGTCAAACAAACACAATTACCCAAATAACAATCTAAGTTTCAAACAGCTCTATTTGTTTAATACTCAAATCAGCACTGATTTTTACTTTTTTTTTTTTTTTTTTTTTTTTTTTAAATATTGGACTAAGGTTTTAAAAAAAAAGGTGTTTATAACCAAGTATTATATCCTTAAAAAGGCAGTTAATCATATCATAATTTCTTATATACATTAAAAATATCCACAGACTGTAAAATTTGTTGGAACAATTTTCCACAATCACATTGTTTGGATTAATTGAAGCTGTTATTTTCCTACCATAAGTCATCAGCAATTTGATTGGCTTTACACAGCGAGGTCCATTCCAGGCCCAAGGCATTAGTGTTTTATGGAAAAGCAGCTGGGCACAATTGGACATGATATTTCTCTTTCAGGCCGATTTTAGAACATTAACTGCATGTAAAATTGTTCAGATGAGGTTTTTTTAAAGTCCTAAAGAATAAGTTTCCTAGTGGCAGGTAAAAGAAGATGAAAGGCAGAGATTCATAATAAAAATACTCATCATGCAATTCAGAACTTCTTAAGTACAATGCTTGAAAAATGTTTTTTTGGGCCATTAGGTGTGTCTTTTAATATATTGCCCCTCATACGCTCCATGACAAACAAGGCTCACATCCACAGCATTTTAGAGAGGAAGGCAAGGGTCACATATCCTTTTTCTCAGGTATTTGCTTGCTAATAGATTGAATGCAAGCAATGAAGGGGCTATTATTGACTTGTTTGTAAGTTACAGCTAAGGAAATGTAAAATTATGAGTATTTCTGTTGAAGAAAGCCACGGTAAGAAGGGGATTGGACTACAAACACCTTGTTGAGAGCATCAATAAGTGGGAGCAAATATACCAGGATTCTACTACAAATTCCTTGGCAGCCTGCCATGCAAGCAGCCAGTTCTGATGGCTGCAAGGAATGAAGTTGAGAAGCAAGCAAACAAAAGAGTCTGGACAGGAGCCAGACGAGGCATAAGGGATATATAACAGAAAGCCACTTCACAGATGGAAATTGCAAAGGCAAAGTGCCTGCAGTGGGGGGAAAGGCAGTGTCCAGGCACAGCATTACATGCCTTTTGGTATTTCACCTTGCCCCAGAAAATCAGCAGATCCGATTTTCAGGTGTGGCCAAGCTGACAATGCAGCTGTAACACGTGATCAACACACACAATCTTATCTTGCAGCAAATAATAGCCTGAGTGATAGCTGGGGGTTCTTCTGCCAGCCCAGGGATGGTGAGCTGGGGTTTGGTTCTGCTCTTTGGACACAAAACTTCTGAAGTTCACATGTGCCCCTTCCTATTGGTGCACACTGGGCTAGGGTTCTGAAGTAGGGGAATAGGATAGTGGATGCTGAAGTGTAAAATCACATCAGCTCAGGACTCCTAGAAAAACTTTCCAGAAATCACTGTTATCATTTTGAGTGATTTTTCTGCCAGGTTGGAGTAGAATGCTTAGGCACTATTTCTCTAGGTGAGAATGTCCTTAAGTGGGAACAAAGTTGATTCAGCTTACAAAAATGCACTCAAGAACTGTGACTATGTGGACTTCAACTGTCACTTAAACATTTAATGCAGGAAAACGTTGTGCAATAACAATATCAGGATTTTTATGTCACAACAAAGGCCAGGAAGTGGAAAAAAACCCACAAAAAATCCAAGAAGTCCAGCATCAACCCAATTTCTTAGCTTCTCAGATATTTTCTACCACGTGTTTTACAATTCTGAACACACTTCTTAAAGATAAATGAAGAGAAAATATTTATCATTTTAGAAAAGTAATGGCTGAAACTTCTGCGTTACTACTCTGGGTTCATAATTTTCCCTCAGTATCAACAATGTGCTGTTATTGTAGTTTTGCCCTTTTTCCCTAAGGAAAAAAAAATAAAGAAAAAAAAAAGGAAAAAGCTTATTATTAACAATATTAACATTTAAGTAATGCCAATTAACTTTGAGGTTTTGCACGTAAAAAGGTGTAATTAGGGCCTTTTTCTCATTCAGCAGATGCTGGTTGGAGACTTATATTTGAAGTCGGGGTCAGTAGGGGAACAGCACTTCCTGCACAGAATAGTTGAACCTCCAGAATGGGGCAAGCAGGACTAATAACTTGATTTCCCAAGACTTTTCCATCTAGATAGGATGCATTTGGCTTCAAAGAAGTCACACTGATGTAAAATTAGCACAAGTGAGAGCAAAAAAGTGATAGGGACTTCTACCTGAAAGATTGCAGATTATTATATTACTCAAGAAATCCCAGAGACGTTATAATAATGGGGTCCACCATGAATTACCCATAAATTCCTTTTTTTTCTTCTATTAAGGCAATTAGAGAGAAAGACAGAGATCTGTTCTTGTTTTAGAACTCAACAAGGCTGCAAGTCCCTGCACGAAGCTGAAGCAGTCTCAAAGGAACAAAGATTTCATTCCTCCAATGACCAAGCCAGTGTAAGCAAGCCACATACAGAAACAAATTACTTGGTCTGGAAAAGCATTAATGTGCATTGATTCCTCTTTTCTCATTAAAGGAGATGGAGGGGGAGGGGAAGGACTGAGATGCAATTGAAATTGGAGATGAAAAAGTTTGCTTGCGTGTTTGCTCAGGAAGACAACCCAAGGTACACCTGACCCCTTCTGAGCTGAGTCACAGCCACAGTAAAACGCAAACATTTCCTGACTTAGTTCTTTGAACAGAACAAAGCACAGACATTAATTACTTAAATGATCATCACATATTCAGAGCGTGATTTAACTGCAGCAGGTATGTTACACAGAAAAGAAGTCACTTTTAGAAAGATGAATTTCATTCATGCTGAATCCCTTCAAGAGTAGTCCCATAAATTTTGGGGGTTTATTTCAGTACTACTTCCTGAATGTCTGAAATAATTTTAACTAAATCATATTAACAATCATTGACCTATGCATGATGTACAATGTGCTCCTATAAACAATTCAATTTCATGTTTCCTGTTTTTAATTTTGTTCTTATTTACATCTACAAGCACGTAGGAATTGTGAAATCTTCAATCAAATCTTAAATCTTTAAAAATTTAAAATTAAAAAATCTTTGCAAGTAAACCAAAATTAACTTACTTTTCTTGCTGCTACCCATTCCCGCCTGTATTCATTGTTGTCTGATTCACTTCACATTTACTCCTAGACTTTATGAACAATAATGCCAGGGATAGCAAAACAGGACTCAGAGCATAGAACATAGGACTGTTCAAATTCCCATTCCTTTAGATGATGAATGGAGTCATACTGTACCTCTGGGAAACATATTTTGCTTCTTTGTGCTATAAATGTAACATGAATGTAAACTGGAAGAGTTTCAGAACATCACAAAAAAAAAGTGTCATGGGGAAGGTTTGGGAAGGTTTGGGAAGGTTTGGGAAGGTTTGGGAAGGGAAGGTAAGGGAAGGTTTGGGAAGATTTGGGAAGGGAAGGTTTGGGAAGGGAAGGTTTGGGAAGGTTTGGAAAGGTTTGGGAAGGTTTGGGAAGGTTTGGGAAGGGAAGGTTTGGGAAGGGAAGGTTTGGGAAGGGAAGGTTTGGGAAGGGAAGGTTTGGGAAGGGAAGG